>CM057157.1:27328324-27398324 GCA_029962745.1 Echinometra lucunter
ATAGTAAACATGATGCTTACTGGAGTTAAATGCAAATTCTGTATTTACATTCCATCTATGATACTGATTCTGATATCTAGTATTATAAGTGTGAATTGCACAGTTCTTTATGAACATATTAGATATGTATTTACTATTTAGGGAGTTCACTATTTACATGTTTGAATATAAGTATTATACATATATATTCATTTAATTAGTAAAAATCTAATATATTGAGTTGCTTAAACAATGGTATTGAGTGTGCTTGATAATGAGAAAGTGTTATTATTCTTACAATTCTCTTTTGCAGAATAAACATCTTAATTTTGTTGGATGTGTATTTGCCCAGACAATGTTGCAGTAATTATGGTAAAATAAGAGTATTGTATAACGTTAGCAAAATGGATTGAGGCAAAATATGGCGTAATTTACTGATGACACCAATATTTCTGGAAATTGTTTTATTGATTTGAGCAATATGTGTTTCCAAATGCGGATACCCAAGAATTTGGTTAAAGTTACACGTTTGATAGTATTTTCTGCCATTTTTACATGTATGTCAAATGAATCAATGAAGGATATCAGTCCAAGTACTTGATCTACAAATACAGATATCAGATATTTAATCCAATCTTATATAGCATGGCATTTGTTTCAATTTTCTTCATCCCTTGCAGCTGGCAGAAAGGGGGTCAGACATAGATTTCTTGAAGGATCGTCATAGAGTACATTCAGAGAACACAGACATATGCAAGAACATTCTCAAGTAAGATGAGATTTGTAGTTCTGGGGGTGTTTCACAAAGAGTTAAGTTTGACTTAGAGTCATGCGTAAGTGCCAATGCCCACCCGGTATTCAATATGTAATCCCAATAGTACGTTTCCCTTGAGCATGATCTGACCAATGCAGAGATGTGTAATATACAGCACGCAGCTAGGAATTTAAGTGTGACTTTAAGTCAAACTTAACTCTTTGTGAAACACCTCCCTGATGTTTTTAGCAGGCCAAGGAATAAACCAGTTTCCTGTCTTCCATCACCGTCAGCATCACAAGACATTTTTCAACAAGTGTGATTTGCTCCAAGTAATTTTCATTCAATATTGAAGAATTGATGTAGTTGTTCAGAATATCAAAAACTGCTGTATGCAAAAGCATCATCATTGATGCTTATTGTTGAGGTCGAGGATGTGTCCAAATCAGGAGAATTTTTTTTTTTCCGGGGCTACTCTTTGAGCCCACCCACCCAAATTTTCTACAGTGTATTACAGTTTACATTGGACCGTATGAGAATTTCAGGGGCTCTTTTTTAGTTTTCCAGGGCTCTTTTTGGCATTTCGGGGGGCGAATTCGCCCCGAGCCTTTGTGTATTTTTTTCCCTGGTCCAAATAATGAAGGGAAGGGAATCAAGTAGACTTGATCCCTGCTTAAAAAGCTCACTTCATCTCCTGTATTCTAAAGATATTTGTTTGTATTGTATTAGCAGGTTTTATGAAAATCAGTTTCTGTGTCCTGTGATACTACTGTTTAAAACTCTTACAGTTTGCATATTTTCAATTTTCTGTTACCTGTATATGGAGGAGAAATGGATGAATCTTTCACTGTTTTAAAGTAAATTTCTTCTGTGTACTCACCCATTATTCACTTGTTATTTTTTTTCCATGCTATTTAGGAAGTTGGGTTTAGAGACGAGGGTGGTAGACCGCTACTGCTTCAATGACGACGCAGTGAGGTGGGCAGACCTCATCATATCGATGGGAGGAGACGGAACCTTCCTCCTGGCTGCAAGTAAGGTTTTAGACCAGACACCGGTGATAGGGGTCAACACTGATGCCCAGGGGTCGGAGGGTCATCTATGTCTACCAAACAGATATACCTTCCTCTTTGAAGAAGCTATGAGGAGGATAATGTCTGGGGATTTCAGGTAATCTTCTTTTAGTTCTAAATTTTCTCTAAATTCATACTGTAAATGTGTAATACAGTACAGTATACAAAGAAACCAGACCAGAAGAGGCTCTGGTTAGAAATATGTCACTTTCATATTGCTGACTTATGAGGGTACATTAGTAGTCCAGAAGAACTTCAATACCTCCATGTATGTTTTGATTTTGCCTGTAGGTAATATCTTGTTGATATAGATTCACCAGACTCTGATTCAGATTTTAGACCTACCGATACACATGTAGTTCAAAGTCAAAAGGACACATGAAAAACAGAAATTATGTGTACTAATTGCCAGGTCACTTCCAACTAGTATAACTGCCCCTTCAGTGTGCGTACCCGGTAATTACCTGATTTCATACATTGTATGTATTTTCTTCCTTTCATTCCTTTGGTGCTGTAAGAGTTTGAAATATTGTGTTTATTGATTTATTCAGTGGATTTTTGTTAATGTTGATGACTTTGTTTGGTATACGTGTGAATGTGTATCATGCACGCAAACAAAACAAATTTCTGTATCAAAACAAATTTCCATTGATATGGACAATGAAAACATTGTGATTTGAGTTGCATTGAATGTAACTGAAATGAGCAAAGAAGATGTATGCACACTGTAGAATATGCCATTGACTTGGGTATCAGGGTATACAATGATCCCCCTCTTTGTTCCTTCCATTCATCCTGGACAGGTGGAAGAAGCGTCAAAGGATACGGGTGACCGTTGACGGTTGCATGGTGAACAAGGACCCTATTGATCTCCACGAGCTGGAGCTGAGCTTCCCAGAACACTACCACACCCACAGCCAGCAGGAGAGGCGGATACAGCAGGGTCTGGATGGCATGGTTAAGGGACCCAGGGTGCTGCCTGTGAGAGCTCTGAATGAGATCTTTATTGGAGAGTCGCTCTCGTCAAGGTGATTACCATGATCTTATGGTTTTAAGATATTCCATCCTCTCGTATGAGAATCAAGAGCCCTTACCAAATATTCCAACAGTGCTTTTTATTATCATTATACCCCCGCCAAATGAAGTTTGAAAGGGGTATATAGGAATAAGCATACAGTCCGTCGGGCGGCATGGGCGGACGGGCGGGTGGGCGGGAGGGTGGGTTGTCGGTCCGTTGCAAATCTTGCGGATCGAACTACTTCCTCATTTTTCAAGCAATTCTCACGAAATTGGGCACACACATTCGTCTTGGGATGAAGATGTGCAAGACATATTTTTTATTCTGGATCTCTACTCTTTACAGAATGTCCTACTATGAGATGTCAGTAGATGACGGTCCAATGGAGAAACAGAAGAGTTCAGGGGTCACGGTGTCAACAGGAACTGGATCAACATCTTGGTGAGTAAGAAAATCGTATTACGTTAGGTCTCGTGATTAAAAGCATTTAAAGTGTACCAATCGCCAAAAGATGTTTTGCTCTATGTGTCGGGAATTTCATGCAACTGTAAAATCATGATAAGAGCTAATATTACTCCTATGTGTATAAGAAGGAATTGGCAGTTAAATTTTTACTCTCATGAATGAGTAGACAAGTTGATGTCACATGTACACGCAGGCATAAATGAGGGTGTGTATGGAGCCCAACTGTGAGTTCATTTCCACACAACAAATCCTATGTTATTCTTTATTTCTGTATTAACAGCTAACACATAGAATACTAGGTATAGTTTATGGAGTTTATTTATTCTAGCTGTACACAAAATAGTGTTAGGTGATTGACTTTAGTAAAACCATTATGATAATGAGCATGATAAGCATGGATCCCTTAAAACTTAAAAGGCTTATAATGATAGTGGAGGTAGCATTAAAAACAATTCAGCTTTTCTCTAATTTCCATAAAATGATTATGAAAGGGGAAGAATATAAAGTTTGTTATACTGGCTGTTTTCTGGGTCTGTGCCAGTCATTTCAATGGCATGGGTTTGAATTCCACCGCCGCCACCATATAGTACTCAAATAAACAGAGAATGCAAGGATAGTCCGATACCTGCCACACTTCTATGACAAATTTGCTCTCAGCCAATCAGATGCAAGGATTTCAGTAGCTTATAACAGTTACTGAAGTTTGTTATTGATAGCAAGTTTTATGAAATGGGGGCCCTGTCGTTTCTTTATTTTGCTTTGTTGTTGATGTTATTTTAGATTGAATGGTGCTTGCCATTCAGTTTTGAGTATTTACACTTTCATTGTGCATGTGTTATTCTCTGATCAAGCCATTATTGAATATTCCTTCAGCAAGGAGTTCTTCAAAAGAGGGAAGAATGCAAAGAGAAGACAGAATGAGAAATCAGACAGCTAGGGAGGTAGAGGAAGCTTATCCCCTCACTCTGGTGAAGTACCAGCCCCTCACCATAAAGGCTTGTTCAGATATGGCGCAACAAATCCCTGTGACTTTTTTTTAGTGTTCAGATATGTTCACTTATGTTAATGAACGCTCATTAACACTTCAACTCTCAAATAAAAGAGATCTTTGTCAAACTTGCACAAACAAACTCATGACATCATATTTTCATATAATGGCTGGTACATTATAAATGTTGCGGGGATATGTCGTGCCATTTCTGAACAAGCCTTAAACCATTTTTTGGTCTGCATACTAATACTATGCTTTTTTTTCTGTCTCCGTTTTCAGGTCTTTCAACATTAACAAGCTATCTTGCCAAAGTGTAAAAGAAATTCTGAAGATAAGTAAGTGTATTCTCAAAAAGATCTTCTATTTACATATTTATATAGTTGCAATGCCATGGTAGCCGTGGGTAGCCCCTCCTCGATGTATACATGTAGCTGAAATATATATGCGTCAGGTACTGGTAAGGATAACTGAATGTATCAGTCAAACTAGTTGTAAATTTTTATTTTTTTTCTTGAAATGTAACATTACTTCATTAGAAACAGGCTTACAATGATTGTCTCAAGCCCATGTTGGCTTATTTGTATCAGTGAAATGTGAACAAATAACCCCAAACTTTCATGAGCCTTAAGCAGTGAGATAATTTTTCAGAAAATTGATAATTCATACTTGCTTCCTTTCAATCCACTAAGAAGCTTGCACTATGAACATGACGGACAAAGAAAGCGGACAAAATAAACAACCCCTCATTCTACCCTTCACAATGGTTCTGGTAGTCAAAAGAACATTCCTTCACTGCTATTGTCTAAAATATGCGGAACAGGTGTCATATGCATATTCACCTGGAACTACATGATTAAACATAATAGCTGTGAAGGGATGTTCCTTTGACTACCAGAACCATTGTGAAGGGTAGAATGAGAGGTTGTTTATTTTGTCTGATTTCTTTGTCCGCCATGTTCATAGTGTTGGCACCCATTTGATGTTTTGTCTTTGTTTCTTTGTTTCTAGCCAATGAAGAAACTAGAAGCAACCTAGCTACAGAGGACAGCACAGTTGAAAGGATAGCAGAGCGGTTCAACTCCTCTCTCTTATTTGATGGTGATGATCCCCGCATGGCATACACAGTCAGAGATCCCGTCACAAACCGTGTCTACCAGTCTGACATGCCCAGGGGATTTGCAAGGAAGTAAGTGACCGCTTGTTCTCCTTTTCCATGACATAAATCATATTCATGACATGAAGGGGAAGTTTGATATTTGGATGAACACTAGCAACAGATTTACTCTTACTCTTTGGGAGCAAAGTATTATAGTACGTTTCAGATATGGACTGCATGACTGCAATCTCTTCTGCTGCAGTGAATAGGACTAGTCTCTGTAGTCCCACATATTCCTTTTTTTGCTATTTCAATTGTGCTTTGGTTTACATGAACTGATGTGAATTTCTTCTGTCAGGACCATTTTAAGAGATACTCCCCTTTACTTCTTATCATGAAAACTTATTCAAGTTTTATGTTTTAAAGTTTATTCATTAATATCCATACATATTGGATAGTTCTCAATTTGTGCAGAATATAACAACATTTTACAGAATATAACAGAATAGAACAAAATTTTCGCAGGGTATAACAAACACTTGAAATTAAACAGATAGCGTAGATATATGAAATTGGAAAATGGAATCACAATATCATTTGCAGATGTGCCAAAACCATGAGAGAGAACAAGAGATGGGGGGGGGGGGGGGGCAGAGCAGTGTAAGCGAGCATTGCTCTACCTCCCCCATCCATTGTTTCTCGCATTTGCGGCAATACTGTTTATTTGTATAATTGC
Organism: Echinometra lucunter; assembly: GCA_029962745.1. Taxonomy (NCBI): domain Eukaryota; kingdom Metazoa; phylum Echinodermata; class Echinoidea; order Camarodonta; family Echinometridae; genus Echinometra; species Echinometra lucunter. The sequence continues at coordinate 27,334,437 of CM057157.1, forward strand.
ATTCTCTTCACCCTTCGGAGACCATCACTTTGGTTTGAGTTGGGTCTTAACCCATTCGTGACAGAGGTCCACATTTTGTGGTTTGGCCTAATATCTTTTGATGCAAAGCCCTAAAAATCATACCCAATACATGAGCAGAAAGAGCAAAAAATTCTACACAAACTGTGCCCATTTTGGTTGCGTCAATATTCGTTGTTTGATGCTGAAAATTTTTTTAAAAGGAAAATAAGCATTAAAATCCTTAAATTGGCAATGTGATAGAAAGTTTAGAATCACCGTTTTCCCCTGCAAATTGGCGACTTTTTGACTTCTAATCATAATTTCTGTCAATTTATATTCATTTCAGATACATGACATTTTATAAGAAAAATGTAGCAATAAAATAAAAATGTTGGTGTTGCCAATTTGAAGAATAAAAGCTGATCAAATTAGGCTTTAAATAATTCCTGTCACGAATGGGTTAACCAATGCATGCATGTAAGACTGTAATTTTTGGAGGAATACCTTTTCACTCACACCAGGGCTGAATGGAAGAATTGTTGATTAAATGCCCGTTTTATTGATGGAAAGAGTGGGTTCGGATCAGAACTTATAAGTTTGACTTATTTCATTTCCAGGGACAATCACGGCTGAAAAGGTAAAGAGAAAAAGAAAACATGGACTGGTACTGTGTTTTACCAACAAAAGACTTTCTGTTAAAGGCTTTCCTCATTGGTTGAAGTTTAAAATACATTAATATATCAATTGTATTAAAAAAATACGAAATGAAAAATAGGAACATGTGTGATTATTGATAAATTGGAAGATATGTGTTTTTGACCCATTTCCTCATACTCTTTTTAATTTCATGTGCTTAATTCCTCCTCATTCTGTTTTCGTTCTTTTATTTATTTGTTCCAGAATCATAATGAGGTCTCGATGCTGGGATGCATCCCTGGTCATAGATGCCGGCTCTTCCTTCATCTTCAACGATGGTGCAATAGCTACCATGGAAATCAACGAAAACGATGCGTTGAACACCATTGAGTTGGTAGACTGACATTGAAGAAGCACGAACTCTTGGAGAGAATGGATCGTTAAACTCATTGAATGATTGATCAAGAAATGTTGGTATACCTCCAGTGCCTACCACTTTGGAAATCTATACACCATTGAGTTGGTTGAGTGTAGACCGATGACCGTGACCGTCTTCCATGGAGAGAATTCATCAAGAAGTGTTAGCGTCCTTCCGTTGCTAACTAAACTGAGCATCAAAAGAAACTTATCGCTTCTTCAGAGCGACCCACATTAAAATTCAAAGCATTTAAATGAATCATGATCGGGCATTTAGCTAAAAATACTCCTTACCAAGCACATCTAAAAATGTTTACATTTTGTAAAAAAAAAGAATAAAATAAGGTGAAATTGCAAGAGGTAATTTTTCTAAATCACAAAAATTGCTTGCCTCCCATGCACAGAGCTTGGTATGGACAATGGGCAGTACAGTGGTAACAATAACCTGCCTTTAAAATTGAATGGATAGCTTTGAAATGTTCTCAATAGGCGGCCTTTCGCAGAGGTTCTCAGCGAGCAGGTTCTGTGATTTTTAAAAAGTGGCCTGTAACAATTTCATCAGATTTTTCTCCTTTATGGTAAAATTGATCTTTAAAATTTTCAGATGTGCATCATAAGGAGAATTGTAGCTTATCTGTGTCTAAATACATGTATTTTGATGCAGTAGATTTGAGTGAGCATTGCTCTGAAAAAGTGATGTTTCTTGTGGAACCTAGTTTACTTTGGAAATCTGTGAGAAGAATAACAATATACATCATTGAGTTCGGTCAATAGTAGACTCATGATCAAGAAACCATTTAGAATGTGAGCACCTTGAAGTGTCCTTCATGCATTCTGTAAATCATTTGGCAGCTGATCTGTTGTTGGGTTCTCAAGACAATATGTACACCGGTGCATGTATGTGAGTGTGACTACTTTGGTTCGTTTATGTTTCAAAACAGTGTTATGTAATTTTGTTATGTAATGTCATAACTAGATGAGTCCAAACATACATATATACATTAGCAGAAAACCAATTAGGTGCGATGACACAGAGGTAGAACAGTGGTATACTAACCGGGAGTACAGAGACTCAACTCCAAGCATCTCTTCCGCTGAATCAGTGTTGGGTAGTAGCGCATCAGCATGCACATGCTTTTTGCTTGCTCTCCAAAAGAGCTCTTTATTTGCTGTTCATACTGTGCCATAGTATTTTATATTCTTTCTAAGCTGTTATATATGTATCTTAGATAGCAGTGGACAAATTTCAGGTGATATTTTGTTTATCTAATGTTGTAAATTGATGTTAGATTTTTCTTCAGATTCTGAGTTAAGTAGCACACTGGAGGCCATTTTCACTGTACATGTCTATGTAAGTAGTTTAGTCTATTATGTTTTTGTGCCTGAGTGAACTTGAATTACAAGAGTCTTGAGCTTCAAGGCATCACAATGGGACCTTCTCAGTTTAGACTATTGTTGATTCTCTGCTTGTATGCTACTGTGAAAGGGACTGCATACTATAGTGGACAACCTAGACCTACATCTTCAGATAATGAACTCTTCAACAGAAAACACTTTCTCAAGTGTAGAATTCCCTACAATCCGAATACTACAGCTACCTTTCAACTGGAGCTGCTTCATGCAGGTGACGTGCATCCGAACCCTGGACCGGAAAATCGTGATGAACTTGTACGATCATCTATCACTCACAGGGTCCCCTGTCTCCAGCGAAGGATCCAGTATTCTCCAACTGAACTCTCGCAGTGGAGATCCATAAACTTTCCATTATCGTCGTCTGTTCAGGACGCCATACACGACTATGGAATTCAGCGGAAGAAAACAAGGAGAGGAAGAAGAGGAGGCAAGAGGAGAAACAGCCTGCGACAATCAAAACTCTCAAGATCACCGGAACAGCTTCTTCTTTGCTCCATGAATGTTCGATCAGTGCGCAACAAGTCATCACTGATATACGACTTCATCTGTGACAGTAACGCCGACCTTCTCCCTATGACAGAAACCTGGCTAACGGACAGTGACTCTACAATTCTGCGTGAATTTGTTCCTCCAGGATATAAGTTCATTCATCACCCTCGATGCAACCGCCGTGGTGGGGGAACTGGACTAGTTTTTAGAGAAACAATCAATGCCTTGCAAGCATCTGCTGGTGAGAAATCATCGTTTGAATTTGCCGAGTACCAGATCTCATGTAAATCATATCAGTTATACTTGATAAATATATATAGGCCTCCATACTCAGAATTGCACCCTGTGTCTGTATCATGTTTTATATCAGAATTCAGTGACTATATTCAGAGTCACTTACTTTCCAATGTTCCTTTAATGATAGTTGGAGATTTCAATATACATGTTGATACCAATAATAGAGACTCTCAATCCTTCATAAATCTGCTTGAGTCTCTGTGCTGTACACAGTTAGTTGATTTCTGTACGCATGTGCATGGCCATACTCTTGATCTGTTGATTAGAAGACAATCTGACGGTGATATTATCATCCGTAAACCTTGGGCATATTCTTCTGTAATCTCAGATCACATTCCTGTCATGTGTTACCTCAATGTTAGTAAACCTCAACTCCCTGTTCGAAAGGTGTCATTTCGTAGATTGTCTGCAATTGATAATGAGTTATTGAAAAGGGATATAGCTGAAAGCCCTCTCTGTAGCAGTACTCCTAATGATGTCTCGGAGCTAGCCTCATTGTACAGTACAACTCTCAGTAAAATATTAAACAAGCATGCACCTGTTGTGACGAAAAATGTTGTCTTGCGACCTAACGCACCATGGTTGACAAGTGCACTAATCGATGTTAAAAGAAAGAAGAGGAAAGCAGAGAAACTGTGGCTTAAATCTAAAACAGATAAAGATTGGAAAAATTTCAAGTCAATCCGTAACTCCTATTCATTTTTATTGAGTGAAGCACGGAAGACTTACCTGAAAGGTCTGACAGCTGAGCACAAAGATAGCACTAAAACGCTATTCGATATTGTAAAGGGCTTGTTGAATATGTCAGACAAACAACCGACAATACCAAGCAATGTTGATAGAAAACTTATTTGTCAACCAATTAGGCGAATTCTTTGTAGATAAAGTTAGGAAAATTCATGCTGATATAGAGTTGAAACTAAATGAAATAGATAATGACAAGCTTGTTCTTGATGTAGTTCCAAGTGAATCACAGATTGAAAGTTTATCTTCTTTCAAATCATTGACAGAACATGATGTTGAAAAACTGATTTTGAAGCTTAGTAAGAAGTCTTGTCCAATGGACCCACTGCCTACAAAGTTGTTATTGCAATGTCTTGATGTATTGACACCTGTTATTACATCAATGGTTAACCTGTCTCTGTCAACAGGACAGTTTCCTGCTCAGTGGAAGCTTGCCTTAGTTAAACCACTGCTAAAGAAGCCTGGTCTTGAAACAGAATTTAGTAATTTGAGACCTGTTAGTAATCTTCAGTATATCTCTAAACTGGCTGAAGGCGCTGCTACCCAACAAATTTTGGGGCACCTTGAATCTCGATCACTTCTGCCTGTTAATCAGTCTGCATATCGAAAATTCCATAGTACTGAAACGGTCCTTCTTAGAATTAAAAATGATCTCTTAATGTCCATGGACAATCAAAAGGTCTCTTTGCTGCTTCTACTTGATATGAGCAGTGCCTTTGACACGATAGACCATTCATGCTTAGTTGAAACACTGAAAAATCATTTTGCAATCAATGGCAATGTACTTGAATGGATTAAATCCTATCTTTCAGAGAGAAGGCAGTCAATCGTAATGGATAATACTATGTCCGATGTATTCAAGGTGCCTTTCGGTGTACCGCAGGGGTCACGTCTCGGCCCCTTACTGTTTACTATGTACACAAGTAGACTTCTTTACGGTATAAAAAGAGAGTTTCCCAGTATTACTTCCCACTGCTATGCAGACGACACACAACTATACTTATCTTTCTCCCCAAATGCATCACGAGATGACAAATCATTAGAAGATTGTGTGGCATACATTAGAACATGGATGCTTCAAAATAAGTTAATGTTGAATGATAGAAAAACTGAATTGTTAGTCATTGGTACCCCACGTCAGGTTTCAAAATTTGGGGGCTATAGCTTAACTGTTGGCGATTCGGTTATAACTCCATCAGATAAAGCCAGAAACCTTGGTGTAGTCTTTGATACCCACTTAAGCATGGAATCACAAATCAACAATGTTTGTAAATCCGCTTATTTTATGATCTATAACTTGAGACGTATCCGCAAATTTTTTGATCAAGACACCATGAAAACTATTGTTCATGCTTGTATCACAAGTAAATTGGATTATTGCAATAGTGTTCTCTATGGATTACCCGATTCTCAAATAAGCAAACTGCAGAGAGTGCAAAACACATGTGCACGTTTGATATGTCGTCTTCCCAAATTCTCTCCTGTCACCCCATTATTGAGAGAATTACACTGGCTACCTGTCCGGCAAAGAATCACATTTAAGATCCTAATGATAGTTTTTAAAGGTCTTAATGGTCAGGCCCCAAGTTACATCTCAGATCTCTTGAAATTGAAATCCCGATCTCATGACCATCATCTACGTAGCTCACAAGATACACTCACACTACAAGTACCCCCCACACAAGACTAAAGCAACACTAGGAGATAGGTCATTTCTGATGTCAGCCCCACGACTATGGAACAAACTTCCCCTCAACATTAGGAATTCAACAAATTTACATAATTTCAAGATAAAATTAAAAACCTATCTATTCCGATAGTATGTATAGCACCTAGGAAGCTCTTGCAGCGCAATAGAATATATAGATATAGTTTTTGCGCTATATAAATGCATATTATTATTATTATTAATCCCCTAGCAAACTGGAGACTCTGACTCATGTGCGCGTAGCCCACATCACAAGCTCAAAGCACAAAATTCCTTGTGGCTGGAGGCTACTTTTAGGGTTATAGAAGCTCTCTGATGCGATCTTAGGCTTATTTTTTAACATATGACAACACTAAATGAGGTAAAATCCAATGATTCAGATTCATTTTTTTCAAAAAGGTGGTTGGGCGGGAGAAAAAAGGAGAAACACAGCCAGGGCGGGAGAAATTTAAAGTCAAGCGGGAGATTTTGTGAAGATATACTCAAAGCGGGAGATTTCCCGCCAAAAACAGGAGAGTTGGAGTCTCTGGGAGTACCCAGGTGCAAACCAATTCAAGTGGATGCTTTATTACTCTACTGTAAAGGCATTAATCCTCTTTACCAGGTCTCTCGAAGAGGAACTAAAGTAGTCAGTCCTCTGGTTACTTACTTCAAAGTATACTTATGCTTTCCTAGCGGTCAGATGGAATGCGATATATTTATACCTCTTTTCCATTTTTGTCTGCAATTTTCAATAAATGTCCAACTTTGTGTTCAATCTTCAAAAAGGCAATATATGGTCAAAATAAAGCAGAAAAGAATTATATATTGTCAGGTCTATGGCTGCCAAAGATGAATATTCAATTATAGAGTTCTATTTTTGGATTGGCATATATTACATTTGCTGGAAAAGTCAAACTATTAGTATGGCCAAATTGGAGAAAGAAATGCAAAATAATAATAAAAATGATAATAATGATAATATGCAACATTTATATAGCGCTTAATACAAATGTTTCTTAGCACTGCTTATCATTACCCCAGCTTTAGCACGGCTACTCTGATCAGGCACTCGAGCATTCAAGGAATTTCTTCCTACCGGGTACCCATTTACTACACCTGGGTGGAGAGTGACAAATGTAGATAAACGTCTTGCCAAAGGACGCGAGTGCTGCGGTGGGATTTGAGCCCCGGACCCTGTGGTTCAAAGTCCGGAGACTTATCCACTGATCCACAACACCTCTACTGTCATGCAACTACATGTAGTAAGAAATATGATGCTTAGAATCAGATTTTGAATACTAGTATTCCTGATAAGTTGCACTGTTCATAACTTTCAGAATGATTGTATCATTTTTTTTTTTTTTTTTTTTTTTTTTTTGCTGCAGGAGGGGTGGAATGAGACTAAGATTTCAGATCTGAGTATGAAATGATAAAGTTTAGATGCAATTTCTTATCTATAGAGATATCTTGCAATTAAGTCACATGATAAATGCAAGAATTTCTTTTCAAAACAGTGGCCTTATCATACATGGACGTCATGATCGAATGTAGACAGAATTAAATGATATGAGAATTTTTATGAAAGTGTATTTATCACCTGTAAAAGGAAGACTTGTGTACATCTAGTACATGTGAAATAACCCCCAGAAATCTTTACTCATCATTCTATGCGTTAACAGTCAAGGAGTTTGAAGAAAATTGAAAAATATTATACATGTACATGTAAGACTATAATGGTCAGAATCAAATGGTTGTTTGATTGCATAAGTGCCGGTATTCATGCCCACACACGTGCATATGTAGACTAGTCTACCCAACTAGTCGCTTTTATGTTAACTGAGAGTATTTGAACTTGCAGTATCTTTCTATAGAAATGATATTCCTAGCTCATGTTTTGAATATGGTATAAAGACTCTGAACCCCTAACATGAAGGGCAACATTGTCTCTTGGTGATTCAGATTGGTACACTTTAATAATACTGCCATACCGGAGCCAGACATATTCTCAGTGGAACAACCATTGATACAAGACTGGAGCCAGATTTATTCTCAGTGGAACAACCATTGCTACAAGACCGGAGCCAGACATATTCTCAGTGGAACAACCATTGATACAAGACCGGAGCCAGACATATTCTCAGTGGAACAACCCTTGATACAAGACCGGAGCCAGACATATTCTCAGTGGAACAACCATTGATACAAGACCGGAGCCAGACATATTCTCAGTGGAACAACCATTGATACAAGACCGGAGCCAGACATATTCTCAGTGGAACAACCATTGATACAAGACCGGAGCCAGACATATTCTCAGTGGAACAACCATTGATACAAGACCGGAGCCAGACATATTCTCAGTGGAACAACCACTGATACAAGACCGGAGCCAGACATATTCCCAGTGGAACAACCATTGATACAAGACCGGAGCCAGATTTATTCTCAGTGGAACAACCATTGATACAAGACCGGAGCCAGACATATTCTCAGTGGAACAACCATTGATACAAGACCGGAGCCAGACATATTCTCAGTGGAACAACCACTGATAGAAGAGACGGAAGCTTTCCGTCTAGGTGGAATGCGAATTTCTCTTTGTATGAGAACTTTGAAGTATGAAATTATAGACTGAAAAACAACAACAACAACAAAAAAGCAAAAAAACTGAAAGCCATTAAAACAGCCCGTCCAAAATTAAAATTCATGATCGGAAATGTAATACATTTATGTATAGGTAGTCTAGGATTGCCTACTATTCTTTTGTTGTTATTGGTTCATGTATTCATGTATCTGATGTCTTGGGGTAATAGTATCTCTTTGAAGCGCTTAGAGATATTGGAGATGTATTAGGGGCTATAAAAATTAATAATAATAATAATAATAATAATGATAATAATAATGATAATAATAATAATGATAATAATAATAATTAATAATAATTAATAATAATAATAATAATGATAATAATAATAATGATAATGATGATAATAATAATAATAATAATAATAATGATAATAATAATAATAATAATTAATAATAATAATAATAATGATAATAATAATAATGATAATGATGATAATAATAATAATAATAATAATAATGATAATAATAATAATTAATAATAATTAATAATAATAATAATAATGATAATAATAATAATGATAATGATGATAATAATAATAATAATAATAATGATAAAAATGATGTTGATATTTTTATTACTGTTATCATTATTGTTATTATTGTTGTTATTATTGTTACTGTTATTATTATTGTCATTTTCATCATTACTGTATTACTATCATCATTGTTATTGTGAATTGTTACTGTTATTATTATTGTCATTTTCATCATTACTGTATTACTATCATCATTGTTATTGTGAATTATTATTATTATTAATTTACAAGCTTATGACTGCATATTGTTTGTATATTCATTGCTTCTATGCCAAAGACAAACTCTTAGTTATATAATGTTTTGTCGCCAGGTGGGAGTTTTATAATTAATTTACATTTACTTTGAATTTTTCTTAGCATTAAGCTGTGTTCTCTGCAAAATCCATAAAATGAGGCTCTTTTAAAGTGGATTTAAAGTAATAGCTAAATTAAATTTACAGTGATTCTCAACTTTCTTGAAGTCTCCTTCCTCAAGAAGTAAATATCTACATGTAAGTTTATGAATAGATATTGGCTTCAGTCTTATGTTGCTATTCAGTTAACTTCAGAATGATGTTTTGGTTTAATGTACATCCATGATGGTCATAACAGCACATGGATATTTTGAAAAATAATAGTTTCATTACATGTAATTCTGAAACAATTTTTGAATTGTATGATACATTTCCACCCAAAAATATTTTGTTTGCTATGGTACCATGTCACTATACTGTATTCAAATATATGGCTGTGTTTCCTGTAATAAACATTGCAATTTAGACACACTGTCTTATACATAGAACCAAAGTTCGACTGGAGTTCTGTGTAAGGGGTTTAGAGTTATCACTAATATTTTCTTCTTACTCCATAACATAACCAGAGGAATGCCTGGTAATGTTTTTTTTTTTTTTAATGATTTTATTCAGTTTTTGTTTCAAGTTGATTTTATACATATTCTTGTTGTATACACAATGTACAAGATATTGTTTTACCGGTATGTGACTGGTACCCTTCATTGTCAGTTTGTAGTGCAGAATGCAAATCTATGTTGCAATAACAGTGCAAGAAGAATATGTCCAACTTTGCTAAGAGAATACCGGTATGCAAATGATTGTAGAACATGTACGTTGGATGCAAATTTCTCTGTTGTGTTAATACAGCACATGAAGATTTTTACCAACTTCACCAAGAGAATATTCCTAGAATCAGCATTTGCTTTAAAACTAATCTCCTAGAATATATGAAGAGGTTAAATAAATTAATTTTAAAAAAAAGATATTTACAACTGAAGTTGCAAAACTATAAAATAAGATAAGAAAATATATGAAACTTTAGATCATAATTCTGATTTTTTTTACCTTGATATACAATGAGGTATCACATGAAAGGCATGTTTTTTGTTCCATACAATGGCAACATTACTTTGAAAATGTTAAAAAAAAATATTTAAAAATGTCCTGTATTAGCGTTTGCAAGTGAACTCTCCATGATTATGTTGTAGTTGTGAAAATCATGATCATGTAGGGGACTGAATCGCAGAATCTATGATCAGTCCTCCTACTTGTCCATATCTTTTGTCTATAAGACTCTAAAAGTTTAAGCTATAAGGCACGGTATTGAGATACCTTGTGTGGAAATCATGGTTGATGTAATATTTTTCAGCATGTTGAAAACAGAAAATAAATCATGTTGCTAACATTTAATCTTTGTTTTTCATTTGTGATTGATTTCTGCATCTTCAGAGTTGGAATTAATTAATGAAGGGGACTCTCTGGGAATTGTTTTGAAAATATTTTATTTCAGTCTACCAAGTATTTAGCAATGCTACAGTTTTGAGGATACTATTATTAATGAAAATATATTGATAGTACTAGAAACAATAGGGTAATGCTGGTCTCTTTAATACAGTGTCTAATAAGTTCTTAAGATCATAAATAATTTTATGAATTTTATAAATAAATATACTGATTTTGACTATTATTCCCCTAAATTTTGAAGTATGCAAAGAACAGGAATAAAGAACAAAACAGAGAGCAGATTTTCACAACATTATTTTATTACAAAATGATACAATATATAACATATCTCTTATATACAATAATAGGCACCATGTACATATGTTACATAATCGAAAGTGCTGAAGTGTTTATTTCATGCCATGATGTCGTCATATGCAATGCTATGTAAGCAATGCATCAAACATCGGCACACAACACAACGCTAATGATACAATCACTGGAAAAGATGTGCAGTTATAAACAATGTTACATTAAGATAACACAAGTAACATTTTTACTACGCTCTTCTACAATTTTCTCCGTTTCGTATGAAAGTACCTGATAACTTCACGGCTACAAATTCACTGCAAAATTACGCTACAGATGTAATAGACAAAATATATCGTGCTTAGAGTAAGAACATGTATAAAGAGGAAAATAGCCTTTACAAGTGTTGAAAGTTTCATATAAAAAAACAACTGAGGTAATGCCTTTAAAAAAGTAGAAGTTTATCTTGGGGCAAGATAAACAGGATTCTGGCTCAAAAGTCAAAACGATAAAAAACAATAACAACACAACACGTAGCTCACAGCATCTATGTATTTTACTTAAATTGTGTGTAGAAATGCACAACAAATATGATGAAACAGGTGCAATTAAAAGGATAACAACATTGTTGGACCTGATGGCAGTCTTTAAAATGGACATACAAATTAAAACGCATATCAGTGTATATAAAAACTCTAGGCACTTCATAGGGTCTATGGCACTTTGTGTTATGATTTATTTGCAATAATTTACAGTGGAACCTGGTTAAAAGTTACTCCTTGGGAGCAAGGATATGACCTCTTTATATTGAAACCTTGGTATATCAGGGATACAAAACACATGGAAATGAAAGAAGTGGGACTGACAAAACTGCCCTGTTACAATGACAGTTTTTGATGACCATGTTATTTATAGCTAGATTCCACTTTGCTTACTCAAAGAGGCAGTTTTAGTCCAGTATGTTTCTTTTAAAAAGTACAATTACTGTAAACAACAATCTTCTTTCAAAACAGATTCAGGGCACTTTAGGTAACTCTAGCAGTATCAATTTCTCTAGAAACAATTCACACACATTAAAGTCTTTGAAAGCAGTAAGTCTGACTAAAGTCTGACATTTCTAACGTATTGCGAGGAGTAGGCACGTTTTGTCCAAAGTTAAAGTGGTACAAAACACTAAATATAATCACAAATATTAAGTACATCCTCACTGCATACTAAAATGTTTGGCATTTACATGGTCTCAAAATTGGGTACTTCAGGAAAAAAATCACAGAGAAATTAGACTCCACACACTTCTGATAATTATTAAAATGGATAAACTAATAATAATTAAAAGTACATTTCCATAAATGGAATGAAAGTGGTTCTTTGAATGCAAAGAAGTATAAAAAGGAACTCTTGAAAGAATTTAAGAAACTTTTCAATAGAATAAGTTTGTCTTCAAAATAGAGTATAAAAATATTTTCCAAGAGTTGTAGTGACACCTCATATAAAAATGTATATTCTGCACTTCATAAGCAGCATTTACAATATTCAGTGATGTTATATCTGAATGTGCACTGTTTGACAGTGGAGAGCTTGTTAAGAGGATAACCTTATTAGGTTTCTGACTTGATTCGGCCTTCACGACACCTGAAAAGTCCATAAAACTTTGATGCACGAACTGCACTGCGCATCCACCCATCACTTACTACGTTAACACTGCACTTTAGTCTCAATGTAACCCTGAATAAAAGGTTTGCTCAAGAACAATCCTCTGATCAGAATGCAATATTACTACACATACTTCACAAAATGAAGCCCACAGAAAAGGAAATATTTGCATATTTCACTTAATCTCTCCAATCATCAAGGTCTGAAGTAAGCCTGAAGAACAGCGGAATTCCAATTTTCCAGGGAGCAACACTTCTTCAGCTTTACTCAACGACATGATGCTCACATCATTTGTATTTGTAAGAAAGGGTTATCTCTCTGAATGCATGGTACATAAGTTCTTCAAGGAGTGGCAAATGCAGCCTTATTACTCGAAACACTATCTCATCAACTCACATCCTGTAACCCCAATATGAGCTTTTGCTCAGTGTCTTTCCTAGATAAGAATACAGCACTGCTCAATCACTTCTAGAAGTGAAGCCAACTTCAGATGCTGTTTTCATAACTTCATCCCTCATGATACAGATAACAACAGGATGAATCCTCACTGCTTCAAGAAAGAACACTCAAACAGCTCATGTCTTCATCTGTGTAAATGCAGGATGCTTCAGGAGCTCCATGATGCCAGGTCGAGCGGATGGTGTTGCCTCAAGGCAACGAAGAGCGATATCACGAAGGGCTGGAGAGAGACTCTCGGGGATTGGAGGGGGACCATTGGCACTTGCAATCTGAAAGACATAAAGGAATTGCAGTTCGAGTAAAATTGCTTTGGAGACCTCGAAAATAGAAGTTATTGCTCCAAAATGGGAATGGTTGGCAGCTATGTAAATGAAGTCCAAAATTAAAGTTTTGAATGCAGCTCTCATAACATCTCAAGGGTTTCTGATATTTTAAACCATTCTAAATCATTTAAAACCATTCTAAACCATTTAAAACCATTTTAAACCAATTAAAACCATTTTAAACCATTTAAAACCATTTAAAACCATTTTCCTCGCTAATACTGTTTTGGAGACCTCAAAAATAGAAATTATTGCTCCGAAATGGGAGTGGTTGGCAGCTATGAATATGAGGTCCAAATTTAAAATTTTGAATGCAGTTCTCTTAAGATCTCAAGGGTTTCTGATATTTTAAAACCATTTTAAACCATTTTAAACCATTTTCCTCGCTAATACTTTGCTGACCACAATTTGTAGCATCAACGCAGAAATGCCCTTACAAGATGCAAAAGGCTCTCTAGTAAATCAAATAAAGAAAAAAAAAAGCTTTATTTCTTAAAAACCTATCCAGAAAGTAGATAACAGTAGCTCCAAGAAAAATAGAGTGTCACCACTGGATTTTCATTGGAAGAGCCTTAAAAAGTATCACAATGGTAAGACACTCTTTTTGCATACCAAACATTTAGAATGCAGTTCATTTAGTTTAGTTTTTGTTGCTGATGTGGCAAAGTCTGTAATATCACACACTTACCCTAAGTTAATTGCAGGGAAAAAAATCATTTGCCCACTCATGTCCGAAATTCTAGAATAGCCTTCCCGAAGACATCAAAAAGTGCTCAACCTCTGACTTCTTTAAAAATCATGTAAAAACATTTCTCTTCAATTCGTAATTATTTCAATATGTGCCTTGAGCGCTTCTCAAAGTGGATTTGGCACTATATAAGTTCAATTTATTATCGTTACTATTACTTTTCATCATATCTACTCAAGGTAATGAACTATTCACAAGGATAGAATGCTTACCTTAAAGAGGAGTTGATAATGGTTGGATATCGCTGTGTCATTCCATGGTGGCTTGGTGGTACACATCTCAATGATACAGCAGCCTACACTCCAGATATCACAGCTACGACCATACGGTTCCCCTCTCAACACCTGATCAAAGGAATATCAATTTTTCATTTACATAGAATACATGATTATGAGCAAGGAATCAACATGAAATGATAATGATTTTGACATAAATGATGACTATAGTGAACCATATTAACCTGTTGAGCACAATTTAATTTCAGTATAACACGCATTTTCCAGAGACCCTATCTCAGGCCTTGTTTTCAACAGGTTAAACTCATTTCATATAATACAGAGGTAACTCACTTCTAGCTCACAACAGATGAATTATATAAGTTACATAACTTCATAAAAGGCACTTGATTGGAATCAACGTGCACATTATACATTTCACTGTAAATGTTTAATAAATGTTAACCTTTTGGTAAATTTTCAATGAAAAGTGGAAGAAACATTATATTCACCTCAGGAGCCATGAAGGAGATGGTGCCAAGGAATTGACCTTTGAACTCATCTGTCCTTGTGATGTCAGCATTCATCTTGGCTGCTGTGCCCAGGTCAGCTATCCTCAGGTGGTGGCCTGTGCTGTCCATGAGGAGGTTGGCCCCTGAATCAGGATAAGACACAGAAGATGCCGTGTCAACTAATGTTGAGAAAAACTTCTGAATTTCTCGGAACTACACGATATTGCACAAAGAGGATATCATTTACTACTCTTTTGAAATGTAAAGGCTTCCTTCAGCTGCTTTTTAAAACGTCTTTTCCCATAAATTTTCCCAGTAGTTAAGTGCATGGGGGGGGGGGGGGTTGGGAGGGCGGTGAAATATCAACTACTATTTACATGTTTATCTATAAGAAAGTCTCTTGTTTCTTGTTTCTTTTGTGTGACGGTTCATTGTGGCATCTCTAATGAAAGGGTAAAATATATGGTGATGCACTCAAACAAATGATTCCTATATGTATGCCTGACCACAGGATACATCCCAATGAATTGATAGCATATGAATTAAAAAAAGAAAAATCATATGTTACCTTTGAGGTCTCTGTGGATAACCCTGTTATCGTGAAGGTAAGCCAGCCCCAGGCAGACCTGATGGATGTACTTCACCGTCACCGCATTGCTGAAGGCACCAAAGTCCTTGAGGAGCGTGGACACCGCTCCACCAGGCATCCACTCCACAAACACGTTGAAGTGGCCATCGTGCTGGGTCGCCCCCATCAGGCGGACGATGTGCGGGTGGTCAAAGGTGGCCATGAGCTTGATCTCCTTGATGATTTCCTCCAAGGTCTCATCCTGGTCTTCCGCGTTGTTCCGACAAAAAGATATCTGGGGTGGAAGAGAGATGGGGTTATTATAACACTTGAGGATAACAATTTCTTCCTACATAAAGCAGACATTGGTCTAAATTCACAAAAGAGGTTTGGTTTAATCTGCCGCCATGAACTAAAATAAGCATAAGTTAGCATATATAAGGGAATGCATGGTATATAAGCACATTTATGTCAACCCACTGAACAAAAGAGACTTCTCCATTAGACCATTGATGAAGCTCATTTCTATGCTGCTCGGTATTGCAAATGTTAAGATACAAGCTATATCACTGTCAAGTCTTTAGGGTGATACCAGGCACTTTGTTACCAAAAGTAAGAAGTGAACAATGATTTTTTAAAAAATTAATTTGGCCTTATAATATCTGAATTAATCGACTAGGTTGTAGCACATAGCAAGTATAAGTTGGTTATCCTACAGCCCTATCATCACAACCATTTACAACTGTGTATGAGGCCACGTACCTGTTTGACAGCCATCAACGTTCCAGTCTTGACGTCCCTGGCCATGTAACAGGATGAGAAGGCACCCGTACCCAACAAAGCACCCTTGGTCCAATCCTGGCATTCTACATATTGCTTGGATCTAGGACTAACATAACCATCAACCTCTTCCGAAGACTTCTGTTAATTGTGAAGACAAATTGGGAGTAAAAAAAAAAAGGAAATGACATTTTATTCATTATTCATTTTTAGTGCATATCACCTACAAAACAGGACTCTAAGTCTAAAGCACTCCTAAATCGCTTTGCAATTATTCTCTTACCAACATACAAAAAAACAACCTCTATGGATAATAGAACTGTGTTAATGAATCCGCCTACATAGACATAGATCACTTCTGATGTGTCAAGATTATGAAAAGAGTTCTGATTCTGTGACCTTAATATCTCTCTACTGAAAATTATGAAATTACGACATGGCAAGTCTATTTTTCATTCAAAGATGCATCAATAACTTCAAATGTATTCCATTCAAGTTCAATTTTGTAATCTATTTTCATAATGCTCAGTAGAGGAAAACATCTTTTGATCCCTTCATGTATATTTGCATAACTTCCTGTAAACTTAGAGTTTACCTTGGGGTCTATCTTGATGATAACATCTCCTTCCTTCTCTGCCCTCAGCCCTGGCACACATGGTAGGGCACCCTGAGTATGCATGGAAGCTTCCATGGCAATAGCCAAAGCTTCCGCTTCTTCCGCCTCGACCTCATCCTTGCAGTTCTTGGAGCCGACACCCGGCAACGGGAAGTTGAAAGCTGCCACTCTCTTCTTAGGCGAGGATGCCACTTCAGATTTGAAGGAGATGGGGTTCTCGCAGGGTGTGGTTGGAGATGCTGATAGGTCAGAAAGGTCACTAACATTTGTTTGCTCACTGGAGGGTGTTCTCTGAAAGCACTCATTCGCATTATCTCTTAGAGAAGGTCTTGATGGAGTTCTTTTAGTGTCATCTCTTCTTGATGATACATCACTATTCTCTGTAGCATGTGGATGAGGGGAGTCCTTGCGACTGGACAGCATCCCGTTTCGTCTTCCATCTCTGTCATCATCACAGACTCCTCCTTCAAAGCTATCCTGCACAGCAGCACCCTCACTCTCCTTGGCCACTTCATCCAAAGCACCTTCGTATTCGTCAAGGATCTTCTGGAGTCGGCGCAACATCCGACTCCCGACCTCTCTTGGCTCAAGCGTTCTCATCATCTCACACATCCTTGCAAACCCTGAGGCATCCGCTACCAGAATCTTTGCCATGATCACCGATACCTTCTTGGCAATCTTGCACATCCTGGTGTGGCTACTGTTGAGGTAGGAGGACACACACTTTGCTATCGATATGAGACACTCGATCTTGCTCTCCTTCTCTGCTTCAGAACTGTCGTCAGTGATGGCAAAGCGTTCTGGGAAGTCAGAGAAGACTCTCTCCAAGACACAGAGACATCCCAGGATGTGTTGCCATGATGATTCATCCATGTTGATCTGGATGTCACTAATGAGGCATGATAGGATATAATCCAGGCTACCAAGTCCTATGCAACCTATAAAAGCATGAAAAAAAAGAATCAGGAATTTAACATGGTTTTCATTTAACATGGTTTTCTTTAAACATGGCTTTATAAACTTCAAGCAGGTTCACACAGTATTAAGATTTTCTGAGACTCATGAAAGAAGACTGGTAGTAGAGTACTACAGATTGGAACTAAAGTGAAACTCATGAAACATACTAAAAATAGTTCAAAAAAACCAACACGTAACTTGCAATTCAGGGTACACATGCAGTGTGTCAATTTGATCAAATATCAAAGATTTTGCCAAACATATCTGAAACATTTTACTAAAAGAAGTAGCAAGAATTAATCACTAAATTATTGTCAGTCAACACACGCTCAGCAGGCAGAGAGTACTTGACACTGCCATAAATCTCTTATCAACTACTTTAGAAGCTTGAAGGTGTCTTACTTGAACAGGAGAGTTCTTTGCTGACAGCAAGCTCTCCAGTATCTCCTCTGGCAAGCTCAAACATGGCTGACACAGACAACTGAGCTGTACGTCTGTTGGAAGAATAATACACAAGAATTGAAGATGCAGAAAATACTCGCAATTCTTACATTATTCAGAAAATGTTTTTAATTCTCATAAGAATATGACAGAACTATAACATAAAAATTTTGTCAGTATCATTAGCTTTTCAAACTACCAACTTATGACTGAGTCCTTCAACATAAATAGTTTCACACCTTTGTCCATCCTAAAGGTGTGTTCAGATATGATGTGACTTTGAGCCGCCAAATTTTTTGTGTACAGGTTTATGGGGTATGGGGTGACACAAAAGAAATGTCACCGAGGCAGGACACATTTTGGTTTGCTGCATGGCTGCAAAAAAAAATGCGCACCAATCAAATTCCTAAAAAGTTAGTGCAAAAAATTGTTGTCAGATTGTTAATTGCACAAGTTTTGACAAAATTCTGTCTTATTTGAGAGTTGACACCTTGATGCGCGTTCATTAGCATAAGTGGCGGCACAAAGTCGCATCATATCTGAACGCACCTTAAAAAATATGCACATTCAAACTGATAAATCTAGAGCAAAGGTAACATACCTGTTGCCATCAGCAGATTTAACCAAGATGGCCGACATGACAGGCTGTAACCATGTTCTCAACTGGGCTTGTTGGTCTTCAGTACTGCAGTGTGAGCACATCAAGAGGGTTCGCAATACTCGCTGCATGGAAGTAGAAGATAAAACAATGGTACAGACATTACGTGAAATGCATTAGTGTGAATAAACCTGTATTATGCTTATATTCAAAGTCAAGGTCAACGACTAAAACCATGAAATAAAACTAAAACATAAATGTAAATTTACTTAATTCATATATGGAACTCTTTCTGTTAGATGAAAATCAATATTTAAATGACTAAGTATGGCATTTGCACTGATCCAAATTCAAAGATTAATACCCAATTGATGACATTTCTCAAAACTTACATACAAAATAAACACATATATCTTAAATACAATGGGTTTTATGGAGGGAAAATGACAGCTATGCCCAAATAAAGGCAGTTTATTTCATGAGTTATAATTTTTTTCAATGCCTGAATTTCAAATGCTTGCATAATATAGCTTAAGGCAATAGCATTATATGCAATTCAAATGCAGTCACCATGGTTGTAGTCATTAACCCATTCGTGACAGAGGGTCCACATTTTGGTCTAATAACTGTTGATGTAGAGCCCTAAAAATCATACCAAATACATGAGCAGAAAGAGCAAAAAATTCTACACTTACTGTGCCCATTTCTGTTGCATCAATATTTGTTGTTTGATGCTGAAATTTTTTTAAAGGAAAATAAGCATTAAAATCCTTAAATTGGCAATGCGATGAAAATGTTAAGATTACCGTTTTTCCCTGCAAATTGGCAACTTTATGACTTCTCATCATACATTCTGTCAATTTATATTTATTTCAGATACATGATGTTTTATAAGAAAAATGTAGCAATAAAAGAAAAATGTTGGTGTTGCCAATTTGAAGAATAAAAGCTGATCAAATTAGGCTTTAAATAGTTCACAAATGGGTTAACTCACCAAAGCTGCTACGTACACTTTGTAGACTGGGTCTGAGCATGCCATAGCAACCATGTCAAAGGCAGATTCCATGGTGATGGCGTCTGCCTGGAAACACTGCTCACACATCTCTACATCGTGAGGCTCATTTCCAGAGCTGTCCATGGCTTTGAGCTTGGATGCCAGCTGCTGGCTGAGGGAGTGGAGCGTGTTCTCACGGATGCCCCAGTCACGGGAGAACATCCCTTCGACCATGCTCTCCTCAAAAGCCTATAGCAAAAGCAGAAATGAGTGGGCATGTTAAATTGACTTAGAAGATATCACAAAATATCAAAAGATGTAAATAATATACAGTAACAAATACACTTGTTTTAATAGGATTAATAGCTCATTTAGCAATTATACTTACATGCCTTAGCTCAAAACGGCAATACAACTATTTGAATTTTTTCACCCTTTTGCAATGAATACCTCAGAGGTAATATTAAAGCAACATCATTATCATCTTCATCATCATCACCATGATCATTATCAATGTCATGATCTACACTATCATCATGAACAAAAATATATGTACTCACAAAAACTATTATTCAATGAGGTCCAGGAAAATAAGTTGGAGTTAATAATAAACTGGTTTGCTACAATACATTGTAGATCTATATTACAGAATTTGCTTCTAAAACTCTGATAACTCCTGATAGTTCCTACCTCTTTCCATCTCTCTTTCTTCTGCTGGAATGTCTGCAGTCTACTACTCTCCATGATGCCCGCCCCGTCCTCCTCCGCCTGTTCGGTGGAGGGATGAGGGGCAGACGATGCCCCTGCTCCCTGGTCCTCGTGGCTGCAATCGGCCCAAACAGCACGGCAGAGGGGGCACACCATGGGCTCCTGTTGCCTCTTGCACTCTCCCTCCCCTAGGATAGATCGAATGAAAGAGGTATGCTCTGTAAAACTCATTTGGAAAATAGTCTCATGATCAAAATGGAAGTAAGAGTCGTGCTCAAGAGTGCAGATTCTACAAGGTTGAAAATGTCTATAGCTTTGACATTACTTCAATAATAAAATACATGTATCCTTTGGCTTCCAAAGTAATTATATAAATGGATGCATACAAACAAGTTATCATGAATCTATCCATAAAAACAATGAATTTCAAACCATACTTTCATTTTTAGTTCCTTTCATGAGGATAGACTTCATCCATGCATTCACAGATTTCTCTCCCCCCCCCCCAAGTTAAGAATGTCCGAGAAGATAAGATCATTTCGTTATAAATTTGTCTTTGTGGGATAAATAAGCCAACGACATACATATAAGGATATTTTGTAAAATGCTGTGTAGAACACTTACATACTGCTACACAGTGGTGGTGGAGTTTGTTGTGGCATCCATTCTTGCATTCCACGAGACTCTCTCCCTCGACCATAACCAACAGGCAGATGGGGCACAGGTCTTCGTCTTCCCTCTGGTCACTGCTCCCTGTAGATGGACACGGGGAGCTTGGTCTGGGAAGGTGAGACGTGGACGGACTGTGGGATGACCTCCGGGACCTTTGGCTTGATTGACTCGGAGACTGCTTCAGTTTCTTCTTCTTCATGGCTTCATATTTGGCAAATAGCAATTCAACCTGAGAAAAGGAAAGAATAGTTCTTGGTCAATCCCCTCACCTTGGTTTAGTATGGAATATTCCTTTTTGCTTCCAATCTATACTGCATAGTATCGTTTCATCTTGATCGTCTTGTATTCTTTATACTTCGCTTTGTTTCTCTCTTTATCTCTCCCTTCTTCTTCATTCATGTCGCACCCCCTCGATATCTCCTCCTTTCTCCCCCATTAAAATTATACTGTATTTTCTTTGTACAAGCAGGGCCCATGTTTTCAAACATAGCCTATTTTTAGGTTTCTCTACTTGCAAATGTTTCCTGATCTTTTTTCTCTTGTATACTGCATTGTATAGATCTGGGGGGCGTTTCATAAAGCTGTTCGTAAAGTTACGCATGACTTTGCGAACAACTTGAATATGAAGTGCCGAATGGGATACCCGAAGTTTTTTCTGATATTTTAACAAAGTGTGACTGCATTTCCCATAATCTCAATGAAATTGAGGCAAAAAATATACTTCCCAATAAAAATGATTGTAAACCATATTAATGTTAATCTACAACTGCATATTTCACCTTTCGCTGATGCGATTTATGATGACTTAGAATCCCACTTGGCTTGCCATATTTAAGTCGTTCGTAAAGTCATTTGTAACTTTACGAACAGCTTTATGAAACACCCCCCTGCAGATGTTTTTACTATTGTCAATATATGCTTGTGTATCAAATTTATATGTATTATATATGTATTTGTATGTTTGCTTAAAAGTGGAATAAACTAAATTAAAGTGAACTGAACAAAAAATATTGCCTACAAAAAAAAAGGTTCATTTTCATACAAATCAAAATAATATAATT
This sequence comes from Echinometra lucunter, assembly GCA_029962745.1. Taxonomy (NCBI): domain Eukaryota; kingdom Metazoa; phylum Echinodermata; class Echinoidea; order Camarodonta; family Echinometridae; genus Echinometra; species Echinometra lucunter. The sequence goes on from CM057157.1 coordinate 27,356,634, forward strand.
CATATTCTATGCCATGTCTCTCATAAATCTACTCATGACCCCATCACTCTTCTTTCTCATTTTAAGTTTTTTCTCTTTTTTTGGGGGGGGGAATCTTTCTATTCTCATGTCTAAAACAAAACGGTGAAAGACGAACATACTACAATAAATATACAGTGCAGAACAAAATAATTATCAACATCACCTAAAACACCGATAGGCATTAATGAAATTTACCTCATAATTTTTGAGGGTTCTGTTCCACAGTATGTTGTCATCTTCTGCGACCTTGAAAACCCTCAGCATGACAAAGAGTAGATGAACACAGAAAGGCCCTTTACCGCAATTACAATTCTAAGATATAAAGAGATCACAAGGACATCTCATGTTATAGAATACAAAGAAATTCTCAAATCTTCACTCAAAGAAGAAGCAAGGGAAAATGTTTTAATCTCATTTCATTTGAAAGAAAACGCTAGTTTATAGCGTAATTATGCAGTGACTCTGTTTGTACACCTAAAATCAAGCTAGAGATTTATGTATTTTGAGGACTGAGGGTGTACCATCATCAGTTTAACCCATTCATGACAGAGGTCCACATTTTGTGGTTTGGTCTAACAACTTTTGATGCAAAGCCCTAAAAATCATATCAAATACATGAGCAGAAAGAGCAAAAAATTCTGCACATACTGTGTCCATTTTCGTTGCATCAATATTTGTTGTTTGATGCTGAAATTTTTTTAAAGGAAAATAAACATTAAAATCCTTAAATTGGCGATGCGATGAAAATGTTAAAATGAACATTTTTCCCTGCAAATTGGCAACTTTATGACTTCTCATCATACATTCTGTCAATTTAAATTCATTTCAGATACATGACCTTTTATAAGAAAAATGTAGCAGTGAAATAAAAATGTTGGTGTTGCCAATTTGAAGAATAAAAGCTGATCAAATTAGGCTTTGGATAATTCCTGTCACGAATGGGTTCAGGAGCTACTGATCATTTGCAGGCAACTACAGTGTACAAAAGTTCAATGACAACATATTCGTCACTTTCCCTTGTCATATCTGTATCCACAAATCGAGTTTTGTCATCACAATTGCAGATCAATAAAAACATATTAACTCCATAACTTCCATCATAATTAGTAATTAATCATTGACACGCTCTTCTACAGCAATACATTACTTTTCATTATTAACCTATTTGTGATACAGAACTGCGATCTATGACGCACAGCCAGGTAATCGACGATGGATGCTTCAAAGTTTCAGTTTATTAATATTTCCAAAAATGAATAACCAATATGTGTTTACACTGTGTCGTCTGTGCACGCGGAGGTTCAAATTAGCTGCAATTGCACTATAAAATGCCCTTGAGATCCAACTACGGCTTGCTAGAAATGCGCAAAAAAATTAATTTCATTTGATATGAATCATGCTGCGCAGGACAAGAAAATAACGGCGTTGATAAGATAATAATCCCTACTGGTCTCCCGCTGGCCTCTAGTCAACAGGGAAGCCATAGAGTCACTTTGCCATTCTAAAATAGAATTTCTTTTAGTATGGTGGAAGCCATGCAAGTGAATTCTACAACATATATTCACAGGACCAATGCATAGAGCACAAATGAAGATAACAAGTATTGGATCCTTTTTAGGTTTTAGACCAGAAAATCAATATATTTAGCTTAATATTTGAAATTTGTAACTTATTATATTTGATTTCATTTCATAGAAATTGACTTTCAGCTTTCCCTGATATATTTTTTTTCAAATAATAACAGAACAGACACAATAAAACAGTCATATTCCTGTTTGAGTCACATTCATATGATCAGTAATCAGTATCTTTAAAGTACATTAGTATCCAGTGGGCCTTTTCCATGGATCAACTGATAAAAAAATCCACCATCCTCACAAGAAGTGTACATATATCATTATTTGTCACTAATACCTTTTTCATAAATAATAATAATTTTATCATGGATATCAAAATGTTTAACATTTCTCACCTGCGAGCCAATGGTGACCTTATATTTATGATCCGGTGAGTCTCCACCAATCAGGAACGAGTTTGGACCATTCTGCGTAAGGAGGAAGAGCCTTGCATGAAGTGCCCTCTCGACGCGTTTCTTCAGGACCCCAACGGCAAGTGTGAAGAGTGAATCGTTGTTTGGTGATGGCGCCCTCCTGTGGCCACTTGTTGGAGATCCTGGTCTTGAACCCTGTGGCAGGAAAGTGATTACATTATGTTACTGTTAATCAAATACTCCAAATCTTTTCACACTATACTCTTCAAGATGTTAATGGAGGATGATAAGGAAATACAGCTTGATAAAAAATCACATACTTCAAAAGGGAATGCGTGATTTTATAACGAATTACTTTATTCAAAGAAGGTCCCTATTGCTGCCAGCAAATACTAACTGTTTCAAATGATATATGCATGATGATATACAAAGTGAAGAAAAAAATCAATTGTGCAAATAAAACAAATTTATTTTCTATATTAAAAAAAATGCAAGAAGAGAGTGCTTGGAAAAGAGGTAAATAAATTCATATGTATACAAAGATGAACAGTTTGTAATGCAGCCTGTTGTCAATGTAGATGTATAAATAGGTGACTGGAAAACCCAATATCGTAATTTAAAAAAAAGTTTGGTTGAAACTTACAGAAGGAGAAACATATCCTCTATGTCTTGGAAGTCTGGGTGATGTGGGTGAAGCCACTCTGTTTACAACCTGTATTAGAAAAAGATCAAAACAGTTAAGTTTACTGTCACAGAAAAGACTTCTCGAAGTCTGAAAATCTTGACATACATGCAGAATTCAATTCACTGGATAAACAAATTTTCTTTCATACTTCTGATCTGGTATTGTCGAATCAGTTTGTGATGATCACTGCAGTACAGCTATTTCCAGATTTAACCTATCAAAAGATTGATTATCTCTCGTAATTTATTCTGTAGTTTTATGCTCATCTCTGTCTGACTGTCTGTCTGTCTGTCTATCTATCTCTATATCTCTTGTCTTTCTGGTCCTTTCTCCCTCACCTCTCTTTTCCTCTATCTTCCCTTTCATGTATGTCTCTCTATCTTGACTTGTACAGTCATGTATATCCTTTTCTATCCTTCTACTTTCTCATTTGTTCTCTTCCCCTTTGTTTATCTGCCTTTTTTCTATTAACACATATCTTTTTCTATATCTTTCTATATTCTCTCTAACATACGCAAACACACCCACACACATACATCAAATTCTCTTCCTTTCCCATCCTTCCATTTTTTCTTACTTCCTTTCTATTGCACTTTCCCCTACATGTATCTCACCTGTTTGGTGAAAGGTGACTCCTTGCCATGGGAGGAAGGCGACTGGGACCTCTGGGGGAGGAGTGACCGGGGTCTCCTCGCCGATGAGGTGGACGATGATGATGATGATGGTGGTGGTGGTGGGGTGGAAGAAGCTGACGATGACCCATCTACAGGTGACGGTGATGAAAGTGGTCTCGCAACCTAGGTGCAAATAAACAGGAAGATATTTAACTGACTTTAAGAGAGCAAAATTCCATACTAAACATCTGTACATGGATTCACATCATATCATCTACATGCACTGAGAGCAAGAAGGACATTTAGGCTTCTTAGTTTAACCCATTTGTGACAGGAATTATTTAAAGCCTAGTTTGATCAGCTTTTATTCTTCAAATTGGCAACACCAACATTTTTATTTTATTGCTACATTTTTCTCATAAAACGTCATGTATCTGAAATGAATATAAATTGACAGAAATTATGATGAGAAGTCAAAAAGTTGCCAATTTGCAGGGGAAAACAGTGATTTTAAACTTTCTTTCACATTGCCAATTTAAGTATTTTAATGCTTATTTTCCTTTAAAAAATTTTCAGCATCAAACAACGAATACTGACGCAACCAACATGGGCATAGTTTGTGTAGAATTTTTTGCTCTTTCTGCTCATGTATTTGGTATGATTTTCAGGGCTTTGCATCAAAAGTTATTAGGCCAAACCACAAAATTTGGACCTCTGTCACGAATGGGTTAATGTTGTTGTGCATAAGAATGCGTCCAGAATGCAAAATACAAAAATGTAAAAATTAAAATGCCTATCATGACATATTGGCATAAAATTGTAGCAGAGATCATGCCACAAGAAAATCGTATATCAATTTAGAAGGTCTACATGCTACCAGTGAAATTATTAATCATTGTTTGAAAAATATTATTTTCAACAATATTCCATTTTGCGTTCCAGACTCGTTCCTTCATACGACATAAAACTAAGACGCCTAATATCCTTTTCTACAGAGTTCCTGCCCGTCTAGAACTCAAGTTCTAAACAGATGATATTTGTCATATTTGTTTTATAGCAGTAAAGCATCTCGTGTCAGATACATATTTGTATTATATTTTGATCCACTAGACTAGGAAAAAAAGAAATTACACATCTACATCTGCACTAAGAGCTAAAATTACAAATGATTTTTAGCCTATTTCCAACGCTGTACATTGTACTGTGTACGTATGCGAGCAATCTGACTGTAGCTAAACCAGCATTGAATTGTAAAATATATACATGTAGTAATTACTTTCATGTGCAAATTAGCAATTTTCAGTTATAGTTAGCAATATTCACTGTTTCATGGTATATATATTTTATTCTTCCAAACTATGTAGGTATAGAAAATAAGAATGAATGTTGCCAATTTTGCAGAGCAAAAGCCGAATGATTTAGCCCTTCAGAAACTCATTACTGCTTTGGGTAAAAGAAGGATAGTCTGTGCCATCCAGGTACATATACGTACACATCATAATTATCAATGCAATGCCAATACTTGAAGTATAAAAAAAAAAAAAAAAAAAAAGGATAGGCTCAAAATAATTTGTCATATGACTATTCAAAGTGACATTGCATGTATACAAGCAAAGAGATACATGAATGTTCCACATTGTATTTTGGGGGTTGTGAGATCATTTTATCCAGAAATGACTTCACTTTGTACAAACATCAGTTTTTGCATTTCACATCCTTTACACAAGTACAATCAGAGTTTAGTCACAGTCAATGAAATCATTAAAACTCACTCCATGTCCTCTTTCATGTTGAACTGAAATGAGCAGGAATAGCATCAAATATGTAATCAGTTCTCACTAAAGAGCAATATAATGGTTATGAACTTAGTCAACAATGCACGAAACAGCTCAAAATAGTCCCAAACTCTTGTCTCTTTTTATTTTCTAATCTCCCTCTTTTCCAGCTGCAGTCCAAGGCAACAGGACATGCATCATTTCCCATTTGATTTCATTTTCGTGATTACCCCTTTGAGTACTTCATCACTTATTCATTTCTTCTGGCGGTGTAAAACACCTGCCAAAAGAGCTATTCAGTCCTTTCAGGACGGCAGTAGAAAAATTGCTTTTTCCTTTTAAACAGCTTTCTTGAAAGCGAACAAAAATCTCTCTTGTAGTATTTATATTTAGAATACTGTATGCACAACTTGAACTTCATAATTTGTAATTGAAACCAATTCACAAGACAGAACAACACTTTTTGTCACCACTACTTGTTATGTTTGATTACCTCTGATACATTTCCAATATAAACATTATTTTTTAACAATTTCTCTTGCAAGCTTTGCCATAGCGAAAGTGAGATTTCCTCAGGGATCTTTTTCATATATTCCTCTTCTTGTTTTCCCTTTTTTTAAAAATGTTTTCTTTCATTTTTGTTTCTCAAAAAAAAATTTGAAACAAAATTCTAGAGCTACAATGGTTTTGTCATAGTTTTCATTCATTCGTTTGCTTTCCTCTGTGAGCGAAATCTTACCATTGGTCCTTTGGTTCTTGGGGTATCCCCACCCTCTCTTCGTACCCCTGGCTTGGCCCTAAGTTTCTCCCTAATAGCATTCTTCTCCAGAGGGTCATCCAGCTTGGACATTCGCCTCATCTCTTTATCGGATGATGATCTGCAAAATGGCAACAGGACAACAAAAATTTGAGAGTACACAGATAAGCAGGCTTTCACAAATATCAAAATCAAGAAAGAAACAAAACCCGAGTACAATTAAGCTCAACCAGACCATATATCACTAAAATATATAAAATTACAAATACTTTACATGATGTAAAGGATAAAAAACTAACATATTAAAAAAAAAAAACAGTTTAGGAAAATAGAAATGACCATTTATTCTATAAACAATCTTAGTTATCTTCAAATTTCCTGTAGCTTACAAATGTTTGGTATTTGTCATTTTGAATTTTTTTAAAAATCCACTCTGGCAAATAATACAAAATACCATGTTCAAATATCTTGCTTGATGTTTGATACATGTACATCATTTAATTTTCTAGAATTCACTTTTAAAGATTAATTCACAACAGCTTCTCCAATACTAGAGGTTAGATACATAAAAAAAGATGCATAAATAAATATGAATTGTTCACATAAATACAAAAGCTTCATTAACATTTGCTATTTTGGCAAAATGCTCTTTGATTTCTTTCACACATGAAAATAAAATTAACACTTTCTCTTTCACAGTTCATACACAATTAACTCATGAACTGTGATTCAACTGTGCTAAACACCAACTAAAAGTCAAAAGAATTGCACAATGTCAAGGAAAAGGCTTAATTTTATAGGCGTTGACGAATAAGTCATACTTCATGTCAATGTGCTGCAGACACATCTCTTACTGCGCTTTGAAGCAACTATAACGAACTGAAGGGTTCTTGCATATCACACAGATATGATCTACCAATATGTATACCTCTGCCAAGATCTAAAAATAACCATTCTGGTTACTATGCCGACCAGTAAACTCATATCAAAATCAACAAACTGCCTTGCGTATGCCGTACAAGTAAGTCTTTGTTGTTGTCATAGTCTCATACACAGACCACTAGTGTGAATTCATTCGTTTCATACACGTACAGTATGTACATGTAATTCTTTCCTAAAGCTACTTGTATTTTTGTCATTCGCATTTAGGATAATAAAATGTATATTTTGCAACCATGTACATGCTACAAATACAACATGTAGAGGCTGATCAATAATTCTATGAGAGAGGGAAATAGAGAGCAAATCTTTTATAATTTGCTCATGAGCAAACAGGGAAAATTGTACACTTGTTTAATCATGTACATTTACAGTGTAGTATACATTTGTAGATGACTTTTTTTTTTGGGGGGGGGGGAGTATGCCTCTTGCACTCCCCATCAACCACTGAATACTATTCATACTGTGACATCACAGACACATGTACATTTAAGGTGAGCTACATGTCCTTGCCTATTACTACTTCAAGGGGTCTGTTATCAAACGCTAGCAATATTTTGATCGCGTGTCGATCGTTAACAATAGAGACATCTGGCATAGGAAAGGTATTAGTGACGTAGGCATATAGAGTGCTACTTGAGGAGAGTTTGCTCAATTGGAGAAGCTCCCAAGAGGAAACCTGCTGTGCATTTAAATAAAAATACCTGTGGGAAATCAAAGCTCTTTTTCAATTTCTCATAATGTAAGGACATAAAATGCAAACCAACCAATTTTCTATTTTGAAAACAATGACTTTCATATACAGGTACAAAATAATCTGGGGTTTTCTCGCCAAAGGTTTATAACATGTACATGTACAAAAGCTGTATTAATTCCACCGCTTAAACCACTAAAACCACTAATACTAAACAAAGTATAAAGGCTGGGGTGGTTTCTTTGAAAACTATTTCATTTCACTGAACTACAACTTCTAGGGAATTCCATCTCTACCTCGTAACTGATTTCAAATTGTAAGCACATTAAGCACCCTTTGCGATAGACATGTTGTGCAATATATCTCTGTTGTTACTATTATTATTATTATTATTATTATTATTATTATTATTATTATTATTATTATCATTATCATTATCATTATTATCATTACTGTTATTACTATTATTATTATTATTATTATTATTATCATTATCATTATCATTATTATCATTACTGTTATTACTATTATTATTATTATCATTATCATTATCATTATTATCATTACTGTTATTATTATTATTATTATTATTATTATTATTATTATTATTATTATTATTATTATTATTATTATTATTATTATTATTATCATCATTATTATTATCATTCTTATCATTACTGTTATCAACTGTTCGACTAATTAAGGGAGCATTGTGAGAAAGATGCAATCAAATGCATTCCTCAAAGTCAATCGTAAGCCTTGCAAACAATTCAAAATTTGCAATCTATCGCAACTCAAATTTCTTACAACATCCCCCAACTTACATGTAAACAGTGTCAATATCTTCTGGGTAGACATCCAACGAACTATGAGTGCAGTATTAAACATTAACATGTAAGCATTATTCTGTATTTAAATTCAGATTTATTGCAGCAATTACATTATCTGCCCCTACAAGAACAGATCAATGATCAATCTTCTTTTCATTACATTAGTCGCATGCTGTGCGAACTTGTGTGGATTAGCAAAACAAAGCTCCAGCACCAGTTACATTAAATTCTTTCAATTAAGTCTCATCCAACCATACATGTATCAGAGACCAGTGGGAGTGGGGTTTAAAAATGTGTATTTCTAAATCAAGATCAACAGTTTAACTTCATCTTATACTGCACTTAACATACTGAACTGCATCAGAAATATTCTTACAGTTTGTACATTTCCTCTAATTTGGTCTTAATTAAAAAAATACATAAAAAGGATTTCACAATTCCTTCTAATGACATATACATGTACATGTAATGTATGTAGTTATCTATTACTCATATGATGGAAGGTAGAAAGTACTTTACCAGGGTTTAACCCAACCCTCCGAGGGGGGCTGACTCATCATTCATGTTTGGGTAATCAGCGAGCCTAACTCAAATTGATTAGACACCATTATGTGGTAATGACTTCTATGCGCAGTCCATTCATGACACACTACATTGTAAGTGCACATGCAGTACTCACTTACATCATTCTAATTCAGCATTATAATGTAGGATGTTACATGTACATTGTGTAGCATACAAATGATGCATGAGAATGACTTCATGATATAGTTTATAGTTTATACGATATACCCCCACTCTAGTAGAGGCTGTGTGAATCTACATGTTTATCGTCGGTAGGCTGTTAAAACCTTGTATCTCAAAATTTAACAATTTTGAGGACAGCTCAGAAAAAGCTGTATTTTCGGATTATGGCAATGGTGGCAACCTCATATTGTCTGAAAACAGTCTCCTAATTCCGGTAGAGAACTCTTTCCCGGCAAAAGAAAGTTGCCACTTATGTCACAACTCTAAATTAGAGCTTTTTCTGAGCTGCATGTCCTCAAATTTTTTTAATTTTGAGATATGAGGTTTTAACAGCCCACTGACGATATGGTACATGTATGAATATTGAAGTCAGGCTGACTGCATCATTCTCAAGAGAGCCACTTAGCTTTTTGTCAGTAAAATTCTGCATGAACTTTAAATATAAATTGTTGGATAGAAATGTGAACCATACTGCATGCTTCGTAAAGAACAAAAAAAAATTGTGTGATAGATTTAAAAAATGAATCAGTAGTGACTGTGCTGGGAGTTAGTTGTAGCTTTAGAAATTGTTGGATAGAAATATTAACCATTGCCTGCCTTAATTACCAAAAAGAAAAAAAATGTGTGATAGACTTTAAAAACAAAAGAATCACACGTGACTGTGCTCAACTTATTATTTGTTTAGGATCTAGGAGTTAGTTGTATAATTCATGTTGCTTTCGTAAATTTTGCACTGCATTTTTCCAACAAAATTTTCATTTAAACTGTTGATCACAGAATACTTCAGCGGATCCAGGTTCGAGTCTGAGTCACGTCTTTCAGATGATGACGTTGTAGGTCGGTCCCAGACATAAATAATCATATTTGATTGTATAAACCCAATCCAACAACAACAACAAAGCTCTATTTTTCCATAAGCTTAATACAGGCCGGGGCCAACTGGTTTCAGAAGCCAATAATTTCACATTCCATTCTCCAGACTACAGCAGCCTTCTTATATCTTTCTAGTTTTTCTACGATATTATTTCCATTTCATGAAAGAATGTTTCCTGTGTATAATGACAATTCCTACCATTTTCATGAAGATACATGTACAATTCAGGAATGTATTTTGAACCATTGTACACTGTAACTTGTTCCCTAATTGCTAATGCTTGAGGCAGTACAGTATTCTCAACATGTCATTTCTGAAGATTAGCTTAATATCATTTACATCTTCCATGAATGATCTTTCCTGCATAAAACAAAGTTCCACACGTGAAGTTACAAAGGTACAAAGTGTAGGCTAAACAGGGCCCTATAGCATATTGCAGTAGGCTTTCATGGTATGCACTACAATGTACCAAACCAAAGAACAGATTCGTGCTTTGAAGAGTGACAACAACAACAACAAAATACATTTCATTCCATAAAGAGAAAACTATACAAACTTACCACACTCCTCTTCACTACTGAATCCACTAAAAATATACAAGTCCAACTTAATCATTCAACTACTAAATATTCTAGAATCTGGACTGCACAAGTTTGTTCCCTACAACAACTCTGCAGCAATTTTAGGCATACGCTGATATTATTCCACTCTTCCTGTGTGTATGAGGCCAAAATACGTCACTGCATGATTTCCAATGTATTTTGATCTGCTGTCAATTACATGTAACAAATGGTGTTTACAACCCTGACTGATTCCCAAACTCAAACTGCTCAACTGCAAATTATATGTAGAAAACAGCAGGCCTCCGACTTAAAGCACTGTTCAGCTGTCCAATACAATTTAGGCCTACAGAATCACTGAGGCCTGCATACGTGCATGTGTTACCTTTGGGCAACTTTGGTGTACTTTGATCTCTTCCGTTAAATGGCACATCACTGTTTACCTTTTTTAAAGGAATGTCAAGTAGGAAATGCATCTTTTGAATGCTGGGCTAATGGTGAATCATAGCATAGGGGCCTATAATAAATTTGAATATATTTATAAAATATCTCTGTGTATCATAATATGATCATATACAATATATACCTCCTGAAAACATAGTAAGAGATAACACCCTCCCTTGTATGTACACTGTACATGTATTTATTTTTTTGTATGTAGAGTCTATACAAAGCATAACTTTCACTCTCTCTCTCTCTCTCTCTTCCTCTCTAATCTACTGTGCATAGATTAATTTTATTTTTCACTTATCCTGCCAATCAAATCAACATATATCATTTATCATTATCAACCTGAGCCTGGCCAGACTCGTATGATAGGAATTGGAAGCCTTCTTTGATCTTGATCAGTTTTTCTACTTCAAATTGGCAACAACAGTATTTCATTTTTTTTTTCTTCTATTGCTACATATTTCTAATAAAAAGTCATGTATCTGAAATGAATATAAAGTTGTCAGAAAGTATGTTGAGAAGTTAAAACAAATGATGACGGTCTCCTGCATTCTGAAATTCAGTTAAATAATATTTTTCATATACATGTACTTTTTTTATATTCAGAAAGAGATTGTAAATGATTCACGTGATATGCATGAAATCTATGTAATAACTGATTATGTTGTATTGTGCTGAACATGTTGAATGCAGAAATAAATTTCAAAGAAACAAACAAACTGAACAATTTGCATGAAAAGGTAGTGATTCTGAAGTTTCCATGACATTGCCAATTTAAGGAGTTTAGTGATTGCTTTCCTTTCATAAATTTTAAGCATCAAACAACTACTGGCACAACCAAAGTGGGTAAGATATCCAGAGAATTGTCTTCTTTTTTTTTTTTTTTGGCTTATTCTGCTCAAGTATTTTGGTATGTTTTATAGGGTTCTGCATCAAAATTATTGGGCAAAACCACACAACTTGGAATTATTTAACTTTCTCTCTCTCTCTCTCTCTCTCTCTCTCTGTAATATTCTTGATACCTTTCCAAATACAACTTCTATGTAGGCCTATTTACTCCTTTTCCCTTCAGTTTCACATAAAGACTGGGAAATTTAAGACATGGAGAGATAAATTACAAAAAAGAAGCATGAGGAACAATGCACTGTTTGTTTGCTTAAAGCTAAGAGGGTGTATCATTCACTTATTCTGCATAGAGTTCAGACAGTTAACGCCCTCCCTGACTCTACACATTTACACTTTAATGCTTTTCACTGGCTACAAATTCTCAATTTTACATGTAGAAGTTACGTGTAGATGTTTGTTGCATAATTTACTAGGACCCCACTTCATATGACAACAATGCTATCAGTGTTGCTGGGCTTCACCATAGGCCTAATGATAGAGATTAACAAACAATGATCGTATTTCTTCACCTATTTGCACAGCCTGGGCCTATACATACATGTATATAAGGCCACTGTTTGAATAACAAAGATTTGAGTGCCAGATGCTTGATGGCCAACAACAACGAAAGACATTTTTGTGCTTACAGTGTTGTGGGCAAGAGAACATGTATTTCTGGATGTTGAAAGTATGACAAAAAGAACAACAAACAAACAAACAAACATGAAAATATATACAACTAAAATTTACTGGCTGAGTGCACTGCAAATGGGGGAGCAAGATGGTGAGAGTACTACGTGTACATGTAAGAGATATTTCTGTTTAAAATGAATGAAAATTTTTATTCACTTTGGCTTGATGTCACACCTGATTACAATTCTTTTTTTAAGGCTATCAGTTCATGAATTCTGTAAAATAAAATAGAAATTTCATTTCATCACAATATACATATATGAGGCAAAATTAAATTCCTATCAAAGTAATACAGCTTGACATTGCTATGAAAGTAGAAGATAATCAGGCAAACCATTTGAAAAAATACTAAATCCTTAACAGTGATGCATATACACCTGTATGCTAGAGTACAGTGAAATAAATTACAATTTTAAATCCAATGCAACTTGAGGTCTGAATTAATCATCTTCAATCCTCAAACTGGCAACAACTAATTATTTTTTCCACTCTAGCATAGTTTGAAAAAAAATAAATATGGATAGAACATTTGCAGTAAAGGTAAATGAACCAAAATGAATTGTAATTGTAAAAAATTAATACGAAATTACCAATTTGAACAAGGAAAGAGTAATTACACGTATATAATATAATAAGATTACATTTAAATTGCTCTAATTCGAGAACACCACACCAGTACTGCGTTGAAAATGGACTCAAATTTTCTGTGAATTTTTCTCTTTCTAATAATGCCCAGCATTCTGGACCAACATATACATGTACTGCAAAAGTGTCATCTAAAGGAAGTACCTCTATAGCTATGGGTTAATAATTCAAATCATACTACTGTCATAGACATAGTGAGTCAACTATATGTCCACATGGTGAACATGATCAGTTTCATCCACTTTTTATCATCACCTAGGGCCTATGTCCTAACATGTTTGGCAATACTTGAAGAGTGCCGAGGCCCGCCTAAAATAGCCCACTAAAAAAGAATAGCCAACTAATGTGCACACAAGCTATCAAGCGTGGATCCGGGGGGGGGGGGGGGGGAGCACAGGGTGCACATGCCCCCCTTTGAGCCAAAATGTACCCCCTCTTTTTTTTTAAGTGCCCCACCTTAGAAGTGAGAAACTTTTTTTTCCTTTCTTTTTTGCTTGTCAGAGAATTTGGAGTACCCCCTCTTTCACTAAATCCTGGATTTGCCCTTGCAAGCTAATGTATGTTCATCTTCATGATAGGCTGCAGAGCCCTTTGAAGATTACAGAAGAAGAAGAAGCTTGCATCAGAACAGTCAAGCTTATACCTCCAGCCCCAGGCCAGGTTATCTTCATGTCAGCTACAACATACATGTACATACCGGTACTTCACACAGAGGAAACACCCAAGTTGCATAACATTACTCAACATGAGCCAGATCACATTCAAATATTCCTAAATCAAATAAAAATTATTATCATTTCTTTAGTGTAGGAAGATAATTACCCATATGTGCAATAACAACCTGACATTCAGCCTCAGGCAGTTGTCACTTTGTCCATGCATGTCACAGAGTCAGGAAGAGTTTGTTTAATTATTTTTTTAAAGTTATTCTCACAAAAATTTAATCAAGACCCTAAGTTAATAACAGTTAGTTAGTTAGACATATTGTCGTTAGACTATTGCATAATAAGATAAACATGATAAACATTATTCCAATTACCCATTTTGTTTAGGCTCAGCTGGAGCGGAGTTTCCAGCTCCAGCGACACGTTTAACAATCGAGCCCCCATCATCTGTTGGCGATTTCTGTGAACCCGAGCTGCTACTCCTCCTGCGATTGCGAGAGCGCGATCGTTCGCCAGATCGTCTGCGTGACTTGCGAACGGCCCCAGCTCCAGAGGAAACTTCGCGTGATTCGGATCCAGAATCGCCATGTTTTGTCCGCGATTTGTGATGTCTTTGTTCTCCAGATTTTTCCATGTTATAAATCCAAGTAGTTAGAGAATTGCTTCACGATAATAATGAATCATTTCAATTAAAAACACGACAAATGATCTGTCGGTAATTTGCCAAGCAAACCTTGTTCCAACAAAATTTTGTTCAAAATATAAACTTTGAAAATAAAAATACCACCTTTCCATAGGAAGAGCTCACATTTCCCAATCCTTTTCTAGTTTTCGCGCTAAAAATTCACGTGGTTTCACGACCCCGCGAGCACAATAACAATCCTCAGTCAGACTTTGTTCAATCAAAACCACATTTCTGCACCAATCGTTTTGGGTAGCAAGAATATTACCAAGGATTTTGCCAAGTAACAAAGTCCAAAACTTCACTGTCGCCTACGCATTTTACTGCCCGCAAGTCAGTTGGCCAGCAAGCTACCGATAAAGAATGTTTATCGAGGTACAACAATAGTAGCGTGGTATGACATCATCGGGTATTTTCTCTTGTCGTAGAAAGCTTCTTTATCGCGCGAGGGGTGGTCACCGTAGCTCCCTTCACGCGGAGTTGGGAGGGGTCTCGAAGGTTCAATGATTCATCACATAAATGCCGGGCATAAATGTAATCAATAATTCAATAAAATAATGGCCCATCTCTTTGTCATTGTGGACATAAATGTTTGATGTATGTAAAGAGGATAGTGATGCATAATGTTAGTTACGTCATATTATTTTAATGAAATAAATAGACAGATATGAGGAAATACAAAGTATTCTGGTGATTGATTGACACAATTGCTTCTGACAAGCCAGATTGACCCCCTTTCGTCACCGAAAGAAAAGGTTTGAGAAAAGCAAGGAACCAGAAAGTATCTTATAAAATGTAAAAATAAACTGTAAAATAGACAGATAAGAGGAAAAACTAAGTATTTGGGTGATTGAATGACGTTGCTTCGCCGGTTGCTTCTGACAAGCCGGATTGACCCCCTTTCGTCACTGAAAAAAAAGTAAGAGAAAAGCAAGGAACCAGAAAGTATCTTATAAAATGTAAAAATAAACTAGCACTCCAACTGAAATGTTACTCTCGACTTCTAGTTCATTACAGAATTTGACATAACATTTTATTTTGATACTACTATAGATCTACTACTAGTACTCTGTCCCCTATTGCTAAATGGAGTCGTCCAGTACAGTACCAGCATTGCATCGGGCTAATGTGGCGCCCCGGTTGTTGTCGTTGACAACACCAAGCCATGGGATTTATTTTTCGTAGTGCATGCTGCGCCAGTATTTCGTTACCCTAGCCCTATGTGCATGCGTAGGAGTAGTGTAGCTCAGCATAGCGCATGCCGGCGACCTTTATATCAGGTGATTGTTGACAAAAGGTTGATACCATCACAGTCCAGGCTAACTTAGGCAAGAGGGCCAGCTCTCGCTCGCTGGGTACGGTAGCCAAACAAGTGGGTTCTTATCTGCATACATTCAACATGGATCGACAAGGAACAGTAAGCCTAACGTTACATTGAAGCTGGGAGAATATTTTGGAAGGAATCTCTTGATCCGCTCGGAACGAAGACCTTCGACCAAGATTTAACTTCTCAAGGATCTGGAATCTTGGGAACAGTAAGCGTCGCAAAGACTCGTAAACAAAGACTCAAAGTCAAAAGAGTCAAAGTAAGTTAACTTACATGATAACGTAAAGTTTAACAACCATAAACCCCGGCCATAAATTTAACATAGTTCTTCACAAATTAAGCAAGTAATAGTAGCTCTAATATTAATAAACGTTAAACTCTAGATCTACCCCATTTTTATCTTATGAGTGGTGTGGTACGGTAACATTAGGATGGGGGGTTGGGTGTACGGACACTTAAAAAAAATAAAACCTTTTTTGCCTTTGGATTTCACAAAATGTATGCATCAAATTCCACAGATAATTGTGAAAATTAGTGCTTTGTAACATTGTCTGACATTACATTCAAACAATTTATTAAATATTGCTTGCAAAATTCTTGAAATTGCCGTCTTGTCCGGATATACATGTACAACCTGTCTGGACACACAACTGGGAATACAAAATATATATATAAGTATCATCATCATCATCTGATATATGGGAGTGAGGTAGTCCTGTAGTCTCCCGGTCATTGCAGAAAAAAACAAATAGTTTGTACACTGTAGCTTTCACAAGTATAATGGGCATTTTCCATATAACAGACCGAAACCTAGTCTAGGCCTACATGTAACAAGTATGTACATCCTCAGACTCAGGCCTACATGTAAGTGATTGTTGAATGGTTAAACTCTAACAGTGAAAGTACTGAAGTGGGGTAGCGGGACCCGATGCCGTGCTCGGACAAGGACACACACACAAAATCTTTGCGAACCCGTTCGGTATCCCAGAAGGTAATTGGGCTTTGCATACATAGACTTTATGTGCGAGAGGTCGAACTTCCAGTTGACCTTGGCGAAGAGAATGAAATTTCGCGAGTGCAGATGAAGCAATAAGTCATTGTTTTTTGGTAATAAATATGAGAAGTGAAAGAACATCAATCAAATATTCAATTTCAAGATAATGTCACTTTTGTAGCTTAGAGAATTCAGCTTCATCACATACGTGATGTAGTTGCAGTTTTTGTCGTAAGTCATAAGTTTTGGCTATGCCCGCTTGTACAGCGCTGTTGCAAGCGACAGGGCTATGTATAGCTAAGGCGAGGGAAGCCTGAAACTAAGGCTCGATCTGTGAAAGAGTATTTTAAAATTACTAACATTTCCCCATTTATTTCCTGAAAGCTGGAGAATGATTGTCCACATCTTTCCCCCCCCCCCACTTCAAAAAGCGGGGTATGCATACCTCCCATCCCCCCCCCCCCCCCACTATCCACAACCCTGATTATTGCTTTTAGATGGTTGAAATCCATGTATGAAAATTTGTCTTTTCATTTCAGCTTGTTCCCTGACTTTTTCAGTTGATTACTTTTTGAAACACATTTTTTTAAAATTAACCCTATTTCTAAACTATACAGTGTACATGTACCTTAAAATCAAGAATAAAAATTTAAGAAGAATTAAAACAAGCTATCAATTTTTAATTTATCTTTTAAGAACATTTATTAAAACAGATTTTTTATTAAAAACATTCAAAATAGCAGCCAAGGGCTGAATCAAATTCATTTTCACAATTAAAATGCATCATAAGAATTGATCCAATAGATATAGCAAAATACAGGAATGAAAATAATATTAAACATCAAAATCGACAGGGAATTGAATGTGACAGTAAGAAGGGAAGTAAAGAACAGACCAAAAATGGAGATATAAAAGAAAAAGGAAGAAAAGCTGAGCGCAGAAATCACAATTACAAATAAAGCTATTCCACATGAACATTCACACAATAGTGAATTGTAAATTTGAATTGCATTTAGGCATTGAAAATTTAGAGTCATTGAATAAAAAGAATCTACAGTAATGTATGGAAAATGTTCAGATATAAATTGAGATTTGGAATTGGGATTTGATAAAACCAGTAATGAGAAATATTCATGAAAATCAATGCAGTTATGAATAATAGAGGTGTTGTGGTCCACTGGATACATGTAAGTCTCCGGACTTTGAACCACAAGGTACGGGGTTCGAATCCCTGCCACAGCACCAATGTCCTTTGGAAAGACATTTATCTACATTTGCCACACTCGACCCAGGTGTTTGTGGTTACCCGGTAGGATGCGAGAGTTACTGTGGTTTGTTTAGCATTGTGAGCCTAGAGCTGCAAAGGATGCCTGGCTGGACTGCTCCCCAGGGAGTGGAGAAGGTGCATACATTGTGTGCTAGCAAGCCTGAATCCGATGACTGGGGTAATAATATTTCTGTAAAGTACTTAGAGACATCCGAGATGTATTAAGCGCTTTATAAATCATATTATTATTATCATTATCATTATTATCATTTTCATTATTATCATTGTCATTATCATTATTATTATCATTATCATTATTATTATTATTATCATTATTATCATTATTATCATTATTATCATTATCATTATTATTACTATTACTATTATTATTATTATCATTATCATTATTATTACTATTACTATTACTATTATTATTATTATCATTATCATTATTATTATTGCTATTATTATTATCATTATCATTATTATCATTATCATTATTATTATTGTTATTATTATTACTATTATTATTATTATTATTATTATTATTATTATTATTATTATTATTATAACTATTATTGATATATTATTTTTGATATATAGTTGCATTTCTTTTGTTTGTTTTTTCCTACAGGATTTAAAGCATTTTCCTGGAATGGTGACAAGATGGAGACATTGAGACCAGTCCTTGAGTTCTTGAACCTCACTCTTAATCCAGAAATTAAGCTCTGCCCCTTCCAGTTGTCTTGTTAGATGAGAGAACCAATGAAGACCATGGAGGATAAAACTCTCTTTGTGTATGACTATGTCAATCTGAAAAACAGGCAGCTTGTTCGCAAGCATGGCAAGGTTTGTAAATAATGATAATAATAATAATATTGATTAATATGATAATAGTAATGATAACAATAATTACACTCTCTTTGTGTATGGCTACATGTATGTCAATCGGAAGAACAGGCAGCTTGTTCGCAAGCATGGCAAGGTCTGTATTGAAAATAGTGATTTGCAGTTTTTGCATCCCACTTTCATCGAAAATCATGAACTAGTACTAGGGGATTTTTCATAAAGCTGTTTGTAAAGTTATGAATAAATTGAATAAGGCAAGCCAAATGGAATTCTCAATCATTATAAATTGCATCAGCTAAAGGTGAAATATGCAGATGTAGATTAATTTTGTTTATGAACATTTTTATTGCAAAGTACATTTTTTGCCACAATTTTATTGAAATTATGGGAAATGCACTAATGCAGTCACACTGTTTAAACGTCAGGAAAACCTTTGGGCATCCCATTTGGCACTTCATATTCCAGTCGTTTGTAAAGTCATGTGTAACTTTACAAACAGCTTTATGAAACACCCCTCTGGTATATTACTGAGAAACAATAGCTATGAAGGAAGCAGAAATTTGAGATTTTTTTTGGGGGGGGGAGGATGGGGGGTCAGTATAAGACTGCAAGATACATGTATATCACTGATGTACCGTGTGTAATTGAAATGATCTATTTATCATGATGCATTTCCACTTTAATCTGCAAATTTCTCTTACACATGTGGAAATGTATTGATGATAGCATTCCGGGAGTAACAAAATAATTTCTTGAGGATAATTTTACTGAAACAGCCCACCTCTTTACTATAGGTTACCCATTTTGGAAGTCTCAAGAATATTACAGTACACCAATTATCCTCAAGAGTCATTCTGTGCATTTTCAGATATATGCCTAAATCCTGTTTGCCACACCACTACCAGTACTTGTAATGTATTCAGAGAAAGTTATGTAAGAGAATAATAGTTTTCTGACAAGCCTTTGAAAAGATGTTACAAGCCCCTGTCTATGCTTTTGTGTGCAGTCAAGTGATTATTGTGGCTTCTGTCGGGATTGAAAAGAGAATTTTCTATTTTATTTAATATGAGAGCTGCTATTGTGGTTGGAAAATCATTATTTTGAGGTTAAAAGCTGATCAATAGCTGTGATAGGTAAATTGTACAAACTGTGTATTTGTTAAACTGGGTTTCTTTCTTTTTTTTAAAACCCATGTCCTTGAACAGTTATGAAGAAATAAATTGTGTTTTGAATACAAGATTGACTTACATGTAGGGGTAAAAATGTAAAAATCAAAACTTAATCATTATTTGACTTATTTTACAAAGTCCAAATGATCAATATGTTCATGAGTTAATACATGGGACGAGGATGTGTACTGCAACATGAAAGTACTTTTAACTAATGTGGAATTATAATTGTACATTGTACGCTCTGCATTTAGAAAGCTTGAAATTACTAAACATGATATAGTTCTGGCATCAAGAACAAACAGAAGAAGTATATTGCACAATTTTTGTTTATAGATTATTGTTCGTATCAAATTCACTATCATTACACCACCACCACCATCATCATCATCATCATATAATCTTCATTGCTTCTACATGTATGACTCCTCTCCTACATGTAAATTCATTATTACCAATACTGCTGTTAGTGTAAACATCTTTGTTGAATCATACTGTTCAGATTCATCATTGTTATCACTTAAAGGGGGTACACAATGCTGAAACAATGTTAGTTCATTTAAAAGAGCATGATTTCATTAGCAGAAAATAATCTGCCTAAAGTTTTTTAAAAAGTCGTGTTGCCAAGGAAACCCCCAAATGCGGTAAGATTTCAGGATATTTTTGACCCCTCAGCTGTGACCCAGTTTTAACTGGGCACCCACTTTGACGTCAAAATGACGTCAAAGTGGGTACCATGTCGTGCAATTCTAGCAAAATGCGCGCAAGGTATAATACATATTGTACAGTCTAGCGAGCAGCACAACTGCAATGCGTGAAGCTGGGTACCCACTTTGACGTCATACCCATACTCAAATTTTTTGGTCAACTCTTGACTTTTTATGAGAGAATTAGCCAAAATGCATTGATTTTGATTGAAAATCATCAAATTTTTAATGTTATTTTTCTTAGAATTCTATTCTCGATTATATATAAAAAAAAAATTACCATTGCTTTAATCACTTTAAGACAGCATCATTAACATCGTCATTGTAGCTATATATACATGTAGTTACATGTGTAATTGTATTTTTTTTTTGTTAGTACAGTGAGTCAAACCTGCTTTAGTAGCAACTACTTGTATAGAAAGACCACTTGTCTATAAAGGCTACAGTTCATCTTCTTTGAAGATTTTTTTTCAGTGAAACTTGTATTAAAGAAACCTTAACAGTGTACATAAAGACCATCTGTTATATAATGACTACTTTTCTTTTGTCTTTTCCACCACATTATGATTTCAAACTGAAGATGTTTCAATTTAATGTTTATTATTGTATATATGCATATAAATTGTACTTGTATTTTTTTAATCAGATGTGGAAATAAAACTTGAACTTGAACTGAACTTTTCTCCCTTGGGCGGTCTTTATATGCAGGTTTCACTGCATCATTGTATTAACATTATCATAACTTGTATTTTTACCCATATTTTCACCAACTTCAGAAACGGAGCCTGGGTGACGTGAACGGGAAGTACCGCTACCACGCCCCTCAGCAGACGCAGAGTGTGATGGGCTCCCTCATCAGTCTGGACTTCCCCGAGACGCGAGCCATCAACACCAAGTCTGCCGATACCATCATCTCGGACCAGAGCCAGCAGATCAGGAGCACCTACCAGAAGACATTCAGGTATTTATTTTATTTATCTGTTGTTTATTTATTTAGTTATTTATTCATTCATTTTTATCTACTTATTAGGCCAAGTAAAACAAATTATTAGTTTCTCGTCCTAACTTTTTGAAAAAAAGGAGGATGAGGGCACTTTTTTTTTTTTTTTTTTTTTTTTTTTTGCCTTTTCCAAAACAACAGTTTTTCCCTAAAGACGACAGGTGTAGTAGTGTCTTTTCGGCAAGACTTCCATATGCGCTCCGCCATATGTTTTTACATGTGCATGTGCGAGGTCCAACAGCTCGAAACAGCGAAAATCAATCCAAAATGTCGTCTTTTTTTTTTTTTTTTTTTTAATAAAGTTTTTTTGATGCGGCGGGAAAAAACGATGCGGCCGGGGACGAGAAACTAATAATTGTTTTACTTGGCTTTATTTCTTTATTTCTTTATTTCTTTCTTTCTTTGTTTGTTTGTTTCTTTCTTTATTTATGTAAACTACATGTACAAGACCTGATGGGTACATGGAACAGATGAGGAGCTCATACCAATATGGTTACTGTAGGCACAAGTTGTAGCCCAAGTTTAAAATCAATTGTTTACTAGTAACAAGGGAAAAAAAAGGGGGGGGGGGGGGTTTGACATCATCACCCGAAGTGCTGACAATTAAAGATATCTGGAATGAAGGGACCGAAGCCTTGCTTTGGAAAAATGGGGGGGGGGGGGTCTTAAAGTAAGGGAATTCTAGGTTCATAAGGACATCAGCCCAGGTGTAAAGAAAAATTATGTTGTCCATTTGAAGAGCTGTCAGCTCGTGTATAGAAGTTTAATTGGAATAATGATTGGCCTTCAGTTGGATGTCTTCCTAGAAAAAGAATAAACCACAAAACCATAAAGGTTATTGGATAATTGCAGGTGCAAAGGAAAATACAAAACAATAAACAGTAAAACAAAACAAAAATGTCTTGATTTTAGGTGACCTTGTGGGTTAACCAAATGTTATTTTTTAGTTTTTGGTGTTGCTCATTTCATCGATTATTGAGTGATTTACACAAAAGAGCTTTTTGTGTACAAATGAAAGTCTATAATTGTTGACATAAAATGTAGCGTGCAAGCACCAAATACTGTAATCCTAACTGTCAGTGAAAATTAAAAATGGGCAGTTGTGTTTAACTCGACTTTGCGCAAAAAAAGTTATCTCAAGAAAATTTGCATATCTACAGTATGCATGTGAGGGATTAGAGTGATGTCATATCATATCCCTTACTTGATGTGTGAATAGTTCACTTCTGAATAAATGTTTTAAACAACATGATGTCGAGTTTACCATACATGTAATAACTGGATGTTTCTAATCAAATTTATACTCAAGTTAGCTCAATTTTGTTGTGTGCAATTCATGAAAGAAGGGCAGTAACTTTTTTCTCAATAAGTAGTTGAGGACTGATCAGGAGATGGCAGTATTCATGTTAACAGAAATATTAGAGTTGGCATAACACTTCTTAAACTGTTATAAATTTCCCTTTTTACTCTTAGGGCTTCAACCTTGGAAGCATGGAGTAGACCTGAATCATCTCTCGACAACAGACCTTACAGCAGTTTAGGTAAGCCCTGTTTTGTTGTTTGTTTGTTCTTCTCTTCTGATTTCTCTTTCTCACCTGAAATCTGCCTGTCAACTGCACCCTTCTACTTTTTTTTTATTTATCTCTTTCAAGTATACCTCTGCTTTCTGCCTCTTTCACTTTCACACCTTCCCTTCCTTCTTTTCTCTCTCTCCTTCTCTCTTTCTCTTTCTTAGTACCTCTACTTGTTATGCTCTAAATCCCTTTCCTTTTCTTTCTGTTGTCTCATCCTGTCACAAAATCGCCCTCTCTTTTACTTTCTTTCTTTTCTTGCCATTTTTGATCCTCGTCAAACCTTGGTATTTCTTTTTATGAGTATTTCTGCTTTTCAAAACTTTTCACACATTCCTTTTTCTCAGTGTCACCAGTATCTCTGCCTCTCTCTCTCTTTCTTTCTTTCTTTTTCTCTCTCTTACTAGTATCTCTCCCTTTTGCACCCTACTCTCTTTTTTTCTGTTTCTTGTCAACTCACTTTTATATCTCTCTCATGTGCTCTACTGCAACCCCATTTGCTCTCTCCTGCATGCGCTCTCTCTCTCTCTCTCTCTCTCTCTCTCCCACTTTCTCTTTCTCACATTATCTCATAAAATACAAAAGTACTTTTTCACAATGAATGATAAATAAGCAAGCATATATATGAAACAATCATTTTTTCGAAACAAGCACAAAATGATAAATTGTCAAATTATGATAATTCGTCAAACGTAAAATCATTTCCTGAAGAACTGCCATTGTAAGCAGTTTGCTTCAAAATACGGTAGCCCCATTCTCTCTTTTGTTTTTATTTATTCTCTCTTTTATTTTCACTACCTTACTTATACATGTATATAATGCCCCTCCTTCCTTATCACTCTCTCATAGCGACTTATATATATATATCAGCTCCTTGAGCATGTCATGAATTTTGCATGCCATTTTTCATGCTCTTTTTTATTTATTCAGACAATCGACCTGGGACGGCACCCGAATCATTACAAGATTTGCAGCCGCAAGTGAATAATAGAATCAACAATAACAATAGGCCTCACACAACGGGTAAGAACTTGGTCACTTTGCTGTACATATTTTCCTCTCATACTCTATATCTCAAAAACTTTTAATGAAGACTAATTTAGCATTAAAAAAGACTAGGATTTTTCACCCCTTCATATTTTCTAAGTGTTATTGGATAGGAATAATTAATGGGTTTAGTTATTCATCATCCAATCCATATGTGCACACATTTTTATTTTGAACATTTGCCTTTGGTTTAGAAAAAAATCCTAGCAAAATTTGAATCCCTGTAAGTCCAGCTGAAATATTGAAATATATAAGAAGTGTTTCTTCAATTCTGCCACCCAATTACAAAAGGAAGCAACTCTGTAGAATGAGTTTCTTAGTAAATGAAGAAAATATGTGATTGCTTTATGTGGAAATCTATGGAGTTGCTTCCTTATCATATGTTTTTGTTTCAGAAATTGGGGTTCATGTGACCTCAGTTTCTTCATCATAACATAGATTACACAAAGTATCGTAAATCAAGAAAAAAAATCTGAGTTGATTCCTTTTCTCATTGGTCATAAGTATTCTCATTATGATTTGTATTTCTGCTTCTGTTGCCCCCCCCCCATCCCACTTAGGGAGCCGAAATCACCGCACCCCATCCCGCAAGCCTCCCCACCCGTCGGGCTTCATGCTAGTAAAGATGAAACCCGATGGTTCGGTCAAGAACATGGGCTTCAAGAGCGTGACACAAGAGATACGGGAATGGTGGGAGGAAGATGATAAGAAGCAGCGCGAGAAGGCACGCAAGGCTCACAGCCAGAGCCTCAAGCGCTACGACTCGTTCGCTGGACAGTGGCTCAGCTTCGCAGGGGAGAATGAGGAGACGGAGGGAGGAGTCATAGAGGCCTTTACAGGTGAGAGTTAGAGTAGGATAGGGGGGGTGAGATAGAGGGAGGAGTCAGTCACTACAGACCTCTCATCTCCATTCTTCATACACCCCCCCCCTCCCCACCCTCCACCCCCAACCCCCATATCCAGCTGTCTACTAGACCCCTCACCATAACTCATTATGGTGGTCATGCTTTCTTTTCTTGCCCAAAACTTTTTTTTTTCATTCTTCTTCTTCTTATGTTTGTCAAATCTATGTATTTTTCTCGAAGCGCCATGAGCGCCGAAAAGCAGACCTGTGTGCTATACAAGTAGCAACTATTATTATTTATTATTATTATTTTTTAAAAAAACAACTTATTATGCAATCTTATGAATAGTTGATTTATGTTTGTATTTCATCTTCCGTTTTTCTCTGTCTTTCTTCTTGAACTTTTCAACTTCTTTCCTGCACTTAGAAACATTGTATTACACACTTTGTATATGGTATGTATTATTATTGTTACTATCATTATGACATATCAGGTACATGTTGGTTGCCATTGATCACTTGATTTATTTAAAACTCTGTCACCCTCATGTCTTTGGAAGTGAAGCTTAATCAAGAAGTCCATTGAAGCGTAATCAAGAAGTCAATAATTTTTATTTGAAAAAAAATTGAATTAAAAAGATGCTTTATATGTTGCTTCTCTCAGCCCACATTAAAAAAAAAAGGTTCCTAGCAGGATCTGTTTCTTTAAATGCGGTGTGTACTGCGCAGGTAATTGCTTCTGGAGCCTGTAACTAGGGTAATGCTATTAAAAGCATTTTAGAAATGCATAGGACCATGGTTTTTTAATGTGCTTTTTTGCAATGCATTAAGTAATGTGCTGCACCTTGAGTTTCACAAGTTTGTAAGCTCCCTGTTGCATAAAACTTACCATTAATGGTAACTCTGCCATCAAGCAGCTACAATGGTAACACTGCTCAACAGCCAATCAAATTCAAGGTTTTCTTGGAATTTACCATTGATGGCAAAGTTACCATCAGTGGTAAGTTTTATGCAATGGGGCCTTGGTGTAAGATGTTTACAATTAGATTTCATCATAATTATTGCAGGTAATAAAATTCCCAAGGATGAATTCTATAACATTGAGAGCCGCGTAGGAGCCAATGTAGCAACTCAACTCAAGACAGGCAACAAGGTCAGAGTAGGGGTCAACGGCACTCTGCAGTCCGACAGCCTCAGGGTCAAGAAGTGGAAGAATGACCCAGACACGTAAGTTGGACTGGACTCGCCACCCCCCCCCCCTTCCCCCGTCGTGTTCTCAGACACTCTAGATGCAATATGCGAATCTGCAAAAAAAAGTAGATGGATAAAAAATGTTGATTTTCAAGTAGAAGAAGCCTTTGGAATACATTTACTATTCATCAGTTATCATTTGGCTCATTACAGAACCACTTAGATGTGGATATATACCTACTGCAGTAAAGTTGTTCTGATTAATCACAGGAACAAGAAAGAAGGACACAGCCCTTCAAAGGCAAGGAATGAAAACATGAGGTATTCATACTCATACTTAATGCAACCCCAGAGAATGAAAATGAAATTGAAAATGTAATGCAGTATAGAGTAAAGTAACAAGTAATATATGTAACATAAGATCAATGTTATTAATTGATTTCTCTCATAACCTAGATGTGTCCCTTGTTATCTTTCCAGCAAGGGACAAACAGTTGAAGACATCTTTCGTGAAGCTCGGGCCAAGGCACCAAGTCCAGTTCCCTTTAAGAAAGAGAGTGAAGAAAAGATCAGGAACAAAGCAGTGGAGGATCTGGTCCCTCTTTCATGGACCGAGCAAGTTGCCAAGCCCAATGTGAAGGTCCTGGGACTACGGGAACCTTGTAGTCCACCTGCACGACCTGTAAGTCAGCTATGGAAATGTCTATTTTTTTGCTTGCTCTCTAGGAAAAAAAAATACATGCACAAAACTCTGCAAAATTTGTGAGCTTCTTAAAGTTGCACTTAAATTCCTTCTTGCGTGCTGTATATTACTCATCACTGCATTGGTCTGAATCATAGCCAGGGGACGCATGCTATTGAAAAGTCTATCAATGAGATGTTAAATACCGGATGGGCATTAACGCTTAAGCACGACTCTAAATCAAACTTAATTCTTTGTGAAACACCCCCCAGGACTCTGAATATTTGTATAGACAAAAGTTTCTTGATACAAAAAATGGTCATTGCTACTATTAAGAAGTTTATATTTTACACGAGTGCAAAATTAACAATTGTTCAAAATATTTTATTTTGGAAGATGGTCATTGCAGTGTCTGAACCTGCATCTGCCTCTATTTTGGAAATAAATATTTTTTATGAAGTTAGTATTAAAGTTGGGGATTTGTTGTACCGGTTGGCCGTTTGGGTCATTGTATGCAAGGTGATTTTTTTTTACTTTATGCTTGGAAAATATAGATGTAAATCCAAGGAATGTATTTTAGAGACCAGGTAATGAAGGAATAATGCTTTTTTACAAGCATGTATGTAGCTGGTGGATATCTGTACGAGCATTTAATCATATATATGTACATTGTACCTATATGTGATTGAATGCTCATTCAGCGGCAAATCCCTGCATTTTTTTTTTTTTGGTGAACTTAGGATAATGAGATATGCATTAATGTGTCCGTAATGGTTGATGCTTGAATAAAAGATAGTTTACCAAAAGTTGCGCATACAAACTCGTGATGTCTTTATAAGACTGTAATTGGCCCTGCCCTTTTTACTGCTATGAGGCAAAAAAGATGATTTTTTCCAAGGTGGTTCATGTTTTGCTACCTCATATATGTGTACATGTACCATTCATTTATGCACAAAAAACCTGGGGAGTTTGCCACTTCATATATGTAAAAAAGCCTTCATAGACAATGAAACTTGATGGAGAGATGGTGCATTTGCCTTATGTAGACTTGTTGGAATCCATCGAGTTAGGTTTTCATAATCTTGTCAAAGGCGGTGGACATTGGAGATATATTTTCTATAAAAAAAACAGCCATATCATTTTCATTAATGGTATCTGAATCTTCATCATCTCGCAGGACCTATCTGAGCGTCACCCTGTTGTTTTCCATCCACTGATGAAAGATGGCACCAAACCACAGCGTGGCGTCAAGCTCGGAAAGTACCGCATCAACCAACACAGCCGGTCTAAGATTGGTATTGATGGTGCAGAGAGCCTCAATAACAGGATCACACATGTTACTATAGATCAGGTAATGCATACCTGCCAACTATCCCTATTTGATAGGGACAGTCCCTATTTTGGGGATCAGGAAAGAGCAATTTTCACCCTTGATGACCTTTTGTTCCTGTTTTTGTGAAAATCTGTCTATAATGTATAGGAAATTTGTGAATGTCCCTATTTTAGACAGTTTCATAATCATTTATCCCCATTTCTTGACTTGCAAGGTTGGCAGGTGTGGGCTAATGTCAAAAAGGAATGTTTTCAGTACCGTTTTGAGGGGGGGGGGGGGTGAAAAGAGTAGAAGGGAGTCAGGGGAAAGCTCTGCTTAAGAAACTTTGGAGAGAGCTCCTGCCTTATTTTAATGCATAAAATCACTGAATATGGTGGATACATGACTGGCATAAAATTGAAAGTGGCTCTTGGAAATCTTCATATAAAACTGACAGAGGGGACAATGATCTTAGCTCTAGAAGTACAATTTTTGTGTTGCTACTTGCAAGAGGGATGAAAAAGTGAAATATCGAAATTGTGCAATAAGATTTGGAGGCCTTGAGCTACCATGTAGCGAAATATGAAAGTCTTGTACTGTAAATAAGACATTAAATTAGGTTTTGAGCATGATGTTCATCAGTCTTGCATAATTTGACTAATTTCATATTTGTTCCAATTCTTTTTCTGCACAGATCGATAGAGCCGATGGTGAGTATAGAGAGTTAACAGATGCAGATTATGAGAATCTACTGAAGGAGAAGCTACGATCAGTCAGCATGGAAGCTGAGTCAGAGGAAAATGATGCTGAAGACGATGCGATCTTGGAAAGTGTGAGTCCACGGAGGGCAGCTGAGGATTTGCGGGAGGCATCCACCTACAGCATTGGCAAGGAGAGTGAAATGTCAGGACTTACTGTTGAGAAGCCTGCTACAGTCAGATCCCAAGGGTCAACTGACTTGATTGGTGTGACCCAGAATAGTTCCCGCCCCGAGAGGCCGTATGTCAGGCAGGTTGCCAGTGCGATGCCAGGAACAAGACAAGCCCGTGCTAATGACTCACAGTTGACTGCTCCACCACGGAGCATGATCAGATCAGCAGGATCGCGGAGGATAGAACCTATGGAAAGTACCGGACAGAGGTTGGGAGCAAGATCTGCTGGCTCACAGAGGGCACTGTCTAGTGCCTCCAGTAGGATTAGGTATTCATTTGACCAGAAGGTCACTCCAAGGAATGCTCACAGTCCTAGACCTAACCTTGCTCGGCCAGGACACCTCCCACGCTCCAAGGTGTCCAGTATCAGCACAGGTCCTCAGGAAGGTGACCAGGAGTACATCAAGATCTCACAGCAGATCTTGAAACCAGGGGAAGGCCAGGGCCATGATCCTGGCATGATGGCCATATCTCACATCAATGACTTGACCCAGGGACAGTTTGGAAGCATAAGAGATCCATCTGTAAGCAGCATGGATGATGGAGGATCAGTGGACAGCATGAATGTCCATCGAGGAGATCCTCACCAGGAGAAACAGCACTATCACGAAGATGGCACCAAGTGCACATGCTCTCCTGAAGCCAAGCGTGTCATGTCCGCTGCCCTCTCAGCCATGTCCCATGTCTCTGGTGACCACTCTGTCATCAACATTCCAACTGCCCCGATGACTCCGTCAGAATCGGACAGAAATTCCTTGTCAGACATGGACCCTCTGTCCTCCACATCATCATTCCAGAGAGCATCCTTAGGCGATGAGGAATGGAAGGAATCGTCCTTTGATCAAGGTGGTCAGGGAGCTGAGAGTGGTGACCATACCCAAGGCAACAAGCCTCCAGGAACAGAAATGAGTTCTCCCACCCCATCCAAGGAGATTGTCATCAACAGACATGATGGTCTTGATTCCCTTGGTATCACACCCCCTCGCTCAGCAGGCAAGAAACGCACAGTCAAGTTCTCTGATGAGGTCGCGGAACCATTCGTCCCATACACCTCGCCAATCTCCACCCCGCGTGACCCTCTCCATCCCGGCTCTGCAGAGGGTAGTCTTCACTCTGGCGAGTTTGTACACTCCGATAACCGCCCTGATCTGACTGCCTCTAGCCAGATGTCAGGAGAGGCTTCGGAAGAGCTGAATGAACTGAGAGCCAAGATCAAGGCAGATTTGCAGAAGTCACAGGCTGAAACAGAACAAGATCTCAGAGAGATGAAATCTCCTGCACCGGGAATTTAATGGAATGGTTGGAAAAAAAAAAGTTTGTGGTTAGGAACTCAAACATTAAATGTTTGAGTTCCTAACCACAAAATACATTCATGTGAAACATGAGATTGTATAGGCTGAGTGGTCTTGTTACCAGCATTCAATGTGGTAAGCAAAGATCAAACTTGTGATAAGCGGCAGATTTGCAAGGAACATACAAGAAAGACTGGAAGCTGGAGAACTATTTCAGGCAGTTGAATTTGATGCATTTTATTGCATTGTTGTGTGTACTTTTTTGACTGGGATGATTTCATTTTATTATTACGAGAAATGGTGATAAATTGACTTATGCATACATGGGCTGATCATTTTTATATCCTTAGAGTTTTATACACCTACAGCAAACCTGCATACTTATGTTACATATGTGACCCTCCGCCGCAGAACGACCAATATGTCACAGTGGGAGTTTTAGAGTAAACAGCTAAATTAAAGATCTTGGGGTTGAAAAGTTGATTTTAGGTTTTTGATATTTTCTAACAGATCATTTATTGATCTACTATCTGACCGAATTTGGGAGCAACTCCGCAATGTAGAAATGTGTTTTTTCTTTGATTCAAAATTACCATTTTGGGGGAATTTTGAAATAAAAATATGCCAGCATGCTAGGTAAAACCTTCATATTGACATGTATGCACATAACTCAGAAGTTATTCATTCTGTGGCTTTGAAAATCTAAACATGTGGGGAAGTATATTTCCTTTGAAACTATTCCAAGTTTGAGCCTAATCTGGTTATCCCTTTACAGTCAGTACAAGGGAACTTCCATTCAACCTTTTGGTGAGACATACAATAGGACACCAAGCACTCCTGAATGGTCACTCCTCTTCACATCCTGTTTTCTCTGTTATTCCGGTAATTAGCCTGTCTGACAAGCTCTCATTCTCAATGTAATTTTAAAGGGTTTGCATGGTCTTGACAAGGCAGGTTACATATATCATTCAAAAGCTTAAGAGTCCAAGCTCTCATACTATATTGAAATGTAAATATGTCATATTTCCAACTTATTGGTCTTTTTTTGGTGGAGGGTCACATCTTATATCTCCTGAAAGCCAGGAGCCTGTTCCTAGAAACTGTCATACTGTACATGTAAGTCAAAGTTTGTGGACATCCCATTGAAACGTGTGTTAATTCTACAGCACGTCCCAGTGGGCTGTCTAAGAACTTGGATTTACATCGGTTTTGAGAAATAGGCCCCGGAAGGCCACTTACTCTGCGGAAAAATGTATGAGTTAAAAATAAACTGGAATTCTGGTCATGCGATCATAATGTGAAAGAAACTGTTCCGAAGCAACTGGGAGAGTTGGATTAGTTGTTCGGTATATAAACATGGGTGTCTAGTGTGAGTACTGGAGATTATTGAAAATGATAAGAAATTCACTTACTTTCCCCAAAAGGTACTTGCACTGCACAAAGAAATGAGTGTATGGGACCACAAACAAATCTAGCGTGAATATTACGCCCAAACTTTTCATGTTTTTTCTCGTCATATTTTCATAGTTAGGGCATTTGAAGAGCAATCCTTTCTAGGCGACATATTTACTATGATATTCTTCCTAATTGACATGGAAAGAATGAGAAAGCTCACAAATTATTTTTCACCTTTCCCAGAACTCAAGCTTTGGTTTTCTGCAGAAAACGTGGGATGCATTTCATGGAGTACATGTGGTTGCTGTGAATGTGCCTCATAAAGGCTCATTTAGATATCCAGTGGCGCAGAGTCAGTAGCTCCTGAACCCATTCGTGACAGGAATTATTCAAAGCCTAATTTGATTAGCTTTTATTCTTCAAATTGGCAACATCAACATTTTTATTTTATTGCTACATTTTTCTTACAAAACGTCATGTATATGAAATGAATATAAATTGACAGAAATTATGATGAGAAGTAAAAAAGTTGCCAATTTGCAGGGGAAAACAGTGATTTTAAACTTTCTATCACATTGCCAATTCAAGGATTTCAATGCTTATTTTCCTTTAAAAAAAATTCAGCATCAAACAACAAATATTGACGCAACCAAAATTGGCAGTTTGTGTAGAATATTTTGCTCTTTCTGCTCATGTATTTGGTATGATTTTTAGGGCTTTGCATCAAAAGATATTAGGCCAAACCACAAAATGTGGACCTCTGTCACGAATGGGTTAGAGACATTGGTTAACATTGTTATGATTTTTTTTTTTTAATCTCATTTTGTTACTGGAAAATGGGATAAACATAAATGGTTCTAGTGTAAAAATACCAGTCTGAAAGTTTCAGAGTATAATATCCACAGGAAGCATTTTTGAATATCAGAAATGTGAACCAAGGTTTGAAAAATATACGAGGGTCGGTTGCACAGACCAGATGTAAGGAGTGCGCATGCGCGCATGGCTCAACGACCGCACTGTGTGTATCATGTGGTGGAAGGCAGATAAAGGTATTCTTAGTTTATTGTCTCTCGAGACGAAAACTAATGAAATCACGGTTTGCTCCTAACTTATAGTTTTTCATTCAAAATTATGGTTGGTTTCAGGGTTTTTGAGTACAAATACAAGTACTCATACACATGTTTCATCTTAGTTTGAGAACTTTTTTTAATCAGCTGCTCACAAAGTTAGCCAATGCCTTTAAGCACAGTCATACTATTAGATTCTAGAATATAAATTAGTTTTATGCCAGTAAACTTATTATAGAAATCATTCTATTGAAAATTCAGAAATGTGAGAAGGCATCAAATTGCCAAAAAGATATTCCAGTATTTGAAGAAATTGTTACGAAAGGTGAAGATGAACAAGTGGCATTAGATGCATGTAGGTGCTCTGTGCTTTAAGAAATTTTGTCCGTCCTTTTTTAAAGAATATGCTACAATTTTTAACTTACACTATAATAAAATTAAATTGTACATTGCATTGTATAAACAGTGGAAAAGCAATGGAACAGAACTGCCTGTTCAAATCACACTTTTGATGAACAATTTCTTCTTGCACTTCATTGTTCATAAGAGTAACATGAAAAATTTGTTGATGAAGTATGTACATATAAATTATAAGTGCCATTACTTTGCATATAATGATATATTTTGTATAATATTTCATATTTTGATTCACCTTGCAACTTATCTGCCTCTTATTTTTACGAATTTATGTACTGTTATATGTGAATAATACAGAATGGTTTCCACATGTAATAATGTATGTTGATTTCTAGAAGCTTGTTCACATGAGGCGGCAGAATTTTTGATCCCCTTCCTTTTTTGCATGTAAATAATGTACGAGGAGGCAAAAAAAGAAATCGGTTATTTAAAAGATCTTTTCTACTTGATCTTGCTTTGAACTCTGCAAGGGCCAGGCATGTTATCTTTTTTTAATGTTTTAATTTATATAAACTCCGTCCATCATCGCTTTTACATTATTTTTTTAAAAAGTAAATGTACAATTTCGCACTACTTTTAAATGATCAGATACCGTACACATGTACATGTAATTAAACTGTAAATATGAAAGATTATTTATAACATTTGAACAAATGTAACTGTCATTGCATTAGAATGTTATGAAATGTACATTATCATTAAATGCTATGAGCATTCATCTGATATCACCTGATGGCTCATGATTTGTATTTTCTTTTGCTTTTTTCATTAAGACCTTCTGTTTAGAGAGAAGCGATCGACTCAAGTAGACAGAAGTCCTCAAGTTGGTCCTTAGCACTGTATCAACCCATTCATGATAGGAATTGTGAAGCCTTATTTGATCACTTTTTCTTCTTCAAATTGGCAACATCAGTATTTTCTGTTATTACTATGTTTTTCTAATAAAAAGTCCTGTACAGTTAACTTTGCAAATCTGTTGGGACCACAAAAAATAGTTTGACTTATGCAAATTCAACTGAGGAAGTGCAAATATTAAACACATGTATAGTTTGGTCAAAAAATTTATTGGAGTTGGGAAAAGTTCGACTTATGCAACTTTGGGTTATGCAAGGCAGTATTTGGAATGAATCTAAACTTGGAAATATGTTGTGAAGTTAACAAGATGCCAATTCGCATGAAAAATCAATGATTTTGAACTGTCCATTGTGTTGTCAATATAAGGATGTTTATTGTTCACTTTCTTCTGAAAAATTTTCAGCATCAAACAACAAATGGTGAATGCGACCAAAATGGCACAGTGTCTACAGGATTTTTTGTTCTTTCTGCCCATGTATTTGGTTAAGTTTTTTAGGGCTCTGCATAAAAAATTATTGGGGCAAGGCACATAATTTGGACTCTGCATCCTGCATGGGTTGAAGAATTAAAGGAAGAATGCAGTTGCATTCAATATTTTAATTCACAATGTCCATTGGGAGAACATCTAAAGGTGACAGAATAATTTTCTTTTAACCCATTCGTGGGAGGAATTATTTAAAGCCTCATTTGATCAGCTTTTATTCGTCAAATTGGCAACACCAACATTTTTATTTTATTGCTACATTTTCCTTATAAAACGTCATGTATCTGAAATGAATATAAATTGACAAATTATGATCAGTCAAAAAGTTGCCAATTTGCAGGGGAAGACGGTGCATTTAAACCTTCTATCACATTGCCAATTTAAGGATTTTAATGCTTATTTTCATTTTAAAAATTTTCAACATCAAACAACGAATATTGACACAACCAAAATTGGCCCAGTTTGTGTAGAATTTTTTGCTCTTTCTGCTCATGTATTTGGTATGATTTTTAGGGCTTTGCATCAAAAGATATTAGGCCAAACCACAAAATGTAGACCTCTGTCACGAATGGGTTAAAGAAAATTGACATCAAATTCAGCTCCTGGATTGATTCAAGAACATGTGATATTCATAGGCAGATATAATCTTAGAAACACCTAGAATCCAGAACACTCATCGATATTACCGGTAAGCATAAAAATGTCAAGGTTGGGGTGGCAATTATAATAATAATGATCAGTTTTCATCCAAAACAACATCAATAACATATTCCCTATGATGGCAATGATGAAAGGTGTGACGGTGGTAGCAATATTGATCATCATGATGAGGTGATGATAAAGCTGGTGGTGATGATGAAGGCAATGATGGTGATGGTGATGATGATGATGGTGGTGGTGATGGTGATAATGATGATGGTGGTGGTGATGGTGATGGTGATAATGATGATGATGGTGGTGGTGATGGTGATAATGATGATGATGGTGGTGGTGATGGTGATAATGATGATGATGGTGGTGGTGATGGTGATGATAAACATAATAGAGATGATGATGGTGGTGGTGATGGTGATGATGATGATGATGGTAATGGTGATGGTGATGATGATGATGATGGTGGTGGTGATGGTGATGATACAGATGATGATGGTGATGGTGATGATAAACATAATAAAGATGATGATGGTGATGGTGATGATGATAAACAATAAAGATGATGATGATAATGAATGATGATGATGATGAAAATGATGGTGATGATGAGACAGTGGTGGTTATGGCAAAAATTAAGGTCATGACAGTGGTGATTATTTGACAATATGCACTGTAGACAGTATTAACAGCAAAAAATGTCACTTCGCACATACATCACTGTTGCATAAATTTACTCCAAACAAATTACCCACATACAAAGTCCTAGTATGTTCTAATCAAACATTTATTCATTCACACACGTTACGCAAGGGATTTTTCTTGTTATCCTACATCAAGTAGCAGATCCGAAACTGTTAAATATACAGTAAGTACCTGGGAAAAACCAAGGAGGAAAAGCCGTGACTGTGTCATACCCGCATGAAAATGACACTACCATGTATGGCTTGAATCAGATACAGCCTGTTCTGAACAACTGTGGGAACAAATCGCATAATAACAGCTGCACTGGCCCTCAAAAGAGACAAGTCCAAATTATGGGGTTAAATAAATCAAATTCTATTAAATATGGTAAGAAGTACTTATGCAAGCATCTATGGTATGGTATAGACTCGGTGGAGGGTTTGGTAGTAACATTGTATGTAAATTCCTTTAGGAAAGAGCCAAATAAAAAATATGAGTAACAAACAATAACTTAAAAATAATGGTGAAAGTATTATGTTATATCTTTTACGCTGAGTAGCTGAATCAGAATGATCTTTATAACTCAAGGGACACAGATAAATGGACCAACAATACTTTTATTACAAACAGATCACAAAATGCATACAATACCTAGGCACATATACGCTCCATCTACTAAAATCAAGTATGAGTTTTTAAAGGACTGGCAAAATAAGATTCTTCGCTCCTATAAGTTTTCTTGGACACATGAATGATTTGTAAAGGATGCAAGTGCCCAAAAAATGGCAAAATCCAACATTTGCATTTTAGGCTCCAAAACTTTGTAAAAATGCACTGGTGTTTTGAAACGTCGATTGTTCCCCTGAGTGCGTGAAATGTTTGCAAGAAATTGCAATATTTTTCTTAATACTGCCAAACTAAAAATTAACGATTGCCAGTGCTTCTGAACTCCCACGCATGTTTGGCAAACGTGGAGCATAAAATGCGAATGTTGTCTTTGCCAATTTTTTTACATGTGTATCCTGGGGAAATTGTTTGCGTTCCCTTGAAAACTATGCGTACGGTTGTAATGATAGCTTTGAAAAATAAGAACTATATCGGGTCATCCGAAAAAACATCTGGAGTACATACATTTTGTGTAGAGTAATTACATAAGGATCTTTCGTGTGTGTGTGTGTCTGAAAAGAAGCTTTCTCACATAATTCTTTTGATGAGGAGCCCTATGTCATGTTGAAGATGGAAAAATAATGACAAACAGGCCTAGAAACAAGGCATTTTATGCCCAGAAATCATATTTCATTCAGAGTGATCAAATCAGCGTAACTGTGAAACAGACAAATAATAAGATCTTATTCAACTTTGATATCAAAATGACTTCTTTCAAAATGCTGCACAAGATACCTTCATGACAAGCATCCAAAATAAATACTGAGAGGATTCGATCCAAAATGAAGGAAAAATACAAATGATGTAAAACATCTCAAAATATTAAATAAAAAAGGGCTGGAATCCAACTTCCAAGCTGCCTTTTATTAAATATAACCTCTTTCTTTCTATGACGAAACTTTCAGTACACGGCAACATATGACAAGCATCAGCATATGACTAGTTAAGGAAGTTAGTACAACTCTGTATAAACACATTAAAATATTGATACGAAATTCTTGGACAATACAGATTTAATACGCGAGTGTGTTAGTCGTCCAAAAGCTCATTTGAAGATCAAAAAATAACATAACTCACAATTTAAACAATACTATAGATTGCTACTACTGAACTGTTACACAAATCCTATTCTGAACTAAAATTTGTAAAACAATGAACAAGTTTTGACAACCTTTTTTTTTCATAGACTATACATCAAAATGGTTTATCTACATCCAATACACATGCTGGATAGTGATTATCTTGTTCAAATTAGAGCACAAACAAAAATTAAATAAGACAAAGTCATATTTCTCTCCTTATCGAATTAACTAAAATGTACAATAGTGTTGTTATGATTTTGTTGAGTACCAAGGTGCATTTTCATAAAAAGCTTAGGAATTCATGAACTAATTAAACTTACTTAATCTTCTGAGGTCTATACAAAAGCACTGCGAATACATCCACATCCCTAATTCCATAATGGAATCTCCCATTCTTTCAATCGGCACAAGAGCAAGAGTATTTGCTCTACTGATGAGAAGGCGAATCCAAAACGCGGGCGATTAGAAAATATTACACATACCCTTCAAATGCTGCTTTGGTTTGGTCGTACTGTATTTGATATGTACAAAGAATGGGATAAACCATTGTGATAATAGAGGGTGGTAAGAGACAGAGGGACTGCTGAATTATTGCTTTCCAAAGTACTCCTTGCTTTCTTTGACACCAGGCTTGATCGTATCGTCACCAGGCTTCCAGCCGGCAGGGCACACTGAAAAAGAAACAATAACAGTCGCAAAATAAACCTTACTTGTGATGATCTCTTTGCAAAGAAGGCAAGCAAATACTTGTAAAATAAAGTCAATAATGCCCCCACATTGCAACTTGCGGGGCATTGTACCTTGTTCAACATTTCCGTTTCCAATATTGTTTTTATTGATGTTGGTAGAGGGAGATACAGGAAAGAAAGCTTGATTAATCTTTCATCCATTTTAAAAATCATGATAATTATTTTGCAAAGAAAGCAAGTGTATGCTTGTAGACATTCATTTACATCAATATCAAACCTTAGGCTTTACGGCCTATCCAAAGGGATTTGATATTGTGAGGATTAATGTCTTCCAAATGACACAAAAGCATAATCCACATGATTCTGAATATGTTCCTTCAAAAGTGACCTTAATTTTAGTCAAAAAAGCCAGCAGGCTTCTTAATTTCCTTTTTTTCTTTAATATTTATGTATTCAGTTTATCTCTCAAAATGAACTATAGCTTGCATGTTAAATAACAAGGCCACTTGAGGAGTTTTCACAGTAATCATAAATTTTAAACATAACACCTACAGAAAAAAATTTCTGAACACGCAATCCTCGAAGGTTCTGATGTATAGAGAGCTTAAAATTTTTTTCTCTAACTTCCGAAGAAACCATCCACAATTTGGGAATATTCCTGATTCACCAGTCAACTTCCTTGCATGATTAGTTTTCTACTAATTATGCAGCCATGCCAAAGAAATGCCTTCAAGTCCAAATGAATAACAAGTCCTCATACAGAGAGTGACTGCCTCCCTGAGGAAAACATTTCCTCGTTAAGAAATTCTAATCATTTTAATGACCTTTCAAATGATTTCCTCCGAGGCAAAAAGCCTTTAATCGAATATTCGGCTCACAAGAGCTGAATTAAACAAAACAGACTCAAAGCTTGGTTTACATCAGAATAGTTCAATTCTACATTAATTTGGTCTTGTATCTAAGACTCATTTTGAATTCAATGGAATTCCAATACAAGCAAGAAGAAAAAGTTGGGCGTAATCATATAAATCCTGCATCATGCTCTAAAAAATCTTAATATTACTTGGTCTGAAATATTAATCAACATAATTACATTTTCATACATTTTTGTTTCATCTTCTTTAATCATACATTAATTTTCTGTATATATTATAATTAATTACATTTTTGGAAATTAATTACATTTTCATACACGTTGTTTCATGTTCTTTAATCATACTTTTCTGTTTTTA
Source organism: Echinometra lucunter (assembly GCA_029962745.1). Lineage (NCBI taxonomy): Eukaryota > Metazoa > Echinodermata > Echinoidea > Camarodonta > Echinometridae > Echinometra > Echinometra lucunter. Next base: position 27,396,546 of record CM057157.1, read on the forward strand.
TTATCATTAATTACAATTTTGGAAAATAAATTACATCAAGATTTCTTTCATATTTGCTTTCTCTCTTTTTTTTTTTTTTAATTTGGCCATGTAGGACTTAACAAATTACTTTCAATTTTAAACATTAACAATCAATAACAGTTCTTCAAGAAAATTTATTTCTTCATTCTTCATTTCCCTATTTTTCTTTTTCCCTTGTTGTATTTCATTAAATCCAGAGATTTTTAAAGGAATCTTCCAATGTGTCTAGGCTCATACATTGTTAAGACTGTAAGAGAAAATTAATTGGTTGCTGGCAGCAGCCCTCATCTCTTTGTAAAATGAAGAGTACAAAATCATGGCTTGGTTGGAGCATTGGAAGGTCTCTCCTCATCACGAAATGAATTCGATTGTCTTGGTATGGTACAACTACATCGGTTAATTTTCAAAAAATATTTGAAATTAACGACAGAATGTGCCTTTTCAACAAGGACAATACTTCTGACGGAGCTATACTCCCGTAGGATATGAAATATTCTGAGTGAAGATGATAAGCCCAGATCTCATGCAGAGTTTACTTGACTCAAGCCAGACTTGCCAGAATTGGAAAGGCCTCTGATGACATCTGCCGGCTGTGTTCCGCTATTCGAGAAGAAGTAGAACACTTTGTTTCTTCTTGCCCAGTCACTGCATCTGTGCGCCGAGACCTCATCAATCGCATAAAGGAGAACGACAATACCAGACAATTTGCAGGTTTCTTTGAGTCAGACCCCCAGACATTTCTAGAGTGCATTCTGTTTCTACCCCCTGGGCACCTCAACAGTGCCAGTAAAACCCAGCTCCACACACTTATTTTATACTTCATTCGCAATCTTCACACAACCCGTCAAAACCTCCTCAGCAACTTGTCTAGTTCTACCAACCCTTAGGAAGTGTCTGCAGTCATTTCAACTGATACCAGCGATCTCCGACCTTAACGGAGGAAGGATACAAGAGAGAGAGAGAGAGGTTTGACAAAGTCCAATGATGGATTTTTTTAAAGACCTGTGGTTGGCTCACAGAGCAACAAATCTCACATTTCCTTGCTTTTACTCAAGACTCTTATTTCCTTAGGGTTGTTTTTTTTTTAACAAAGCTGGAGAAATCTCATGTTTCTATTAAAAGATTTATTCTTACCCTCTCCGTGCTCATCTGTAAACTGGAAAGCTTGCACCAAACGAAGAACCTCATCAACGGAACGTCCGACGGGGAGGTCGTTGATGGTGATTTGACGGAGGATGCCCTTGTTGTCAATAATGAACAGACCTCTGACACAAGAAAAAAAAAAATCATAGCACATAGAAATGTTGCTTCCAAATGGATAACAACCAGTTCAAAAATCAAAGGACACATTTTTCTAACCTTGTAAAATGCCATACAATTTGCTAACTGGAAACTCCATGAAAATGGTTTTGAAAATTAGATTTGCTATGCAAACATGGAAGACAACTTGTCCATTTCATGTTTTTTTTTTTTCAAAATACAGAAGTTTGCCACTATATAATATGTCTTACATATATGTATATAAAAAAATATAAACAGTAAACTTCATATATTCAACTATTCTCTATAAAAGATTACGAATAAAGAAGAAATTTGGAATGTACTGTTTGTGCATACTCATTCTGCTGTCCAATGACAAAAAGAAACTCTTTCTTTTTTTTTTTTTAATTTACCCTCTTCTATATTTGGAGCACTTTTTTATGTTCTACATGATGATGATGGAAAAATTAAGGCCACATGACCCCCAATTTCCGAAAT
>CM057157.1:27400824-27433452 GCA_029962745.1 Echinometra lucunter
CCACAGGTGACTGACTAAGTTATACAGAAAGAGAGCACCAGGTTTGGTGCAAATGCTTGATTTCTCTACCAAAACTAGTGATGAATCACTGATTTTTATTTTGTCCCTGACCTTGAACTTGTGTTGAACGAAAGCTTATTCAACTGCCTGAACTAAAAATTACATAATTTTGATCATGTGGATGTATGGAAAACCTGACAAGGCTTTGCATTCAAAACATTATATCAACATGGGACATTTTCTAGCCATTATTCATACAAAGTAAATAGCAAAGAATGAAATGTATCATTATCCCATCAAAGTAAATTTCTTTTAAAACATCAGAAGAGTTTGGGGAAAGCTCTTTGAAACAACCTCAACATGTGAATACACATTTTTCAACTATTTCTCGTACTTCAATAAGTTGACACCCAGCTGTGTCAAGAGTTTTGTTCTGACTCAACAATTAATCAAGGCAAATTGTATGTCATACTTGGAATTGTAATTTATTTGCATTAAGGTAAATGCCTTATCATCACAGAAAATGCATAACATCTTAAGATTTAAAATAAATATGAAAACATTTTTCTTTGTTTTTTTTGGTGTGCAATAATCAAGTTATTTTGCATATCATTACTTACTTTGTTACACACATTAATGCATTAGAATTGTTGGGGGGAGTGTCATAATTTTGGAAAATATTACTCAATCTTTCATTATTTCATCAGAAGAGTATGAGGGGGGGGGGGGAACACTTTTAAACAATCTCAATATGCTATTTCATATTTTTCAGCCATACATGTATCTTGTACTTAAGTTGACATCCAGCTGGGTCTGAAAGTTGGTGTGATGCAACAATATTGTCAATCAATGCAAAATATCTGCCATACTTGAAATTGTAATTCACTGCATTAAACCAAGTCTGAAAATCATAATCTTGTACACAATTCAAAGAAAATCTGAAAGTGCATCCAAATTTTCTTTTTATTTGCTGTTAATGTCAGTGCTGTTGTTGCTGTTGTTGTTGTTAATGTTACAAAGTTGGGATTAGTTATCACCCAATATTAATCATGATGACAGACTAAGCACTAGGCTTGCAATGCTTGTGTATAAATCTAGAATTTGTAGTGATTCTTCATAAATTTCTGGTGTCATTCAAAATCAAATCCTAGAGTTACAAACAGATTTGTACAATTAGAGGTCTACATTTTAAAAGAAGATTAAGCACTCTATTCAATACTCAAGATTTTGAAAGTACAAAGGTAACCAAATGATTTCAAGCCTTTTTTACACCGTGTGAAGATCCATGACATGGCAAATGATAGAAAAGGTCACATCAAATTTATCATTTTTTCTCACACTGATTAGAGGATCTCTTGCCATTAGAAACCCCCATTTCTTCCCCCTTTTTTTTTTTGGTAAATAGAAGATATTTTATGAACAGTCTTTGGGGATTTATTTCTAACCTAATGTGAAATGGCACTAAGTAATTTCTCATACACTTGAAGTGATTCTTCATGTAATCCCAGTGCTGTCATTCAATCCAACACCATTGTATCTAAATTCTCAATGTACATCTTCAGAACACCTCATTCTTCTATTACTATTATTTTAAAAGGATTCCTTTTTAATGCAGTTTAACCCATTTTATTGAATTTTTCTCAATCATGTTCCACCATAACATCCAAATTAAATGTTTTTGTTCAACTATGTAATCTTTTTGTGACATTACATGACAGATTTAGTATGACATGCACCGAGTTGCAGTCTATGTGTTTCCTGGATTTTTTAGTCGATGCTACCCTTGGAAGAAAACTGTAAGATGCCAAGACTGATCTCCTTTCATAATTTTATTATTAAAAAGAGGTTCATCAATTTGAATCAAAAGCTATGTACAGGAAGATTACCAAAGAATTTTAAGTAAAATTCAAAAGAAAAAACAAAACAAAACAATGTCAGTCACGAATATCTTTATCTTCTTAAATCCTAATGTTTATGAAAAAACCCTGCCAAAAGGTTTGACAGGTACATGTACATGTATGGTCAACAATGTTTTTAAATTAAAGGTGTGCAACTGTGCATGTACAATTTTTGCTTTGTTTTTGCTGTCAACTTTGTGCATCAACATGCTTGGTATCAAGGCTACACATGTAGTCCAGTGGAAGACACAGCACCACCCTGAATGGGGGGATGAAACAATATATCTATGTCAGAACATAGTTCTTGACTAATCCATGATGCGGCTTACAGAGCAAATGTTACAGCAATTACAAAACCTGGGGTCCTTTTAATGCACTAAAATTGACTAAAATGAACTTGCTTGCACAGTCCTGTATTTTCTATATCACAGTTTTTTATTATACATGTAGTTGTCACTTTACAGTCAAGACATTTATGGTTTTTCACCAAAGGTTTCTTAGTAAAAGGAGATATTTTCTGTATACAGTGTGTGAAGTCTCACTCAATCTCCTAAATTCACAAAAGAAGTTTACTATTCACACCATGGTTTATGTAAAGAAAATAAGGTTTAAATTTTTGTGAATTCCAGCCATTCATTCTACTTCCACTGTGAGGATACAGCATCTAGGATACAATAGATTTTACTTATCAAACCAGAAATGCAAAGTGGAAATGAAACAGTAGCCAGGCTTTTAAAAGCACACCTCTGTATTACCTTAAACCCATACTGATAGATGACATGAAATCTCTATCCTGTACCTGTTCAAATCCATGTAGATAACCTATAAAACAGAATTCCATCCCAGCCATAAAATATCAGAGGAAGTAATATGATACTTGTTCCAGCTTCATATCGATTCTTTGTATATTAAATGGTGTGACTAATAATCAGTGTTGAAGACTGTAATGTTACCTGAGAATTTTCTCTTCATGCCACATAATGGAAGTTAAAGTTGTTATTAAGAGACTCTCATAAACTTGAATTCATTACAGAGGTTTATTTTAATCCAGGGTGCCATTGCATAAAACTTGCTACATGTATTATAGTAACTTTGCCATCAATGGTATATGTACATGTGTATACTTTCATGGAATATTAGATTTCGTTTGGTTGTTGAGCAATGTTACCATGGTAGTTAGTACAAGTTACCATTAATGGCAAAGTTACTATAATATTAAGTTTTTATACAATGGCACCCAGGGCCGGTATTCTGAAAATCGTGTTATCTTTGCAATCAGGAATAGCGTACACTATTGGCTCACATCGCGCACTTTTGTCTTGTGTGCTGGTCATTTTATTCCTGGTTTATACCAACCATAAGCACGCGTTTTAAATTTGTTATGACAATTGACACAATGAAGATAAGACAAAAGATAACACGATTTTCAGAATACCGGCCCAGGGTTTCAACCTCCATAAGCACAGTAAGCGCATGTCCTCTTGCCCAATGGGTGGACAATAATCAGATGAATATTGAATTCTCTTTTTCTGTAGACTTTACAGGAGCAGCCAATAGGTTAATATACTCTATGACATTGGTTATAACCATGGTTTAGACCATGGTTTATACATGTAGTAAACATCTTTCGTGAATTGGGGCCATAGTGTTTTAGGTAAGTGTTGCAGAGTGCAAAAGATGACTTCTTTGTTTTGTGTCAGTCCTAATTGTTTCTGATAATCAAAAAACCAATCATTACCAACTTGTAAATCCATACATGTCATCAGCCATTTTAGTTATTTCATGACCTGTAATTTTCGGTGAGGATAAACTTATCCAAATTCAACTTGTGAATGTTCTGATATTTCTCAAAATCTACAAAGCAAGCCACATGACAGACTTGTCACTCACAAACTATCAAATCGGCAAATTCTAATGATTTCCATTACTTCTGAATGACTCATCTTTAATCTTCCACTTGTGTAACACGTGTACTACCTGCCAATCTAACACCCTTGTCCAAATAATGATAAACTAGTAGTGATTCTTTGTAAAGTCCACAGATTAAAAACAATTCCTAATCTCCAGGTTGTATAGGACACCTGATAAGCAAGGTTACAACATAGAAAGACATCACACAATGGGGTGTTTGGGTTGATCTGAGCAATTCCAGTGATTCTTCAAAATCTTTAGCTGTCATTTAAACCAAGAATCTAAATTCTCACAGTTTGATCTTGTATCTTAATAATCTCAGACAAATCAAAGACTTTAGGTGTCGTGGGAACTTGGTTGTGGCTACAATTACTTTCTTTTTCTTTTCTTTTTTTCAGTGGCAGTTTTTAGTACAATGAGGGTAAATCAATAAATAGCATTTGCTTTTGGTTGGATCTTTAAAGATTTCAGTAAAATTGAAAAGCTGAATGACAGAAGTGGGAATTAGAAGGATCAGTAAAAATACTTTTTTAAAAGATTTCAGACCTGTGTCTTCAACTTTTGGACTGAATTTCCCTTCCTTTCTTTCTATCTTTCCTTCTTTTTTTCTTCTTTTTTTTTTTAAAGTAAAAAGGCTATAAAGTATATAAATACTGATTTTAAAAAGGGAAAAAAGTATCCTTGAGGGTATTTTGTGGGACTTCAGAGTAGGTAGATTTGGGTCTTTTTATGATTTTTGCCTACTCACCATTTTAAATGACAGAAGTGTGCATCACATGGTTGCGCAAAAAATTTCTTTCTTTCTTTTTTCTTTGTAAATGTGACAATTCATACCTGTCCATTAAAACTTTTGTACTTTTATACTCAGCTTTCACTTTACAAAACTGAAATAACAAGAAGCTTTGGGGTATTTCAAGAGACTTTTCTCACCATGCTAAATCACAGATGTGGAAGTCACATGATAAAGCAATTATTCATGAGAAAATTTGTCTGGGCCTTTTACCCGTTTGATTTGTTTTTTTGGTTTTTTTTAAGGCTGCCGGGCTAAAGCCAGAGTAATGATATCCAAAGTCCTTTGGAAGCGCATAGAGACATTAGATAATAACGTGATATGCGCCATACAAGAACGGAATATTATTATCATTATTATTAAAGCTATCATTCAGTGGAAGTACAAAATGTCAAATAGAAATCACTGGAGGGTAGTTTGAGTTTGTGGGATTTGCAAGGTTGCATTTTCGGGTCTCCTCAGAGACGACACACTCACCATGCTAAATGACAGAAATGGGAGTCACATGATGCAGCGAGAACCTCACAGTTGATTTTCCTAAATTCATCTGACCTGTCGCTGAAGGCAAGGATCTCAGTTGGGCACACAAAGGTGCTGAAAAGATAAAGCAAAAGCAAAAGAGAAAGGAAAAACATTAATTTAAAATGTACGAATAAAAAAATTAAAAAAATTATCATGCCAATTTCATTATGTACAGGGCTCCATACCAACTTTTTTGTTAAGCGGTCCGGACTGAAATTCTGGGCTCTTAATTTATTGAGCCCTGTGTTCAAATTGTTCAGGTTGGGGGTTTGGACCTAAATTTTAGGGGCCCATGTGTCCTGGGCCAGGGTAAAAAAATACTTTTTTTGCCACGAGAGCTATTCTTTTTTTTAAAAAATTGCTCCGGAGAACAACTTTACAAGAGCTATATCTAGTACCAAGGGAGCTAGCTATGTTGAATTCAAATTGCCGATATCAAAATTTTCTCCTTAAAATTATGCATTAACTGAGTATTAGTAATTGCGTTAATATGTGCGTTGTTTAAAGAAATGTTATTTTTGCTGTTCCTACTTCCCAGACCACTATTCACGAATTGATTACTAAATTTTTTACCCTATCCCAGGCACCTGGTAGTGTTATGCCCTGCTATCTGTTCTTCTCATAAAAGATGTTCAAACCTTGCACAAACATTCTCTTATAGTAATTAAATCCAATGACCAGAGTAATAACAAATATACTCTTATAATAATACTTGCTTTTTAAGAAAGTTGTATCATATCATCATTAAATAACGAACTGGCATTAAATACAGATACCAGTAAGCCATTAGTCCATTTCACCCAATCCATTCATTTCCAAAAGAGCAAAATTCTAGAAGAGAGTACTGATATCAGAAAAATATCACTTCAAGAAGTGAAAGAAAGTTTGAGATAACATCTAATAAACATTATCTGATGAGGGATGAAAAGTTAATATTCCTCAAGGTCCAAAGGAGGCGCTGTGGCTCAGTGTTAGAGCAGTGGTCTCATAACCGGGAGTACCCGGGTTCGAAACCAAGATGACCGGCTAATCCCCTTTGGTAAGGTATTGACCCTCATTACCAAGTCCTTTGGAAAGGGACTTAAAGCCATCGGTCCCCTGGTTGCTTACTAACAAGCACACATGTACATGTACTCACAATAGCAGTCAGGTAAAATAACCAACCATTATTTGAGGCAAATAAACAAACTGGTGACTCTATGATTTCATCAGCATCGTTGCTTGTTGTCAACTGACATATACCTACAGGCCGATTCACTAGAATCACCAAAAAGACTATGATTCTCTCATTTTTCAGGGTTTTGTGCGAATCAGCTCTAAGACGGGGTACACTCTTCCTTTTATTATGTTTAGTGAAGGCCAGTTAAGTGTTGAAAAATGATTGTTACATCATAAAAGACCGGCAAACAGAACAATACACCATTAGATGCAGCATGCATTAAAGAGAAATCTTTGAAAAGATTCAGCACTTTAATCTTCTACTGGTCAAATTAATTTCAATTTCCGCACTCATAAATATCACTCATAAATTGCCACCAATGCTGGCAACTGAAAATGAAACTCAAATTGAAAACCACAAAAAAAATAAAAATAATAAAAATATGAATACCAACCTGGTGCCGGAACAACACACACACACACATATGCACTTCAATTGCCAGGTGATCTAAATCCTATTGCTTTAATAACTTCCTATTACAAACTTTCAATGAAAGATTTCCACATGTACATGTACTAGAATTATAATGGTTATTATTGCAGGTCTATCTAATACTCATTTCATATCTGGGGTAGAAGTGTGATTAGTCTGGATTGGACACTGCACGCCTCTATAGCTAATGTGAACGCTATCCATATCAGCATCAGCTTCACGAGACCAGCTCTTTGTGCGGACTTCTCTACCCACTTTGAGGAGTGGTAGAAAATGGATTCCTCGTAAAAATTATGAATGCTACATGTATCTGCTCAACATGATGCACATAAGAGTTTTCTGTGGGTTGGCTTATGTTTTACCACAAGTTGGCGGGGGGGGGGGGGGGGGGGGAGGTCAGACAAAGTGGAATTTTGAGGCAAGCCATGTGTGCCACAAAGGAAAAAAATGAGTATAACAGATGTTGTGCACTCGAGCTACTATATGTATATGTAAATACAAGTATGAAAGGTAGCATGATTTTAGATGGGGATGGAGTTAGCAGCTGTAGGTCCGGACTATTAAAGTCTGGACTTACGCCTTTTTGGCAGTGAATATGAAATTGGAAGTAGAAAGTACAGGGACAGTCTCACATACTTTACAAGTGATCAAACCACATTTCCTTGATTATTTCAAATTTCAAAGGATCAGGCTGTCACCTAAAATCCATCATGGAACTTTACCCCCCTCCCTCCTCCCCCAAAGTATGCAAACTGGAAAGGGTTTACTGTTACTTTAACTAAGGCTCACAGTGACAATAATAATTTAAAAAAAAAACATTAAACATAAATAAATCAGACAGTAATTTCTGTGAGAAAAGCAGTTGTTGAGCAGAAGTTGTGAAAATGCCTTTTTTTTCCACTGGAAAGGTCTGGAATTGATTAATCAATTTAGATTGTGACAATCCTCGGCTCAAGGTGGCAACACAGGCTCCACTGAACTACCCAGTGCTTGGCAGTTATGTGCAATTCTCGTCAAATTAAGCACTCTGTCCAATGTATTTTTGGAGTTTTGGCAGTGGAATTGTATTTTGAGAGAAATTCACTTTATATACATGTAGACTGGTAATACAGGTTTGTCAAGCAAAGCACGTAACATGGTTGCTGCATGTCAGTGTGTTAATGCTGTTATAACTACTTGAGTATTACTTCTACAAATGTATGTTTGTATGTTACATTTAAATCTTTAATCAATTCTAATATCATTGTGATATCAATTGTAAAAGTAAAAAAACAAAACTCCGTAAAATGTATTAAGACTACACTATTGTGCACTATTAAAGAACTTTAATAATCAACCAGCAAAACAGAAACTACAGAAAACATCTACTGCAAATAATGAACCCTCTTTAATTCATATTAGTGAGCAGTCACATAATTTGATAAGAAGTGAAATCTCATCATTACCAGAACTCACAAAAATGATCCATAATAATGTTTCCTTTGGTTATCTGGCTGTTCACAAAATGCCATGAAAACAATAATTTTTTGGAGCACACATTTACACTGGCATGCGTGTTTATCAAAATCAGGCTGGAAGAGAGAGAGTTCTGTGAACCAAACTGCAATAGCTATCTAATATGTACATGTATGTCTGGCAAATGGCAATTTCAATAGTTCTGGAATATTAATAGCAATATCATCTCTTTATGGTTGAACCCATTATTCTGATTAAATTTCAGGTACTGGTGCACAACCGGTGCTTGCTACATTTACTTTCAAATGAAATCTTCCTTTAAAATCCAAACACTACATGTTTGTGCATAGAGATTAAGGTGTAATATTTTTTCAACAAAAAATTAATTTCAATAACAAATTTTATCCATTTCTCAAATTCTCATTATCATTATTTTGCTTTTCTCTCAAAGCCCTTACTCCGCTGAACAGTGTACAATGCAACAATATCTTTCACTATACCTTCCTAAATCAATATTACCACCATGTCATGTCTTGTTCATTTGAAAACTATATTAGGTACATGTACATTTGCAATAAATATATCAAATTAATCAATACTTCGTATGAATTGATTCAATATACTGTAATATCTAGTTTGCTATAAAAATGCATTTTTATTAAATTCATTAACAGGAATAAGACTGACCTTGGTTTGCTTTCTCACAAATTTAATATGATAAATCTTATACACCTGATGCATGGGATAGCCAAGATGGAGTGGCTTGGTGTAAGTGCCATTATGGGACAAAATGATACACTACTTTCACACAAACAGCCTACACACTTTCACACAAACAGCATACATCCCTTTCACACAAAATACATACATACCCCCTTCACATAAAGTGCATACACCTCCTTCACACAAAGTGCATACATGTACACCCTTTTCACACAAACTGCCAAAAGTTGTGCATACATGTACTTGTAACGTCATATTTGACGCTCGCTTGATAAGAATTTGATTACTGGTAGTCCATACCTTTTCTTTGATGCCAGGAAAAAAAACACACACATAATTTTGCCTCAGTGGGTTATTTGTTGTTGTTTTTTGTTTTTCGGCTGCCTCATATACCATTCATTTACGAAAAAAAAAAAAAAAAGTGGGGATTTCTCGTGTGGGTTCCCTGCTTCATATGTGAACAAGCCTTTATGGCTTGAAATGCATACTTCCAAATTCATTAAATGCAATGCTGCGACCCAATTCCTACGTGTAAATGGAGAATTTTTAGAACAGCATGTCATATATAGAAGATGTGGAAATGTACACTGGTCAGACTACATACGCCTCGATCACTACATCACTGGAATTTATTATTTAATAATCCAACACAGGTTGCATAATCAGTGAGGAAAAATGGGGCAGAGAATGCAAAGTTGACAAATATTTGAACAAATTCATTTTATATTCCTAAGCAGATTACATCCAGGGTACCTGTATCTAGAGAGAAATTCATGCATCATAAGCAAGCATAAAATGAGGACTCTCAAATTGAGGCATGCTTCTTTCAATAATTTCTCTCCAGTGATTACACAATGGTAATTTTTTTTTTGATATATGATTGAGAATAGAATTCTAAGAATAACATTAAAAATATGACGATTTTCAATCCAAATCGATGCATTTTGGCTAATTTTGTCATAAAAAGTCAAGAGTTGACCAAAAAATTTGAGTATGAGGTATGACGTAAAAGTGGGTACCCAGCTTCGCGCATTGCAGTTGTGGTGCACGCTAGACTGTACAAAATGTATTATACCTTGCGCACATTTTGCTAGAATTGCGCGACAAGGTACCCACTTGAAACTGGGTCACAGCTGAGAGGTCAAAAATATCCTGAAATCTTACCACATTTGGGGGTTTCCTTGGCAACACGACTTTTTAAAAAACTTGAGGCAGATGATTAATGTTGTAACCCGCACCCGTTGCGGTACGGGTTAACCTGCCGGTATGCCCCCGATCACGGGCTGCGGGCCGGGCCGAGTTCATTCTCAAACCCGCAGACCGTCATACGAAAAAAGGGAGAAGTAACGACACATAATAAAAACATTAAAAATGAATATAAAATAAATTACAAACCTTCCCAAACAATAAGTAAAATATGGCAGAAAAGGTGTACGGCAAAAACACAAGAGATAGAATAGATCAGAAATTAGCGAGCTGGGATGACCGGAATCTAACAACAAATAAAAATAGATATCGATAGCAGCTATCGATGCGGCCAAAGTGCGCGCGCGAAATTAAAACTTACGGTACATACGTCGTATTATCGTGTGCGCACGGATTTACTTGTGATATCGAAATGAAGTATTTCTTACGTGAGACGGGATCTTGTTTAGATGGGCGTAATGCTTTCAATTTCGAGATCACAGCGGACCCATTTCGTGGTACAAAGTCACCCCCAAAAAACATTCTCTCCGGAATAAAAGGCGAATTTGCAAATTGTAAGTAAATTCAGTTCACTCTAGGCTAGGTTAGTAGTTGGCATATATTTTCCTGATTTGAGCCTGTATAGTGTGGGGATTGCAAAAATAATTTTCATTTTTCAAAGATAAATTGACTTGCGGGTTAAAACCCGACGGGTCAGCGGGTCCCGCTTGCAAATTATTGGATTATACGGGACGGTACGGTTCGGGTTTTCACTTGCGGGTTACAACATTACAGATGATTTTCTGCTAATAAAATCATGCTCTTTTAAATGAACTAACACTGTTTCAGCATTGGGTACCCCCTTTAATATCACAATAATGATTGAAGTGGGATTAGAAACAATATTATTTTACAGCATGAGTTCATTCCAACTGAATTCATTAATTCGCCATTTCTAATAATACCTAATTGAAACTCCCCCGCAGGGAATATCATGAAAATTCATCTTTGTACAAGGAGACAGTGAATACAATCACAAAATGGCATTCAGTCATGTACATTTTGCCAGTGTGGTACCGGTACTTCAAACTGTTTCTGTTCTCGCTTACTTTCTGTTTGATGATCGATTACTATAGTTATTGCTATTGTTGTTATTGCCTTCATGGTCATCATCATTATTATCATCATTATCATTATCATTATTATCATTTCTACTCCCATCATTATAAGAATCATTAGTAACACTATCATTATCACAATTATCATTATTACTAACATCATTCTAAAAGATATGATCGAGTATTATCATTGCTATGATCATCGTATCACTCCTCATATTCTTACTCCCCTTTTCTATTTTTTCTTCTTCTTCTACCCTAATCTATCTTATTTTTCACATTTTCTTAAATGCAACTAGACTTCTTTGTACTATATCTCTTTTTTCCCATCGACTTTACTTCTCTTCTTCTTTCATCCTTCTATTCATTCTTATTATCCTTTCTAATTCTGTTTATTCTTTCTTTCCTTTTTTTATCCTTTCCTTCTCCTCTTCAATCCTTCATGCTACCTCCCCTTTCCTTCTTTTCCTTTAAATGTGCTTCCATTCTTTTTTCTTGTTTTGTACTGCTTTGTATTGGTTTGTTTTAGCTTTGTCTTGTCTTGTCTTGTTTTGTTTTGTTCTATTTTTCTATTTTGTTTTTCTTTTTTGTATTTTTTGTCTAGTCTTGTTTTTTTCTCATGTTTATCTTGTAATAATCATGAGATTTCATGCTGACAAAATTGATTATATATTAGTTCAACACTCTCAGCTCTCAATGATTTAATTCTGATGACAACGCTAAAGACAACTAAGAAAATAAGAAATCTTAGGAATCCTTCACTCTACGATGCTTCAATCATCCCAAGATTCCCACACAGCAAGATGCCTGTACTATCAAATTAATTGCGGATGCACTCCACACTTTATCATCAATAGCTCTGCATCATCACTCCAAGATGAGGAGTTTGTCATGGCAACCGGAGGCATTCACATCGGAAGAAAGTCATGCATTATCAGATTTGTCTTGATGTACATGTATAAAGACGTGCTTGGAGGAAGGGACATCTTCTTTTATCACAGAGTGCATGACATCTCATGTTGTGTGGAAACATACTACAGTCAAACCTGGGCCCCGTTTCATTAAACTTGTTTATCAATATTACATAAAACCAGCTGCAATAATTGTTATAAGCTACTGAAATCCTTGCATCTGATTGGCTGAGAGCAAATATGTCATAGAAATGTGGCAGCATTTACTGATAACAAGTTTTATGAAACGGGGCCCTAGTTTTTAGCAACCACCTAGAAAGACCACCTGACTATAAAAAAGACCACAATTTTGGTTTCCCTTGAATCATTTTTCCCCTTGAAATATGTATTACAGAAACCTGTATATATCAAGACCAACTGCTCACTATTAAAGACCACTTTTCTCGACTCCCTTGGGCAGTCTCTATATACAGGTTTCATTGTACGAGATGCCTACATAGTATCGGCTTTCAGTAGTGCAAAATTTCCATTTTGTTCACACAGGGTATTCGACAGAGTATGCTCCAGTAAAACTTAACATGTTCAAGTAAATTTTCTTCAGGTAATTTTCAAAGACCTCATTTTTAACTGCACTTTCTGAAAGAAGGAAAAACAATCCTAGTGTAAAATTTCCTTTTTGTTCACACAGGGTATTCGATAGAGTATGCTCCAGTAAAACTTAACATGTTTAAGTAAATTTTCTTCAGGTAATTTTCAAAGACCTCAATTTTTAACTGCACTTTCTGAAAAAAGGAAAAACAATCCTAAGCTTTGTTACAGCAAATATGGAAGGCTGTACAAGGAATGGCTCTCATACACTGTCTTTGCTCCATTGTAATTTCTGTGCAGTATGCATGTGGGAGTTTTACTATTTCTTTCTTTCAAATTAGAAAGTAAAAATATATAATACTAAACAAATTAGACAAAGCAGTGTGGAAGTAAATTGGACAACTATACTTTCCAATCTCAAAGGAAATGAAATATATATATTTAAACCTGCAGAAACAGAAGAATATTCAACTTTGAACATAACAGTATATAGGCACACTGCATAAAAAAGTAACAAAAGCTGTGCAATCACACACTGTAAATATCACTTCTATGGTCATTAAAGATGTTGGATGGTGTGATGAAAACCTGCATCTCATGTATACAGCCCGTCACCGTCCTGCTTAATTTGCTCGGCCCAGAAAGCTGAGAATACAACTGTGAATAGACTCTTTCTTACGAAGGAAGACGAAGCCATTGTGAGTCTCTCGCAGCTCCAGGGTGAGAGAAACAGTTGCAGTTCACAGCCATGCCCTCAATCACTTCAAAATGAAGAGAGTTCACACTCACAAGAACAAGTGCATGGAGGAGGAGGAGGAGGAGGAGGAACGATGTTAACATGGTTCTCGCCAGAACATAACACCCATGGTTCCAATACCATGCGTAAAGGGTTTCAGACAAGGAAGAACCATGTGTGAAATTGCTGCGCCATGCGTGGCAACAAGGGTAAAAAAATATTGGAGTATATATTCCTAACAATAATGATAAATGTCACAGATTGTTTTGCTTTTTGGCAATGTATTTTTACTTTTATGCCATTAGTAGACAACTCCTGCTTACCGAGAAGTATTTTTCATCCTTTTACCATAGCATATACTGCCGCCACACCTAACTTTACGTATTATTCTGTAAAACTTCCGAAACTTCCATGCTTTGCGCAGAGTGGGAACCGTGTGTGGATTTTTTCCTAGTGAGAACCCTGGATGATAACATAAAACATACATGAATGCATGATGATGATGATAGCATTGGTGGAGGTGATAATCTTTGCAGAATGATAGAAATGGTGGTGAAAATATTGATGCTGATGATGATAATGTTGATGATGATGATGATGGTGATGCTAAAGGTGATGATGATGTTTATGATGTTGATCATGTTTATGGTGATGATGATGTAGATGGTGATGATCGTGATGACAATAATGAAGTTGATGACTATAATGATGATGATGATGCTGATGATGAAAGTGGTAGTGATGATGATGATGATGATGATGGTGGTGGTGGTGGTGGTGGTAATGGTAATGGTGATGATGTTAAGATGATGATGATGATGATGACAAGAATAGGATAATACTGTCAATATGATTGTGATGGTACTGATTCAGAAGATAATAATGGTGGACTGGTGGTGATAGCAGTGATAGTGATGGTGATGAATTCCTGAGTTTTTAGTATCAGTTACTTGGTGAAAAGGGTTCTCAATAAAATGCCATGTAAAAAACAAACATGCACCTTGGGTAATTTGGCTAATTTCAAAAGAACGCCAAACACGCTGGCTGTAAGCACGGTTGCCATGACACCACCATCTCTGCCGAGATTGCCAAGGATGCGATCCGGTATTCCATTCGGCAGGTCTGAACCCATCTCCCAAAGAGGATTTAATACCGCCACTAATCCAATCGCGGAGGTTATTAATGGAGGTGTGTACCACCGCTACTGAGCTGCCTAGGTGAAAGGAGGATGAGGTAATGCTCTAACCAAATTACCAACAAGGATGTATAATCCTACCACCACTTCACTGCCTACATGTGTACATAATTCCAAGGTTACATTAGTGAATGAAGGGATGGTATCAAAGAGGGATTAAAAATATGAATTATGATAGTTAACTCATTTCAGAAACATATTGTCGTTTCCCTAATTTGTTCAAATTTGACATAGCATTCTCCTGAAATACTAAATGACATGATGTCGTATCTGGAAATGACTTCCACAAAAACAGTCATTTTGAAAATACATGGATACTGCCATTTCCAAATTTAGTTCACAAGTCGGTGACAATATTCCGCAGGAAAGGAATGTCACGATCAACAACAATTTACAATTTCGGATTACTTGGAATAAGCCAAAACATGCAGGCAATGATAAAGGAACGACTCCACAAATAACAATACAACCATGGTAACCAACCTTCCCCTTCCCCCTCCCCCCCAAAAAAAATATGAGAAAGAAAGCTTGAATCTTCTTTTGTAATTCTAGTTTTGATAGCCAAATGTGCAGAGTTAGCCTACAAGTTTATAAGACTATGTCCAAAGGAACATACAACTACAATGTATAATGTTCCAATGGAATGTGTTGCCATATTAAACAATTACTACCCCGAGAGAGACTTCGAGAGAGACAGCGAGAGAGAGAGCGAGAGGTAGCAAGAATGTCACTGTGTGCGAAAGTCAAGCAGGGCAGTTTCAACATGCAGTTCCTGGCCTGCATACAAATTATAAATACCACAATATTATCAACAGCTAAAGGATCTCTTTCCTACCTTTTTCCTTCCTCTTTTGCTCTTTCTTTCTTCTTTTTATCTTTTTCTTTCTCTCTCTCTCTCTTAAATTTTCTCTCTCCTTCCCCATCTCTCTTTCATTTTCTCTCTCCCTCTCTCTTTCATTTTCTTTCTCTCTCCCTCTCCCCCTCTCTTGCATGTTCTTTCTTTCTTCCTCTCCTCCCCTCTCTCTCTCTTGCATTTTCTTTTTCTCTCCATCTCCCCCTCTCTTGCATGTTCTTTCTCTCTTCCTCTCCTCCCCTCTCTCTCTCTCTCCCTCTCTTGCATTTTCTTTTTCTCTCCATCTCCCCCTCCCTCTCCCTCCCCCTCTCTCTCCCTGTTTCTCTACAGGAGATCAAGATCCCAAACTGATGCAGTATCAAAATGCAATCAGTAAATCTGATATCACCTTGGCTATAATACTGTTCAAAATCTTCATATTCCTTTATATGCAAGATTGTTTGCCTGGTGATCTTTAATAGAGAAATTAATAGAGAAAGATGATGAAACATTTCGAAACCAATCATGGTAAGCTTAATGTGAAAACAATCACTTCCAAATGATTTATCAGGTTAACTGACCACAACAGTGGCTGAATTACTGTAGGCCAATGAACAAAATTGAAATGAATATAAAAAAAATGTTTCACAGTTTCTTTCTTGATTTTTTTTTCCAAGTTAATGAGAAAACTAGCTAATGATAACTGTGTACAATAGATGCAGAATGAATTACAGACAGCATCCATACAATCCACACATCTTTCCATTTCACTAATAACTTTCCAAATTTTAATATAATATTTACATCAGCTTGTATACATAGATACCAAACACTTTTCTCCCAGGAAATCATAAATCAGTGGGACTAGTTTAGAGTACCAGTCATAAATTTATACTGAGTTGGAGGGCTCTGTCATTCAACACTTCTTTTAATAATAAGAACAAAACCAAGACACTCAAGTTTGTAGTGTAATGTACACTGCAGCATGAAATGTACATTTTATGACATGTACATTATTACACTCAGCATGCAACATGAGACAATTCTCAACCGCAATCATTTCAAGTAGATTACATACAATCATCAGAGACATAAGGAAATTATGTAATATATACCTTCCGCATGCTATTGCTCAAATCAATTATCTATTAGCTTTTTAAGGCATAGCAGCACAGAGTTCTTTAAAAATTAGTCAGTTTTCCATCCCTAAATTGGCAAAAATTATTCTCCTTTCTCACTCTTGCAAAGCTTTTTTTTTCTTCAAATGTTTATTCAAAGAAGAAATGTGAACGACAATTTCAAAACTTAAAAGAAAAATTGCCAATTTGCACACAAAAAGAAAGATTACAAATTTCTGAATGTCTTGCCAAATTAAAGACTTTGGTGAAAAAACATTACAGTTAAATCTCTCTTATTTAAAAATGACTTAAAAATGGAAACGGAGTCAAAATTTTCAGTGGTTTCAGCAGCTCTTGCTGCACATGTACAATGTGTAGCATTCTGGATCAAAAGATACTGCATATTAACCAATAGCAGTACAGAGCTTTCTTGAGGTCTAAATTAATCATCTTCAATCCTCAAATTGGCAATATAAATTCTTTTTTTCCCACGTTTACATAGCTTGAAAAAAATAAATATGGATATAACATAAACCGAAATGAAATATAATTGTAAAATTGAATCAGAAATTGCCAATTTGAACACAGAAATAGTGATTATATATTATTAACTGCATTGCCAATTTAAAGAGTTTAAGGATTAGTTACACTTAAACTGCTCTTATTCGAGAACGCCACACCATACAGCAATGGGAATGGGCTCAAATTTGTCAGTGCATTTTTCTCTTTCTGCTCATGTATAAAATGTACTGCCCAACATTCTGGACCAACAGATACTGCAAAAGCGTCTCCTGAAGGTGACACTGTACCTCTATGGGTTAAAGTGTCCCTAAAAGGAGACACTCAACTGCTATGGGAATAACCAGAGGCCTTCACTAAGATTCTGCAGGACTGTATACACAGTATGCACATGGAAATTTATACAACTACCAAACCATTTAATTGTTTGAATTATGTACATGTACATGTACTTTCAAAATTTACAAAATGGAAATAAAACTTCAAAACCAAATACTTGCTTTAACTTTCAACTGCAAAATCAAAAGCTTTTTTTCATGGTATTCATTCCTCCCAATTGCGTTGAGTAATTAATGTAGAAATAACTAAGACCGTTTATTCTTTTTCTTTTGAATCTTACATATTTTTACCATTTTCCCCTCATGTTAGTATGAATCTATACCTTCCACTACTGTAATTATTTCGAGTGTTCATAACAAATTCTGAATCCTCTTATTGCTCTTTCACTGTTCATAATCTCTTTACATTATTTCTCTCTTTGACTTATACTTTTTACCCTTCCTCCCATCCTTATTTCTACCTTTGCATAATCACTATTTCTATGAGCAATCACTTGATTTTTTCCATCATTATTCACCTTGGTTCACGTTATATCCAATTATATTTTTTCTAAACTATCAGGCCTGTGAGTGGGGTTTCACAAAAAGAGCAGAAAAAAGCTGGAAGTTTCCGCTGCCATATGATACCTATATGATCACAAGACAGCCAATCCTAATGCGCTATGCCCTAACACAAACAAATCACATCACTGTCAACACAGGCGCTGTCACTCACCACAAGTAAGTCCCACAGTCACCTCCAAAAATCCATTTAAAATCCCTAATTTCGCTGTCAAAAATGCAGAATCAGCAGCATATTTCCAAAGCACCCGTGGCTTAGGTCCAATGCTAAGAAACAGGGTTGCAGAAAAAGCGTTAAAAATCAAGAAATCAGCGGTTTTGTGGCAAGTTTTTTCGCTTATCGCAAGCTCCGAGTTTGATGGTATCTGCAAAACAACAAATGAAAAACAAAACCCCCGTACCTGCCGATGCATTGACTTCATGTACAAAGTTGAATGCAAGTCCTGACTAGCATTCATTCGACCGAAATGGGAGCACTGACAGGTGCAGCAACACCCGCAATGAACAACCGATAAAATAGCGGACGTAGCACAAGGGTAAAAGCGGATTTGAAATCGGGCTAAAAAATTTTAATAGCGGATTTTCACTAAAAAGCAGAGATTTCACAGGCCTGAAACTATGTACGAGTTGGAAATGATAACTGTTGCCAATTTGAGGGGTGAAAGCTGATTAAATTAGAGCATATGAAAAGCATGTGCTATTGTCCAATCGATATCCCTTCGTCTTTTTTCCCATCTCTGCATACAAGAACAAATTATGTGTACCTTTTGCAGAGCTAACAACTTCCATCTGAACATTTCTGGCCCCACTGCATACAACTCACCATTAAAGGTAGTAGCCCACATGTGCAAGTGGCACCCAATCTGCACAAAAGTTTTACTTTAGATTGTTTTAAGCCACAGAAATACACTTGTAAAGTTTTAGATCCCAGAACTTTCCCATTTAGGATTGAGAAGGAAATATTCAACACAAATTTTCTTTTATTTTCTTTGTTTTGTAAAGGCGTCTTCCTGACGCTTTTAGAGTAAAACCATCCATTTTTCTCTTATTCTTGGGAACATTGTTGTAAATTTGATAACATGATAGATTTACATGAATATCTGTCATTCAAAATTGAAATTGGCTTATTTCTCTTCAAATTCTGAAACAATGTTGTGCAAATGTGGGCTAATACCTTTAATGGTAACTCTGCTATCAACGGTAACTTTGCTCAACAGCCAATCAAATTCAAGGTTTCCATAGAAGTTACAATTGTTGGCAAAGCTACCATCAATGGTAAGTTTTATGTAACAGAGCCCTGGGTTCTATTGTTCAGAGCACTATCAGCAAACAGAGCATCAATTTTTCTTATATTGTCAGAAATACTTGTATTCTAAAAATACAAAAAATGCAACAGACACTTTTTTGAAGCAGTACTTCATAAGAAAGCTTCAACATTCTTCACAATCTTCAATATAAAAATGAAAGATAGCACTACTCAGTACATGACAACTCTACCTCTAGAATTGTCATTTTTTTCCCCATTATTTTCGTAATAGCTTCAGGGAAAATATAATGGAAGGATGGAATACACTCGAAGATGAGAGATCTTCAAATCTCATGGACAGCACTTAGCAATTTCATTTGCACAAATGCGGCATGATTAATATCACACAAAGATGATACTTCTTTGATGGAGATTCACAGCTTGAAATAGTCCTAAGCCTAAGGACTAATAGAAAAACCATTCATAACTTTTTACCTTTTTCATTGCACAAATAATGGACCACATGCATTTCTCTCTCACTTACTCTCTCTCTCTCTAAACAATGGTGGTATATGTATCAAAATCAAGTAAACTACAAATTATTTCTTAAATTTCAACTCTGAATTAACCCATAGAGGTACAGTGTCACCTTTAGGAGACACTTTTGCAGTATCTGTTGGTCCAGAATGTTGGGCAGTACATATCATACATGAGCAGAAAGAGAAAAATGCACTGACAAATTTGAGCCCATTCCCATCGCTGTATGGTGTGGCGTTCTCGAATAAGAGCAGTTTAAGTGTAACTAATCATTAAACTCTTTAAATTGGCAACGCAGTAAATAATATATATAATTACTATTTCTGTGTTCAAATTGGCAATTTCTGATTCAATTTTACAATTATATTTCATTTTGGTTTATGTTATATCCATATTTATTTTTTTCAAGCTACGTAAACGTGGAAAAAAATAATTTGTGTTGCCAATTAGAGGATTGAAGATGATTAATTTAGATCTCAAGAAAGCTCTGTACTGCTATGGGTTAACCAGCTCTGAACATTACACTGTAATCAGGGTTCCTGCACCTTCAATTAAAAAAAAATCCATGACTTTTCCATGACTTTTCCATGCATTTTTGTCAATTTTCCATGACAATATTAACCTCGCATGGCTCGCAATTTACCTGTTTCAAGCACCTCTGAGACAAACATATTTACATGTAACTGTCATGACATAAAAAGAAACAAAGTAATCAATTTTACCCACCTAATCTACAAGCTCTCCCTCTTTAATCTTGATTAACTGCTCAGCATTTTGAGCCTCTGCATCTTTTTCCCGGGCACGCCTCCGCATAGCATTGGATTTTGCCAGTAGTGACAGGTCTCCACCCTTCTCTGCTAATTCCGCAGTGGAGTCGGCCTCTTTATGGAGGAAGCATGCATCTTTCTCCAGCTGCACTTTCCGCTTTTTCATGCTGTCTATTTCATCCTCCAATAGCTTTCGCTTCTCCCCTTTAAGTTCATCCATCCTCTTTTTCTTCTCTTCCTCCAGAAATGTCCTGTACCTCTGTCTAGCTTGCTTTGCATGAGACAGCATTTCCTTGGTTATTCCCACATTCATGACTCCTCCTGCCGTACGTATGTGATCAACAATGATCCTTCTTGCGACCAATGTTCTCTCTTTTTGATTTTCTACTTCCACCTCCTTGTTAACCGAAAATCCCCTTTCAACATCTGCCTGTCCATGTGACAAGCACATGAGAAGTTTCATGATTGTCCACAAGTTCATTAATTGTTTGCTTTCTCCAACACCTGCATAGAACTTGTCCAACCTCATGTCCTTCCTCTTGAAACTGTGAAGGTCAACGACTTCTCCTGCCATCATTTCCCTATACTCACTAAGGATTCTATCACAGTCCCTACCATTCACATACTGACTATTCACCAAGACTTGTAGGGTTGCGGTAAGAGCTGTTTCACAGGAGGCTCCATCCTTCAGTATTTCTTCTGGATCCATCCATTTTGCAGTGCGTACAAGACTATACTTGATTGGCGATTTCTCCAAGAGTTTCTTAGTCACATTCAGTAGAAACTTGCGACAGTCATTTCTGAACTGATAGATGACTCTCTCACTGACTTTTTTCTTTGCCTTTGTGACTGCTTGCTTTGTGGCAAACCCTATGTCAACTTGTGATGTGTCTTTTAGATTCTCATCTTTCAGCTCTAGCTTACTGATTCTAAGTGGCGTACTTGCTGCAGCTAAGATATCATCCTTCACAAACCTCCTCATCAGGCTCTTCAGAATTTTGACAATGTCTGTTCCAATGAATGGAATCATGGGGCTGACTGTCTGATAATCTGCCAGAAATGGTTCTATTTCTCTCGCAATGGAGAGAAAGAATTCCCCCTTTGCTTCGAACAGGGGATCCTTGATAGCACTCCGGACAGTTTCAAATGTCTTCGTTTTGGGATTTGGGACTTGGTTCCTTTCCACTGCCTGAACATACTGATCTAATTTTGGCTTTACCTCCAGTGCTCTGGCCATTACAGACTGGTTTTCTAACCATCGATGTCTGCAAAACTTCAAGGGGAAGGTTGTTGAGTTGGTAACTTTTTCAAAGTCCTCTGTTCTGGCGGGAGAGTCCTTGAAAAGACGATGCAAGCTACACAAAGTTTCTTCTATCTCCCACCCACATCCTATGCAACCACTACGAAATGCATTGTGCATTACGTGCATGCCACAGCTTCCAATGTTCAAGAGGCTTTTCTTGTGCTCTTTACTGACATCTTCACAGAGAAGTTCGAAGAGTTTCCAATTGACATTTGGACCATCCATTGATAGTTGTACTAGGTTACTGGTGCCCAAGTCTTGAATAACTGGCAAAATCCTGTCATGAAGGTCGTTGGCTGTAGCATGTCCCATGAATTCTGATCCAATATAACGAGTAGTTACAATTCCAGAGTCAAAAAATCTTGCATGAATGTCTAATTGCTTCATTTGCATGCTCTTGTTCAAACTCTCATCAAATAGCAGTACATACTCATCAGCACCCCGTATTTTATCCTTCATACGGGCAGTGAAGTAAGGGGCTAATCCAAATGTAGCTAGGTAGTTTGATTTATCCTCCCCACATGTAAATCTAGATGCGATTTCACTGTCTGGAAACATCATACCGAATAGACTGGAAATGTTCTTTGCAGAGTTATACGAGTTATGAGAATCTATCAGTTTCATGGTCCATATCAGTTCTGCTTTGAACACAGAATCGGGGGTGAGATAAGATGACATATCTCGATCCGTAGCACTCGAGGTACCCTTTGAAGTTGATGGTACAGATTCAGAACTTAATGTCGAAGATGACTTGCTCCCCTGACTTGAAAAATATGATGATATTGTGTTAATTCTTCCAGGGTTTGAAGATTCAGAGACAGCAGCCAGATTTTGTTTATGTTTCTTGCCTGCCATGTGACTCTTTAATGCAGCTTCACCCATGTTGCTAACATCAAATGATTTGTGGCAAATCACACATTTTGCCTTGCTATGATCAGCATCCTTAGAAATCCACTGACTGTAATTAGGGTCTGTTATCCACTTGTTCGTGAATGTACATTTCCCCGGCATGATTCTTGTGGTAATGTAGTAATTTCACTTGACAGATAAAAAAATAAACAGCCAAAACAAGCGTTCAACCATCTGTCGAGTGTTGACCTACATCATTTCACGAGTTCAAATTATTCTGCAACTGGTACATGTACAAATCACATCACAAATGAATAGCTCCAAATAACTATTTCTCAAGCAAAGAAAATCATGTAAATCCTGTAAATGTGGGGAAAATAGTTCTATGTCCATGAATTGAAATGCTCGGTGACGTTCATAATTTTCCGCGTATGATCTTCACGATTATAATTACGAGTGTCACTCGGTCTCAGTTTCCACAAAATAAAAACGGCCAACACATACACACTTGATTACCACTCCAAAATCAGTATATGGGACTGGGGAAAACATGCTTACGATTGTGTCGATCTTCATGTCTCAATCTGCTCATCGCAAAAATATGCTCCAAATAATTCCAATAAATTATCATCCAAAACATCTGTAGGCATAATCGTGTTTCAGGCCCCACTCAATTAATGCATGGTGAGTGGGGCTGTTGCCCACATACATCATGATCGATTATCTCTCCTGACCTAACTTAGACCACAGCTAACCAGGACAGAAAAAGAAGACGACGGACTTTCACAATTTTTTTTTAAAGAATATGTTGATCGATCATCACGTTTAATCATCATTATCTTCTTTTAAAACTCTCTTATATATACTCGTGTTAACGGCCCCACCAAACGCGATTCAAATATGATTAATACAGCATCGGGGCTGATGAGCACAGTATATATACTCGTGTTTACGGCCCCACCAAACGGGATCTAAACGTGATTAACACAGCAGTGGGGCTGATGCCCATCAGCCCCACTGCCGTGATAATCAATTCATAATCCCGTTAGGTGGGGCCGTAAACACGAGTATATTAGGGAGTGGTCAGTCGAGTAATGTTAAAAATGTGAAAATGTAAAAATGAGTTTCATGATCGATCAACTATTGAACGAATTTAAAATGTAGACCTAATACTTCGTGGGGAATCAGCCCCACATTCAAACTATATTAGAGGTGGGGCCTGAAACACGATATTGCCCATCTGTAATGAGGCCAAATTAGACGAAGTCTATATAAAACAATATTTCTCGGCATTCAAGAATGAGTTTCCGTGATTTTCACACTCGGTCGCGCACACAAAAAAACAAACTCTCATTTCACATGTAATGCATGTTATGTATTGATATTCATCCGCACGCATATCATGCCACAAATATCAGTACATACGTACACGGAAGCTTGAATGCACGAGTAAGGGGGGGGGGAGGTGGAACTATTTTTGTTTCTTTTGGGGGGAAATATTTTGAATGTGTATGCGATATGCTAGAAGTAGGGCACGGGCTGAAGGAAAATTTTGAGTGGCATACAGCCTTGATTCACGCTCACACTTGACTCTACACACAAATACTATCGGCACTTTTTTTTTTTGCGTAATAATTTTATGTGGAAAACAAAGCCTAATCACACACAAACAAATACATGCTGCATGCTATATGGCGGGAGAGAGTCGGCCGAACATGATTCGGAGCTGATTTCTCTGCACTGTTTGGCAGCGCTCGGAAAGAAAAAAATAAGTAGCTTAAAATAACAAGTCACAAAATACATAATTTTGAATCATAAGGTCAAAATAAGCAAATTTATTAATTTCCATGACTTTTCCATGATATAGCTTGATTTTTTCATTTTTCATGACTTTTCCAGGCCTGGAAAAACAAATGAAAAATTCCATGACTTTTCCAGGTTTTCCATGACCGCGGGAACCCTGTGTAATGTCATTTTTCATCAAAACCTTTGTAAAAGTACATAAGAGAGATAACATCACCATTCATTTCAATGCAGAAAATGTAGTCATATGCAGATACCACACATTACATGTACATGTATATCTCATCTATTTATCTCTAAAACAGCATTGAACACGCATCCACACAAGACATACATGTATGCAGATGAGTGATATGACTGCTACATGACAATCAAAGCATTTTGACAAATTTTAAGCCTGCAGTTCCTGCAGAAGTCAGATGAACATGGGACCCCCTCTCTGGGGGAAATATGGCAGGCATGCGTGCAGTAATCTGTACAGATCGGGACCGTCCTGTATCACTTTATCATGCTATTTACTGACAGTTTGGACGCCGAGTTCAAAATGCCACATGAACTCTGATGCTCACAATGCACTTTTCAATGCCATCTTTTTTTTTTTTTTTCATTATTAGACAGAAAACCACATACCGTACAATACCACCATTTGCAAAAGTTTAAGACCATCTGAGAATTTGTGCGTATTTCAGTAATTTGAAATTCTTTTGTCTCACTGAATGATTACATAACATTTTTACTAAAATGGTCTGTAACACAAGAGTTATGGTATAAGCCCATATGAATGCAATGAAAATAAATGTACATGTATGTATGAAAAATAAATAAGTCTAACTTTGTTTTTCTTTAAGTTACTGGTATTGCATTTTGGAAATGATGGTACTATCATTGTAACATCAATGTTCCATTGCAAAAAAAAATCAAATTATTTTCTCCTATGAGGGCAGGTCCAAGCCATTCTGTCATATACATACAGGTAAACTGCAGAGCAAGTCTACGACAATCTAGTATTTCTGACAACTATATCAAGAAAATAGCTCTGCTGGAGCAGGAACTCTATGAAACAAGAAGAGATGCATCCAGGGGAGCGTTTCATGAAAGGACTTGCCGGATGTTTTATCCGACAGTTGCCATAGTAACGATGCTTCTCAGCCAATCAAAATCAAGGAAAGATGTCAGATCTGACAACTTGTCAGACAACAAATTTTGATGAAACGCTCCCCAGAACACCACCTATGTGAAAAACAATATACAGTTTGCACTCCTGATGTTTCTTTTCATGCCCCTCCAGTACAATAAGCTAGCAACAATCATCTACTTAATGTCAATAAGTTCATTACCAGTAATACTTTGTTACATGTGGACAGGGGCGGCACTACCAGGAAGGTTGTTCCCCCCCCCCCTTGATTTTGCAAGTGATAGAAAAAAAAAGGGAGAAGAGTAGGAAGAAAAAAGAAAAGCCCCATGTAAAATGTTAGTGTCAAGCCCTGCATGTACCAAGTAAAAATAAGAAAAAATTACGAAAAAGATAAAGAAAATGTACTTACAAGTCCAATGGGTAGAAGAAGAACACAAGGTATTTGTCTAAATGGGGGAAAAAACACAACAATTAAATATCAATGTGATGAACATCTCCTTTTACATGTAGTAATCCTTATTTGAATTTGAAACTTTTTAAGGATTTGTTGCAAATCATTTATTTTTTTCAACCCCCATTACATACATGTAGACATCATGTTTATATTATTGGCAACAGACCCTCGGATATGAATTTGCAATATACCATGACGCACAAGAAGTACATTGTAAACCTTGGTGTGAACCATTTTAAAAAATATTATTTCTTCTTTTTTTTTTTTGCTAATGTACTACTGGCAGATATTTGCCCAGTTAAAATGAGACACGGGTTTTAGTTCTGGTAAATCACAAATGTTGCCACAGCCTGACAGAATTACCCATATGTGAAACATTTCTGAAGTTTTCGGATAAGAAACTATGACAAAAGGTGGATCTTATTACAGTTACAACTGCATTTAGTTTCACAATACATTTTTTTCAAAGAGAGACAGAGAGTAGGATTGAGTTCAAAGTTCATTTGGTCTCCAGTTATATTCTCTCCAGAAACTAGAAAATGATATATTCTTAACCCAAAGAGAGGGATTTCTTTTCTTGTATTTTAAAGGTACGTTTCCAAGATATTCAGCAAAATCACAGAAGTGAGTTCATTTTGTACCAGACAGAACAATGCAATTACAATATTACTAACTACATATATGGCAAAAATCTTGCATGAATAATTACAATCATAAATACAGGTAACATTAATACAAAGCAATATAATCTAACTTCAAGAAAAAAAAACGACTTGCCATGAAATATGATCCTTTATGTCTTGATGCCCTCATATTTCAGTTTATATGCAATCGAGTGAGAATATTCAGCGCATTTATAATTCATTTCCCTAATATTTGAGATTTTGCAGCTTATTACCTTTGTAGTCTGACAATTTGATTTCCTTGAAAGCCCCAGTCGTCATGACGGCTGTTCCCTCAAAATAAGGCGCTGGTTCTTGAACACGAGCCTTGCCTGCCATCTTGAATGAACTGATTAGGTGATGAATTTATCTATGAACAAGGTAGGAGAAAAAAATTATTATAATACCGTCATCATATGGGCAGTTCCATGATTAAGTGGACATCGCCCCAAACTTTACTTTTGCTCTTTCTCTCTCAAATTCAGGTCAATTTTGGGGGTTAAGATTCATACAGAAATTGTAAATGCCAAAAGGTTTCATACTCACCAACAAAAAATGTATTCCAAATTTCTCCTTATATAGCAGAATCCAAACCATACAAAAGCATAGATATATAGGACTACACACACTTTTTTTAGACTTAGACAGAAAACTATCATTTCTTTTATAAATTTTTCAGTTGGATAATCTGAAGGGCATTGTGTCACACCAAATTAAAAGAAAATATTCCAAAATAAGTTGCTGAAAAGGTATAAAAATCTAAAACATGTAGTGCTGGACAAATTGTAACATGACTAACCGTAACATGACTACCGGTAACCAAGATTTTGGGGTCTACCTAAAAAAAATGAGAGGAAACTTTTACATTTTTGTGGATAAACATTTGACTTCATATCAGAAGTACATGTAAAACTGATATGGCTCTAAGTTTGAGGTACAACACAGTAAGGAGGGATTTTTTTTTTCAAAAACATTATTTTTTAATATCCTCTTTTTGTAACGTTACTAACAATGTTCAAAAGTTTTCATTACAGCTCCGGCATTGTCCAGAACTTTGCTTTTTATTCATTTATGAATTGTAGACCTTCGGGGTGGGAGAATATGTTGTTTCAAGATTAGGATTTGAAATGAGATGGATATTTATTTTATTTTGCTGTATCAAAAGGTATGAAAATTTGCTTAAATGTAAAGTTACTAAAACCTTTTGAAAATTTGCTTAAATGTAAAGTTACTAATCATGGAATTGCCCATATAGAGGTGTCATAGTCTAGTCGATACGTTGCCGGACTGTAGATCACATGACTCACAATTCAAGACCCACTGTGGCACTTATGTCTTTTGGCAGGCCATTATCTACTACAGACCTGGGGGTGTTTCACAAAGACTAAGATCGACTAAAATCGCACTAAACTATGGCTGCCCATTCATGCCACTGTTTTCTATCACCATGGATCTCTCAAAGGATTCGCAAATCATGGTCACAAATCTGCAGAATCAACAATTTTTGATACCGGTAGTTCATTGATGAAGAAATTTTTTAAAAATGTAAATTCTTAAAATTTGTGACAAGATTTGTGCATCCCTTGAGAAACCAATGGTGAAAGCAAACAGTGGCATGAATGGCCTGCCATACATGTAGGTTAAGAGTAATTTGAGTCAATCTTAGTCTTTGTGAAACACCCCCTGTTTACTTATTTTATACATAGTTGTTAAAGAAAAGTTTCACATGACAACTGAAAAGCTGTCAGAGGCTTGCCGGCCATAGCAACAACTAACAATAACCAGGCCAATTCGTATGTCTGAAATAAGATTCCCGATGAACAGCTCATTCAGTAATACCATAAAGTTACATGTAATTAATAACGCTACTGGTCGTACATTTGAATTCATGGGATATACTGGGTGGAACAAACCTTAGTGTGAATCAAAGGAACAGTCGATCATTGCATGCTTTATCACTGAATAAATCCAAAGTAAAAAAAAAAATAAATAAATAAATTCATTTATACATATATATCATGAACAAATTGTTTTGATACAGTCAATCCAAAAACATGCTATTTTATTAAATATTTCTAAATGACTAACTTTAAGTTTAATGTTCAGTTTAAACAATTATCAGTTTAAGATTACTTTTAATTATTTCCATCTTCCTAATTTTGGTTTGCTTTTTATTTTTCTTATCTTCTAATGTTCAAATTGTAAAAAATGTTTTCAACTTCTAATTCCGCTAGATTATTCTGTATATTGTATATGAAAATAGATTAATTTTGTGCTTTTGATTATTTACAATATATTAATGTTCTGTAATTTTTTATTCAATTATTTACTTATTGTATATTATGCGGACAGGGCCATTGTGGAAAGCAGCTCTGTAACTGACGATGCTACCTTATGTAAATAAAACTGCAAATAAATAAATGAATAAATAACATACAGGTGTACAGGCAAACTGGATTCCATCTATATTTAAAAGGTGAACTGAATAGTTGGTAACTAAGGGCTCTGGAGAGAAATGTGCATAAATCAAATTTGAATACATTAATAAACAGGTTTATTACCACTCTCCACCCATATGTAGTAAATGGTTAACTAAGTACATGTAAGAAGAAATTCCTTACAATGCTAGAGGGCGCACTGTAATAGCAGCTATGTAAAGCCTTATAATAACATCGGAGCCCCAGGATCACTTCTGCTGAGCTAAGTTGGAATACTGATCACTCCAATAAATCCTACATTGTACATCATACATTGTATATTCTTCCAAGCTCACATAACAAGAATGAAAATGCTCACAAATTATTTATAACCTTTCCCAGAACTCAAACTTCACAGATTTACACTAAGGAGTTCAGAAACATTTCATAATGAAACTCAGCAAAACACAACCACCTATTCTTGGGTTATGGGTCTAGCCATGTGAAAAGTAATTACGTCTGTATGCCACTTTTCTACATTTTTTTCTATTTACTGAGGAATCATCAAGGATATAGAACATTCATAACTAGAGGATAGAAAATTGTTTATTCCTGCTGTATACAAATGGGAAGTACTTGAATAGGTTCTATAATTACATGTAACATACACCAAGGGCTTTTTTTTTAGCTACCACCGTCATTACTTATAATAGAATTAGATACATGTAGTTTGGTGGTACAATCTATTACTAGTATCAATATGACTTTCAGATTGATTTATCATTAATTAATTCAGTGGTGTCTTACATTTATCTGTTCATAATATGCTCATACACTGCAAAGTGATATGTTTGAACAAGACGCTCCTTAAAACATTCATGACACATTTATATTGATCACCTAAGGTCCCGCCAGTTTCGAGTTTCACACTTCTTAATTTATGTTTTTCCTTTAATTTTGTTATCCTGACCTCGGGTTGGAGGAGTGTGGGGAGGAAGACCAGTGGGTCATGGGAATCAGGTTAACCTTTTCCTATCCCAGGCAGCCCCTTCAACGTCCATCCAGGATTTGTTTTTTGGTTTTTTATCTTATTTGTAGTAATTCATGTCATTCTATATTGTTCTTGTTCTTGTGTTTGGAAAGGCCAAATAATAAATAATAATAATAACAATAATAATAATAATAATTTGAAATAGACCTGAACAACATTTGTATTTTTGTGTGGAAAATGGACACTCTGTTCAAGCTTTCCATAGGCATTTGCCATTGTGAAACACAGAAATACAGAAATTCTTTTTATGTAAGAATACAAAAAAAAATCGAACAGTCAAGTTCTCACTGCCCCTAGAGCCTAGTCTTCACAGTTTTGAAGCTACTTTAGATACATGGAGATGCTGGATGAATGAGCCTATAAAATACGACTATGAATGCCCTGTAGTGTGCCAGTCATCTTAACCCACTGGTGACAGAAGGTCCACATTGTGTGGTTTGGCCAAATAACTTTAGATGCAGAGCCCTAAAATCATACCAAATACAAGAGCAGAGGTAGCAAAAAATTCAATATTTATTGTTTGACGCTGAAAATCTTTTATTTTAGGAAAATAAGCATTACAATCCTTAAACTCTCAATGCGATGGAATGACTAAAATCACTGTTTTTCCCTGCAATTTGGCAAGTTTTTGACTTCTCATCATGCTTTCTGTCAATTTATATCTATTTCAGATAAAAGGACTCTTTATATGAAAAATTTAGCAATAATTTAAGAAAAAACTAGGTGTTGCCAATTTGAAGAATAAAAGCTGATCAAATAGGGCTTTAAATAATTCCTTTCACGAATGGGTTAAAGAGGAAGAATCTAGAACTGAATACTGAGGCTTAATACGCCTGCGTTCAGAATCTTCCCTAGGTATCTGGTACTGGTAGGTAACATGTCGAATTTCCTGCTGCCATCACGTCCATGGGGCAGTAGGCCAGGGTATATAATTTCCAACTAATTCATGACTGAAATCAAGTCATTAAGATACAGACAAACCTGGAGAATATGGGCCGGACCGCACACGCATGTTTTTTATACATACAGAGTACAGAGATCGGCAGAGATAGCCAAAACTCAGGAGGTAGATCTACATCATGTATTCCACATATGTGACAAGTCCATAAGCCGAGTTCAAAATGACTTTCAGATATGTTTTAATCAGGTAATTATGTTCTGATATATTACATTGTCCTCTTGGCTTTCAGATTGTCACTTATATTATAATCGTTTTGATTTTGGCCAGAAATGTTGTCAAACTCACAATGTTTCACCACTGAATATTGTGCAGATCCTCGCCACCGCTGCTGCTGGGCTGGGCATTTGCTATTTTGCTTGCATGCTGCACACAAATGAATACAACGTCAACGCGTGCGGTCTGGCCCCTATTCTCCGGGTTTGCCAGGATATAGCCAAGATGACCATGCAAATTTAGCACAATAACCCATTCTTCAATAACTTCACAAAATATCAAGACAACAAGCTCACATATAAGTAAATTTAAAATCATCCCAAATAATTAGACTCTAGTATAACTGTTAGTTAGAGTCTAGATCTAGACCTATTCATGTTTACTAATCAAGCAGCTGCAAGAAAAAACAAATGGTTCTAAAGTTAAAAAGCGAAAATTTACAATTAATTTCACCACACTAATCACATGAACAGGATGTCCCACCACCAAGCCCTCACACAAAAGACAAGAAGATCCTGCACAATCAATGTCAATAAAATACCGGCATTTTACCCACGTGCAACACCACACGCAGCTTATGCAAGGTCAAACGACTCGAAAAACATGAAATTAATTTACTCCAAATAAAACATTATTGTAGATTTAAACACTCATTTCACAGTCATTATCCGTAATAATTTATTTTTCAAGAGTGCAGTATCAAATAATTATCGAGTACTTACTCTCTGAGAGGAGTAATTATGGGATTACCGCTGGCTGGAGTTCACCTGCTCGTTCTGCTAGCTGCAACGTACGAATGATAATGCTCAACAGAAATATCGTGCTATAAATACTTGTACATGTATAGTGGCGCGAGAAGGCCAGGAGCTACATGCCGGGGATCTGGCTGGGCTGGCTAGCGCCTGCCTTGGAGCAGGCGTGTCGATGGAGCATGCATGGGATCGCACGATCCGCCAATGAGAAGCCAGAGCCGGTAGATGGCGCTAATACTTTTGTCACAGAGTTGTCATTTCAAGGAAATTCGATCAATTAATCATGTCAATCAAGCTAGGAATTATTTTCCAAAAGAACATGTTACATTTTATTGTAACTTTTCTGCACCAAAATCATCTTACTAGTCCCTCATGTTACGCCCCCGACACGCCCAATTTCATTTGTATTATCCAATCTGAAAAGCTG
>CM057157.1:27433952-27488714 GCA_029962745.1 Echinometra lucunter
TCTTAAAAGCTGTGACAATTTCGTTTTGACCAGTAATGTGCAATGTTTAAAGGGCTGTTACCAAAACTTGCCAAAACGGCCCATATAGACTCAGCAATAAGAATTCAACTTCATTGTGTGTTTGGTTTTCATGCATGGTTATTTCCACAATGTATTCCTTGAAAGAAATAAGAGCCAAAAGGGGTTGGTGAGCTCCGCTTTTATTCCTTAGGGAAAAAAAGGAAAGGAAAATTTTACCTGATGAAATAATAATAATAATAATAATAATAATAATAAGATTTGTAAGGCGCCGAATCCATTTGATTTTTTTTGTTTCTTTACTTCTTCTCTATCATGTCTAATAACACTATGAACATGACGGACAAAGAAAACGGACAAAATAAACAACCCCTCATTCTACTCTTCACCATGGTTCTGGTAGTTAAAAGAACATCCCTTCACTACTATTATCTAAAATAATTATGTGGAACAGGACTGGTGTAACATGCATATTCACCTGGAACTACTGATTAAACATAATACCAGTGAAGGGATGTTCTTTTGACTACCAGAACCATTGTGAAGGGTAGAATGAGAGGTTGTTTATTTTGTCCACTTTCTTTGTCGGTTATGTTCATAGTGTAAAGAATACCCTTGTAATGCTTCTCTCCCCCCCCCCCCCCCCCCTCTCTTGATACGGATTTATTAAGTGCAATAATATTCTTATGGGTTTTATTGTGCGTATATTTTTTGTGAGGGAACGGAATGCTTGCATGCATGACCAATTCACTTCACTTCAATTCAATTTCGGTTTATTAATGTAAAATGTACAAAGCATGTAGTCTAAGGACTAATGGTGCAATGTTTACATTAAAAACTGATTGGATTCATTTTTTTCCTGCTCCAATCAAACATTCTAGCTTTTGTGTTGATTTTTGTTAATTTGACAAATAAAATGATTGATTGATTGGTTGGTTGGTTGATTGATTGGTTCACTCTAAAAAATAAATTCTAAATCACCATTATTATAGAATTATAAGAATTATAAGAATAGTAAAAGAAAAACGGAACAAAATAGGCCTATGCTTGATGCAGCTATAGATAACCCACGAAAGGTCGAGAGGTTATTTCCAGTGGGGTCCCCAACATACAAAATCAGTAAGTTAAAAATCGTTATTATAATTTACAAATTGAGAAAAAATTCAAGAATATATATCTGATTCAATAGCAAAAACAACATTAGAAAATATGTATTCACCTCGCAGAGAAAAGAAAAGTGGTCTGCATGCATTTAGGCTACTTCAGTCATAATGCCATTCGCTTCTCATCTCTGACTCTCAAGTGATAGGCATTCTTGATTTCCTCTTAAAATGAGCAAAGTATATCACTGGGAAGGGAATTCTACTGTTTTATACCAATGTAATAAAACGAATTTAAATTACTATACCCACTATTTCTGTTAATAAATGCTGCTGCTGCTGCTGATAATTATAACTATATAGACAATAATAATCCAGCCTTTTTTTCTAATCATTGACAAAGTAAAAATTTTCAATGCAACCGCGATCATGCTTTATTCTGGAAACAATATTGTTCTAGAAACATTGAGATTTTAAACACGCTATAATGGGAAAAATTTAAGTGCAAGCGAGTGTAGCGAGCAAGAATTGGATTTTTTTTTTAATGTCTACTCTGCATTTTGTTTATCCAGGAACACAACAACATCAAACAGACAATTGTGTTACACAATAAGATAAACAAAAACAAATGAAAACGAATAAAAAACGGACAGCAAAATGCTGGGGAATGCCTAAAAGAAAGATGAATGTCTATGGGAGGTTCTCCTCATTGGCTGTTGTTAAATACACAGATATTAATGTGCTGCTTGTTCTTGTAGGGTGCCTATTTTTTCATTTTGGTTTCTCCTTGTTTACATTCCTTTTCTGTTCTTCAGTGGGAATTAGTTCATTTAAGTTCAAGTTTCAATAGATGTTATGTTGCCATTCTCCTCATCAGCGTCACCTTCATTCCTTTCCTATTCAGATGTGTCCATTCATTCCATCCACACATCTGGTTCTTTTGTTGAACATTCTTCATTACATAATCACCCAGTCAATGACTCATCTTCATCCTAGTTATTTTCTGATTGGTTCTGTTGTTGAATTAGGTTGTTACATTTTAGTTGGATCCTTCCATTTTCTCTATGTTCATTGGTTTAGTATGTTTGAATATTTATAATGTTATGTTTCCTTAGTTACTGTTTTGATGTGGGCCAATCAGCCTTATGCTATAAAAGCACATGTTTATGTGTAGTAAAGATATAGATTAAACACACAGACAGATAGAGACTACAACTACCGGACTCCTTCATCTTTATTTTCATCTCCTGAGTTCCTGTAACGTTTGAGTTTGCTGAATGCTGAATGTTTGCTATTTAAACTTTATTTTTTCTTCACATTAACTGTATATTTTACAACCCTACATTCTCATAAAACCGGGGCGTGTTGCCCCTTCTTCTCTGAGCCCCACTGCCTCACACTGTGTTGGTATCAGCAAGAGAATCTGTAAATCTGATTTGTTTTTCCCTTTAAAAAAAGTTAAATGTGGCTTTATAGGAACGTCTTAGGGCAAATGGGAAATAAGGTAAAACAGCAAGCACATAATAGTTGAACAGGGCTAGAAATAGGCCTATCATTCTTGCTATTAAGGTATAGGATGCACTTATCAGGAGTAAGAAAGAAGATCTGAGAAGGGGTAACCTGCATGTCAGAGGTAAAAGGGGGGCACTCATCGAAAGAGAAATTGCACCATAATACAGAAGGGGGGATTCAAAAGTGGCAGTTATCTGATGACTCGCTCGTATAATATTCGGATACGGGATCGTTTGGGAATAACAGAAGAATTGGGCAAGCGAGGTGACCAAATATATAATTTACATATACTTTTCGGCCTATCGTAATAATCACTTCAACCATGAAAAGGAGTATGTTTCCTCGCTTGCTTCGCTCGCTCATATAATATTTAGATACAAGATGTTTTTTTTTTAAGCGAATGAATTTGGCAAGCGAGGTGACTGAATAAATGATTTAGATATTTTACGGCCTAAGTGTATTTTGACGGAGTAATATGAAAAAGAGTGTATATTTTTCCTCGCTCACTTCGCGAGCTCGTATGATATTTAGATACAAGATGGGTATTTTGAAAGCAAATGAATTCGGCAAGCGAGGTGACAAAAATAATATAAATATCTAATAAGCCCATTGCATATTTTGATGAAAAATTATCACTTTTACCATGATAAGGAGTATAAATATTTTTCCTCGCTCGAAGCGAGGTGACCGAATAGGCTATGATTTATATATCTTATTGGTCAAAATGTATTTTGATGACGAAATAACATGAAAAAGAGTATTTTTTACTCGATCGCTGCGCTTGCACGTATAATATATAGTTAGACACAGGATGTTGGGGGAAAGCGAATGAATTTTGCAAGCGAAGTGACCAAATTTATGTTTTGAATATAGGCCCATCGGGTATTTCGATGAAGAATCATCGCTTCTAAAATTAAAAGGAGTATTATTTCCTTGCTCGCTGCACTCGCTCTTGTAAAAGTCACCAAGTCTGGTTGAAATTGAATGAAAAGATGTAGGAGAGACGAAGAAAAATGTGATAGACACACGCAATTTAAAGTGCCCCATGGGCTTTATACGGTTGAAGTAATAGACGTGCGGGTTGTCGGTAATCAGTGGCAATATTGTCGGTAATCAGTGGCCTCTACACCCCCCCCACTGAAAAAGTTCTAGCTACGCCCCTGAGGCTCCTAATCAGATTTTTTAAAGGGGGGGGGGCACTTGACAGATGTTAAATTTGGCACCTACCAGAAGGACAAATGACACTATTAAAAAGAGGAAGAATCAAACTGATCAAGAGATTATGTGCAATTTTTAGAGTTAAAAAAAAAAAAAAACAAACTTGGAGTGAAAAAGGGCATAAGGGGCACTCTGATGGTACTCGAAAGTGTCTGTGTCTGTGTCTGTTTGTGTGTGTGTGTGTGTGTGTTGGGGGGGGGGGGGGGCGCTGTGCACTGTTCACCAGTAGAGTACCTACATAAAGAGAGTCGCGACAACCCAAGATTTGAACGCCATTTTGTTTCCCTGTTACGCAACATTTCTATTCAATTCCGATAAGCAAACGGGTGTTCGAAATAGAAAGAATTTGAACGCCATTTTGTTTCCCAAGAAGTAGGACGTCTATGTCGCTACTCTGTTTATGTAGGTACTCTATTCACCAGTAGCCCCGCCCCTGATTTAACCAGTTTTTGGTGAAGTTGAGCTTGATATTAGACGGACGACTCTTCCCCTACCTAGAGTTATTTTTTAAATTTTTTGTTAGGGCATCATTTTTATGCATATATATTGAGTGCCGAGAGAGAAAATCTTAAATGCTTGAAAGGTAAAAATTGCACGCCATTCTGATACACATGGTTCCTCTTTCTTTTTTTCCTCAAAATTTCTGGGGGAGGGCATGCCCCAAGTTCCATCGGAAATGCCCATGACTAGCAGTAGTACATTTCACCTATCCACCCTCAAATTTGAAAAAAAAAATCAGGGGCCACGGAACGAGGGGGGGGGGGGGAGCTGACACCTTAACAGGCGGAGTCCAGGAGCCCCCTGAAGCCCTTGGTTTTTTATGGTTTTGCAAGGCTATAAAATTAGCAATTTACAATACATATGTAGTTTTTACAATTATTTTTTTTTAGCAGACATTGTGTGTGTTTGTGGGGGGGGGGGCTGCAGGCCCCCATCCCCCCTTCCGCGACCCATATATCTATAATGCGAATGAGGACTTGTTCGGGTATTAGAGCAAACTACGCCTTCTCCTTGTAAAGATGTAATAAAATGTGACATAACAAAATCTGGCTATCTTGCGTACGGCAATGTCAAGGAAATTTGACATTTCATTCAGAATTTCAGATCATATGCGATTCTTTATTCACAAAGAAACATCATACCTTATAGGGTATATTTTATACTGCATATAGTTTTCTTTAAGCTTGCGTTTTGTTTGTTTTTTTTCTTCCCTTCCATCCCCATGTCAGTATTATATATGTCGTGGAAACATTTTCAAACAAATCTCAATGCACCCCTAATAATTTGTCTCTTTCTTTCAAGATTTCCTGCTGCTATAGAGAATGTTTGAAGTTTTGTTTGATGTGGACCCTCATGCTTTTTAGAGATATTTCAACCTATACATATAAGGACAGAAAAATCACAGCAGAATGATGATTTCAGGTGTGGGGTTCCAATTACAATGCTGTGAGTTATAGTTTATTCGCAGAAAGTCGGAACATTTTGTAAAACGTCAAAAGTTAGAGGAAATGAGTTCAAGGTTTAGTCTGATTCACAAATCACTTTTACTCTTAGACACGTTTAATGACTCATTTTATCCTCATGACAATGAAATAATTCAAAGATAAAATTTCTGTGAAAATTTTTTTGATTTGTATGACAAAATATTATAGAAACAAATGAAGTATGGGCTAAAATAGCTAATAGATTTTTCTTGTAAAGAAAATACATATCAAAAAGATGAAAATTATAGACTATCTCATGATGTCAACATTAACCGGCCATATAGCGGAAGTGCTTACGAATGCAACGTGTGCAAACCGGTACAGCATTTAACTGATAGTTTATCGCGAGGAACACCCAGCAAAAGTGTTACAAATCTTTGAATTTCTTCAATAGTGTTAATTTTGCCGAACTCATGCTACCTGTGCACAAGAACGATGAGCTGTACAAGCCTAGATTCAAGTTATGGGTGAAACTTCAGGCCTGGTGGAAGTGAGTATTGGATAGTAAACTGGCACTTGCCTCCCCAACAGCTGTGTTTTTCACATTTGCACGTTCCAGCAAGGCCCGTAGAATATACCCGGTACTAGCCCGTGCCCTTACGCCGGTCCCGGCGACAGCTTTTGCTGCGTGGTGCTGTGGCGTCTCATGTTCGCAATGTACAGTTTAACTTCAGATTCTAGTCATGTTCATACTCTCTGCTGCACATTATTAATGGAAGTTATGTTGCCTTTGTGGCTGACTTCTAAATGTTTTCATATTCTCAGATCCAAAGATTATATATTACTTTATTAGGGTGGTAATTAGACTAGATCTAGACCCTAGTTGGACATGTGAATTGTGTGATGAAAAAAGCAGATAGAGATCTAACGTTAAAGGGAAAGTCCACCCTAGAAGTTTCACTATTTCAATAAAAGGAGATAAATTTGAACAGCATTTAAAAAAAGAAATGAGCACATTCGGTCAAAGAATAAAATTACACTCATGTAAATTTTCTAGTAAATTACTCTCGGCTCTGCAAATTGGCAACACTGATGACATCATAGGCGAACAGGTCTCCATTCACTTTGTACATGAAATTTCACATTTTCTCAATTTTTTTGGAAGTTACACATTTGCTTACCCCATAGTCAAAGAATTTGATGTAAAAAGCGATTCTTCTGAACATACATTACATTGAAACAGTGAAACTTCTACTCTAGAGTGGACTTACTCTTTAAATCATTCATTGACATCTCGTGATATGCTGCAAAGCTTAAACCTCTGATGATGTTCTTCCAGTTTTGCAACTTCATATTTACTTTGGATATTTACTGTCTTGCTCAAGAGAACACAATTAAAAATCAACAATAAAGATTTTTAATTTTGTTACTAAGTAAAGGTAAAATAATCACAACAAAAAAAGTAACTCCCCCCTAATTCAAAATGGCATAGCTTTTTAACGAAGATGTTTTTAAGAAATTAATTTGGCAGGAGTGTTCCTACACTTATTGACTAACCTCTGTTTGAAAATGAGATTGATCTGTCAAGTCATGCATGAGTGAGCAGACATTAAAGGCAAAAATGTCACTTTTCAAAAGTCACAAGAGTCATTTTGTGGCGTTTGTGAAACAAGATTTTTCTGGCATTTGTTTAAATGCTGTTGATGTTTTTCGAGGTTGTGCCATGGTTGAGTGACAAAATTGCTAACGATTAAGCAAGAAATGCTGAAAATTTACTGTTTAATGCCGGAAAAACATTTTTGCCTTTAATGTTTGCTCACTCATGCATGACTTGACAGATCATTCTCATTTCACACAGAAAGTAGTCAGTTAGTGTAGTAACACTCCTGCTAAATTATTTTGCTCATAACTCTTTCGTTAAAAAGTTATGGTATTTTGAATTAGGGGGGAAGTTACTTTTTTTGTTGTGTTTAGTTACTGTTACATGTACACCCTGTATGTTGTTGAAAATGGGTATGTCAATGAGCTTGCCCTAGTCTTGATGTCATCCCCATTTTGTGTCGCAGACATAGAAAATGCATAGCGAATCGCAATGCGATACCAGGACAGTTATTCGCTGCACAAGAATAAATCTTACTGTTCATGCAGTGATGCAATGCAACATCTTATTGCGCTTTATTTCAGTTTGACTTCATGACATCACGATGGTTATCAGTAAGTATTTT
This sequence comes from Echinometra lucunter, assembly GCA_029962745.1. Classification (NCBI taxonomy): domain Eukaryota; kingdom Metazoa; phylum Echinodermata; class Echinoidea; order Camarodonta; family Echinometridae; genus Echinometra; species Echinometra lucunter. The sequence goes on from CM057157.1 coordinate 27,441,450, forward strand.
GCCTTAAAGTTGGCATCAGTGTTTAAGCATCATTTGTGGCATGTTATGATGAAAAAATAAGCACTTTTATAGGCACACAAAACACACGGGTGCTTAAAGGCACTGGTTAACATTGTTGTGATTTAAAAAAAAAACGAATCTCATTTTGTTACTTGAAAATGGGATAAACATAAGGGTTATAGTGTAAAAATACCAGTCCAAAAGTTTCAAAGTATAATATCCACAGGAAGTATTGTAAATATTAAAAATGTGAACCAATGTTTGAAAAATATACGAGGGTCGGTTGCACAGACTAGACGTAAGGAGTGCGCATGCGTGCATGGCTGACCAGACTGTACTGTGTGTATTGGCGTACATGTATCACGCGGCGGGAGGCAGATAATGGTATTTTTTAATTCGAGCAAAACGGTCCTCTTATTTATTGTCTCTGAGATGAAAAATGATAAAATCGCGGTTTGCGTCTAACTTACAGTTTTTCATTACAAATAATGGTTGGTTTCAGGGTTTTTGAGTACAAATACAACTACTCATACATGTGTTTCATCTTAGTTTGAGAATTTTTTAAATCAGCTGCTACCTTCAGCAAGTGACATTTTCACTTTACAGCTAAATTTTTTCCATCAAGTGTCATATTTTGAAGAAAAGGACAAGATTGTTGCTCGAAAATGCTATTCCATTTCTACTTATACATGTAACTTGATTTTGATACTTGTCCTTAGGGTCATCTATTCAGATGCGACTTCCAGGAATCTCTTCATGTTCCTGGTCCTGAATCTGTCCTTTGCGTTTGTAGAGCTGACCTATGGCATCTGGTCTAACAGGTGAGTTCTTACTTCTGTGATGTTACTAGTATCCAGGGCCCTGTGTCATAAAACTTGTTATCAATAACAACTTGCAGTAACCGTTATAAGCTACTGAAATCCTTGCATTTGATTGGCTAAGAGCAAATTTGTCATAGAACTTTGGCAGAACAGAAGAAGTTTTATGCAAGAGGGCCCGGATGTAGAGGTGTTGTAGTTGAGTGGTCTGAACACTGGACTGCAGATACAAAGGTCACATGTTCAAACCCCGGTGCAGCACCCATATCTCTAGGCAAGAGATAAATTTACACTTGTAACTGTCCTTCTCTGTGTTGTGAAGTGGGTACCCTGTAGGATGCAAAAATATTTCTACATGTAGTTTGTTTAGTATATTGTGAGCATCCGCAAAAGGCGCCTACTTATGATGTTCCCCATGGAGCGGAGAAGGTGCATACATTGTGTGTGGGCAAGCCCGAATCCGATGACCGCAGTAATAACATTTCTGTAAAGCCCTTGGAGACATTGGAGATGTCTTACGCTTTCTGAAGAGTCAAAATATTATTATTATCATATCTGTGTGTTAGGGCTACACTTCAATCTTCGCACTTGAAACTGGTCAAGCTAATTCCTTACAGCTTATTTTAGTTTTATAAGGTAAAAGGGGAGGGGGGGGGGATAATTGGTTCTCTTCTCATGTCTGAAAAATAAAACCATCCTGCCATATATTACAATCAATACAGTATATGATTTGGTGAGCAATTTTTTTCGTCATGCATGCTATGAGCTGTGACTTGTGATATGAAATTAGTCGAGCAAATTCCTTGATTATGGATTTTTATAGAATGAGAAATAAAGTTAACCCATTCGTGACAGGAATTATTTAAAGCCTAATTTGATCAGCTTTTATTCTTCAAATTGGCAACACCAATATTCTTATTTTATTGCTACATTTTTCTTATAAATCGTGTATCTGAAATGAATATAAATTGACAGAAATTATGATGAGAAGTCAAAAAGTTGCCAATTTGCAGGGGAAAACGGTGATTTTAAACCTTCTATCACATTGCCAATTTAAGGGGGGACAGGCAGTTTACCTAAAAATTATGGTTTTTGTGCATTTTCCTCTATTTGGTGTATTTCAGCTTGTTGAAATTGATTTATATTTGTTATGTGTACAATGGGAAATGTATTAGTGTTCGACACCCCACATTCCTCATTTGCATAGAAAGAAATACATAAGAAATACTTTAGTAAAGCCTCTTTCATTAACTACTCATCCAATCTTGTTGAAATTTTGTGTCAGGATAGGTGATGTATATTAGACATGATTGAATGTTTCAGTTTTTGTGTTTTTTATTTCTTTTATTTTTTATGATTTTTCTTTTAACCAATCACACTCCAGCTCACCTAATTATGTATTCATAAGTTAATTAAGAAAAAAATACAAATACAGGAGATAAAATTTTTCATTCAAACAACAGCTCACACATCAATTTTTCATTCAAACAACAGCTCACACATCAACAAATCAACACTCCAAATTTGGGCTTCATTCATGCATTTATTCTTACAAAATCTTTCATTGATATACATCACCTCACATGAAATCACAATTTTGTTAAAACAAAGGATATAGGCCTAATAAGCAATTATTATTATCTGGCCTAAAATTTTAGATTTTAATTCCTGAAATATATATCTATCAACAGGAATTAAAAAATGAAAATTTTGCCAATTATTAGGGCCCTTCCCCCCTTAAGGATTTTGATGATTATTTTCCTTTAAAAAATTTCAGCATCAAACAACGAATACTGACATAACCAAAATATTAGCCCAAACCACAAAATGTGGACCTCTGTCATGAATGGGTTAAAGAATTTTCTTTGTAATTGCTCTCTGATTTCACTCTGATTTAATTTGACAACAGAAAAATTCCATCTGCTGAATCCCTATATCAGGAGAGTGTTTAGCTTACTATTTTAAATTTGAAATGCATTCTGTCATATTTGAATCATTTTTTTTCCCCCTCTATGTTGGATAGCCTTGGACTAATCTCCGATTCCTTCCATATGTTCTTCGACTGCACTGCCTTGCTTGCTGGTCTGGTGGCTTCAATCATCTCCAAATGGAGAGCAAATGATAAATTCTCTTACGGGTAAGGAAAATTTATTTTTAGCAATAGTACAGTAAATGCTCATAGATGATGAGCTAAATGACAAGGTATCCCAAATAATAGGAAGATTTGTTTACCTAAATACAATATGAATCAATTTCATTTGCATGTTATACTTGACTGATAGAGCTGCATCTATGCACATTGCACAAATATTGCATGCTGAGGCATTCTGTGTAGCAAAATATGTGAACCAATAAATTCTGAATTTCCTGATTGATCTTTTTATTTTACTGGCAGTGTTTAAGAATAATGACACAAAGGAAATTCTGAATTTATTGAAATTATCTCTTCCAGTTTTTGGAGTTGAATATGTGATTAGAACGATGTGCATACAACACACTGTATATAGAATTACAGTGTAGGCCACTTTTATACTCACTTTTCTAGAGCGCTCCCTGCTGGAGCGCTTTATCCTCTGTTTACACTTTACTTCGTAGAACGCTCCAGTGTGGAGCGCTTCAGCGTTCGAAGACTAACCGCTCTTGTTGCTATGGCAGCACAGGTCAGCAGGTCAAGTAATTTGCGTGGACCGACATACACGCAATCAATATTTCGCACAGAATTGTGACACAAGCTTCCGTTTCTGTTTACACGGCATGCTGGAGCATTTGTAGAAGGCTTTAGCAAGGAAATGCTCCAGAAGACCACATCGCGAGGTGGTCTTCTGGACCACTTTAAAGTGGTCCTGGGAAGTGCTTCCTGGAGCGGTTTGTCTGTTTACACTTACGTTAGAGCGCTCTAAAAAGTGAGTGTAAATCGGGCCTTGTACAAAAAAAAAGAGAGTGGTTTAACATTGTACTGGAAATGCGAAGATTGTGGGTTCAATCCCGGGCACAGCACTTATGTTTCTGAGTGAGGCATTTTTATCTTCATTTGCTCTTTCATCATATTTTAGATAAATTATTGTGCTAGGCATATTGATACCAACGTGTGCATGTGTGTCTCTTTAAAAAAAACCCAAAAAACATCTAGAGGGAGTTTATTTGATACAGTGTAACATGTGCAGAAATGTTGCATGCCAGTGCATACATGTATATGGCAAACAAAATTGTTGTCTTTCATGTGACAGCTTTTCACCCAATAGGACACAACGTAACAAATGCCCTATTTTTATATGAATATATATTATGTGTGCATTTACCTATACTGTTTTCCACTATACATGTACATGTATATATGCAAATAAACAGTGTCATATGGTAGCTTGATTGCACAGTAAAAACTCACTATGTTTGTTAGATATGTAAATACAGTATGGTACCCTTGATTAGGTCATTATGCTTTCATGATGGAATTTGGACCAATGCCAATAAAGGACCGTTCAGATATACAACTGTAAACCACTTCAGAAAAGCTGCGACAGTTTTTTGTGTGTACGAAATGAATAGCACGTGGTTACAAGGGACGCAACCAAGGTGCTATGTACGCTCTCCCCCTTTCCTGTATGTAATAAGATACAGAAATGTAATGCCCAGTAAGCTTCAAAGAACCCCTGCATGCATTTAGAAGCGGTTTTGCATTGCATATGTGAACAAGCCTTAAGAGAGAGATTATACTATTTGATTTGTGGATTAACTGGATTAAAGGGCTCAATTTGTACTGTTTACTGGCCTGTATATGATTCTTAGTGAAAAAAAATGTATGTTTATATATGTAATGTATATATTTTTTCACTGCTTCTCGAAAATGAATAATTTATTTAACTACATAAGAGTTGAAAAGCCATTGACAGTGGGCAGGCAGCTGTGAATACATATATCTATTCTTTGGCAAGTAACTTTACATTTTATCAGCTGCACTAGTTGAAGTGAAATCATTTGGAATGAGGATGTTCAAGAAATTTGTCAGTTGGAATTGATATTTGTATACTAGTAGTTGAAATGACGACGAGGATAAAATCAGTGCTACTCCCTTTGAAACGTTATTAATCAATGATTCATGATTTTGATTATGTTTATTATGTTTTGTGCTGATTAATTCTTTTATTTTATCATGGTATGAAAATTATTAGTAGAATATGAGAAAAGAAAAGGAAATTCAACTTTGCAAGAATGTGCGTTGTCACCATGAAGCAGTGCCTACATTGAAGACATGATAAAAAATAAAATGCCAATTTTTCCTTTCCTCTCTATGCAGTTATGTGAGAATGGAAATATTAGCTGGATTTGTCAATGCCCTCTTCCTACTCTTCATTGCCTTCTTCATTTTCTCTGAAGCTGTTGAGGTGAGTTCAGGGGAATCCCCTTAAAGTTTGCCAATTTGGTAAAAAATCAAAAGTTGCGAAAAAAAAAAGAAGAGCTTATTACATGTACTGCGAATTTCATGCTTTTTGCAGAATTGATGCTTGAAGATGCCAGGAAAATAAAAAGTTCATTTCCACTGAAATTTTTGAGATATGGTTCTGTTGGAAAAAATTGCATTGCTGGCATCATCAAATTTAGCAACAACAAAGATGAGTTGCTTTTTTTCAGAATTCATGCTGGATGATGCTAAGATAAGAAAGCCAAAGTCAATTTGAGTCCAAACAGGAAATATGAATTTTTGTGCAGAGATTACTTTTTCTTTCAAAGATCGCAATGCAAGCATCATCAAATTTTGCCAAAATGAAAGTTGTTGAAAGAAGCACATTTTTGCAGAATTTATGCTTGACCATGTGAGGATAAGAAAACTAAAGTCTGTTGGAGTTCAAATATGGAAACATTTTTTTTTTGCACAGAAAAATGCTTTTTAAAAAAAAAAAACAGTCTGAATAGTTTCATCATCAATTTGGGGGCAAAAAAATGAACTTGTCATGGTTTGAGATAGCACAATGAATACAAATTGAGTTTGTGTGCAACAAACTATGAAATATGAATCCTTTGTCTGTAGACTTCATTCTTGGTGGGTTTTTTTCTTTCTTTTTAGAGGAGAACTTGTACACCAGAACTATGGATTTCAGTAACTATTTTTGATTAATACTCAGAAGAATCATATGTGTGAAATGGTGATTGTTCTTGATATTTAATCTTTGCTGTTTTCTGATTTTCAGAGGGCCGTGGAGCCACCTGAGGTGCGTCATGAGCGGTTATTTATTGTGTCTGTTCTTGGGCTGGTAGTGAATCTAGTTGGTATTTTTGCCTTCGGTCACGGCCATTCGCATGGAGGAGGAGGTAAGCATGTCCATGTTGGATCAACTTAGAACCAAGTTAGATGATGTTTGAAGGTTTGCATGGTGGTACAGATATTCGTAGAAAGGGTTTACGGTTCACCATGTGGTAAGTCCTAAGGGACTATAGATAAAGTGGATAGAGATGGAGGTGAAATAGAGAGGCGGGAAAGCAGGAAAGTTGGAGGGCAGAGTATCTTTCGAAAACTGGGTGAAGTCCTAAAAAGGACTGTAAACCAGAAGAGGTGAGAGGACTGAGTTGGTGAAGAGATGAGGAGGCTTGAGTCGGCGAGAGGTGAGAAGACTTGAGGAGAGAAGACTCTGAGAAGACTTGAGGAGAGAAGACTCGAGAAGACTTGAGGAGAGAAGACTCGAGAAGACTTGAGGAGAGAAGACTCTGAGAAGACTTGAGGAGAGAACTCTCCTCAAGTCTTCTCACCTCTCGCTGACTCAAGCCTCCTCATCTCTTCACCAACTCAGTCCTCTCACCTCTTCTGGTTTACAGTCCTTTTTAGGACTTCACCCAGTTTTCGAAAGATACTCTGCCCTCCAACTTTCCTGCTTTCCCGCCTCTCTATTTCACCTCCATCTCTTTCCACTTTATCTATAGTCCCTTAGGACTTACCACATGGTGAACCGTAAACCCTTTCTACGAATTAGAACCAAGTTGTTAATTTAGTTGAATACCATGGCCTGAATTTATGATAGAAGTTTATTTTAAACCATTTTTTTTGGTTTTTGTTTATATAGTGCAAATGTGAACAATAGCCTCACCATACATCTATGTAATCATTAAATGTACTGGGTAGCAGACACTTGCTGAGAGCTCAAGCAGTCCAATCAAATTTCTTGTAATCCTGTTTTGATGGCATCTTGTTGGGTTTTTGGTCAGATACCATATATTTCTACATTTTAATACTTACAGTACACTAAACACCTTACAAATGACGCTATTAGAAATTAGTAGGTACATGTAGCAACCATTCTTTTTTTACTTTCACTGTATTAACTCTTTGCACACTGAATTAATTCTGAGGGGATAATAATGACCATTGTTTGTTTGATATTTTCTTTGAATCTGGCTTTCCTCATTGCACCTATGATACTGATAACTATTCTATGGATGCTACTTGAGCATTATAGTCATTTCTTAGTTCTGAAGTACAAAGGTGACAGAGAAAACTAATTATTACGATTGTTGAATTTAATTGTACGAATATGCAAAATTGCACCTTTCGCGTGCAAAGGGTAAATAAACCACTTTAAATTTTGTCTCCCCCCCCCCAAGACAACTACATTGCATTTTATGTGTTTGAAGATTAGAGGATTTGATAAATCGTAGACTGTCTTCATGTTCCCCCCTGCTCTCTCTCAGACTATGCTCCTAGTCACGGCATATCAGCCAGTGGTCATTCACCTTGTGGACAGTCTCGGATGTAATCTATTACTGACCATCTTACCTTTTCTCTCCTGCTCACTCTCTCTTAGATCATGGTCATAGCCATGGCCAGGCCCCTAAAGCTCCGCCATTTTGTCCAGATCCATTAGAAGGCCGACCTAAGCACCTGTCAGTATTCATGATCAAAAATGAATCATTCATTTTGTAAGATGATTCCAAGGAGTAGCGTGCGTTTTTGCATGTTTTAAAACATTACACCCATCAGCTAAAAACATGCGCAATGATGCACAATCATTGCGCAACAAATGCGCATTAAATCAAAGTATCATAATAAAAGTGATATGCCCCATACGCGCAGTAGATATGAATAATGCAACAAAAACGGGTGCTTAGGTCGACCTTCAAATGATCCGAAAGAGGCGGGGCCTAATGCCATTCGCGTAATGATATAAGTGCGTGCTACTCTTCGTCTAGTAAATTTATCATATGTCTATGGTCCTGGGTCATAGCATATGAGCCAGTGGATGACACTACCATCACCAGAGAAAGCTGCGGCCATGGTCATTCACATGGTGGACATGGATTTAATGATGATTTACTGACTACTTTCTACCTTTTTTTCTTCCAGATCACGGTCACAGTCACGGCATATCAGCCAATGGAGGACACGGTCACTCTCATGTAGAAAGTTTGAGCCACTCTCTGGCCAAAGAAAGTCATGGCGGTGGTCATTCACCTCATGGATACAGTCTTGGATGTAAATTACTGACCATCTTCCCTTTTCTCTCCTACTCTCTCTCAGATCACGGTCACAGTCATGGTATATCAGCCAATGGAGGACACGGTCACTCTCATGTAGAAAGCTTGAGCCACTCTCTGGCCAAAGAAAGCCATGACCACGGTCATTCACACGGTGGACATGGTCATAGTCACGGTGAGTCCATTTCCAATGCTGTACATTGTGCATGTTTTGATTTAGAACAATTTAATTGCAAATAATCATTGTAGTCTCTGAATTGGTAATGCATTGAAAACTATATGATCACTGTTTTCTTGTACGAATTGCCAATTTTTGTGTCAAATCTAGCCATTTTCATTCACATTCATTCGTGTTATATACATCTTTTTCATGAAAAGATGAAACTCCCCATGAATCACTTCACTTTTTCTTTGATTTACTTTGTTCTGTTTACTTTGTAGGTTTAGGCTACAAGGACGAAGATTCTGAACACCAGCACACACCGCAAGGAAGCTCAAAACAGATCCTGAAAGGTAAGACCTTCTTCTCATTAAATCTAGTGAGTCTCTTAACTACCGATGTCCAAAGTATGTAAATGACTGCCTGGTTTGGTGTCCTCAGGTCCCCAATACTCGTTCATCATCATCTGCCTGGTTTATTCAACGTCTTTTCGAGAGACGTGCTGGGGAAATGTCTCTCTGCAGCATGCGTACCGGTGATGGGAACTATGTGCCGATGATGAGAGCTGAAGCAATGGTAGTTTTGCGTGCCGTGAAATTCATGATTGATGAGCGATTCCAAAAACTAATACCCTCCCCCTCCCCGGACAACAATAACAGCTAAAATAGTATTGCTTGATTATCTGTTTCAGCATATTTTCCTTTGTTTGTCAGTTACTTTTAATATGCTTATCAAACTTGTCTGTAAGTTTTTAACAATAAGGTATTTTTTTCAATCAAATGTCTGTGTTTAATCTTCCAGGTGTATTTCTTCACATTTTGGCTGATACCCTTGGTAGTGTGGGTGTAATAATATCGGCCCTTCTCATACAGTACTTTGGTTGGATGTGGGTTGACCCAGTATGTTCCATGTTTATAGCTGTACTTATAATGATCAGGTAAGTATAACGTTTAAGTATGACGTTTAAGAAGAAAGAGAGAGAGAGAGAGAGAGAGAGAGGAAAAAAACGAGGGTGGGGGAGGGGTAGGTCGAATCATGAAAGGGAGGGTTGGTTTATGCATGGGCCGCAGTAGTAGGTCCTCGGTTTCGTAGGTCCATGGTTTATTTAAGTTCTATGTTTATAGGCTCTACTTACTATGATCAGGTGCAGTATAAGTACAGGTAGGACTAATGCATTAAAGGTCATGTGCAGTTTTGGTAGGACCTCAGAAATCTATTTGGCATGCTCGTATCCTGTGGACTTGACAGGGCTCTGGGATTGTTTTGGGTGGTTTATGACTTCTGATGAAAGGAAATCATTTTCTTGGTGATTGGCCCCTTTGTATTCTTTTATATGTTTACCTCTTATGGCTTGTTCACATATGAAGGGGCAAACCCCTGCAGTAAACCCATGCATTTGTTTTTGTTTTTTTGCTCATAAATGAATGGTGTATGAGATGGCAAAAAAAAACCCTGCTGAGGCAAGCAGCATCTTTTTTGCCTCCTGGGGGCCAAAAATTGTGGACCAGTCAAATTTCGTGCAAAATATTATTTATTTATATTATAGTTGCAGTGAGAATGAAAGCTTGTCAGACTGGCTAATCACCAGAATGATAGAGAAAACAGGATTTAAAATGAGTGGCCATTCAGGAGTGCCTTTAATTTACTGCCAGATGGTGTCCTATTGTCTCTTATACTAAAAGGTTGAATGAAAATTCCCAGTAATGACTATGAAGGGATTATCAGATTAGGCTCAAGCTGGGAATAGTTTCAAAGGGAGATATTCTTCTTTCCTTGTTTAGATTTTCAAAGCCACAGAGTGAATAACTTCTGAGTTATGTGTACATGTTAATGTGAAGGTTTTACCCAGCATGCTAGCATAGTTTTATTTCAAAATCCCCCCAAATGGTAATATTGAGATCAAAGAAAAACCACATTTCTAGATTACAGATTGCTCCCAAATTTGGTCAGTTGACAGATCAATGATTGAAATATCAGAAAAAAAAAACCCACCCTAAAATGAATTTTTCAACCCCAAGCTCTCTATTTTAGCTGTTTACTTTAAAACTCCCATTGCGACTTTTTGGTCATTTTGTGGTGGAGGGTCATATACTGTACATGTATGACATCATGAATTTGTTTTGTCAAAACTCTCTTTTATTTGAGCATGAACTGTCACTGACGCATTAATGCATAATTGCATATCTTGTTATTGTAACTGGTGTAGAAAAAACACACCAAAAAAACCCCCCCAAAACAAGGGTGTTTTCTGTGTGGGGGTTTGCTGTTGGATATCTGAATGTACCTTTATGGTCTTGATATACTGGAATGTTCCTTGTTGGGGGTTTGCTGTTGGATATCTGGATGTACCTTTATGGTCTTGATATACCGGAATGTTCCCTGTTTGGGGTTTGCTGTTGGATATCTGAATGTACCTTTATGGTCTTGATATACAGGAATGTTCCCTGTTTGGGGTTTGCTGTTGGATATCTGAATGTACCTTTATGGTCTTGATATACAGGAATGTTCCTTGTTGGGGGTTTGCTGTTGGATATCTGAATGTACCTTTATGGTCTTGATATACAGGAATGTTCCCTGTTGGGGGTTTGCTGTTGGATATCTGAATGTACCTTTATGGTCTTGATATACGGGAATGTTTCCTGGTGACCTATCATTCATTCAGTCAATACTACCATGTGGGCTCACTTCCAAATTGTAGATTTTAGAAATGAATTAAAACCGCATCAGATAATCAGAATTTGTGTTTTTATTTTGGTACACTGAAACCTGTTTATAAAGGCCACAAGAAATGGTTTTTTTTTTTTTAGAGCAGTTGGACTTTATAAACAGGTTCCTTTCAAAGGTGTTTTAATGGGAAAACTGTATTTATCTTTCAGTGTCTTGCCATTACTGAAGGATTCTGTCAGTATTCTTATGATGAGGACTCCGTATGAGATAGAGTTGGAGCTACCAAGCTGCTATCAGAAGGTAAAAAATTATCTTTCAGTCCCTTGTGATGTTCCAGCTTAAATCAAATTAATGTTGTGTGTTTATTGATTGAAAGATGGTGCTTCCCGCAACGCTTGCAAAAATCTATATTCTGAGTCTGCAAGAGTTCCTACTGTATGGTTCCAATCGATATGCAGAACGTAAAGTGTCATCTCCATACTTCTACTACATCCCCTTTAAACCCTAAATAGCAATACAGAGGACTACAATTTCTCTTTGATCTCTCTGATACTATTCTTGTCATTATAAAACCAATGTTCTTCTCTCTTTTCTCTCTCTCTCTCTCTGTTATAACAAGTATTTGTCTTTCTTTATTTTTTGTTTAATCTTTATGCCTTTAGTTTAAAAGGGCTGCAAGCAAATCACGCTTCATTCTTATGTTGTAGCTCTCTTATATCGTAATTCTGCAAAATATCCATCTAATGTGTAAAGCAACTACTTTGTCATGAAATGTATATCGAATCAAATGTAAGATATGGCATTGATGCGCATGATTAATGTGGATGTTTGGAACATGAGATAGAAATCAATAAATGAAATCAGAAATAAAAAATCTCTTTTTGTCTTGTTCCAGGTGGGAAACCTAGAGGGTGTGTACAGTATTCAGGACAAGCACTTCTGGACTCTCTGCACGGATGTATACGTGGGTACAGTGAAGCTAGAGGTCGCCCCGAGCGCTGACGTCAAATACATCATTACTCAGACGCATAATATATTCTCACAGGTAAGTATGCTTTGAGACTGATTTATTATGTATTCATGCACGTACATGTCAGTATGTTACTAGTGCCACACGAATGAAACAATTCAGCCAGAAAAATTCATGGAGTGCCATGAGCGTCACATCGTGAACCTCAGCGCTATACAAAAAGCCGCCATTATCTGACTTTTCTATGTGAAATCTGGAGACCGTTTCATGAAGGTTGTTAGCACTGACAAGTTGTCAGTCACTGACAGTTACCGTAGTAACAGTCAGTGATCAGTGCTTCTCAGGCTCTCAGCCAATCAAAACCAAGGATTTTACTGAAATTGTCAGAGAATGGAACTTCTCACTGCTTACAACTTCATGAAACGGTGCCCTGAACCCCATTCAGTGGAGATGTTAATTAATATCTCAAGAAAATCCTAAAAGCCAGGCGAGGGTGGGGGGAGCCCCCTAGAGCTAGTAAGTGTTCTTGTTCTTTAGAGGGCTGAAATCATTGATTTATAGTAGTGCATTATTTAGAAATATTGACATGATATACTTCATATTTTGGGCAAGAATTGTGCTTAAAACACACTATTCCAGATGCCTGACATGTACATCCTGTTTGTGGTAGTGAGTCTACAGTACAGTAATTAAAAGTTCGTAAATAAGTAATCCCCATTCTCATCTTTGCTATAGAGCAGGGACCATCGCCATTTGTTGTTCACTCCTTCATCTAAATCTCTGACACATCCTTATTTTTCTCTTTCTGTGATTTTAGACGTTTATGATAGATATCTGATAAATTAGCCGTCAAGTCTCTTCATGAACCAGCAGCACAATGCATGTCCAAGCTTCAGCGGCAGAAACACCGAGCGGCGCGCACGCAGCTGCAGCCTTACCAATACTTTGAGCTGTACTCCTACCGGGCCATCTGCTGGCTGGGCTAGTGCTGACACCCATACCCTGTAGGCTAGGGCAGCATTTGTAGCTGCTGTTGCATGGGCATGCAAGTACATCTAGAAGTTACATCCTGCGCAAAGCACTAATCATTTTCCATTTAACAAAATGAGGATCCCTGTGGATAGAAATTTCAAACTCAGTGACAGATGAAACACGATTGGAAATCATAATTTGGAGGAAGGGGGAAATTTCGTAGATTTTACTATGAAAATCGATGTTATGATTGATATACATGTAATTGATAAATGATAATAATCTTTTTTTTTCAGCAATGAATAAATCTGGAATTCCGGAAAATTCTGAAAAACTGGCATCTTTGATTCAGTATTTTTAAAATGTTTTCCTGAAGTGGTTTAAAGAATTATACCATGCCTTTGAATGGAAAATACATCCCCAAATTTAAATGAAATATTTGTTATTTGAATTCAAATGTAACCGATATTGATATCTCAGAAGAAATAATTAAAACTTCATGGAGGTGTTCTTTATGAAGTTATTAAAAAAATACAATACCGGTACCTACTTTTAGTTATTATTCATGTAGATACGATTGTGATTGTTGTGTGATAAACGTAACCAATGCTTGCTTGTCTTTTATTAAATTGCAGGAAATTTGAGCAGACGCTGATTGATTGATTATTCATTGTTTCCTTCACGTTTCAGGCTGGTGTGAGGCAGCTGTACGTACAGACTGATCACAGCAGTGTATGATGACAGCTCTGACTGATCCCTTAAAAGCTTGCCTGTACATCCCTTTGACTGATACCTCAATGAACTTCGTCATCATGTGGACTCGATTCTCCCTGTAGTGTACTTCTGAAGCATACTGGCTGATACTCTCATTATTCTGTTAAAGTTGCCCGGACTTGATGTATACATGTAGATGGTGCTTCAGCACTGCTCTTGAAAATGCCACAGGGCAGCGCCATGATTGGTATGATGCATAACACACACACACACACACACACACACACACACATAAGGATACCGACTTCAGCATATGTTCGCATATTCGCAACTGGACTGGTTCGTACTAAGTTTTAAAAAAGAAATTGACACAGTTGATTGTTAATAATTCAAAAGTTAAAACTTGTAAAAGACTTTGGATTCCACATTGTAAAGTTGAAGGATGTCAAATTTATTTGGACTAGGTTTGGTGAATTTCCCTTCATTAACATTCATTAAAAAAAGCTCTGAATATTTCATGAGATTTTTAATAGTTTGAAAAAAGGTAAGGCCTGAAATTCTGTCTTGGTGATTAATTCAGTGTCATTAATGATTCATGACTCTGGGTTGAAAGAGGTACAGTGGAATTTCAGTTGTGATGCACGATTGCAGTTGCCGGACTCCGAGTCCATTAATGACACACACACACACACACACACACAGTCTGTGGCCTCAATTTTTGAAAAAAAGAAAAAAAATCTGATTAAATGTTCAGAGCAATATTTTTTAATATCAATGAAGAAAAATGCACAAAACCTAGTTGTTCAACTTGCATTTAATTTACTTAAATTTAATCCAGACACCTTGCGAGAGGGATCTGGGTTTATCTGTTTTTTATGTCTAGCCACTCAAGGGAGCATTTTACCTGTCAGTTGTCTTATAATTTTATCTCTATTTTAAATGTAGCTATAGTATATATTCTTGTTCATGTATCTGTTACATTATCTTTGTTAACACCTTGGACTGTGTAATGAATGCTCTGTTTTAAATGAAATCCATTTCGCTTTGTGTAAGGCCTTGTATAAGCATGTCCACATTTAGCAAATTGAGAGCTTCATACTAAGATCACATATAAAAAAAAAAAAAACAGAAAAAGGAATACTTTTCCTCTTGTTATATTTCCACCAAAAAAGATAAAATTGTTTTTATAATGTTGGTACAATTTTCTATTTATTTGAGAGAAAAGAGAATATTGAAAATATAGAATTTGAAACTAGCAATAGGAAGGGCAAAAGTAAAAATCATCAGATGTTTAGAAAGAGCATTCTAAAAATTCATTTCCATTCTTATATTAAGTATGCAGAAAGATGGAATACAAAGGCAGTGTTGTAAGAAACTTGAGTTGTGATCAGTTGCAAATCACCTGCAAATTTTGCACATACCCCCAAATCCATTGTAAAGTTGCGATTGATTGCAAGACTTGCGTGTGATATTTGCACTTAATAACATCAAGTGCAACTTTTTCTTGCAACAGGATTGATCATAACTTGCAATCAATTGCGAATTTGCAATAACTTTGCAATCAATTGCAAGACTTAAACCAATTTTCGGGATTGCAGTTGATTGCAACTTTCCTACAACACCCCTTAAGATTTTATTTTTGTCATAGTCAAAAATACAGGGCCGAAAGCAGATTGAAAGCATGTTCATAATATACAGTAATTCATTCGCAGTTAAACAGCATAGTTATGTGTATGGTTAATTTCTTTCTCAACCCCAAATTGTGAAATTGCTGATACAGTGAAATGAATACAAAATTATTACTGATCTTTAATTCTGTGAAATATCCATTTTGATCTCCTTTTGATTTTAACATGTAGTCAAATTACAGTGATCAGTACTACATAAATCTCAGTGTCTGATCTTTGGATTTTTTATCTTAATTTTCTTTTAGTTCTTGTCTTTTGTGTTCTTCTTTGATAGTGTTATTCTAACAAATTTTTTAAAACGATTTTTAAAAACATTTATGGTGCTGTTCACTGGAATGCTAACATCAGGGCACAATTTCATTTTTTATCATTTTTTTTTTGTTGCTAAAAATCGAGTATCCTGGTCAAGTGTATTTTCCTCTAAATAAGTTAAACTACTATGTAATAAGTTTACAAAATTCCTCAATATTTCTTTTGAAAAAATAGGGCTTAATGTAATTCACACAAAAGATGGAGGTTGTTTCTTTGTTGCAGTACTGTATTAGGACCAGTCCAAAGTGTTTCGTCCCAAATTTTTATTGTCTCTGTACATCAAAGATTTTAGTATTTCTCAGTCTATCAATTTAGAGCCGTACAGTAGCTGCATCAGATGAAATATCTGGGATAATGACAATTTTAAGACAAACTTGATGCGATTACAGTGTGAAATAAAGTGTTTCAAAGCAGTCAGTGAAGGTTTATTATAAAGTAATACATAGAAATTGGTGTATTCTTGAAGGTTTTGAAATCATCAGATGATAAGAAATCAACTCATTCCTTCTGACAAAGCACTTGTCCTGCACACAGATATTGGTACATGGGACCCAGGGTAAGAAATACTTTTTTCTCACGAGAGCTTTTCTCTGAAAAAAAATAGCTTTTTTGGACAGCTTTGCAGGAGCCATTTCTAGGCCCAAGGGAGCTATGTTGAATTTCAGTTGCTGATATCCCAATGTCCTCCTTGCGAGTATGCGTAATTAAGTATCAGTATGATGCATTATGTGTGTGTGGTTTTAAGAAATGTCAATTCTGCTGCTCCTAGATCACGATTTGCAAATTTATTGCTTATTTTCAGAGCCGAGGCGAAGGCGACTCTGAATAAAATGGTCGCTCCAAAGAATTGGGTTTTAGGAATTTTAGGGAGTTTTTGGAGCTCCGCCAAGGGCAAAATCGCTCGTCGTCTCCTTGTGTTTTTTATCCTGAATTGGGACCATATGCCAGTGTTCACAACAAGTACTCTAGCTCTTCATTGTTATAATTTTGAATGTGAGGGCATTTGAAGATTTCATCTCCTTTAGGGGGATACATGTATTTCTATAATGAAATTCTTCTAAATTGATTCGAAAATGATTAGAAAGCTCAGAAATTATTTGTCATCTCTCCCAGAACTCCAGCTTGTTAAGTGTTATGTAGATGTACAATTATGGGACACACACATGTATAAGATCAAACTAAATACAGTATTGGTTGTGCCCATTACCAAAAGTGCAATCTGATTTTATTTGTACATTAACCGTAGGCTATCATTCTCGGCAGCTTTTTCTTCCATTCTTTCAGTGCACTTTCCTGCATTTTATTTTCACTTGTGAAGGATTTTAAAGAAGTATTTTTCATTCTGACGAGGCTAGAGGAGTATATAATGTTATTTTGAGCTTGACAAATTCATGTAAAGGCCAACTTGAAATTTTGCGTCTTTTGTGCGTTTTCATTGTCTCATGTCAAGCACAATGAAATTAATCAGATATAAATATAGAAAAAAAAAATTGACATATAATAGCATTATGTTCAGGCAGTCTTCATTGTTTGTAGCAGTTGCACAACATTTCGGTTACACAAGCAGTGAATTCTTTCATTTGTATGAATATTCCTCTATTACAGTGTCTCACTTAAACTAGGGAAATATTGCTAATAATGAATTAAGCAAAGAAAGTGGTGCCCCACCAAGTTTTAAATGTACTTTTCAAACATCATACATGTAATATATTGCAATTTCATGGAATATTCCTCTCTAACTTTGCCCATTGTATTTTATTTTGTCATCACAAATTTGTCTCCCAAGAGCCAATAGAAATTTAACTCTTTGGAAAATGATGCAAGTTGATACTGTCAAGCTCTTATTAGGCAAGTTCTTTCGAGATTCAAGATGACGCATGATTGATATATACAAAGACATTTGACTTCTGCTGGTTGATGGTCCTACTTAAGATAAAAATACTCTACTTAAGACACTGCAATGAGAAGATTATACTTTCATGAATCAGTTTCTGCAAGATGTTTTATTCTAACGACTATCAGTAATTTAAGTATGACCTCATCATCAGCATTCATACAGTGTGTGCAGTATGATTAGGATAAGAGCTTGTATACCTGCATTAGTAAACAATGTTTTTTTCAATGTTTTTTAGGCTAACATTCCATGATTTGTCTTCATGCAGTTTCAGTGTTTGCTGTCTATGGCACCAGGAGTCTAATATCATTATGCGCTTTTACAAAGTGCTGCCTCTTTAGGGAAATATAGCTACATGAACATTCACATGTAAATAGGTAATAGAAGGTCAATTATAAAGGTTACAGTGTATTCATTCACACTAGGCCATGTTCATATTTGAAGTTAAGGTTTTTTCTTCCTCAAGTGGAATGTGAAACACATGAAAAACAAAAGATAGTTTTTGGTCGCTAGGCCAGAGACGTAAACCATTAAACAGCATGAACGTGCATGCACATGCGAACCTATGAGGTTCGGATGGTGCTGGAAGCATAACGAAGCACTGTAATTGTTGGTTGGAGAGCCTATGGGGTAGATGGGTCCTGTAGCAGGGCAGAGTGTAGCTGTTATTTTGCATTCCTTTCTGATTTTTACAACAATATCGCATGAACTCGCACTTGTATCGTGTGATGCAAGGCGGACAATGTAGACCTTACATGCCAATGTTCTTTTTGCTACCAAAGCTATACACAGGCTTTAAGTCTTTATGTTTACAACAGTACATGCAGACAAACAACATCACACATACTTTACATCATCATTTCACTTTAATATATTTATTTTTTCCAGTTAATACTTCTTCATTCATGAATGTTCTATAAAGTCGTAAAAAATGTACATTATTATTATGTTAATCTGTTCCAACCTAAAAGATTAATATCTTTTTGACAATTTAATTTTGCATGTTCTGTTACCATCGAATCTGTTAACAAAAACTTTTTTGTTGTTGGATAAGGAGAATCTTCATGTGATACTGCATGGAAATCATGTGTGTTACTTTTGCTTGTCCTGTGAATTCGATAACTCTCAGAAATATATTATGAGGGATGTATGTTTATTCCAAGCATTCTAAGCTGACTTGTTAACTGTAATGCCTGCCTTCACAAAGAACTTGCTGTAAATAGTAAACAATATTAAAAGACATCTTCATATATAATGTATTTTTGGTCTCCATAAAGTGTTTTTGTTTTTCCTGTAACAGATCTTCAGTTCATTTTAATTTGTAATAAAAATGAGAAAGAGAGGTTGGATTGCTAAACAACTTGAAAACTATTTTTTCAATAACTGGTATACATGTACATGTATGCATTCTACATGACAAGAAGAATGAATACAATACATTAGAGCAGCTAATCGATGAATAAACAATATGCAATATTCAAGAGACTCTTTTTACACCGTTTTATGACTTGACTTAACAAAAGCAAACTGAAAGGTCAAAAGTAAGCTTGTATTTGAAATAGAGGTAATGCCACATTTAGACAACAATGACAAGTCGATAAATTATGCAGTAACAATTCTATTTTATCAGGCAATGTCATGCAGCTTGTTGCTTGATCAGGTTAACCCTGAGACAAGGCCTTAACATAATCCAAAAGAGAAATTATCAAAAGGAAAACATGCATTTATGACAATCCATTACATCTAAAAATGCCCCATTTAAAAAAGTTAAAGAAATGTAACTCCTTTTCCTTTAACTTCATCTTTTATTCAGAATTCTCCACTTGAAGCCAGCAACAAATACAATCATACATATGACGTAAATTTAAATGACTGAGTATTTAGGAATGACTTGCACATTTTATATCCTTACTATTAGTAATCAAACTGCTGATACATATGATACATGTAGGTAGCATACTGTATATAAATATAAAGTACAGTACCATAAGACATCTAAAATCAGAGATAAAAAGGAGACAGATGAAGAAAGATGGGACGAATTAACCAGTGCTATCTGCTTTCTGCAAGCAATGCATCAAATACAGATGGAGTAACGGCAAACTGTTTGAGCATCTCGAGCTCCACCGGGTGCATGTGACCGGCGATGACCAACGAGTGGAGGGGGTCTCCGAGGTCAACTGAGGTCAACTCTCGTAATGTCCCTGACACGATCTGCTGGGTGTCCGACCCGACCCTTGCCACCCCTATGCAGATGGTGTCTTCTGCGTAGGCTGTTGGAAGAGAGAAGGAAGGGACTGTTAGGTGATTTTTCTTTCTTTTCCTGTATATCTTCATCCCCATGTGAGCGCCTGTAAAAAGGCACCTGGCTAGAATGCTCCCTCGGGAGTGGAGATGGTGCATACATTGTATGTGGGCAAACCTGAATCCGATGACCGGGGTAATAATATTTCTGTAAAGTACTTAAAAACATCAGAGGGATGTATTAGGCACTATATAAATGCAGAATATTATTATTTGCTCTGTATATTATCATTACCTACATGTTATGCCTGTGTTTTTCTTTCTGTTGGAAACGAATAAATCTGAATTTGAATATGAATTTGAATATCTTTGTATATTGAAAGCAGCACATATGCAGTTAAAAAAGGATACACAGCTAGTCAACCAAGAAGTAACTGTCCTTGGACTTCACTGAATATGGTCCAAGTATATTTACAATAAAGAAGACTCACTCATAATTCAGGGGCTAGTTATTACTGCAAGCTTTTCAATGTAAAATGAAATCAAGTTTGCTTATGTTACTCGAAAGCATGTGCATGCATTCTTACAATCTTTTGATCCCATTAAGCATTCCTTTAACCACCCTGACTGAAAAGAATCACCTGTTTGATCCTGTATACTAATAACAGACATGTATACTTATAACAGATAAGCACAGTCACATACACAAAATCTGCCATTTGCAGAGAGAGAAATGGAATGTGACTCCTAAAGGTCCAGGAGTTCACAAAGTACCTGAATAGTCGTCTCCTCTTTCTTTCCTCCTGTCCAAGATTTCCAGAAGTTGAGATGCAGCCTGTGGCACTGTCAGGAATCGAGGAGGCTCATAGATTTTACGCCCCCTATGATCAGTGGAAGAAGAAACAAAACACATTTCCTTTAAACACACTAAATTCTAAAATGAGTCCAACCTTTGAGAAAGCACTGACATCTTCGAGAAGAAGAAAGAAGAAAGGGGGGGGGGGGGGGAGGGGGAGTGACAGTGCCCATCTTCCTTGGTGGATGAAATGTACATTAATGAGGCCACCTACATGTATAATTGTGTTTCTCCCCTTTTCCGTGTTATTTATCCTCCCTATGCCTGACCTACTGGATTAAATATCTGTCTTTCAGTAAATCAGTCAAATTCATTGAGATAAAATCCATAATTTGGGATAAATGAAATATCATTACCTACTTTTTGAAGCAATAAAGAAGAAAATATTTGCCCTTGTGCTGCAGAATTCAACTGATAAAACAATTCCTACCAAATCCCCTTTGTTTCAGATATCTCTTGAAAAACTGGTGGACTCACTTGATAAGGTTTTCTATGCTTTGTTCCTTCATCTTAATGTCCAGTAGACACAGTGTGTGAAGGCCTTTAGTTCTGTTGGATGCTATCTTATCATAGTAGCTATCAGGCTTCCAGGTGTCCGTCCAGAACACTATTGAGATCGTCTCCCCGTAGTTGTAGAGCTGTGAAACAAGGACGATAGAAACGGATACTTTAAGAGAGAAATTATACTGCATTACAAAGCAAAGTGATGGTTCATGTAAATGTCCAAATCATTAATTCTCCTCCTCCTCCTCTTCCCCCTCTTCTTCTTCTTTTTCTGTCTTTGGCATTTTCAAATATAACAATATAAACAGAGTGGTTACAAATATCAGAAAAACATCAATTATGTAAATGCATATTTTTTTATAACAGTCTTCTGAATGCAACAGTTGGCTGCCAGGGAAAAGGAAAGCAAATTGTAATGGTCCAATGGGGAGTTTAGGGATGAAAGAACAAGAGAAAACAACATCAAAAGCAGTGAAGTATCCTGCCGTCCAATGACAAAAAGAAGCAACTCAATCACAATGTTTCATAGTCAAGTTTCTCAAGCCATTTTCCTGTCTTTTTAGCTATTTAAAAACATAATTACACCCTGCACATCTACAAGATTCTTCAAAGACGGTACTAACCTGTAATCCACAGCACCCAATGGCATTCATGATGGATGCATTATGGATCACTTTGTACTTGATTCCTTCCTGCTTAGCTCTCAGAACCAGGTCTGTGTGTGTAGTGGCTCTGTAGAACGGAAAAAAAATGTAATCCTTAGCATTTCTGACAGATCTCTTCTACTTCTACTTCTACGTCAATTAACCCATTGACTACTGAATTCTCAAACTCCCATAGACTTAATACAGGGATAATAAAAGGAAGGTAACAAGACGGGGAAGAGAATTAAACTGATTATAAAATAAATAGATAATCAAAAAAGTGAAGGACTTTAATTTCTTATTATTCAAGTTCTCTATTAGTTTCATTCATGTTAATAAAAATGTCACAAATTATAAAAAGGACAGTCATCAGAAGCTTAATGCGCATTTGTTGCGCATTTATTGTGCATTAACTGCACATGCAGTAGGCTGATGCATGTAATGTTTCATAACGTGTACAAACAAATGCTACTAGTTGAAGGCATCTTACAAAATGAATTATTCATTTTTGATCATGAATATTGATGGATGCTTAGGTCGGCCTTCTAATGGATCTGGACAAAATGGCGGAGCTTTAGGGGCCTGATTAAACCTGATGACTATTGAATTCTCTCATTCCCATAGGCTTAATACAGGGCCCTCCGGTTCCATCATTCCATGCATGATTTCCGATGAATTTTAGAGTAAAATAAATATTGGAAAGGAATGCAATAGAACAGATATACTCTGCCCTACACTATGGCCCCTGCAGGCCCACAGCTCCCCACACAACACTCACAGCACTTCGTGGTACTTGTTACACAGTAGAATTCCCATTGGTGTTGTATGTGTGAAGGCACTGTATGATGCATGTGACAGTGATGTTGTCGTTCGGGGACCAAAAAGTGAGTTCTGACATTTTGACTGTAAAATACATGTACACCCACTTAAATGAGTTTTTATGTTATATCCTTCACATCATAATAGTTTTAGGATACAGTCTTTCATATCACCTGGCAATGAATTCAAATAATGAAAGTTACTTTTTGTAGACTTCCCACACTTATACGTTATCTTTAAATGATAAATCGTCATCTTCATCAGCTTGGAATCTTCTCAGTGAGGGGTCAGGTCTTCTCGTCGCTGCCCTCCATTTAGTTCTATCATTCACTAACTCCACATCCACTTCAGCTGCATCCTCCTTAATACAATCAATCCATCTCTTCCTCAGTCTTCCTCTCACTTTCATCCCCTCTCCATTAAGTTCTGCTTGATGAATAACAAGAAGAAATCATGATAAATCTTACCCAAACGGATCACCTACAACCAAGAAGGCTATATCCTCAGTCTTTGCATCCTCAAAGATCTCATCAGATCCTTGCTCTACCAGGTCGCGATCTGCCAAAATGATCTCCCGACCATAAAACTGCTCCTGTTAAAAGAATGAAAGAGAAGGCAGGGAGTAAACACACGAATTGCAAGGTTATATCAGATAACCTTGCACCTAGGCCTATGTAGGTCTATACAGTGGAAATTGCAGACAATAGGAAAGTAACGTTCCCTGGCACATCTATGTGACAAATAGCGATAGCGTTTTGTTTTTGTTTTTTACTCTCCAGACTGAGACGTCCCTGGACCAAGTGCGACACACGTTTGGCCCTACTGATATGACGAGCCTGGAAAGGCTCTGTGGGCGTGGGAGACTAAAAAAAATGCAAACGCCCACAGAGCCTTTCCTGGCTAATTGTACCATCGTATTCCCCCCCCCCCCCCCCCCCCCCCCCATTATGTCTAGACGAGGTTATCAATAACAATAATGTACGTGTAAGAGAAGACAAGTAGTACTAGCTACGACCTATGCTACGCCTACGCAGCCAGGCTGTGTGTCTGGTCGAGCGGCCAGCCCAGCCAGCCTGGCTGAATCACTGATACAGCGCCGGTGTTATCAGACATCAGGAACTTACCAGAGCATCTTTGCCTACGGTTAAAATGGACGTGTAGGCTTCCAGATAAACACGCTTTGCACTTTTAATGGCTTCTAGTCCTTTCACTGTAACATCTTTGGCATCACCAAGGCCCAATCCAATAAGAAACAACATTTTCCCACACCACGTCTACTAGTATTTCAGTATTGTCTATTGACGATGATATAGTCAACACGTGTGTACGTACGTTGTAACTTAGGGCGAATTTGGCTTATTGTCATCACTTTTCTAGCCAAAATACATCTGTCATGAAGCCAGATAACAGAGACGCATAATTATCATCATGCCATGAAAGATGTGAGCAGGGGCAGCATTAAGGCAAGACTTTCCCTAGACCAGGGGTATCCAAAGGCCTTTTTTTAGTGGAGGGATGGGGAGGGCGGGGAAGCGGGAGAGGGTCTGAGCCATCAAGAATCGAAGGGCTACTCGGATACCAATCAAACCGTAATTCCTCCAAATGGGACTCATCCACTGGCAACATTTTGCGTATTGTTGTTTCATTAATAGCATATTCTATTTTAGCGAGTCGACTGCTAAATAGTGCATTTAACTCTCTGAGTTCGCATGGCGACCTAGCAAGAATAATTTACCTGCACTTTAGAACATTGTATTTTGAGTTTTTGACCACTCAAGAAACCAAAATTTTAGCTCTCTCATGAATTCATGCCCTTAATTTCTGTAGTATATTTCACATTATTTTTCACATTCCTTCTATTTTAAAAGAAAGAGATATTTAATGATAGTAATGAATTTATCGCCCTTAATTTCCGTAGTATATTTCACACTATTTTTCACATTCCTTCTATTTCAGTGAAAGAAAAATGTTCAAATAATAGTAATGGGGGCTGGTTTCCGGTGTTCTGGGAGCTTTGACGTAGACCCAGGTCCTCAGTATTGCGGGGGGGGGGGGGGGGGATTCCCCAAGAAAAACACAAAAATACTTATATACACATATATGAATTAAAATTAAAAGTGAAAATAAAATTATTGATACAAAATCCTGACACTGAAGGATTATCATCAAAACCAAAACAAAACTTAACAGAGGCATGTTAAATAAGAACAGGCAAAAAAGCAAAGGCACAATATATCAAAACAATATTGTACATAGTTATCGCGTATTACTTAGCAGAAACTAAAAAAAACATGATCGAAACATTAAATACTTGACAGAATATCACAAAAAAATTGTACATAGTTATCAGGTATTACTTAGCAGAAACTAAACAAAACATGATCGAAACATATTAAATACTTGACAGAATAGTAATACCGCTATCCTTAAAACAAAAGCAAAATAAAAACAAAACACAAAACAAACAAAAAATCGACAACACGTAGGAAAATTATATAAGAACCAAATCGTAAATGTGTGATTATACTCCAAAGAAAGCGGAAAGAAAGTAGAAACAAAACAAAAGGCATTATCGAAAAAAAAAAACCCTCAACGAGACAAAAGCAGATAATATATTTTTAAAAATTGTATATGTATCGGTTTACAGAAAGAAATGTTGCTATCATATTAAACAAAAACAAAACAACAAAAACAACAATAACAACAACATCAAAAAGCAGCATGTTGAATACAAACAAAACATCAACAAAACAAATTATATCAAAGCAATATTATATCAGGTTCAACATGTAATTTTCCTGACTAAATCAGAGCGGGTGTAGTAGTATCAAAATCAGAAACAGAATAATATAAACAAAGAGTGGGAGATGCATACCCCCCCCCCCTCCACCATCTTCCCGTTATCTACGCCCCTAGCTGGGAGGAAATTTTCTCTTATAGTATCAAAATAAATTCCTCGTAAAAGAGGGGAATTAGGTCGGTGACGAGTCCCCCTCCTCCCCCACCAGGACTTATGCACATAGCATGGGCGTCAATCCGTTATATATATTTATGTGTGTATATATATATTTTTTTTTGGGGGGGGGATACACCAAAAATTTCCTGACAGGCAAAAAACCCCAAAAAAACAAAAAAGCAAAAAAAAAAAAAAACCAACAACAACAACAACACACACACAAAAAAGTCCTCAGCTTAAAATTGGGGATGCCAGGGATATGTGTATCCCCAAATTTGCTGTCAAGTTTTTTATTTTTCAGGTGTCTGTTTCTATTTTTTTTTTTTGGGGGGGAGGGGGGCGGTGGACATATTATTTTTCAGGTGTCTTAATCCCATTTTTATGTGGGGCATACTTTTTTTTCCCTACCCCTTAAAAGGGGGAGTTCAGTACTGGAACATTCCTAGCCCAATTGGGCGAGAAAAGCCTACTCACGGTAATTCCCCTTTCATTGCACACCCTCGTTCATTAAATCTATAATTGGAAAAATGATTATTTTACAAACGTATATAGATGTATGATATTTTAAGACTAAAATAAATTGTTATAGTCTTTTAAGTTTAATTACAAAGCCATATTAAGATACTGAAATTATAAAAAATAAAGTAAGATTTGAATTGAAACCTAGGCTATGCTGGAGGTCATTGGCCCAGGGATTGGATTCGAGAGGAGACGAATCTCAATCAACATTTTTTTTTAATAAACAATCTTTGATACTTTGTCGGATTGTGATGGTAAGAACACTACATTTCCAAGTGTGTGGACGGTATTATATTTCATGTTGTGCCATAAAATCTAGAACAAAAGTGGTAAATGTTTGTTTGTGACGTGAATATCTTAGCCGCGCTAGCCGCTAGCTACATTCGTCATGTTCGTTCATGCTGCTGAACGGGATCGGCTGACTTTGGAGCCTATAGGTCCCCGATGCTGTGAATTCGCGGTTCCGCTCACTGCGGCCTCGCACCTCGGCTCAGGAGCCTCAGCCTCAGGGCCTCAGTCATATGATCGGGTATCGTACATTTTATTTAGCGACAAACAAGTAAAAAAAATATCTTAATATCGATACTGTCGGCAGCAAAAATATAGCTTGTATCTTTGTGAACTCAACATATGTTGTGTCAAATACATTTTCCCATGATCTTGAGACTTGAGGCAGTTGAGCTAAGATCATGAAGATTAAGGTCTAGACCTAAGCCTGAGGAGACAAAAACTGCACCATTTCTATGTTAGACTAGAGATAATGCTGGAGAAAATATTAAATTTTGTGAATTTTTGGCAGCTTACTCTTGTCTTTTCTAGATCTTTTTTCGGATAAATGGAAACAACACACCTTTGCCAAAGTTGCCGCCTACTGAAAGTAGTGTTGTCAGCCGGTCCGGGATCAGGTAGTCCAGGGTGACTTGTTTGCTCTTTTCCCACGTTTCGAATGAATGTTTACAATTTGCTGTGGCGGCAGGCTTTGAAGACATTGGTTAACATTGTTATTTTATAAAATCTTGCTTTGTTACTTGAAAATGGGATAAACATAAGGGTTATAGTGTAAAAATACCAGTCTGAAAATTTCAAAGTATAATATCCACAGGAAGTATTTTTAAATATCAAAAATGTGAACCAATGTTTGAAAAATATATGAGGGTCGGTTGCACAGAATAGACATAAGGAGTGCGCATGCGCGTATGACTCACCTTACAGTACTGTGTGTATTGGCGTATCACGCTGCGGGAGGCACATAACGGCATTTTCAAATTCAAGCAAAGTGGTCCTCTTAGTGATTGTCTCGTGAGACGAAGGATAATAAAATCGCCGTTTGCGTCTAACTTACACTTTTTCATTCCAAATTATGGTTGGTTTCAGGGTTTTTGAGTACAAAATACAAGTACTCATACACATGTTTCATCTTAGTTTGAGAATTTTTTAAATCAGCTACTCACAAAGTTAGTCAATGCCTTTAATTTGATAACAAACAAATCAAGTGTGCGTTAAATACATTCGAGTGTATCGCTTGCGAAATACAATACGGAGGTACTGCTGCATCACCCGCCCATGCCGCAACATATGAGTGACGTGAGGGACCAATTTTCCATTGAGCTTATCAATGGTTAGCTGACGTAGTTTAAGAACCTTGCGTGAAGAAAGATCACTAGTAAAGACAGAACATCGGAAGTCTTGGAGTTGATTTATGATGACAGTTAAATCAGAAAAACTTGAAATATTACATGTGGCTATCATTGGTGTAGCTAGGATTTTCATGGTAGGGGGAGCAGTAGTGAGCACGCGAAGCGTGCGAACCGCGCGCTCCCTAGGGGGGAGGGTGCAGGGAGGGGGGAGTTTAGCTCTGTTTCTTTTTCACTGTTCCTTGTTTACTCCCGCTCTTCTTACGTTCTCTTACCTTTTTCTTTCCTCCCTCACGCTTTTTTCTTCCTTTTTTTTTTTTTTGGTGGCGTTTGGGGGAGGGCGACTGCCCCCATTGCCCCCCCCCTGGCTTCGTGCCTGGTGGCTACACAAACAATGTGTAATCCCTGGCTGACAGTAAATTTCTGTTTATCCGAAACCGTCAAATTGAAAACGGTTAGTGGCATGGGCGGTCGTTTACCGGATGGAAAAACGTTTGACTACAGCACTAGTGAAAATAATTTTGATTCTGGCTAGAATTTGTAGAAATGTTGTCAGACTCACAAATGTTTCACCACTGAATCTTGTGCAGATTGTCCCTGGAGCCCGCCATTGCTTGCACACAGATGAATACGGTGCGTGCGGTCTTGGCCCCTATTTTCTGGGTTTGCAGGAACTTTAAAAAAATTGCTTTTATCTATCCTCTCTTTTCATAAAAAATTGATTTTTTTCCTCCCAGGGTTTCATTCTCCTTTAACCATTAAATGATGTTATGTGAGCTGTAGATCTTGATGCCTTCACTACAGTTTCCAACAGACTGTGTGCTGTGCACTAAATACCAGGGTATGCTACTGATTGGTCCTTTGCTCATATTAATTAGGTTGTGTGATGATGTCACCGGCGTAAGTCCGTTTTGAAGAGTGGGGGGGTGATCGACTTTTTTGCCGAAATTTTTTGTTTGAATTCAAACTTCAGTATACACACACACACACACACACCCTTACTCACCCGAGCAGACTCCCACACACATATAATTCTTTTATTTTGCGAGTGAGGGAAGCGAGCAAGCGAAAAATAACCACTTTTTTGTTTTTAAGCTCTAGCCTTTTCAAATGAAAATTCAACTATATGACTGTCGTTTATGACATTTTTATGAAAAACTTCAACTGATTAATTACAATATCATTTTTCCTTAAAATGAGGGGGGGGGGGGGGGATATTTGTACACGCCATCCCACTGCTCAAAAAAGTGGGGGGGATATATCCCCCATCCCCCCCCCCCAGGATTTACGGCAATGGATGACGTGCTACAGTCTATACACTCCGCAATATTGAGCGAAGCGCCAAAATTGTTGCCAAGGGAGCCATTACTACTTTACTACTGTAGCACATTGTATAGTTTGACATGTCGAGCTACATGGTGTGTAGCAGGTTAAAAAAATACCTTTTTCCCATGACCAATACAGAGCCATTCTCTGAAAAAATAGCTGAAGTGGACAACTTCACAGGAGCTGTTTCAGGCCCAAGGGAGCTACATTGTATGTTGAAATTGAATTACTAATATCCCAGTTTTCTCCCTGAGAGTATGCTTAACTGAGAATATAAGTATGATGTATTGATGTATTTGTCATGATGCTCCTAGATCACGATTCACATATTTATTTTTTATTTACAGAGCTGAGATGAAGGCGACTCTGAAGAAAATGGTTGCCCGAAGGAATTAGGTTTTAAGGAAGTAGGGAGCTATTTGGGCTCTGGCAAAGGCGTAATTGCCCGATGCCCGCGGGTATAGCCCTTATCTGGCATTCCTTGGAGATATGTACATTAAAATTCACCGCTTTTTGTGGGTGGAATGTCAAATGATATTGTACTTCTTTTGATACATGGAAAATAACATGAAACTATAATTCATAACACAGGTCTGTTTTATCTTTTCCTTGGTTGATACCAAAGTTGTAAGGTAGTACTATTAGCTTGAAGCTCTTACTGTACTCAAAAACAGTGCATCATATTTTCATCCCTTTCACTGCCTGATAATAGTTATCTATTTATTTTTTAAATTTCTCTTTAACAGTTGCCTTTATCTCTGCTTCGAACAGCCCAGAACCACCCTATGGTAAGTGTAAAATTCTATTTCATACAGACAGGTTACCACATGGGATATGGTATTAATCTAGTTGAAGACTAAGTCCAAGACAACTCGGGCTGGGTCTATGCAAAATAAGTCTGATACCACAATAAAATCAGGTTAATACAATTTGTTCTTATGTCATACTGTATGGAATTCATTGCAAATTATCAATAAGAGAGAAATAATATTACAAAATATAGAATACAAGTGGAAATGATGAGAATGACCAAAACCAAAACCAAACGAGAACAAACATACACCCGTGGTACCAATCAACAGTCTCTTTATGGTTTTGCTCTATGTTATCTTTGCATGATGTGAAGCTGGTGGAACTGAAGAATGGGGAGACGTACAACGGCCATCTTGTCGCATGCGATAACTGGATGAATATCAACCTGAGAGAAGTCATCTGCACATCAAGGGTGAGAGGTCATGCACTTTTAAAGATAAACTGGAGTTTTGGCCATGCGACTATAATATGAAAGAAACTGTTCAAAAGCAACTGGGAGAGTTAGATTACTTGTACAGTATATAAGCACAGTTGTCTATCGTGAGATTTTGAGATTATTCCCAAAAGGTACTTGCACTGCACAAAGAAATGTATATGGGACCACACTCAAATCTGGCACAAATGTTTCCCCAAACTTTTCAGCCTTTTCTTGTCATATTTCCTATATGAGGGCATATGAAGAGCAATCCTTTCTAGGGGACAGTTTTATTGTTTATTGATATTCTTCCTAACTGTCATGGTAAGAATGAGGAGCTTACAAATTTTCTTTACCTTTCCCAGAACTCAAGCTTCTAACCCATAGTGGTACGGTACAGAGTTTTCTGAAGAGCTCAACTGATCAGCTTTCACTCCCCATATTGGCAACAATTTTTTCATTTTCCACTCCTACAAGGTTGGAAGAAATGAAAATGCAAAATACATGAACCAATATGAATAAAAATGTCAAATTTTAACAGAAAAAAATTGCCAATAGGTACATGGCAGAAGTGATTACATAATTTATGCTGTGTGGCCAATTAGGAGACATTAATGATTAGATATGATGAAATCACTCTTGTATGAGAATAGCACAACATACTGCGTTGGAAATAGACTAAAAATTCTTAGTAAATTTTCCTCTTTCTGCTCATGTGTAATGTGTAATTCCTAGCAAGCCGGATCAAAATATACTACAAAAGTGTCACTAAAAGGAGACACTGTACTGCTATGGGTTCGTTAAGAAATGAAAATACAAGCTTTGTCTTGATATAATGTTTTATCAGTTTTATTTGATCATGGTACATGTAAACAGAAAGGAAGAATAAAATTGATGATGAGCTGTAGGTCATCAGCTGGACATTAATATTTAAAGATAAAGGCAAGTTCTGGTCGTGAGATTGAATTGTGAAAGAAATTGTCTCATAGTAATTGAGAAAGGTTGATTATAAAGCACTTAAGAATTGTTGTATATGCTGTAACATTTTGGAATTGCCAAAATGATGAGAAATTAACTCAGTTCTGCTGAGAGTCGCATGCACTGCACACAAAAATTGCTTGTATGGGACTATGGGGACTACACGCAAATGTTCGGCCCGAACATTTCGGCTTTTTGGGTCATATTTTGAATGTCAGGGCATTTGAAGAACAATTGTTTTCAGGGGACATTTCTACCAAGATAATAAATCTTCCTAACTAACAAAAAGAATGAGAAAGCTCACCAATTATTTTTTACATTTCCCAGAACAGTAGCTTCCCTTTAAATGACCTTTGTTGCCTTTGACCTTAGGATGGTGATCGGTTCTGGAGGATGCCAGAGTGCTATATCAGGGGAAGCACCATCAAATACCTCAGGATACCGGACGAAGTCATAGACATGGTCAAGGAAGAGGTCATATCCAAAGGTCGTGGCCGCGGGGGCGGAGGTCGTGGAAGGGGTCGTGGTGGACCTGGCAGGGGAGGTGAGTTATTGCCTTTTGTCTTAGCAGGATTTGAAGTTGGTTTTCAAAGGAGAAGAATTTGAAAACACATTAGTGAAAGTTTGAGTGAAAAAGAAAAAAAGAAGAGAAAGAAAGTAAAAAATGAAATAATGAAAAGAAGAGATGCAAGAAAATGGGAGTGATGTTACGATGTTACGTAATGCATTTCTATTTGCTTGTTTGAAAGAAATATTATGTCATATACATGTATGCACCCTACTTGGGGATAGGATTATTGCTCATGTGAAAAAGTCTAAATTTTATTCCTTCATCAAATTAGTAGAAATGAAATTGATAACATTTTTTACTGAGTGCATACAGTGGTTCTTAAAACCAACAAATTGTTGGCTCGGATCTGAAGTAGCCCCATGTTGACCAATTGGATTTTAGTGGGTCGCTACAGGGTACACGCTGCTTTGTCAGGCAAGCACACAGCATTCGTGTGGCATACTGCTCCGACTGTAGCACAGCAATAGTCCTAGTAAAACAATTTCATTTGATTGATATTCTTATACTAATTACAATACTCCATCAATACTTCCATGTTCTGAAATAGAATGTCTCCCTCTCTTGACGAATCACGGCATTCACGATCCCATCACTGTACCGGTATTTGTTGATGATGCTCATGCCTGTTAGTGGTAATAAAGGGCATAAAGACTTGACATTCATGCGTCTGTATATCTCCCCAAGGAATATCAGCCAATAAAAACATTTTTTTTATTACTCAGGAAATGGGGGGAAGAGTCGTAAAATCTTTACTCGGAAAGTCATCTATCTATATGTTCATCATAAATCCATTGAAAATGATTCAAATAGGAAGAGTTTAGCAATTTTCTCAAGTGGTGAGTGGAAAGTGATTGAATAATAGAAATAGATAGATAGATTGATAGAGAGAGAGAGAGAGAGAGAGAGAGAGAGAGAGAGGGTGAGAAAGAGAGGATGAATAAAATGTCAAGAGAGAGAAAGAGAGATTGATTGAAGGGAGGGAAGAGAGGAAGAGGGAGAGACAGAGATGGAAAGTGGATATTTTGCGCTTTGATTGGTCCACACTTTTTTGCTGCCAAGAGGCGAAAAATATAATTTTTGCTGTTGCCCTTTTTTTTGCTGCCCAATATCCCGTTCATTTGTACGAAGAAAATAATAAAGCGGGGGTTATCCACTTCATTTGTGGACAAGCATTCATGTGTAAGAAAATGATTTTTTAATTTTTATTTTCATTGGGTTTTCATGATTTTCTGATAACAAATTACAGATAAATCAAAGCAAAGAAAAAAGAAATGAAAAAGAAGTAAATAGGATAAAGCAGCATTACACATTATTAGTATACATGCACATTGGAAACAGTACAGCATATGTACACGTAATTAAGGCAGTCACTTTGTCTCTTCTACATACTTATCTCCTATAACTTAGTATTGTGTAGTAACAGAGGGATAAAAAGGGCAATTTTGCTTACTAAGTATGTACAACTTGTAAAACAAAGATAAAAAGGGTCATAAAAATTTGGCTTTCATAGTTACACGTGGGGAAGAAATCATGGGGAAGAAACTGATTTTTGGGGGGTAAAATGACAAATGAGTGCGTAAAATGACAAATGAGTGCGTAAAATGACAAATGAGTGGGTAAAATTGCACATGAGTGGGTAAAATTGCACTTCTTGATCACTTGCGCAGTCATTCATATTTGAAATATATATTAATTCATGCATATAAACATGGCATTGGTATGAAATGTTAATATCGGAAACCCGCCATTAGCCTGAATAGATTCACAGACCCCGTCATGGTTATTTATTATTCATAGCACAAATTTGTACATGTTTTATTTTTCTTTGAAATAAGGAAAGATTATTGAGGGTTTCTTGTCATATCTTTCTAGGAAAATTATTTGGAAAAAGGAAAGGGAATTTTTTAGCTGGTCAGTAGGAAGATGCTAGCAAAACTAAGATGCTGTAAAGTTTTTCCACCTTAAAGGTAGTAGCCCACCTTTGCAAGTGGCACCCAATCTGCACAAAAGTTTTACTTCAGATTGCTTTAAAGGGAAAGTCCACCCTAGAAGTGTCACTGTTTCAATAAAAGGAGATAAATTTGAACAGCATTTAAAAAAAGAAATGAGCAAAATCAGTCGAAGAATAAGAAAATTACACTAATTTACATTTTCTAGAAAAAATCCCTCATGGCTCTGCAAATTGGCAACACTGATGACATCATATGCGAGCAGCTCTCCATTCATTTTGTACATGAAATTTCACATTTTCTCAATTTTCTTGGAAGTTACACATTTTCTAATCCCCATAGTAATATACATGTATGTTCAAAAGAATTGCTTTTTACATAACATACTTTGACTATGGGGTAAGAAAATGTGTAACTTCCAAGAAAATTGAGAAAATGTTAAATTTCATGTACAAAGTGAGTAATTTACTAGAAAATGTAAATGAGTGTGATTTTCTTATTCTTTGACCGATTTTGCTCATTTCTTTTTTAAAATGCTGTTCAAATTTATCTCCTTTTATTGAAACAGTGAAACTTCCAGGGTGGACTTTCCCTTTAAGCTACAGAAAAAAAACACTTGTAAGCTTTTAGATCCCTGTACATTCCTGTTTAGGATTGAGAAGGAAATATTCAACACAAATTTTCTTTTACTTTTTTGTTTTGTAAAGGCTTCTTCCAGACGCTTTAAGAGTAAAACCATTCATTTTTCACTATTTCTTTGGAATATTGTTGTAAATTTGATTACATGATAGTCCGTCATTTAAAATTGAAATTGGCTTATTTTTCTTCAAATACTGAAACAGTGTTGTGCAAATGTGGGCTACTACTTTTAAGTTGAATATTGAACAAATGAAAGGTTTGATCTTAGGTCAGCGACTGAAAACTCCAACAACGTTGATGTGTACACGTGCCAAAGCAATGAGAGCTCTGTTTACACGACGAGCGTAACGAAGCACTGTGATTGTTGTGCGGGGAGTGGTTGGAGTGCAGTCCTAGCGCTTGTAAATGTAGAGTGTAGCTGTTTATTTGCGAACATTGCTTTCAGATATTTGCCAAAAATCATGAACGGGATATCATATGATCTCCCACATGTTTCTATTCATGCAAGGCGGACAATATGAGACTTATATCAGCTTTATGCCAATGTTCTTTTTGCTACCCAAATTGTACATGTAATGACAGGCACAAGTCGGTCTGTCAATTCACCAAGTGATTTTCAAGGAATGCACCCCAAATCATTGCATCATTAGGTCCTATTCCATCAAGAGTTGGGGCACAATGACTCCTTGATTGATCGCAATCTGATTCCAACCTAATTAGATTTAGAATTTGGTCTGCTTATAACACCTTCATAATCAACGTATTGCCAGGTACATGTATGTTCTGCAGATCATGTCTAGAACTTTTTTGCCCTGTTCCTTTCTCCCAGTTATAAATACACTATGGAGAACTTAACCTGATTAGGTAGTCCTGGAGTGTACTCGCTTCGTTGCATCCCCCTCCCCCGCCAATAATCGTTAAAACGCCATCAAGAAATTTTACCCGATTACGCAGTCTGGAATAGCTCGGGTGCGTCCCGCCAATAATCGTCAAAAAGTCGTCAGAAATTAGCCAATTATTTTACCATGGGTGATTAGGGAGGTTGATGAGTTCACCACCTGGTGTGCCCTTGATTGAGGCTCTTTGATGTTACCGCTAGAAAATCGCCTAATGACTTAAAATGTTACGATTGTTGGGTATACCATTCCTCTGTGTGTATTAAAGCTTAATAGTGCAACCACATATTTTCTCGCAAATTGCAAAACTACCTAATTAGGAGAAGTCATTACTATTACAGCCTGCGGTGGAAACTCAATTTCTGGAGAACTGAGATGAGTAATGAATT
Organism: Echinometra lucunter; assembly: GCA_029962745.1. Taxonomy (NCBI): domain Eukaryota; kingdom Metazoa; phylum Echinodermata; class Echinoidea; order Camarodonta; family Echinometridae; genus Echinometra; species Echinometra lucunter. The sequence continues at coordinate 27,477,258 of CM057157.1, forward strand.
ACAATATTCTTGTTTTCTGGATTGTGGAACTTGATTCTTCCTTTTCTGTCTACGTCCCTTAATCTGTGCCCTTCTTGTGCAGTATGAGTGCACATGAAGGGAATAGTGTACTTGGTCATTTTGATGTAATTTTGTGTTTGTATTTTGAATAGTGGTATTTTACTGTAATCAGAATTGCTTGTACTTGAAGTGTCTAGCTTTGGGATATTTCAATTTATTTTGGGGAAAATGCAGGAAATATGGACTTTGGCTTCTTAGTAGACCATGCATGATTCTGCCCCCAAGCCATTACATGTTTGTATCTGACAAGATATCGAGCATGATATGCTGTAAATTCCAAAATGCAGATTCACTTTGTAAAGTCACCATGTGGTTAGTCCTGAAAAGGACTGTTGGTTCGAAAGAGAATAGAAAAGGAGGAAAGTACTTTCTTGCTTCGTCCAGAGGACTACTGAAAACGTGCTTCTTTCATGAATGTGTGGTAGTCCTGTAAAACTTCTGTACATGTTAATACTTATGTATTTTACGTTTGTGCCAGTGAGTTTTCTCCAAGCATGTTGTTGTGGTGGAAGTGGTCAAGAGAAGTGGGTTGAGGTACTTGTAGATGGATCAAGTGTTGAGAAGGGAAGTTAATAAGCCTGTAAATGGAGCAAGGGAGTTAAAAGTGGACTGGCACAAAAGGAAGGAGAAGACCAAGAACTACATAGAAAGAAATGGTGAGGAGGGGGAAAGCAGGAAGGTTGGGCCAAAGGACTCGAAAGGAGGATGATTCCCAAGACAGGGGCAGGTGGAGGGAGGCAGGGAGTGTCATCATGGCGCAAAAGTCAGTTGCGCCTCATAAAAGAGGGGAGAGGCTGACTGTTACCGTGAACATGATGATGCTGTATGCTGGGGGTTAGGATTTTCACTTTATTTAGTAGATCGAGAGTATAAATGTAGGTACTGGCCTAATGTTTAGTCTAGTGTTGGAGTCGTTCGTATTAGTATTTTACCTCCAGCAGTATAGCGCCTCCTCTTCACGATACAGTTGCAATATCTTTGGATCTAGAAAATGGGGAATTACACATTATACAGTACATGAACAGAAAGAGAAAAACTCACTGGAAATGCTGAGTCCATTTTCATCGCAGTATGTTGTGTTCTTCTCCAATAAGATAGATTTAATTGTCACTAATCATTAAAATCTCTGCATTGGCAGTGAAGTGTTTTATATACCTATGGTGGCCCTGAAATACATGTATGCTCGACAACAGGTCATGTGGGTCATGAATTTCGCATCCAGGGTTGCGAATTTCGCATCATGGGTCATGAATTTTGCATCCCAGGTCATGAATTTTGCATCCCAGGTCGTGAATTTCGCGTCCAGGTCGTGAATTTCGCGACTGGGAAGCAAAGTTTGCGTCATGGTTCACGAATATCACGACTGGGACGCAAAGTTGGCTGTAAAATTCACGTCGCACATGACCTGTTGTCGAGCATACTTCAGGGCCACCATATATACTCACTGTTATTTGCAAATTGGTCATGATTATGTTAAACTTTGCAAATTTTATTTACATTGTATATGTTTTGTACATTTTTTTCCGAATTCTATAGGAGAGTGAAATGAAATTATTGCCAATTTGAGGAGAGAAAGCTGATTAAATAAAACACTTTAAGAAAACTGTACTGCTATGGGATAATAGAAATTGAGCAGCTTTCACTGCACTATACATGTATATCTTGCGATCTGCATTGTTGTTTTCTTGACAGATACAATTTGCATGCTCTTTACTCGTACACTTAAGCATTATGTAGTTTGGATAGCACTATTATGACAGTCTCCTTACACGAATCCTTAAATTGGCAATGTGATGGAAAGTTTAAAATCACTGATTTTCCCTGCAAATTGGCAACTTTTTGACTTCTCATCATGCTTTCTGTCAACTTATATTTATTTCTGATACATGACATTATATAAGAAAAATGTAGCAATAAAAGCAATGTTGGTGTTGCCAATTTGAAGAATAAAAGCTGATCAAATTAGGCTTTAGATAATTCATGTCACGAATGGGTTAAAAATGTAGCCACTTTCATTGCACTATGTTTATCTCTTGTGATCTGCAATCTTTTTTTTTTTTTTTCTTGTCATATACAATTTGCTTGCTCTGCATAGTTTGGATGACAATCTCCTTACATGAATTTGACTCCATATCATTGGAGAGCATAAACGAAGAGGGGTAGAGTGTATTGATTGGTGAACCATTGCACAGATAGGATGTCTTCTGTGCCGTCATCATTAATCATTCTACACGAAGCTTGTAAACGACACTGTCAAGTTTCTTTTAAATGTCGTACTCTATCCCATAACGTGCCTATGATAAGACGAACCCCTGTTCACATTGTACGGAATATATTGACATTGAAAGGGTGATATTTATTATGATTGTGGGGTCTTAAAGGTTAAATGGCTATATCCAATACTTATATGGGGGCTCTGGGCCTCTAGCTTACATGTAGGTCTGTCCCTGGGACCATACTGTGAAACAACCACTGTTGTTCTCTATAAAAACCCTTCTTTATTTAAATTCAACCAGAGCACTTTTTAGTTTCAAGAGCCTTTCTAGAACCTTTTCTTCCTCAGGAACTACACTGTGAAACAACCTGCACCGGTATTGTTCTCACTTCTCACTATAACTCTTTTAAAAAAAATCCTACCAGAGTTAAAAAAAAAAAATTAGCTTTCAGGGTCTTTTATGACTTCCCAGAAATCCAGACCAACATCACACCTTGCTTTCATTTGCTGTTTGAGACTTTATATCACTTTAGTTACCAAAGTATTGTCAAGCATCTATGAAAAACTTCTTACAAATTCATTAAGTGTTGTGTTTTAGCAGGATCATTAAAAAAACCACCACTTATTAACATCTTTCTCTAGGAAAAAAATATACTGTATACCTTTTGAAAATGCACTGGATAATTTTCAAAATGCACTATAGGGCATGTCTAATGTAATGTTTTTCATTGAATGGGTTTGCGAAGGAGAAAAACAAGGCTGAACAAAGGGAAGGGTAAAATCTTTTGGGGATGCTAATTGATAACCTTGCTTGAAACCTTTCAAATATGTTTTGAGGTCAATTTAGAATTTGTTTGTGCACAATGCAACCGAAGGAGAAAACATACAAAACGTTTGATAAGTTGGGAGGGGGGGGGGGGGGAGGAGTAAATTCTGGGAATGATGATATTCATGGGTGACTGTTTTTCCTCGCAAATGCCACTATCTTTTTGATAAACATCAAAGAAACTTATATAGGAATTTTCCAGAATTCATCACATTGTAAGCTATGTTTTCTAAAGGAATAAGAGCAGGTTCAGTTCTGTGTGGGTGTGAGTTTGTACAGTGTACACACTGTATAGCTGCAAAAAGGTGCCTTATAAGTAGAAGTGCTGTAGTCAAGTGGTTTAAGGCGCTTGACTGGAGATGCGAGAATCAGGGGTTCGATCCCTGGCACGGCACTTACGCCCTTGAGCAAAGGCATTTTAACTACATTGCTCTTTTATCGTACATGTATATCAAATAAATTAAAGTGCTGTAGGTATATATTTGATATCAACATGTGAACAAAGAAAAAGTCATGAGAACAATGGTCCTCGGATGTCAAACAATAGTCCTTGCATGTCAAACAATAGATTTTTGCCTTATTCTGCCAGCCTTACAAGGACACTCAGGAGTAGAGTGATGTGAACCTGTGTGTGTGTCTGTCTGTGTATGGGGGAGGAGGGGGGGGGGGGGTTCCTTATGATCACACCTTCCCAAATGACCTTTTCTATGTAAGAACCTAAACACTTTTCATGTATTGTGTTTGTCCATCTCAAAAACAGTCACACCTGTGACTTTTAAAAGGCTATTTGAAATCTGATCAGAAAAGGGTGCGATGTATTTTACCTTTTCACCTACATTGTATTTTGCAATTCTAAGGTGGGAATTCAATGCATGATAATAGAAAAGGTGTATTTCAAATACATTTCAGACAGGGAACGTGGATATGTTCACCTAACATCAGTATGTGTTCTGTTCTATTTATGTTTTAATGTTTTGGGTCACCATGCTACCTTAACTTGAAAATTTATTTGGAAGACAAAGAGATGATGCATTCTCTAACATAATTTTTCCATTTGATAGTAGAAAAATTTTGAGTAGCTGAATTTAAAATTAATTTGTCTTGAACAATATATTTAGGATGAACCTGACTCAGCTTTGTAAGCAATAATAATACCCATCTTTGCCAATTTGAAATGTTGATGAATTTGCTGTGAGAATAAACAAACATTATTCTGTACCGGTAATTTGTTTTTCATCAAATCCAAGCTCCTGTATCTTTTGTCAAATGTTCCATGGAATGAAGTAATATTTCGCTTGTCTTCGATCGTGGGAGTAAGTATTCCACAAATGAAATTTGCTGTAGACAATAAGATACATATTTACTCTTTTTTTGAATTTTATTGCATTTTATTTCTTGATTTAAAATTTTTTCTATGAAGCAATAGGTTGCATACCTGGATAATCTCAAGCTGCAGCTCATTTGTAAAAATTTACATTTTTTTCCTTTGTAGAATGATGGTCTAAGCTAAATTCCCAAGTTTTCCGCGATTTGGAAAATGGAAAAAATTCATGGAATTTGGGGAGAACACGGAGTTCATAGAATTTCATGGGAAATAAGATTTTTTCGGCAAAAAAAATTTGAATAAGAAAAATGCAGAGAAAACATTAAAAAAAGTAAAATCCATTGAAGCACAAGCGTGCATCAGAAGAAAATCTTGATCGAACCTGTCAACAGTGTGTAGTGTTTGTTTGCGAAGCTTTATTAGCGTCTGCATGTATACTGCAGTGCAAATATATACATGTATTAGGGTAACCATACATTGATTGGGGTAGATTTTTACTATTCATAATTGCTTTGTCATATGTTTTGTACATGTCTAGGAAGAACATGAAATTTGCATTTTAGAAAACAGAGAACTGGGATTTAAAGGCATTGGCTAACTTTGTGAGCAGCTGATTTAAAAATTTTTCAAACTGAGATGAAACACGTGAATGAGTACTTGTATTTGTACTCAAAAACCCTGAAACCAACCATAATTTGGAATGAAAAACTGTAAGTTAGACGCAAATCGCAATTTAATTAGCTTTCGTCTCGAGAGACAGTGAGCTAAGAGGACCGTTTACACGAATTAAAAAATACCGTTATGTGCCTTCCGCCGCGTGATACGCCAATACTCAAAGTGCAGTCCGTGAGCCATCTGTGCATGCGCACTCCTTATATCTGGTCTGTGCAACTGTCCTGGTATATTTTTCAAACATTGCTTCACATTTCTATTATTTAATAATACTTCCTGTGGATATTATACTCTGAAACTTTCAGACTGGTATTTTTACACTGTAACCCCTATCTTTATCCCGTTTTCAAGTAACAAAATGAGATTTTTTAAAAATCATAACAATGTTAACCAATGCCTTTAAGTCTAAGCAAAGAAAATCTACCAGTGGCTGATCAGATACTAGCAATTAGCCAAATTTATGATTGTTTGTGTTGTGTGGATGAGTGTCTCGTGAACTATTGAAATCATATTTTGACCAAAATCTATGGATATGGAGCCCAAACATACATAGAAGCATTTAAACAAATGAATTATTTATTATGAATTTTTTCCTTTTTTTTATTGAAAATAAAATATCAACAAACAATATCATTTAAAATAAAGTAATTTGTTTTTTATATTAACCCCCTTTAAGATTAGCTTTACAGGAGGTGGAACACTATCTGTGTGGTAGGGACATTGTCCTGCATGGTATGTGTGGATGAAATCAGACCTAGAGAGTCATTGATAGAGACCGGGATGAATGTCAGAATAACACTTCATCTCATGTCACTGAAAAAACATGCTACCCCTCTCATTTTCTGACCCAGTTATCCCTGAGAGAAGATGAGAATGTTATTTTTGCTACTTGATGAGAGAGAGAGAGAGAGAGAGAGAGAAAGTAGTCAGTGTAAGTGCTTTCATCATTGTACATAATAATGATAATAATAATGATGGTAATAATGATAATAATAATGATGTTAATGATAATGATAATGATAATAATAATAATGATGATCATAATAATGATAATGCTAATAAAATTAATGATAATAGTGATAACGATAATGATAATAATGATGATAATGATAAAATAATGATAATAATGATAACGATAATAATAATGATAATAGTGATGATAATGATAATGATAACGATAATAATTATAATGATGATGATAATGATAATGATAAATAATGATAATAATGATAACGATAATAATTATAATGATGATGATAATGATAATGATAAATAATGATAATGATGGTAATAATAATGATGTGATAATAATGATAATGATAAAAATGATAATAATAATAACAATAATGATAATAACAATAATGATAATAACAATGATAATAATGATAATGATAATGATGATAATAGTAATAAAATAACAGCCCTAGGAACTGTAACAACCAGGCACAGAAGCTTCTTGGCTGATCTAAGAGTCAAGGTGTCCTTTGAAGCGATACAGAAGGCAAGCTTGCTTGGGACAGTTCATATCCTGCGGAACATTTTGAATTAGAAAGAGAAGTGAACAATGAGAAGAGAACTTGTTTGATACAATATAAAACAATATAAACAATATAAATGACCCTAGATTTCTTGAAGAAGTAGGTTGCTGTTAAATATACCAACAGAACATCAGGTTGTGGAAAATGTTATAATGATAATAATAATAATAATAATAATAATAATAATAATAATAATAATAATAATAATAATAATGATAAGAATAATGATAATAATAATCATAATAATGATAATAATAATAATACATGTAGTAAAATTCTGGACTCCTACAGCACCTAATATATCTCTGATATCCTTAAGCATATTACAGAAATATTATTACCCCGGTTGGGATTGCCTGCACACATTGTATGCACCTTCTCCACTCTCAGGGGAGCATTCTAGCCTGGCACCTTTTGCATACGCTGACAATGCTAAACATACCACTAGGCGTAATGTACATACCATAATGACTTTCCCATCCTACCCTTATTACACCTGATGGAGAGTGGCAATTGTAGATTAATGTCTTGTCAAAGAAGGACACAAGTGCTCGCTGGGGTTTGAACCCACGACCTTCGCATCTTCGACATCTCTACTTCCTGCAACACCTTCCCCATGGTCACTTTCCAGCTTTTACCAAAGTTCCACCTTGAACCCAGGGCCGACATTATAACTACATGTAGTAGTCATTACTAGTCAACATTATGACTAGTAGTGGCACTAACAGTAAACCTAATTCTAAGCTAACTAACCCTTGCCCTAAAACTTACCTTAAAGGGAAAGTCCACCCCAAAAGTTTCACTGTTTCAATAAAAGGAGATTAATTTGAACAGCATTTTAAAAAGGAAATGAGCAAAATCGCTCGAAGAATAAGAAAATTACACTCATTTACATTTTCTAGTAAATTGCTCTCGGCTCTGCAAATTGGCAACACTGATGACATCATATGCGAGCAGCTCTCCATTCACTTTGTACATGAAATTTCACATTTTCTCAATTTTCTTTGAAGTTAAACATTTTCTCACCCCATAGTCATTGTATGTTCAAAAGAATTGCTTTTTACATAACATACTTTGACTATGGGGTGAGAAAATGTGAAATTTCATGTACAAAGTGAATGGAGACCTGCTCGCATAAGATGTCTTCAGTGTTGCCAATTTGCAGAGCCGAGAGTAATTTACTAGAAATGTAAATGAGTGTAATTTTCTTATTCTTTGACCGATTTTGCTCATTTCTTTTTTAAAATGCTGTTCAAATTTAAGCCCTTTTATTGAATTAGTGAAACTTCTGGGGTGGACTTTGCTTTTAAACCATGGCCATTCCATCTCGATGGAAAAAAAGAATATTATTTTTAGTGGCTTTGATTTACCAAATGAAAATAATATAAGTGGGTAACTGTTATTAAGTTAATTGCAGTGATAGGTACAGATTCAACATTTAACTTGAACCTCAAACTAAAGTACGTTTGCTCCCTAGAAGAGAGTCCAGATTCATTTTTGTGTGAAAGCCATTTACACAAAGTGTAGCTCTTTCAAAACTGAGTAAAACATGTGAGACCTATACAGTAACCTGTCATTTTCCTGTTTTCTCTTTAGTTAGTATTCAAAAAAAACTTTTAAAGTTTTATGAGAAATGTGTTTGTACTGTGGGTGTATTGTATTGAATTGTATCTTCCTATAATATATGAAATCAAAGATTATACATTTGACAAATGTAATTTTGGGGCCTTACAAGTAGTTCATGTATGTGTAACTGCACACAATTTTGATATTAGTATTCAATATTCAATATTCAAAATAAACTGAACATGATATTAAGACTTTGCCTGCTGAATTGAGTTTTAGGGTAAAATAATGACAATTGTTCTTTTGATATTGGCTTTAAATTCTGATATCCTTTTTACATGCAGTCACTGATACTGATAATTATTCTATAGATATCGCTCAAGTATCCCAGCCATTTTCAGGTTCCCTGGTATGCTTATAAGGGAGGAAACTAATTACTGCAATTGTTTAATTGAATTATATGATTGTGCCTGTAGTCAGCATTATTTGACGAAGGATGAACATTTTTACTCGGACATTTCTTTGCTCTTGAGTTTCTGCCTGATACTTGTCGTTTCTATTGCCGTGGGGGACACTATCTTGCACGACAGTGGGGGTTAAGGGTATTTCCTTGCTAAGACGCTTATTTTACAGCTTGCCCGCCTTCCTCTCGTCTACGCTAACTTAGCGCTAAGACCACGAGGGCAGCAGTCAGGATGTAATCCCATCATTCTCCATTGTTTTATCTGGGCATGCCGATGTCAAACTCAGTGCTGGTATCGGATGTACATGCTGGTATGTGAGGACTTGGTGCATTAGGATGAAAAGAGAGAGACAGAGAGACAGAAATTGAGAGGGGTTGATAGGAGAAAGAGAAGGAGAGGTGAGGTGGAAGAAGGCTAAATGCTAAACAAACCACAATTGACTTTCACATCCTACCGGGTACCCACTTAACACCTGGGTGGAGAGTGGCAAATGTAGATTCATATCTTGCCAAAGGATATTAGTGCCGCGCCGGGATTTTAACTCGGACCACGAGATCTACAGTCCGGTGACATATCCAATAGACCACGACATGAAAGAGAAGGAGGGGAAAAATATGGGACATTGAGAGAGAGCGAGAGAGAGAGAGAGAGAGAGAGAGAGAGAGATGGCATGGGATGGGGAAGCAAGCAGGAAGGAGGGATAATAACATGCATGTTAGCATGAGGACACGAACGCATGAATGTGATTTTAATAGATGGATGTGAGGTAGAAGTGATACCGATTATGAGGTTATAAATATATATGCTTAAAGGCACTGCAGTAAAATGGGGAATAAAGATGCTGTGGAGAGTGGCCGCAAAAATGTGAAATATGAAGGGTTTGCACCATTTTTGTTGTAAATGTTAGGAAATGTTTTCCTTTTCATCACATTGTGACTATTCTTCTCATTTTATATTTGTCAATATTTTGGAATTATGACAGAAATAATGAATGCAAGTGCCATGAACAATGGCATTATGACAATAATAGCGATAATAAATGAAACTTATATTAAATGAGAGATCTACTCTGTAGAGTGCTGTAAAAGGCACATGCAGGTCTAGAAATGTTTAAGAATTTAACAGATGCGTCATAAAATATTTACAGGAATGAGAGAGGTTATATACATGTACATGTAGGACATGCATGAGCAAAGGATCCTCCCCCCCCCCCCCCCCCCGGGTATATAATAATAATGAAGAAGAAGAGGAAGAGGAAAAAGAAGAAGAAGAGGAAAAAGAGGAAGGAGAGGAAGAAGAGGAAGAAGAAGGAGAAGAAAGAAGAAGAAGAAGAAGAAGAAGAAGAAGAAGGAGAAGAAGAGGAGGAGGTGGAGGAGGAGGAGGAGGAGAAGAAGGGGAGTGATTTATCATTTCACTTCAAGGAAATGGTCAGATGGGCATAGAAATATTATTAAAAGATATCAATGACAACAACACCACAGAAATTATTCATGTCATTTGGGAAACAACTGGTTTTTTTTTAAATTCCTCTTATACCACTTTCACACCAAACAAATATAACGGAATAAAAGCGTTTTTTGAAAAAAACGCTTTGGTATGAACACTCGGCAAAGCGTCATATTTGAAAACGGAATCAAATATTCCGCAATCTACGTGTGAGGTCTATCACTAGGTTTTGAGGTGTTTTGAAAACGGAATATTCCAAATATGACGCTTTATTTTTTGGTATGTACAGAAAAAAGGAAATAAAGCGGAATGAAATGTCAAAGGTCAACCAGGTTCCCACCGAAAACCTGCATGGTGGGTAATGACATATTTCCGCACTCTCTCACACCGTAATATTACGCTTCGCTCAAAACGGACTTCATTGGTTCAGTGTGAACAGAAACCAGAAGCGTTTTGGAAGCGTTTTGAAAGTGAAGCGTCATGAAATATAACGGCATGGATATTCCGTTTCGGCAGTGTGAAAACAGTATTAGTTTCCAATATATTTCTTTTAATGATATTATCAAGCACCTCAAGATGAACAATTCAGCCTCTTTCACATCCATCTGCAAAAGTTTAAAAGTGTCCTTTAATTGATAAAAGGAAAAATAATTCCAAGGAGAATTTCTGGAGATAGGATTGCTGATTTCATGTTGAATGATATAACAGTAACATGTATATCAACTCCTTTTATTAGTGTTGTGAATAGTACACATGGGAAAGGTACATGAAATTCACAAACAATTGCATACTTGGAATTCTTGTAAGGAAACCATTAAGTTTACCAATGGGAATACTTGAAAATCAATACTTCTTTTGAACAGATTATTTGGTAGTTGGAAATCTTTTTAAAACCATTTTTTTTTTTTTTTTTTTTTTTTGCTGGAGTACTGTAAAATGCACTCTCAATATATGTTTTTGTAGTTTGATTGAAAGCTGATAGTACATAAATTTTCTGAAGAATGCTTCCCTAGGTAGTTTATCACTCCTACTGCATCATTAAGTTCTGTCCTTTGAGTTTTATAGAGCTTTCAATATGTCAAGTGTTAATTGGATCCCTAGGGAACAGTGATTTTTCTCCGTTCAAAAGGACTTGACTCAAAACAAATTACAGTTCCATCAGTGGTGTTGAATTGTTTTCAAAATCAAACTGTCAATTCTAGTAGAAAGGATAGCAAAATTTCTAAAACGTAGGCTGTATAGTTTTTTTTTTTCAGTCAGATGTGTTATATGTAAGATTTGAGCATGATTTAATAATATTTGAACAGACTCTTTACAATTACATGTATTGTTACACAGAAACCAAG
>CM057157.1:27489214-27619324 GCA_029962745.1 Echinometra lucunter
AGAAGAAGAAGGAGGAGGAAGAGGAGGAAGAGGAGGAGACCGGTGAACAATAGGAGAGAAAGAGAATGTTAAAGTGATAGACAGACAAAAGAAGATATATACATGTAGAGGAATAGGGGATTGGGAGAACCATAAAAGATAGAGGATAAGCAAGAGGAGGAGGGGAGGGTGGGGAGAGAGAGCAAGAGAGAGAGAGAGAGAGAGAATGGCAAGGGAAGATATATCAATCGAAGGAAGCTCATATATGTGGGGGTCGGGGATTGGGTGGTGGAGATCTGAGGGGATAGATACAGGTGGGAATAGGAGAGAGATAGAGGGGGAGGGGGAAGGGAGAATGAGTACAAGACAAACAGATAGACACACACATTTAGAAGAAAAGGAGGGAGAAGAGACAGTGCGTTTAATATGAATAGGGAATGAGGCAAAAAGAGAATAAAGTGAATTTTGAAAGGTTTCTTACAAGGTCTAGCTGTAAAATATCATTAATCTTGTTAAGTTGGAGAAAGGTAACCTTCCCAACGTGGCTATCATAAGCATCAGTCAAACCATAGATCACATAGTGAATAAAGCTAAACCATACTTAAGTACATTTATCAAGCAACAAATGGACCTTTATTTGTTGTCTTTTCTGATACTAGGTGGTCGATCTGTAAATACATGTACTCTGCTAAGTTCTTAAAGACATCAATCATGACAATAAATTCACGACACCAAAAGCTCTCTTATATTTGTACTCTGCTAGAAATGGGAGTTGAATATTTCTTGTATTCTGGTTGGTCTGTTTTTTTCCTACATCCATGTTTTAAATTTTTGTGCATACTGGTAACATAATATTTGTGTGACACAACCAGCAATGAAATCAGATAAGGTGGAAGTGAGAGAAATGAATTTCAAACTCGGAAGTGAATCGGTGATGAATTTTAGAAATAAGTGTATTTTCAAAGAAGCATGTCTGTTTTGAAAACTTTGCATTTTATCACCTTTTCTCCTGCTTTCACTTCTGTACAGACTCTGTGTACACAGCATATGCACAGATTCTGTGCACAAAATCACAAAAATGGTATGCTTGTTCGTTCCTGTACTAGTGTTTTGAGTAACAAATGCATGCCATGGGGGAGGGGGCTTTAAAAGGTAATGTAGTATCTCATCTTGTAGTCGGAGTTATGTTGTGAATGACGATGTATAATCTTAGTGAGAGTAAGCTCTTTCTAATGTGTGTTTTGTGGTCCTATTTTCAAAATTAAAATTTTATGCAAGTCCCTGATAGAGGTGTAGCAGTTCAATTATACTTTTTCTTTTTGAATTTCTGAAGTATGAATTATGACATTCAAAATTCAATTATAACAATGTTTATTTATAAAATGACCTCTTCAAACAGTGAATTTTTATTGCAGAATGCATTAAAACAGGGTTTCCATACCTTAAATTCCAAAAAAGTCCCCATGTGCTTCCCCGCTCGTTTGCTTTGCTCACTTGCCACATCTCCTCTTTTTTGAAAATTTCTGTCTCATGCCTGTTTTTCTTTTTACTTTAGAACATCAAGCTGGGTTACAAAAGGTTAGGTTTACGGTGACACGGCATTTGCTCCTGCGACAATTGCTCCTGTCTTCATTTCTCCGAAGACACAGAGTTATAGGATTGTGATAAGGGTTTTGGTTCAAAATACACCATGTTTACACAGTGACTCGGCTCGGGGTTCAACACGCGAGCCGTGCTCAACACGGCAATTTTATGTTGTGTAAACGTGATCAGCGTGATCCGCGAGCCGTGTCGAACACTGCTTTTTTGATCCGTCAGAATCGTAGGTTTCAACCTGCGAGCTGAATCAGACTCGTCTATTTTTTCGTGTGTAAACAGAAAGCCGTGTCGAACCCTCGTGACCTCGGTCAAACACGGAATAGCTGCATCCGGTATTGCACGAGATAGCTCTCATTTGTGACGTTAATTCTACTTCTGTTCATGATCCGCGGGCCGTGTTGAACTTGCCTTTTTCGTTTCGCAGCGTTCGACCCTGCTTGAGGATTCAACACTCGAGCCGAGTCACTGTGTAAACACGGTAATAATGTGAGGATAAAGGATTAGCCTAGGGTTAGTGTTAGGTTTAGGGTTAGGTTTTACGTTTGGCTTAACATGCAGATTTTCCATAAGAGCAATTTTCGCCGGAGCAAATGTCATGGAACCAGATTCACAAGCCTCACATTTGCTATTCTTCCCAAGTTAGATTCTGCCCATTATCAGTATAGATTAACAAAAGAAGCCCAGTGAAACTGTAATGAAATTATGGATTTTTTTGTTTTTGTTTTTTGTTTTTTTGTAGAGAGTTTAGATACAGTTCAAGAAAGCTGATCTATGCATTTTTTTCTTTTGATACAGAGGCCAGGATAATGATGGTACAAATCAAATTTCATGCAGAGTTTGGCCAATTACTGAGGCTGGAATTGTGCCTATATGTAGATACTTTTTCCTCTTTTAGACAACCTGTTAGCAGAACTTTGTTACATTGTATCCATCTATGGTATTTTGATTCAAGGTTAAGTTCAAATTCAATAAATTATACAGCAAATGGTTATCAGCTGTTTGGTTTTCTTTGGGGAGGAGAAAACATTTGCCCTAATGACTTTACTACAGTAAGTCAACGGCTCCCTTTTGTGCCTTTATTGTATTGAGTTTCGAAGCCCTTTCATTTAAAGGGACATGCGATTAGGCCTTCATATTTAAAACATAATATTCTAATAGGCTGTGTACGTGTATTAGAAGGGGTTTTTTTTCCTGCAAAAAAAGAAATCCTCTGTATGTTGCAAGCGCATAGTTGGGCCCCAAAGTTTACACTTTGTAGAATTTTTTTCTCCCTCATTAATATATTCACAATTTCACCCTTTCCTGCTAACTTTTCTGAATTGAATTGGTATAGATCTGTCCATGTAGGTCCGAACTTAATACCCTTTTGGCAGTGAATATGATAACGGTATTATCATTATTGTTGTTGTTGTTATTATTATTATTATTATTATTATTATTATTATTATTATTATTATCATTATTGTTTTTATTATTATTATTATTATTATTATTACTTACTCCAGTATTTTGAAGCTGACACAGTAAATGTTCTATCACTGGCTAATGTGCCAGTAACTGAATATGTGAGACGGAGAGGATCACTGGCTGACCTCAGTGCTCTGGTGGGTGTTTATAAATTCAAACAATTACCTAAATACTTTGGAGCTTAATTATTATGTACTTTGTAGACAAACAAGAGTGATTTGAAAATTGTTCTCCGTTTCAGAGGAAGCCTGTGTAGTGAGTTAAAGAGTAGTTGAGAAGGATGATCCCGAGAAACCTGCAATATTAATCATGCTGCTAGCTATATTATTCCTTTTTCATCTTGTACAGCCTTTACCTTTCCCTGCAAGGCATATTTTTACAAACATGCTTGCTTGTGTTGATCTGCTATGAGCACAATCCCACCCCTTCTCTCCTAACAATGAGGCTAGGTTAATTCCCCCCTGTTCAGACACAAAAACGTTCATACTGAAACTCGATAAAGAAACGTCGTATAAAATTGCCATCGTATAGCCTACAGACCATTCAGACGCACATCCTGACCTCTCAGAAGAAACCTCGTATAGATGCGCATTTTTCTACTTGCACATGTTGCCATGGCAAGGTCATGTATCCTTCGACCATGCTCATTTTATACCGCTCCATGGTCACCATACGTTCAGACCCACATGGGCTGTGATTCTTTATCAAGTTCTAGTTCAAAACGATACTCAGACCCTAGTTTCGTTATACAATGTTTTGTTAGTCAGCGTTCAGACACACAAATCCATCGTATAGCTTCAGTATAGCCATACAACAAATTTTTTTGTGTCTGAACACAGGGAAGGTTAATTCTTCCCTTACCATCACAAGAAACTCAAGTCAGCTACTGTTGCTCCTTGTGTCTGGATACTTGTTTTCAGAAAGGTGCACCTTATCAAGGTACTTCTAATCTTTCCCGAACCTCTTCCGGCACTTTGCGAAGGTAGAAGAAATACTGTAGAAAGACATAAGGGTAGGAGGAGGAGCATGAATAGAGTTAAGAACACTTAAGTTCTATGTATGTATGTTAAGTACTCTCAAATCTATTTTCAGTGATGTTATCATGCATTAGAACTGGTCAGGGGCAGTTCTAAAGGGGGCAGGGCGGTGGCCACCCCCCTCTATGATTTTTAAATTAATAAAAAAAAGAAAGAATAAGGAGATGAAAAGAAGAAGGGTATGGGGAGAGAGGGCAGGGTCATGCAACTATATCATATCCCTATTTTTTCATTTAAAGCGTAATTAGACTCACCCGGGGGCAAAGGTTAAAAAATAGAAAAAATACTCAAAACTATCTTGCCCCCCTGTGAAAATACCCTGGTGCTGCCCCTGCAACTCATCGATAGAGTCTCGTTTCATAACAGCCTTTAAGGAGTTTAATAGGATTGTTCAACAACAACAATAATATTTAGTTGTGGAAACCCCACTAGCCCCAATTCTATTTTTTTTCCCCCTCTGCGGATAAGTCGGTAGGAGAAGATGATAAGGGAGAAAGTATGATAGTCTTATGCGGTCTGGAGTGGAAGGAATATATATATATATATATATATATATATATATACCCATATACATATATATGTATATATATATATATATATGTGTGGTACTGGGACATGATTTATTAGAGTACTGTGGAATAGTGGTACAGGCTCTTGCCTCTTCTGATACGTCCTGGGTTCAATCCTGGCCCTGTGCTTACCTATCTCAGTGAATGAGAGGAACTTTTGATAAATTGCATGGGGGCAGTACTAATTATAGAAAAATAAGGTATCAAAGTTGTTTTGAGGAATTGTCGGTTTTTGTTTTCTTTTGTTTTTCTTTTGGATTTTTCCTGTGATGAATGCGGTCTCTTGTGTTCCTTTAAAGCTAAAGTATGAATTCTTTTCCCTATGATGGGTGCAGTGGGAACTCGTTAAAAAAGAGCTGCATTATGACAAGATTCCTGATATAACAATGTAGTTTCGCTGATCCCAGCTCTTTACAGTATACATGTATATGTTATCTTTATATATTACGCAGATATAAGGAGAGAGATTCCTCTTATAGATACTTTTCATAGTCCCGACTCCCAAGGTCCTCCGTATGGTAAATTTCCACTGTATTTGATAACTTTCAAAGACTTAATCCATTAAAGGAGAATGAAACCCTGAGGAAATATCCATTTTAATGAAAAGAGGGGATAGAGAGAAGCAATTTTAAAAAGGTTCCTTCAAAAACGGTTACAAAATGAGATCGGTTATATAATGAGAAAGTTATGAAAGTTTGAAAAGTCTCAATTTACTTTTTATGGTGATCCTCAAGTTGACAATGTTGCTTCAAAATGACAGGTTTAGAAGGACAGCTCTCAATATGTTTTGTACACAAAATTTCATATTTTCCCCATTATCTCACACGGTGCAGCTTGTCTCTTTGTGAACTTAACATAATGCTGTGTCGAATACATTTTCCTATGATATATCTTTAGCTAAGGAGGCATTTTTTTGTACAAAATATATGGAGCATTGTTCTTCTAAACCTGCAATTTTTGAAGCAACATTGCCAGTTTGAAGATTGCCTTAGAAGGTAAATTGAGACTTCAAACTTTCATAACTTTCTCAATCAGCTCTGTTCATTAAAATTGATTTTTCCCTAGGGTTTCATTCTCCTTTAAATTTGATAGCAGTCCCCCCCCCCCCCCCAAGGGAGGACTTTTTGATTGACTAGTGTTCATTAAAAGTTTCCTCCATTAATAGATACCTTCACACTACACCAAGTTTGGAAATCTACCTCCACACCAACCCTTTACAGTTTTTGAAGATTACCCAAGTCGGCCTGTGTGAAAGATCCACACAAGATGTTACAGTAGTTAAAAACATGACATATAAGTTCTATGAAATTTACAGTACAAAAGATTGTGCCGAATGCTCACATTTAATTTCCTAATATATTATTTTTTCAGAGAACAATTCAAAAGATTGCTTACATTTCATTGACCATCATGAATTTATCAAACTTGTAGATAAGAAATCACCAGAGATGTATTTTTTGAATTCAGAGAAATGCCATTGAGAGGGACTAGCATTTATTTTTTTAATAATAATGGTGGTGGTATTGCCATTCTTCATCGATCATCAATCAAGAGGGGTGTCACGTCAACCTTCAGTGCTTCGAGTTTTGAGAGCGTTCTGTTGCGACATCCAGTTTCCTGGGACTTCCACTCTGATCAAGGTTTTTGTTTTGTACCGACCTCCATATAGTAACAAGAACAGGATCCCAACCGCTGTGTTCATTGATGAGTTTGCAGATTATACAGCAACTCTTGTTTCCTCACAGTGTAAGCTTTTGATCGTCGGCGATTTCAACGTACACTGGGATAATTCTACCAATGCGGAGACACTAAAATTGAGAGATATTCTTGACTCCTTTGGTCTAGTCCAATTTGTGCAGGATGAGACTCATGTGAATGGTCATATTTTGGACTATGTGATTACTCGTTCCTGTGATAATCTCATCAAATCTGTTGAGGTGTCATCTTTTCTCAGTGACCATGCTGCATTACACTGTGTTCTGAACATTGCGAAACCAGCCCCGAAGAGACAGACCATCTCGTATCGAAAGTTGAAGTCGATCAACCATGATGATTTTGCTGCAGATCTTAAATCATCAGACTTAATCACTAATCCAGAGTCAAAGCTTAACCAACTGATTGAGCAGTATGAGCAAACACTTTCTCAAATTCTCAAGAAGCATGCTCCGCTAAAGAAATGCAGCATTACCATTAGACCTTTCAATAGATGGTATACGGAGGACATCGCAGAAGCCAAGAAACTCCGGAAGAGACTTGAGCGGAGATGGCGTAAATCAAAACTTGAAATCGACAGACAACAATTTACTTCACAAAGGGATCTTGTCTGGAATATGATCAAACAATCTAAATCATCATATTATGAGAATCAGATTTCAAGTTGTGAAAGAAACCCCAGAGAACTGTATCGAGTCATTAATAGCCTCCTTCATCGTCGGTGTCAGCCCAAGTTCCCAGCTCATGACACTGATCTCAAGCTTGCAGAAGAGTTCGTGGACTACTTTGTTTCAAAGATTGTGAAGATTCGAGAGGAAATGAACTCCTTGGCTTCTGCAGCTCCATCAGTGTCCATACATGAGATGTCTTCTTCTAATGATGCACATGTACCTACATTGAACTCCTTTGATCCAGCAACTGAAGATGAAGTGCTAAGAGTCATAACGCAGTCACCGTCGTCCACTTCATCTAATGATCCTCTGCCAACTTGTATCCTAAAAAAGCACATCAAATGTTTGCTGCCATGCATTACTAAAATTGTAAATGAATCTCTTCTGCATGGTGTGTTCCCGGACTCGTTCAAAAGTGCTATTGTGCGGCCTCTGCTGAAAAAGTCAAATTTGGATACCGAGGACCTAAAGAACTATCGCCCCGTATCTAATTTGAAATTTCTTTCGAAAGTGTTAGAGAGGGTTGTAGCAGTACGTCTCCATGACCATCTTGAAGACCACAATCTCCATGAACCTTTACAATCAGCCTACAAAAAACACCATGGAACTGAGTCTGCTCTTCTTAAGGTTCATAATGACATCCTGCAAGCTCTTGATGCCAAACAGGCTGTTTTCCTGGTGCTTCTTGACATATCATCAGCGTTTGACACTATCGATCAGGACATACTGCAGCATCGACTTTCAGCTGTCGGAATTAGAGGATGTGCCCTATCGTGGTTTTGCTCCTACATGAGCAATCGATCACAGGCTGTGAAGATCAGTGACTCCATCTCAACAGAGGTAGAACTTTCTTACGGAGTGCCACAAGGGTCAGTTTTGGGCCCGTCCCTTTATAGTATTTACTCCAGACCTCTTGCAGAGATTGCCCGATCACATGACGTCCATGTCCACCTATATGCAGATGATACGCAGCTATATGTACCCTTTAACCCATTCGTGACCGAGGTCCACATTTTGTGGTTTGGCCTAATATCTTTTGATGCAAAGCCCTAAAAATCATACCAAATACATGAGCAGAAAGAGCAAAAAATTCTACACAAACTGTGCCCATCTTGGTTGGGTCAATATTCGTTGTTTGATGCTGAAAATTTTTTAAAGGAAAATAAGCATTAAAATCCTTAAATTGGCAATGCGATGGAAAGTTTAAAATCACTGTTTTCTCAGCAAATTGGCAACATTTTGACTTCTCATCATACTTCTGCCAATTTATATTCATTTCAGATACATGACGTTTTATAAGAAAAATGTAGCAATAAAATAAGAATGTTGGTGTTGCCAATTTGAAGAATAAAAGCTGATCAAATTAGGCTTTAAATAATTCCTGTCACGAATGGGTTAATCCTTTGGACCCTGAAAGTGTTAATAGCAGACGTCAGAAGCTAGAAACATGTATTGCTGAGATGAAGGCATGGATGTGTTCGAACAAACTTAAGCTTAATGATGCTAAGAGTGAATTTCTAATTATTTCATCTAAGTATCTGAAAGTAGAATTGCAGCACCATTCACTTCGAATTGGTGATTTGGATGTAATGCCTGCAAACAGTGCACGTAATCTAGGAGTGTTGTTCGATAGCAATATGACAATGATTGACTTTGTACAAAAAACATGTCAATCAATGTATTTCCATCTACGTAGCATTAGTAACATTAGGAAGATCTTGTCAGATAAAACAGTTGCCACTATCATTCATGCGTTTGTCATTTCACGTCTTGATTATTGTAATGCCCTTTTGTATAATGTGTCATCTTCTCAAATAGCTAAATTACAAAGAGCACAAAACTCTGCTGCAAGAGTACTGTCTAGGACATGTAAAAGGGACCATATTTCACCTATCTTGAAAGAGTTACATTGGCTGCCAGTCAGGGATCGTATTGAGTACAAAATTTTGCTCCTTACTTGGAAAGTTTTACATGGTCGTGCTCCTTCATATCTTGTAGATCTCATTTCCAAATATGTACCAACACGTTGTTTGCGTTCTTCTAGTAAGAATCTTCTTGTTGCTGGAAGAACAAAGTCATCTTTTGGCGATCGTGCTTTTACTGCGGCTGCTCCATTTCTATGGAACCAGTTACCAGCAGATATCCGTTCAATTGATTCCTTTGATTCCTTTAAGTCAAATCTGAAAACGGTCCTCTTTGCCAAAGCATACAGTGGAATGTAATTCAACACAAATATGTAGTTTCTTATTCTATTTACTTTTCTTCTTTTCATTCTTGACTATTCATGCGCCTCGGAATAGTATTACTAGATAGATGGCGCAATACAAGTGCATTATATTATTATTATTATTATTAAGGATCCACTGCATCTTACTTACCCTCCCTCCCCAGCCCACAAAAGCAGACAAAATGACGACACATACCCGGTAGACTCCTTCGCAAATTCTGGAAAATATATCGAGAAAGTACTTTCCAAGAACTTATAGACTCCTGTGAGGGTAGTGTACATGAGCTCTTTATGCACCTTCTGAAAATCTGGGCTTGGCGAGAAGAGGCCTAAATATGGAACTGTAATCTGTCAGGATTGTACTATGCTCCCATAAATGTCAGTTGATTTGTCCAAGTCAGCAGGGTAGCCCTGATGAAGTCTGGTCTCCGACTGGGTTACCCAGCAGGTCTCCAGGAAGTGGACTTCAAGCTTGTCTGTCCTCTTATTGACATCTGCAGTGCAAGGAGGGATAGATATGGCTTTCCAGTCCTTCCAATATTTCTCTCTCTCTCCCCCTTTCTTCTGCCCTCTCTCCCATTGTTCCAATATTTTTTCGCTCCCTTTCCTCCCTTTCTTTCCCCTCTCCCATAATTCCAATATTTTTGCTCCCTTTCCCCCCAGTCTTTCCTCTCTCTCTCATCATGCCAATATGTTTTTTCTCCTTTTCCTCCCTTTCTTCTCTCCCATCTTTCCAATATTTTTTTCTCTCTCTCTCTTTCTCCTTCCCTCTCTCTGCCTATCATTCCAAGATTTTTTTTCTCTCTCTCTTTCTCCTTCCCTCTCTCTGCCCATCATTCCAAGATTTTTTTTCTCTCTCTCTTTCTCCTTCCCTCTCTCTGCCCATCATTCCAATATTTTTTTCTCTCTTTCTCCTTCCCTCTCTCTGCCTATCATTCCAAGATTTTTTTTCTCTCTCTCTTTCTCCTTCCCTCTCTCTGCCTATCATTCCAAGATTGTTTTTCTCTCTCTCTTTCTCCTTCCCTCTCTCTGCTCATCATTCCAAGATTTTTTTTCTCTCTCTCTTTCTCCTTCCCTCTCTCTGCCTATCATTCCAAGATTTTTTTTCTCTCTCTCTTTCTCCTTCCCTCTCTCTGCCCATCATTCCAATATTTTTTTCTCTTTCTCCTTCCCTCTCTCTGCCCATCATTCCATTTTTTTCTCTCTCTTTCTCCTTCCCTCTCTCTTTCTCCTTCCCTTTCTCTGCCCATCATTTCAATATTTTTTTTCTCTCTCTCTTTCTCCTTCCCTCTCTCTGCCCATCATTCCAATATTTTTTTTCTCTCTCTTTCTCCTTCCCTCTCTCTGCCCATCATTCCAATATATTTTTTTCCTCTCTCTCTGCCCATCATTCCAATATTTTTTTCTCTCTTTCTCCTTCCCTCTCTCTGCCCATCATTCCAATATTTTTTTCTCTCTTTCTCCTTCCCTCTCTCTGCCCGTTATTCCAATTTTTTTCTTTCTCTTTCTCCTTCCCTCTCTCTGCCCATCATTCCAATATTTTTTTATCTCTCTCTTTTCTCCTTCCCTTTCTCTTCCATCATTCCAATATTTTTCTGTGGCTTTCTTTTTCCCTCTTTCTCCCATCATTCCAATATTTTCTCCCTCTCCCTTTCTCCTTCTCTCTCTCTCTCTGTCTCTCTTTCCCTCGTTACATTGGTCATCCACCCTCTGTCTCTTTTCTCATGTGGAGCATTTCTGACCTGCCAGAATTCAATATTTTTTTTAAAATTTTGAATGATACTTTTTTTTTTCTTCACAAAACTCTTTTTTAATCATTATATTTCGCTATCGCATTGGCTTAAAAAAAATCAGAAAAATACCACTGACATTCTTAGGGAAAATGATAAGCATTTTCTTTTGTAGAAATGAATATCTTTGATAAGGAAAAATTACAAATAAGAATGAAGGAAAATTACAAATTTAAGAGGAATAAAGGATAATTTACCCCGAATTAGAGATAACTCAACTATTATTTAGAGCAGTTACTTCAAGAGATTTTGTACATGTACCATGACACCTCTTGTATTGCCTTGGTCCCCATCACATTTTGGATGACTTTTCGACAAGTATTTACATTACTAGTCACAAGAGTGAAAATGTTCCTTGAAGAAGTTCTACTGCTACCAGTTTTTCCCCCATGAGCAGTAGGCACAAGTTCAAGGCTCGTCCAATTATTTCCCCTCCGAACTGGGCTGCACCCGACCGCAAGACCCGGACCTGGGATCCCCTTTCAGAAATAAATTGAAATTCAGATCACATGTTAAGACAGCTTGCCAACACGTGGCGGTGGCTGAGCGGAACGAGATGGGGGAGTGAGAGGGCAACACGGGAACTAGAAGGGCGTGTAAATGGTTGGGACCAGAGTCCAGGCAGCAGGCAGGGTTCCTGCAGTCATGGAAAACCTAGAAATGTCATGGAATTTTGAAAATGTTTTTCCAGGCTTGGAAAAGTCATGAAAAATGAAGAATTGTGAATATGCCATGGAAGTTTATAAATTTGTATATTTTTTGCCTTTTAATGGTCTTCTTTTTTGCACTGTTATTTTCTTTAATGGAAAACCATTTCATCGAATAAAATCGGACGAAATTGGTGTGTCTTCATTTCTGTCATTCGTCTCCTGATCTCTCTTTTAAATCATGCTTTATGCACAACTCTCAATTTGATTGAGCAAGACACTGGCATTGAGACATTGAGTACATACACACTACGTTGTCCTTGATTTCTAAGATTTAACATGGAAAAGTCATGGAAAAGTCATGGAAAAGTCATGGAATTTATTTTTTAAAAAGGCGCAGGAACCCTTAGCAGGCATATACATGTAAAAGCAAGGAGGCGTATTAGAAGAGATCCTACACCTCCCTCATGAAAGTGGAAAATAAGGATATAAGATAGACAATATCGTCTGTTTGGAGCCAGAAGGGTGTTAACTCACATACTTTTAATACATAGTCACTGCCCTTTTGGCTCTGAACATACAATATGCAAGTGAACTGTACCTACACTAAGCAGTTCGAGAACCAGTGAGCAGGGAAGTATGCAGTTGGAAAGAGAGGAAACGAGAGGGGCATGTAAAGTTTGCGACCAGAGACTAGGCAGGAGGTGCATTTACAGTGAAAGTGGAAAATAATGGTATGTGATTGAGAATATGCAACTGAACTAAGCATTCTGAGAACTAGTCAAAGGGGAACAATAAGAGGGAACAAGAGGGGCATGCGAAGTTTGGGACCAGGGACCAGGAGGTGTGTTAGTGAGAGCAGAAAGAAATTGGTAAAAATCAAGGGGCATAGACCATATGGGAGAGCGTTTATCATTTTTTGTTACAGGACTAAATGGTAGATGGCTTTTAAAAGGACAACCCCAGCCCCCCCCCCCCCCTCCCCCATGGCATATAAAAATAGTTGAGAAAATAAAAGGAAATGAAATGCTGTAGCAGTATTCGAAATGCTGTAGCAGTATTCGAATTTGCTGTGCCAGCAGTATTTCATATTTTACCACAGGAATTTCTTGTATATCCCTCTGGAGCAAGAATAGATAATACATATTTTTAATAACCATCTTTAGCAAATATGGAATTACTTTGTACTAATCATCCATTCAGCAATCATGCCATTGCCTATATCTTGCTGGTCAAGATGAAATCAGCCTATTTGTAAGCTTGCCTAGCAACACCATAGCAACTAGCCATTGTTGCCCTATCTCTGAGTTCAGTCTACATCTTGAATTGTAGTATCAGTTCTCTTGTGATTGGTTTACTGAGAATCAGGAGGGTATTGTTATTGCAAGTTTTGAAGTCAAATCATTAACTCACTAGTCAGTTCAGTTGACTGTTGGCACAAGGACTGGTCTGCCATTGTTGACGCTTGGCACACATACATATACTGTGTGCATGTACCATAATTTGGAACAGTGTGGCAGTCTTGTGTTTCGATCCATAGCAAATACAAAGTTAAATGGAGGGTTAATAGGTGCTTTCACACCTACCTGATCAAGAAAAAAACTACAGGAACTTTTTCATGCCCCAAAATAGCCAATAATTATTTTGTGCTTTCACACCTCCCTGAAACAGACCCTCACAGGAAAGTTCTAGTACTTATAAGCAGTTCTCGTAATTTGCTTTCGCATTACAAATATCAGGAAATATCCCTGTGACCTTGGAGAAAATACCTGGAACTGGAGAAAGTACCTACTAAACTTCAGGTATTTTTTCTTTGGGGATATTACTAGAAATACCTGGTATTTTCTGATTGGGGTAGAACACTGGATCAGAAAATACCAGGTATTTTTCATGATCAGGTAGGTGTGAAAGTGCCTAATGTCCTTTCTGATTTCAACCAATGAGTAATGATTAGATTTAAACCAAGGTCCATGGTTAAACAGAGTGTTAATCTCCTTTTGGCTTTCAATCAATGAATATTGATTTTAGTTGAATGGAGGTTAATGTCCTTTTGGCTTTCAACCAATGAATAATGATTAGAGTTAAACAGCGGGTTCATGTCCTGTTGGATTTTGACATTTTTTTTTAGAAATCGCCTTTTATTGATCAATAAAGGGAATACAATACAATAAGCCCAGGTTATACCCGTTCTTGTGGAACACGATACTGGGCAACATGAAATGGAACAGTTGACAACTAAAACAGGGAAACAAACAAAAAAAGAAATGTGCACATATCAAACAAATAATTTCAGATCAAATAATGAATAGATATTTAAAAAAACACTTACTGCATCGTGTCTTAAGTTATTCTTACTTTGTTAGTATCCCATTACTCAAATAATGATTAGAGTAATAGAGTTAACATAGGATTAATGTCATTTTGGCTTTCAACTAGTGAATAATGATTAGAGTTAAACAGAGGTTTAATGTCATTTTGGCTTTCAACAAATGAATAATGATTAGAGTTAAACAGAAGGTTAGCACCTTTTGGCTTTCAGCTAGTGAATAATGATTAGAGTCAAACAGAGGTTTAATGTCCTTTTGGACTTTCAACTAGTGAATATTGATTAGAGGTAAACAGAGGGTTAGTGTCCTTTTGGCTTTCAACCAATGAATAACGATTAGATTTGAACAGAGGGTTTATGTCCTTTTGGTTTTCAGCCAGTGAGTAATGATTATCAGCATCTGTTCTCATCGATAAAAAAAAGTCGATGGTATCTGTCCTTTGCGCAATTATCCTCGGATTTTAAGTCGATTACTGGAGGATTACGGAGATCTCCTTCCAGCGATGTAGGTCATGCATGTAAACAACTTCCGTGCTTGGGGGTGATCGTAAGAAATTTCTTAAAGGAAGATGATTGGCTTCTGTTTCCATGGCAATAGCTGAATCATTGGAATGGTATTGTTGGTTTTCATTCTGCATCAGTACTTATGAAAGGATGAAGATGGGTTAGGTTATTATTAGATTCCCATATTTCTTGAATCGACTTGATATTATCAATTTTGTATTATTGATCTTTTTGATTCTGTAAATATCACTGTCATTATGTAGAAAATGAATTTGCAATATTCTGTGGAAGGTGTGCTTTTTAGTACTTATAGAAGTACATGAGTGCGAGTGTTCAGCCTTTCCATTCCAGCAATTTTGTCATAAATCACCGCCACTTGTACATTGCTTATTTCAGTTGGTTATATCATCAGTTACCAATGTTATTCTGTGATTGATGAGGCCTGTGGGCCAATATGATTAATGGTAAGTAATGAAGTTAAAATTAAACAAATCAACTCAATATTAAAACACTTCTTTCAACATTACACTATTTCAAGGGGACTGATATATCCCGTAATAAACTATTTTTTGAGAAAAATAATTTTTTATCACTGCTATCAAGGCAGTTCTTTGTTTTATATGGAAACATGATTAGCAATTTTTTTTATTTTTTGTAATAAATTGTATGAATTTGCTATTAGGTCAGTAGGTTCTTTGGTGGAAAATGTTGATTTTTATTGTGCATAGGCTTGTATGGTGCAAGCACTCAAATGTTGCAGAAATTATATTTCCCTGGTAAATGCTTGTATAAGGGGTTGGATTTGAACAGACCCCTTCGTATAGGTATGGATAGAGTTCACTCATAGGGAGTTCAATCATACTAGGTCCGGCAGTACAGGGCTGCTTCACCCCTCGTTTGACCCCTGATGACCCCTTCTTCCTGGAGCTGTTTGATTAATAAACACCAGTGGTCATTTGTCCATACATGTCTGTTTGACTTGTGGCTGCAATTTGTCGTGGGTTTGACATGTTTTGGGGGGATGTTGAATACAACAGCAACAATCCATCCATTCTTGCCCATGTTGATCTACAAATTCCCGCAAGTAATTGATGGCATCCCGGTCAAAGTTATAAGCTACTGTCAAAGGGTGAGGTCCTTTCTCCTCTTTGTACTAGGATGCCGTCTGTTCACTGTTTGAATGATGACTAATCAGAAAAGTGATGTGAAATGATGGTATCTTGTTCAGTTATAAGCTACTGTCAAAGGGTGAGATCTTCTCCCCTCTTCATACTTTGATGCCATCCTTTCCCTGTTTGGACACTGTTTGAATGATGACTAATCAGAATAGTGATGTGAAATGGTGGCATCTTGGTCAAAGTTATAAGCTACTGTCGAAGGGTGAGGTCCTTTCCCCTCTTTGTACTTGGATGCCATCTCTTTTATACTGTTAGCAACTTAGCATGGTGACTAATCAGAATGGTGATTTGAAATGATGGCATCTTGGTCAAAGTTATAAGCTACTGTCAGTGGGTGAGGTCCTTTCCCCTCTCTGTACTTGGATCCTCTTTCTTCACTGTTTGAATGATATATTCAGAATGGAGATGTGAAACATGGCACCTTGGTCAAAATTATAAGCTACTGTCAAAGGGTGAGTTCCTTTCCCCCTTTGTACTTGGATGCCATCTCTTTACTGTTTGCACAGTGACTAATCAGAATTGTGATGTGAAATGAAGGCACCTTGGTCTAAGTTAAAAGCTACTGTCAAAGGGTGAGGTCCTCTCCCCCCTTTTTTTGTTGTTGTACTCTCATGCCAACTCTTCACTGTGTGAATAATCAGTAATGAAGGGGGCTTCACAGGCAACTTCCAAAGTTAGAATTGTGATGTGAAATGATTAGTGCAGCTGTAACATTGCCTGACTCTTTACTTTTTATTGCACAGTCTCCTAAATTATAGAGATAGTAGGCTGACCGAAAGGAAGAGAAAAATTAGCCGTTTACTTTTTCACACATCTCATGATTGTGAAGATGCAAGAAATGGCATAGAAAACAAGATCAGTCTGTATGGTTTTCCTGTTTTGTGTCTTTCCACACTTATTTCACATTGTGATACTTAGTTTTATTTTTCTATTTACCTCAAGTACATGTATGATAACTATTTCAAGAAAAGAATGGACCTTGAGGGTTCATACGGGTCAGGGAATTTCTGGAAAGTCAGGGAATTGGAAATTCTTTTTTCCAGAAGCAAAAAGTCAGGGAAAGTCAGGGAATTTGTCAGTTTTTTTCTGGAAAGTCATGAAAAATCATTTAATCAAGATATTTTTCATGTTAAAAAAATTTGACCTCCGGCCAGCCCTGCATTCATGGCACTCAGATCAGCTTTGAAACTCCTTTAATCAGCACGCTTTTTATGTAAGTTTTGCATCACATGTGATTGATGAGTCATGGAAATTTGCATTTTTCTGCCCTGGAAAATCATGGAAAGCCATGGAATTTTGAAAATGTATAAGTGTATGAACCCTGGACCTTGCATTAGTTGTTTTAATCATGGGGAGACAGTTTTTTCTGGACACCAAGAAAAAAAAGAAAAAAAAATGTAAACTGAGTCAGTAAACTGGTATACTGACTTTATTCGTCTTGGTATGAATTATTTCTTGAAATTTTGTTGGTTGTATATCGCCGCATCAGTGTAAAAATGCCCCTATCTGTATTGCACAGAGAACTTACTTTTAACAAACGTGATGCATTTTAAAGTTTTTCTATTGAAAATTCAGTTGTGACACTCTGACTAATGTTTTGGAGTGAGTGTTACCATCCGTTTGGAAATAAGTCAACTCTGCCTAAGTCGAATTTCTTGGGACTAAAGAAAAGGCTTCGACTTAGAGAAAATTCGACTTATGAGGGGTCAAAAACAATTGAAAATAAAGGAATGGGACCCAGTACAGACCTTCAACTTAGGGTATTATTCGACTTATGCGACTTCGACTTATGCAGAGTTGACTGTAGTAATGAAATGTTTCGCAGCAAATTACAAGAGATCGCCTTTATTGTGCACTCGCATCACTAAGGATATTTCTGTGCTGCTGCTGTTATGATGTTTCTATTTTACCCATTCATCATATTTTAACGTTTTTTTTTCTCTTTCCTCTTATTATTTTCCTTTGCTGCAGGTGCATTTGGTCGAGGTGGTGGTCGAGGAGGAGGACGAGGCGATGGGAAGAGAGGAGGAAGAGGAGGACCACCAAAGTCATAGCAGATCATCGAGTCCTCATCGTAGTACATTCTTTAGTTATGTTAGCTTCTGAACCATCCCTCTGAGACATCCTCACACCAGCCTCCCTTCTCCCCCTTCCCCCTGTCCCCTGCCCCTGCCCTCTCTCCCCTGTGAGACATCCCCATACCAGGCCCCCTCCCACCCCCCTCTCCACACCCGTGGAACAGTTGCAGAGCTGCCAAGTAGTAGGATTTTATCCTATTTAGTAGGAATTTTTTTTTTTTGGGGGGGGGGAATATGACAATAGGATTTTTTTCCATGAAAATAGGATTTTTGAAAGTTCTGACATTGATTCTTTATTACCTTTATTTTATGTTATTTTCATGTTGTATTATCAACATTTAAGTTTACCCCAATGCTCGGTGTACTCTACCTGTGTATTTTGTACTGTAGATTATTTTCAGTAAAAGAAGTACAATGTAGAAGAGTTAGGATCAAAATGATTAATTAAGTCATACATATTATTAATATTGTATTTTCTTTCAGATATCATGGAGAGTGAAAGAGAAATCACGCTGTTGTATTTATTTAATTTTCATGCAAAAATAGTATTTTTGGTATGAAAATAAGATAAAAAGGAATACAGAACAGGATTTTTTTCCAGGGGGTTGGCAGCTCTGCAGTTGATACTGGCAATGCCAAATTCAACCAAGAAGTTGCCAAATAATTCAAACATCTACTCTACAGGCAGTTTGGTAGGGTAAAAGAATTAGCTTACAGATTTATTTTGTGGAAACTATTTGTACTGATCATTTCCACTGATTTGCTGTTGATATTCTGGAGGCCAAGATATCTATTACTGAAAGTTTTTCTTTCTCAAAATCTGAAGCTATTCTTGGCGTACTGTCATCACTTACTACAGATAAAGATAGATTATGAAATACCTGAACAGATGTGGAAATGCAAAGAGTTTGCAGGTTGCAGTGTGTCTGTGTCTGTGGGCTCATTAAGAACCCTGCGTATTTTTAATTTGATCTTCATAGACAAAACGAACCAATTCACGGAATACTTAGGATTGGAAACTGCATAATTGTACGGTTGGTTATGTGAATATGGAGAGAAAAACTTAACTGCAAGTTGTTTTTTTTTAAGTTTAATTTCTTACTTTTCATGACATGGGTCATTGGTGTATGAATTAAGCTCAGTAATAGAAGAAGATAAAAAGCTAAACAAGGATAATATACGAAGTAAGGACATTTCTGTGATTCTCCATTAAGAACTTGCTGGACATTTCATTTATAATTTTGGTGTTTCCACTGTGATGCTTCAGCAGTTCATAATATTTATGATTCCTCTTGGGCCAATCATAGTACCAGAAGTATACGTGTATCTTTTTTTGTAAATATATGTTTTTGTATTAAATATAATGCAAGATCTCGAGTTGTACTGTCTCCTATTTGATGACTTTGTTCGAAACATGAATTATGGGAGCACTGTGGTGTAGTGGTCAAGACTCTGGCCTCTCATATGAGAGGTCCTGGGTTCAATCCTCACCTTGTGTTCACATCCTTGTTTTAGGGTGTTTTGCTCATATGTGTTCCTCTTGACTCGACCATTAGAGAGTTTTCGCAACCAAGTGCGCGACTGCTGGTCGAGCATGTCGTGTATGCTTGTTCAAATCCAAAAGAACAAAAATCTGTGCATGCTCAAATGATCAAATTCCTGTTGAAAACACAAACGGTTTTTGGCCAAAATTGCATCTGTTTCAATGTAGGATGCAGGTAAGTAGCCTGACAATCAGTGATTATTATTAAAAAATTGTTTTCTTCAGATTTGAGCATGTGCACAAGACATGCTCGACTGGTGGTTGCATACTTGGTTGCGAAAACTCCCTAATTTGTATTAAATGGGTCCTTGGCAATGCAGGTGTAATATTTGTAAGGCATATGGGAAGAGCAGTAGTAAAGCACGTAATTATTATAGAAAATCAAGGCATGTGAGCATGTCTGTTCTTTATGTGATATCATCATCATCATCATTATTTGGTTTGGCATCACCTGTACCTGGGAGGCGAAAAAGCGAACTGAATCACTGTAACCCTCGGGTCTCTCCTCCCGATATCACTGATTGGGAGTGTGCAGGTGGACCACATACACCGGGGTTTCCCCCACTCTTATACGAATAGTGCAGTGGGATCTTTAACATGCAAAGGTGGTGACTCTCCTTTACACGGGACCTCCATTTAATGTCCTATCCGAGGGACAGAGTGTTTTCTGCTGTAGCATAGCCAGTGTCTATGAAACAGGGGAGGGGCACGATATACACATAATGTCACACAAACTTCAATTGAAGGAGGAAATATGAAGAATTGAGGAGAGGAAGAGAAAGAAAAAGATAAAGATGGAGAGAAAGAAGAGAGATTGGACATTAAATTTCATGAGACGAGATGAATGAATGAAATGAGAAGAGATATAAAAATTAAAAGGAGAAAGGGGAGGGTGGCAAAGAGCTATCCAGTGCAGTGGTATGACTTACAGGTTTTATTATGAAGTGATGTTGAATGTGATGAAGAAGGTGATGATGATGATCCACTGCCATCCTAAATTCAGGGCTCAAGGTCCACCATCTTTGGGCCACTTAACCTAACTAGGATATATACAGTGCTTTATTGAGGATTATCTGGAAGGTTTTCACCACTATGCAATGAAAATTGAATGGATAATTATATACAAGACAGGGGTAATAATAACTACATGTAAAGTGCTTAGAATTGTAGTATTAACCCATTCGTGACAGAGGTCCACATTTTGGGGTTTGGCCTAATATCTTTTGATGTAAAGCCCTAAAAATCATACCAAATACATGAGCAGAAAGAGCAAAAAATTCTACACAAACTGTGCCCATTTTGGTTGCATCAATATTCGTTGTTTGATGCTGAAATGTTTTTAAAGGAAAATAAGCATTAAAATCCTTAAATTGGCAATGTGATAGAAGGTTTAAAATCCCCGTTTTTCCCCTGCAAATTGGCAACTTTTTGACTTCTCATAATTTCTGTCAATTTATATTCATTTCAGATATATGACGTTTTATAATAAAAATGTAGCAATAAAATAAAAATGTTGGTTTTGCCAATTTGAAGAATAAAAGCTGATCACATTAGGCTTTAAATAATTCCTGTCACGAATGGGTTGAATGCTATATAAATGTAACTTTCATTACCTTCTCTCCCTCTCTCTCTCTCTTGGTATAAATCTATATGCATTTGTGGTAATGTGCTAATTGGGTGGCTTGTTTTGTAGCCATGCCTAATATTGAAGCAAGGAGTAAAATTGCTGGAAAAGGAAGAAAGGCCTCTCACTGGCCTGTGTATTGAAAATACTAGATAACTACGCCACTTTACTCACTTGTACCTATTCTCGAAACTTTTCTAAGTAAAGAACAGAACTATATAGACATGGCATTAGAACCCCCCCCCCCCGCCCTCCCTCACAAAGTTATGCCATTCACTCACAAAATATAACATTAAAGGTCTAAATTCAACATGCCCCCAGAAAATAAATAACGCTGACTTAATCTTTCCTTACTTTCCTGTCGTTTCCGCTTTTTCTCCTTATTCTCAATTTTGCTCGTTAATATGACAAGTATGCCTTTTTCCACAAGAGTCAACTTGAATCATATGCCAGGTTATTTTTGTTTTTACACTGTATTTGTAAATCCTGATTCTATTTTTCTTCTATTTAGTGGCTTTTTTTCAAAATGCATTAAGTAGCTCACCCAGATGCACAATTACACACGGGTACACGACCGCTTCTTATGATTTTTCAACTGATAAAAAAAAAAAAAAAAGCGAGGGAGAAAAAAGAAAAAGTGGAGAAGAAAGAAAAGTATGGGAAAAGAGATGGCCGGGTCATGCAACTATATGATACCCCTATTTTTCATTTAAAACGTTAATACATTTACCTATGGGTCATCTTGCCCCCTTATCAAAATACCTTGGCGCCGCCCCTGGGTATATTTCCAAGCAAACGGATTCACTTTAAGAAATGAGAACATGCTGTCGAAATAGACCCTCACTATACTTGGTCATTGGCGGGAGACACCAAATTTGTAATGGATTCCGTTTGCATGAGAGACTAAACAAAACAGACTGGTCAAGGTGCCGATCAATAAACATATTTCAAGGCGGTGAAAGTCAATAGGGCATCAAGGGCAACTGGCATTGATGAGGGGCTTAGAGATTGGGCTTTTTTTATGTGGAAATAGTCTCAGTAAATAAAGAATAAAGTTGTAATAGGTGACTGGTAGAAATAAATATCGGGAAAATCAAGTCACAGGTTGGCAGATGTATAAGCCTAAAAAGTGATGGTCTTTTAGATCTTCTTTAAATATTTGAACTGACCAATTTCAAATACCGTTTATTTTTATGATAATAATATTGTTTGATCAGGGATCTGTATCACGCCATGATGTCCTTCATATCAACAACTATCACGAGATTTTCTAACGGACTGGTATTTTTAGTCGCTTAGGGCCTGGGGGCAGCGCCAGGGTAATTTGATGGAGGGGAGGGGGGAGATGACCCATAGGTATATCTACACATGTATTTACGTTTTAAATGAAAAAAAATTGAATAAAACAGGGGTATGATATAGTTGCATGGCCTAGCCCTCTCTTTCCCCATACTCCTCTTTCTTCCTCTTCTTTTTCTTAGCTGGAAGGAATGGTAGAGGGTAAACGGGAAAGGGGTAGACAGCGAACCACTTTGTTTGATGACGTCAAGAAATGGACTGGTCTTAATTATGGAGAGGTTAGAACAAGGGTTCATGACAGAAGGCAATGGAGGTGCATAGCCGCCAACCCCTTCGGAAGGGATGGCACTAGATGGTGATGAAGTATTTAGCAAGGTGTAAAAAAAAATACCAAGCGGAGGAATTCTCGTCTTTCTTGAAATGTGATTAAAATGAGATAAATACCAGAACGCTTTGGGGATTATGATTATAAGTATTGTTTCATAAAGTCAGGGAAACATTCGAAACTCAAAATAGTCGAATAGAATTTTAGCGGCACGGAGAAATACATGAACACGAAGTTGTATTGTCTCTGACGTAGAGGGCTTGAAAAATAGTTCAGTATCTTGGTTGTTGGTTTGCTAGTTTATGATTAGTCGATTAACAATCAGCTTAAGTGGGTTTTATTGTTTGTTTGTGTTAGTGTTATCTTTATGAAGTAATTAGTGAACCAATTAAGCGCAAACAAAAGTAGGTTGTTACTCGAGGCTAAATACAAACGATGTCGTAACTTAAGCAACAAACTCTAGGTCCTGGCTCTGATTGAAAATAAAAAGAAAAAAAAAGCAAGGCGCCAACGTTTGAGTGCTCATCAAATTAGCATAGGCCCATTGGTAAGGAAATGTAGGAGCAAAGTGATTAATTCATGTACCACCAATGGAAGAACAAGCGATTATAACCATGCATTGATATTTAGAATTGCCCACCGAGTTACCCGCGGGTTACCTGGTGCTTCAACTTTCATGACTTCTTAATCTCCTAATGCAAAAAACTAATGCATGTCCATCTTGAATTATTAAAAATTGTTATTTCCATGATCAGTTTGCTTAAATTGAAAAAAGGGATAATTTTTTTTTATGTCTTTTATGAAGTAGAATCATACACAAAGTTTACAGGTTAAGGGTAAATAATAGATTTTATTGAGTGAAAAATACAAGTGTAGCTAATTACATATCGAAAACAATTACTGATTTGAGTTCTGCAGATAATTTTGAAAAAAAAAATTGGTTAAGGAGGGGGGGGGGGGTGTAGGGCCTGGCGCAACTTTTTATAGAAAGATGTGTGTCCTGTGTGTGTGTGGGGGGGGGGATGGTGGGATCATTGTTATAGGTAGGTCTATGCGGCCGTTCCCCTCCCCAGCTGGCCGCCCCCCCCCCCCCCGTCATATGCTGTCAGACTACAGTGCAAAGGCGATCATCAAATGAAATTAGAAGAATATAAGAAAAAGGAGAGGGAGTGAGAAAGAGAGAGATAGATAGATATGATATGACCTTGCTCCCTCAATGTATCAACAGTTATCAATGAGTCCAATATCATCGGCTAATTTTTGCTTCGTTCTCTATTTTCTTTGAAGAATGCATTCGAGATTTTCTTTTTGGAAGGAAGCTTTCTTATTGCCTGATGATGTAAATCGGGAGAAAACTCATTTGTCGAATTTCAAATTACCATAGATTCTTGCTTACACTCATTTTATTTCAAAATATTTCATGGGACAATTGCCTTCAATGACTTCTCGTTTAAAATTAAAAGAAAAGACCCCCCTCTGTGCTTATTTTGATCAAAAGCTCATGAAACACCGATTCATAATATTCTTTTGAGTGTCCCAGAGCGTTACCTATTTGGAATGAAGTAATTGAAATTATCAATGCAAAAGATGAAGAACTTATCCAGCCTTCAATTTTTCAGAAAATGTTTGGTATATATAAAAATGATAAATTTTAAACTTGTTCTTATGTTAGTGTTACCTTTATGCCCGGCCTTTGTGTTAGTAAATTCCAAGGAAAATCCCCTTACATTGAGGTCTTTTCGCTCTTTTGAAATCTAGCAAGGATTTAGAATACTTTATAGCTAGGAAAACAACTTTTTTCTTTGCATTTCAAAAAGTGGAGAACTGATTTTAATGATAAGTAGATTTACTTTTCTTTATATTTGTATATGCTGCTTCGCGTAATCATGTACATAGTTTTGTCGTGATTCTGTAAAAGTGTTTTTTTTTTCTTGAAATTTGATTAATAAACCCTGAAAGAAAATATGTCCCATTCTCACTGCTGTACTAAATGAAGCACACAACTTTTCCGCGCATGCATGACTGTCGGTTTCACCAAAGGAAGCGACCAAGACCTTGCATAAAGCCGCAAATGACCTTTTAGCAACACCTCTCCGAGTTTCTTTTCACCATTGGCATTGTCAAAGACGGTGTTCAAATTTACACTCTTCACCTCAATTTTTGACCGAACCACCAGGAACCAAATGTGAGTGCAATATTTATTCCTTCAGTGCCCCCAAATGGTTCTCGTTTGTGCGCGAAATTAATCATTCCCCAAGCAATTCTAAATTGTCATTGTATACAAGTGGGCTGGTTATATGGCGTGCTAACTGCAGTGATAATTGCTTCATTATCACCCTTCTCAAAAGAAATTCAAAGAAACTGTTGTCTGCAAGCGAAAAGGGTAGATACAAGCGGATACGCAAGGAATTTTTGTGTATGGCTGCAACCTTCTCCAGAAAGTATGTATATTTTAGTCTTTAAAGCAGACCTTGATTTTCTTTATTCGAAGGAATCTTAAGATCTGTACGGTTTTATTTATCAAAGCTATTTCGAAAATGTAAATTTGAAAATAGATTTTATATATCACCGACATATGAAATTTATATAAAGAATGAAATCACTGCACACTTTTGAATATAAACTCATGAGAAGTTATTTCACAAAGTATGCCTTAATTCTAAGACTATAAAGAGCATAACAAACCCTCGTGTACGTTAGAGCGGTACACAAGACGTGAGTGCGGCGCTCAGCGCAGGCCAGGGATCGAATTGACCACCACTACCAACCCCGCGAATCGGAAGACAGTAGATGCGAGGGTAATACAGAGAGTGACTTGTCTTGCTCCGATCAAGCTTACTCCGAAAGCTTCTTTAATTTCTTGTGTTAGTGTAGTCAATCTCCAATCGTCAATTTGTGAACACTGCCGCTGTGTACACATCTACTTCCCTCGAAATCTTAAGTGAGTCATTCAACGTTCTATGGTAAAGAGTTTACTCAAAGGGCTAGTGGTCAACATACGGCGTTTTTTGTTGTTCCGGCCAACGATACCACCTTTGAACAGGGAACGTTGGGCTTTGGCAATATCACGCAAAACTGGATTACATTTGTGGCTTCAATTCCTTAGTTTGAGCTTTATTTTCTCAGGGAAATATCATTTGATTTAGAATTTCATGACATGGATACTACAGATGAGCTGTGGATTATGGATCGAATATCAATGAAATTGCTTATTTTGCGAGCGTGAATCACTTGATTCTTTTCAACAATCATCCTTCGAAGAAGTTTGAAACCGGTACAGCTGCGGGCTCCAATCAGCGGCTTCGCAGCTTGCCCTCTAGCCGGGAGTTCTGGCTTGCTGCGAATTCACTGTCCGTCTCGTGGAGGGGAGCTGCAGCCATGCTGCTGTGGTGGGATTTAGTGGTGGTTCTGGTGTTGGTCTTCTTGCCGTGGCCGAGGGGGGTTGCTTCGAATATTCACAGCCTACGAGAGCAGCTGAATTGTCACACTCATACACAGGTTAGATTTCTCTTTCCATCATACGTGTCATATTCAAGCATGGTTTTTCTTTCCTAGAATTTCCATGGATTTTCATGAATTTCATTGATAATGCAAGTTTTAACATTGCCGACTATCATGAAATGGCGTATGCCTGAAAAGAAATTCAAAATCAGAGAGATAAGTGCAACTGATGAAATATATTATTTTGACCCCCAAATAACTGTTGAACTACTCCTTGTGTTTGGTAATTAAAGTACGTGTTTGAGAGTGTTTTATTACACTGAAATGCTTATAAATATTCAAAATTGTTTATCTTGCAAGGTTTTCCAGAACTTGTTGACGAAAACGAACTCCCAGTTTCAGGGGCTTCTTATGGGGACTGTAACCTTTCTCCAGAATTATGTTTACTGCTTTGTCAAATATGCTGCCCTTTTAATCCCCTGATTGTTAAACGAAAACAGCCCGATAGTTTGTATGTTGGTGTTTTTTTTGTAGTCTCTTCAGATGCCCTGATCATCTTATGTTCGAAAATCAATTTGGTCTCAGAACCTCTCCCACTTATTCTCGTCTCCCCTCGTCGTGATTAATTCCTCACGCTGAAATGATCCTCTTTATTCCCCTTCCTTTCTCTTACCCACTCATCCAGCGATAAAAGGGTTTTTGTTCGACTTTTGGCGACGTATATTCAAAGCCCCCCTTTTTCTTTTTGCCCCCTTCAGCACAGGTTTTACCATTTTGGGGGTTTGTTTGTGCACCGTCTTTTAACCACATCCTTATACTAGCAAGTTCTGGCTATTTCCTTACGTTTTCATTCGTGTTGCATGCTTTGGAGGGGATAGAAAAAAAAGTGAAAACTTGGCCTTGCAATAAACGTTAGAGACGATGTTGGCCAGTTCCGAACCATTTTTTGTTGCATCGTCTTTTATTTTAATGACGTAAAAATGATGTAGAGTTGGAACAAAATACGGGAGTTTACGACAAAAACTTTTTGCTCCTTGTAACTTCAGATTTTTTCCCCCTCATAGCCTTTATAGCCTTACAGGGACATTAAAATTGTCTTTCACACTCTTGATTGCCTTACTTTGGTCTCCTAATTTGCACCTTTCAGTTTGTTAAGGTGTTTTGTCTCGATTGTTTCTAGGGACGTCAGTCACTCTGTCAATCTCTTAATTGACAGATCATTCTTTTAATTTACTCTCTTTTCTTTTCTTTCAGGGGACAAATTCGTTTTTATGGCAAGTCAGAAGATATCCGCCTGCCTATTTCTTGGGGACAATACACGTACCTTACACGCGCGTTTGGGATTATATTCCTCAAAATACCAAAGTTGCTTTCCAAGAAAGCGAAAATATTTTCGTCGAGCTCGATCTCACAGACCCCAATACGATGTCCGAGTTGGCGAACTGTCAGTTATTACCCAACGGGGAAAATCTCAGTGATGTTTTACCGCATAGCATATACAGGAGATTAAAAACTCATTTACAGTATGTTAAAAGAATGATGCCGCATTGGCTAAGCGCCGATCAACGAGGTCGGGCGTTTTACGCCGACTACCTCTTCGAAGCCATCGTGGGGAACTGGGAGAGAAAAAGACCCATTTGGGTCATGCTGGTCATCGATTCGTTGACGGAAGCCGACATCAAATCGAGAGAAATACCCGTTTTGGATTTATATTTGGCCCAAGAGGCTGCAAGACTAAATAAAAGAACCGGAGCGGTGGAACAAGTTGAAGAGCAGTGTATTCCGCTGAATGGATTAAACTTTACGCAGGTAAGTTCATGATAAGTCTGGAATTCTGGTGAAAAATCTGGAAAAGAGTTTGTGTTTTGTGGTAATTGCCTAAGCAGCGATTGCTGATTGTCTTGGCGCGGTTGTCTTTGATGCTGCTAATCATGATGAATTGGAGGTTATAAATTCAATTAGTTGATCGGGCTGTTCCGATTTGAGAGCGTGTGTCGCGATGTTCGTGTGTCTGGACATGTCGGAAACTTTTTTTTTCCAAAATCTTATGAAATGATGTATATGTACTGCGAAAAAATGAGCTCCATTTATGTATTTATTTATTTTTTGTTGGGGGGGGGGGGGGGTGGGGATGATTTCTATTGCGAGAGTGGTTGTGTGAGCAATGAGAAATATGTGAACGGTATTCAAGAAAGTGAATTGCCTTCTATATTCTAAGGTCTACTGTCTCAGTAATATTGGCTGTTAAAGTTTTCCAGTATAGTTCCGAGTAATCACTTATCAGAAACTGGTCTAGTGACCGATTCCATCATTCCAAAATTATTTTTTCCCTCAATGATACCGATCTGTTCATGTTTTCATGTGGGCAATGTGAATGAAATTTTTAATCTTTCGTGTAATGCCCTTCCGTTTTTCTGAGACCTTGTATGTTCCCGTAGAACACGTCCCCTCTCTCGGACAATAGAAAGGAATTTGATCAACAAGCCGTATAATGATTTCAATAGCCGGTAACACCACCCTTCTAATTTAGACGGCATTAGCGCTACTTTAGAAACCCGATCAACTGGATAAGTTTGGGGCACATAAAGAGCTTCGCAGCAAAAGGATTTCGATTTTTTTTTTCGGGAGGGGAGGGTAGCGCGGCGGTGGAGAAAAACACGCATTCACCGGACACTCCAAATAGGAATGGAAATTAGGGGTTGTATTAGCATCCAAAA
This sequence comes from Echinometra lucunter, assembly GCA_029962745.1. Taxonomy (NCBI): domain Eukaryota; kingdom Metazoa; phylum Echinodermata; class Echinoidea; order Camarodonta; family Echinometridae; genus Echinometra; species Echinometra lucunter. The sequence goes on from CM057157.1 coordinate 27,517,949, forward strand.
TCGGCAGAAAAGAGAGAGTATTAAATGTCAGATTCGAGGGTTGACTTTCAAGTCCCAAGAACACGGTCCCTATTCAAGAACTTCTCTGTCGGCCCCTGCGATGACCGTTTAAAGTGCACTACTCTAGCGCAATGTGTTGTGCTATGGTTGGATCGAGTTCGAGTGGGGAATTCATCGCGACGTGGCCTTGCCTGTTTGCATCTAATTAAAAGCGCGGGCCTTCTCCTTTTTTTGTATTTCTTTGAAGTTACCGACTTGCAAAGAGAAGGAGACACTCAACAAGGCTGGTGCCATATCATAAGGTCGCCGGATAACTGAATAAACGATCTAACATCGGCGTTCCATTGCTAAGGGTGTTTGAGTATGTGGTGGCGGATTCTCATCTTCTCTCCAAGAGATGTGAACGAACTCGAAGGCGATTACGCAGTCGGGAGGAAGGGGGCTTGGGAATGGGGCAAGCGATGAATTATGTGAAATGTTTCAAAGCTAAAATTCAATTTGTAAACTTGAGAAAAAGAAGGAAGAAGGAAAAAAAAAAGTTGTTTTTTATTTGAAGGGGTAAAGGCAAAAGTGTTACGGCTGACTTTTTAATTTCATTTTATTTTTATGATGATTATGATTATGATAATAATGATACAGAGACTACATGCAATACAATAACAACACTTGTAAATATGGTCATTATAATAATAATGGTCATTATGAAAATGATGATGATAAAGTAATAATAGTTATAGTAATGATGATGATGATAATGAAATCATGATAATGATTTCAACAATAATAATGATAATGATAATAATAATGATGATAATAATAATATTAATAGGCCTAATAATAATGATGATAATGATGATAATGATATGATGATATCAATAGTAAGAATGAAAGGATACTGTACATTGTACATGTACATGTAATTATGCTAGTGCTGAATTTTAGTGATATTGATAATACTACCAAAAGAAAAACTTCTGCTATTACTACAGTAAAACTACTCTACTTAGTCTATTACCTTTGATAATGATTATGATATATTTCCTTGATCATGTTGAGGCTGGCAAATGAAAATCAGTGATACAGGACTTTGTCCCTGTTTAAAGGAATTTGAGGTCAAGGAAGAGAAAGAAAACGAGAAAGAGTTGTAGCTATCTCATCATGGCAGGATGGGTTTACTTGCTACTTCTGAACAGATGCTGCTACATGTATCTTGACCTCTTTGCCTTGGTGTGCAGTCATGCTAACATCAAATACAATTATTGAAAAATTGATTCTTTCCGGGGAGAATTGAATTTGGAATCGAAATGCAGAAATACACACGCATGATTAGGACATCCAGGGTCTTACTACATGTAGTCATGCAATGCCAGTGCAGTAATGTTGGATATGAATAAAAATATTGTACTACCACATTCCTTTTGCAAGGTTATTACAACTACTTGGTCATTATATGGTAATGTACAATTTATTAACATATGTACTGTACTTCTTGCATTTATTAAAAAAAATCATTCCTTCCTTTGTCTCACATGTAGTATTTTCATCTCAGATCCATTTAAGCTCAACTCTGTGAGTTTCAGTGATAATAAATGCATTTTAGTCAAGTACATTACAGCTCAGTTATGATCAGAGAGTTCCACACCAAGTTTTTTTATAAGGGGTCCGCAGTGGTGTACATGTATCTATAGGGAAAACAGCATCTGGGGCAAGCACTGAAATTCCAACCCTTCCAACTTCTGACGCCAATGGAAAAAAAAAACCCTTGAAATTTGGAATGTTTGGTTTCTTCCAATACTTCAAAACTACTTCTTTTTTTTTTGGGGGGGGGCCTTATGCTTTTGCTTTTTTGCACCCCTAAAAGTGGCTCACGGGGCTCATGCCCCCTTGCCCCCTAGGTACGCCACAGAGGGGTCCGGGGTGATATTCCTGGCCCTGTAGAGTATGTTCATGTATTGAGCCCTATGTTGCAATTGTTCAGTTTGGGGGTTTGGAGATTTTTCTAACATTGTATCCCACCGCTGCCACCAGAAATGAAAAAGGACATTAGAAAACTTTACTCCTTGATCAGATCTACTGGAAGAACAGTAAATGAAAGAATACAGTGCAAACTCATTACAATGAGCTCTGTTGTAACAATGACATAACAAATAACAATGTAAATTTGCTGGTAACAACACTCTTATGTACATGTATTCATTTTTTGTGTGTTATCCTGTTGAGGCTGATATAACAAGATTTTATACTGTATTAACTAGGTAAACTCTAATTATGGTCCCATTGTCATTATACATGTAATGAGTTTCTGGTGTATAACATTGACCGTCTTATTTTGTGTCAGAATTGTCAATGATATAATGAAGCAGCCAACCAGACTGCCAGTCATGACAGAAATTTGTTAGAGGTATGATTTAAATTTACAACAACAAAAGAAGAAGAAGAAGAAGAAGAAGGAATGAAGTACTTGTGAAAGGGTTTATGATGAAAAAGCCTACATGTATGCATTACCAACATATCATGCACAGTAGATGGACAGATGGTAAATTTGCAGGCCTTCAGCCTGGGGTACTAAATTTGAAGATATATAACTGTAACGCTTGTTAAGGGGCGAGACTTAATAGGTTATCAACGAGGACAACTTTTCTGCAGGGATAGAAAATGATCCGGTATAAAAAGAAAATTGTACAAAAGAATTGAAAGTGTAAAGGAGTGGTCAACCCCCAGTCTCCTACAGAAGGAGATCATATTCTTGGGACTCCGGCCTTCTGCTCTGCTGGTTTAAGTAGTTGCTCCTGGCTCTGTTGTTCTCTGGTAGTGATAACCCAGAAAGTGGTCTCTAATAGCCAGGTTTGCGCCCCATGCAGAATTTTGTTACCTCTGAAATCTCCTTAAATGTCCTCAGGAACCAGTTGATGTTTTCATTCGGCTCCGAATTTGGGTCAAATTTATTTTTGTACGGCCTGGATTGTAAGCCAGGGAAAGAAGCGGGGTCGGGGGAAGGTCGGATCGCGTTGAATAGTCGCCTCTGAAAACATGTTTCCCATTTGATCTGGGGATCAACAACTGTGTCATCTTGAATTGGTAGGAACTGCTTTCCAAACCGCTGCCTCACTTGAGGTAAAGCTGGAAGGAGAGAAGCGAGAGAGAAGTTCAATTCAGAAATTGCCAAGTCTCTTGAACAAGGGAATTAGCTCGCTCCAATAACAGGACATGTAAACTGTGTACACTGAAAGCTTGGAAAAATCAAAGACCATTATTATCAAGACTCAAGGGAACAGAGGAGTAGTAAGATTCAAGAATGAAAGAGGACGTGACCGGATTTTACACCTCCCATCATTAGGTTACTGTGACAGGGGGCTGACATTTAGGGTCTAGAAAAGAAAATGTTGTCATTCATTTTTAAGAGTGAAACTTTGTGGAAATATCTTTTCTTATGACTTTTAAAATTCTTTTAACTAATCAGATTCTTTACTAAGGAGAGAGATAAATGAAAAATGTTTTTAAACATGAAATAAGAAATTGAAATCAGTTTTCAACTCCCATTGTGAATATGTTTTCTAAGGCACTTTTGTTGAACCATAAAGCTGGCCTTTGAAAATGATCGATCCTGGTTCTTCAACAGAAGAGAAACATATACATACTGTGTGCATAAACTGAAGTAAATATGAAAGAAAGTGAAGAAAAGAGAAATTCTTTCAAAGAAATATTTTTTCAATGGACAAAGGAGATGAAAATTGAAAGGACAGTAAGCAAAGAAGAAAGATAAAGATGACGAAGAGAGAATGGTGATGCACTGCTAGCCTAGTGAAAGATGTATTCTTGCTCCACATGTTTCACTATTTAGCGACAGCGCTGGAGCCATGGTAGACAGATTAGAAATTACTGACATATTTTGCATCAAGGCTTCCATGAAGTATGAATGGATGACATGATGGTATAATGATGTGGGAGTGAAAAGCAATCTATACTACAAGGTGACTCAATAACGATAATTGGTGAGATGTTTGGAAATAATACAGTGTGATTCAAGATTCAATATTTCACATCAAGTCTCCCATGATTGAAGTATGAATGGATGATACGAGTTACATTTCCGTGGTATTATGAATGATGTACATTTGTGTAGGAGTGAGAATGCAATCTGTTCTACAGGGTGACTCAATATAGATAATTGATGTGATGTTAAGAAATACTACTGCAAGGTGACTCAATAATGGTAATGGGTGAGATGTTTGGAAATACTACAGTGTGATTAAAAATTCAATAATGAATTACTGACACATTTCACATCAAGTCTAGCATGAAGTATGACTGTTTAACATGGTGGTACAGTGGGAGTGAGAATACAATCTGTACTACAGGGTGACTCAATAATTATGATTGATAAGATGTTTGGAAACTATGATTGATAAGATGTTTGGATACTGCAACATGTTCCAAAAGGTACATTTTTAGAAGTATTGAGTTATTACTGATTTTTCAAATAAGATCCAAGAATATTTGGACAACATGATGTTATCGTAAAGTTGAAATTTGGATATAATACACTATGCAATGTACAGAATGACTCTGTTATTATCATACAAAAGAATGAATTGGCACCCAGGAGTTTCAGTTTAAGTGTTCTCCTATTTCTGAATGTGCATTACAGATATGTTTATAGTATTTAGGCTCTCATTTTGACAAATGCATATTAGTATGATTGTGTACCGTACTCTACATGTCTGAGTAAAAATGATATTTTTTTCATAAGGGCTCTTTTAGAGCTTTAGGGCAAAAGGAAAGCCCCTGTGAATTTTGTGAAAGTTTTCATGAGGGCTAATTTGGAAGTCACTGGAGCTATCTATAATTTTTATGAATTATTTTGAGTGTTTAAATAACAAAAATTGTTGTGTCCCAAACTATCCCATTCGATGATGTAATGAGTCAAATATTTGCAGTCATTACTCTTTTTTTTCTTTGCCCTTGTATTTTGGTTCACTGGGGCTATGTCAAAATTTCAAAATTTTAAGGGGCAAATTGCCCTTTACACCCATGTATTTTTTTCACTGGTACATGCAGGCATACTATTTCTTAAAAATTCCATGCTTGTATAGAAATTACTGACCCCTGTGGAAATCAATAAAACATGCATAGATAAAGGAAGGGGGTAGAAATTTACAGAAAGAAATTCAATAAAATCGACTTTTCACCCAATCCATAAACTGGTTGCCGTGTACAGATGTGAAATGACTTTGTCACACGTTTTATTAAATTGCCCTTCACCACAGAATCAAAGTGAAGGGTGCATCTCCCAGAGATGACACATACAAAAATGTAGATGGTCATTGCTGGAGGTCAGTTAAGGTCACAAAAAGTTCATGGAATCCCTTCCTTGGAATCATGGGATAGAACTGTATCTTGCATTGTAGTGATTTTATGCTGAGCTCAGAGTATAGCAAAGAAATGTTCGTAATTAACAAAGTTGAGTTATAAAAGTCTTTCAATTTAATGGGCAGAGGAGTACACAAGGGTTTTTTTAGCTTGATACTTTTTTAATGGGGGGGGGGGGGGCGGCAGGGAGGAAGAAAAGGGGAATGGGCCAGATAGCGAGTAATGAATTAAAAACCATTGAAGACAGTGGGAAGTTTAAATCAATGTAAGTCACTCAGATCTGGTATACTGGCATCGTGGCATGTGACTCATGTTTTTTAATTCTTGGTTGAAAATTTCTAGCCCAAAACATAGTGAAACCATATATTGAAATGTACATGTAGCTTGCCAAGATTCCATGCATTTGATAAAACTTTACCAAGTGGACAACTGCAAAGAGAAATATGACTCGATCTCAAACTCTCACTTGCCTGTAGTGAACTCATTCTTCTGTGTGAACATGCTCACCCTTTGCGTGTGCTCCCAGAATAGCCTACCTCTCATTCCTGCCATGATCCCCCCAAACCGTGCCCAGCTGGTTGGCAAGCGAGGGCTGTCAATCTCCCTCCACGAGCTGCTGCTATGGCGGATGCCGGATAAGATAACGTGGAAGTCCGATAAGTCCATTCTCTATCAACTGGAGATCTTAGGCGCTTTCACACCTACCCGATCAGGAAAAATACCTGTAAATTACGAGAAATTGTTAAGGCCCCAAAATACCCGTTAATTGATATGCGCTTTCACACCTACCCGAAGCCTGACCTCTACGGGGTAAGTACTCGAAGTTACGAGCATGCGCAGAACTATTTAATTTGCAGGAGGAGGAGGCCACTCCTCCTCCCTCCACATCGCTATCAGCGATGATCAGAGGATGACATACAACCGTATCGATATATCAGAATAAATCATAAATAAAAAACACGAAAGGGGAACAGAACTTTACAAAAACAACGACGTAGCTAGAAATAGACAATACAACTCTCAAATCCAGAATGTACGTACACGGTACACAAACGATAACGACGTCCAATACGTACACGGTACACACAGTACAGTACACGCTTCGTGCACCAGTGCTTGATGGAATAGAAGTTCTCGTAATTTGCTTTCACATTACAAAAATCCCCGCGACCTTGGAGAAAGTACTCGTAATTTTGAGAAAGTACCTACTAATTTACGGGTATTTTCTTTCGGGGATATTACCCGTAATTTGGTTTCACACTGGCAAAATACCTGGTATTTTCTGATCGGGGTAGAATACCCGATCTGAAAATACCAGGTATTTTTCTTGATCGGGTAGGTGTGAAAGCGCCTCTTGAGAACTTCTTTGAGATCTGGAGAACATCGGAGACGGGAGACTCTCCATCCTCCTGTCAGGGAAGATATGGCTGATACCCTAATTGCCTCATTTCATTCTCTTTTATCGCAATTATGATGTCCTGTTTTCCTTCTTAGATTATAATGAAGATACATGTACTACAAACCTCTGCTTAAATGTGATGTTTACAAGAAGTACATACATTTACTATTGTACAATTTACAGGGATACATCATCTATTGTTACTGTTAGTGTGGGGTTATTTTTGCTGTATGAAGTTATTGTCATTTGTTACATTTGTAAAATAGAGTGATTAACCCATAGCAGTACAGAGCTTTCTTGAGGTTTAAATTAATCATCTTCTATCCTCAAATTGGCAATTCAAATTATTTTTTTCCATGCTTACATGTACATAGCTTGAAGAAAATAAAGATGGATATAACATAAACCATAATGAAATATAATTGCAACATTGAATCAGAAATTGTCAATTTGAACACAGAAATAGTGATTACATATTATTCACTGCATTGCCAATTTAAAGAGTTTAATGTTTGGTTACACTTAAACTGCTCTAATTCGAGAACGCCACACCATACAGCGATGGGAATGGGCTCAAATTTGTCAGTGCATATTTCTCTTTCTGGTCATGTATGATATGTACTGCTAAACACTCTGGACCAACAGATACTGCAAAAGCGTCTCCTAAAGGTGACAATGTACCTCTATGGGTTAACGAAAAATGACTGTGATACACATTGAACTCTATATTTGTTATGCATCAAAATCCATGGACTGCCACACTGTGTATGGTATGATACACTGTACATACTGTGGTCTGGTATGATACACTGTACATACTGTGTATGATATGATACACCGTACATACTGTGTCTGGTATGATACACTGCACATACTGTATCTGGTATGATACACCGCACATACGGTGTATGGTATGATGTACTGTGCATACTGTATATGGTGTGATACAATGTACATACTGTGTATGGTATGATATGCCAAGAGTCGAAAGTGGCAGCCCAGTGCTTGTCCCATTAGACAACTAAAGTGTCCAATGGGTTAAATACCATTGCATATGTACATGTAGGCGTACATGTATGCAAAGCCCTTCATGTACATTGTTCATGTACATGTAGATCATGGTTATTAAAAAGTAGAAGAATTGTTTACTTTGCCATGAGCATGAACAAACAGGGAGTGTGTCCAGTGATAACACTGGTATCATTTTAATGACCTGTCCTCAGCAACACAATGTAAGATGATTATGGATTGGGGATTAGGTCACCCCAAAGGACTGGTTTGTTAAGCTTTGATAAATGGCCATACTTAAAGCAAGATTATCATCATAACTCTAGAGCTGATTGCAAGATTGACAAAGGTTACCATTAACAGGTTAAACCCATTTAGTACCTGTTTTTGTTTGCGCTGTGGGCCTTTGATTGGGTCCTTGGTGACTTTGGCAGTGGAAGGCTTAACTGACTCCATTGTTTGCCCTCAGTGCAGAGGTTAAGATATCATTTGTGATTGTTATCAGTGTAAAGCACTGAGAGATAAATGGAGACTTGTGCAAGATTTGGCCTTAAGTTCCATCTTCACAATGGTGGTATCCCCGCTGCATTGAGATTTACAGTGGTATTTGAGGCTATTTCAATTTACTCCAGAATGGCTTCAGACCAGGAGGAGGGCTACGGGGGCGGTATAGATAAACTTGCCTTGCTTCTTCCTCTGTAAACCGCATTGTATTATAATGTAGATATGTAATTCTCTGGCGTGTGCTTGCGGCAAATTTGATATCAATCGGGACTTGATGAATAAAAGGGGGATGGATAGGGAGCATTATCTCGGGAGTACCTCTGTCTTTCATTGACATTCAATGGCCCTCACAGTCATTTGTCATTGCCGGGACGCCATACTTCACATGGAGCAGAAAGGGTTCGAAGTGAACCCTTTGTCAGCTAACCAGACAGTTCTTTCTTTCATCTCCGGCAACAGATGAGCGCTTGCTATGGGATTTAGGTGATTTGTCCCTACCCAGAGAAAGAGAGAGAGAGGGAGATGGGGGGGGGGATGGGGTTGGTGGGGGACTTCTGTTGATGTCTCGTCAAAATGCAATTTAACGCACTTAGAAGTGTTCAGATCGAATTGGAAGATAGGAAGAAAGAAGATCTGCTCAGTTGTTAAACTCTTCCATACCTGCTCTCATTAAGTAAATCTTGGACGAATTCTTAAGGGCTTTAATCAATATCAAAGAATTAAATACACTGATTCTCTCATGAAATGGTTCTGAATAGGATTTGAAATTGTATCAGTAGTTGGGAATTGATTTAATCATGTAATTATACCTAACTAAGAAGCCCAGTCAGGAAATCGATACTGGTCGGAGACAGCTTAATTTTGGAAGAATCCTTTCATTTCTTTAACAATTCTTAATTCTCTCTTTTGTTGATATCATGATAGGGGGATCTTCAGTGGAATGCTTTGATTTCTTCGGAAATCTTCCATCCTCTACAAAATGATGATATCCTGATTTAGTGATCAGGATATTTTCCCTGGCTGTGAATAAAAATTTGGGGGGGGGGGGGGGATCTTTGGAAGCCTGCAAAGATTAGAAGCCATTTGACTGTCTGATTGAGGTAGTTTGTTCCTGCTCTGTGCAATTAATTGTGGGTGGTACAGAACTTGTGGACAAGAAATTACATCCTAGGCTCACTCAAAAGTTAAGTATTAAGGAGGTACATATATTTCTTTCAATCAAGTCTATCTCATGTTCAGTAATATCATAAATTTTGTGATAAATGCATTGCAAAATCATACGTATACATGTATGATTGAAGGAATTGCAAATGAGTCATGATAAACATGTACATGTACATGTACATGTGATTTTTGCACCATTTTGTAGTCTTTTTTTTTTTTTACTCACCATCTAACGTCTACCACAGAAGACAAGGACTTCATTTTGCAGACCATTTCTGCTCCAAATATAAGGTACACATGGGGGTTGATGGAGTTTGATTGAGATCTGAAGGTAATTTCCAATTTCCTTGATGCAGTTTCACTTTCCAGGACAAGAAGAGCGTGGTCGGATATCCATGAGAGCATATTGATTAGGATCAACAAATTACCCCGGCTGGCCGCCCGTTCACCCTCGTTCAACTTCCGTGCTAGTTGGACCATGCCGCATCTCCTTAGTTTGGAAGTCATCTTCAATTTTCATGGCCATCAGCCTCCTGGATGTCTTCATGTTTTGGTATCTTCTGGTCTGATGGGCCTGAGGGTCGTTAGACCGTCTGTTGTCAATTTGGGGTCAGAAGCACAAGTCTATCCACTCCTTGTACTGGTTTCTTAGTATTGCTCATTTAGCGGCTTCTCTTGTGAAATTAAACAACCACTTCTGTCATTTTTATCTACGTTCTGCACAACTTTATAGATTTTCCTTATTTCCCTATACCTTTAGGGAAGTAGGCCATCGCATGGTTTGCTTCCATTTTCTATGTCATTTGTCAAATGCTACCTCATAGTTCCTTCTGTCATTTTTATCCAAGTTCTGCACAACTTTAGATTTTCCTTATTACGCGATACTTTTTACAAGTTTGCCATCCCATTGTTTGCTTCCATTTTCTATCCCATTTGTCAGATGGTTACTCATGGTTATAGCTTTTTACCTGTTTCTTGGTAACTCTTTTCTTTTCTCCTTTGTTTCAGTGTCATTCACCTCTTGTTTTTAAATGTATCTGCATTTTGTCCTTTCTCACTCATATGTAAATTCCCATTCCCAATCGATCCTAAATTTGAATAAGGCCCAATTTGCATTGTACAGTCAACGTAACTGCAATTTGTCTTCTGATGTAAAGGGTAATGTGTATCCATGATCATTCAGACTTCAACATTTTCATCGTGTGATATGATATATTCAGTTTATCACATTGTCACTTTATGTATAAATAATGTTTGACTGTATGAAATGGAAATGTATCCATATTCATGGTATTTAATTAAGCCAATTGATTGGATTATGTATTGAATAGGAGCAGATACCCGATCATTTTCTTGGCCTTGTTACGGGGACATCATCATACCTGATTAATCATTCTATGAAGCATGCACTCACTGGGTGTGTCTATATCAGCTCAAGCTGAAGAATAGCTGGCTATTTGGGGGATCAGAGGTATTAGCCCAAACTCCACTGAAGAGTGCAATCCGCATTAGTTGGAGCTCTGATATCTATGTATATATTAGTCTAAGGCGACTTGGGGGTGTCGTGCCCGCCGGGATTCACTTTGCACGCAATCTGGAACGGGGTGTAAATCCCACAAAGGCCTTTTCCCTGCGTCCCGCCGGAGGCCATCCTCCAGCCCGACGGGTCTGCCCGTATGCCCCATTTGGGCGAACGGCCTTCGTTTTTCACGACGACGTCGCGTTCTGCAGCAAGATCGCCATGTCCTGAAAGACCACCCCCATTGAAACAGGAAAAGATGTTTTGTAATCATTTTGCCAGAATGGTCGCTTGAAAGCAACAGGATTTTAATCCTGTTTAAAAGATGAACATGGAAGAATGGATTAAAAAACAGGTCAAAGGGAGAATGAAAGAGAAATACAAAAGCTAAATGGAAAGATAAAGCTAAATAGATAAAGAAACAATGGAAGACATGATGAGAAAAAGAAGTTGGACAGAAACAAGATGAATCAAGGTTTATGCACTAAAGGAGACAAGAAAAGGGAAAGAAAGAAAACAAAAAAATCATAAGGAAAGACAAAAAGAAGATAGAGAAATAAAGAAATACATATGAAATGATATAGAAGAAAATGATGAAAGGGTGAAAGGCCAAAAACTTAGGGAAAGAAAAGTATAAAAAAAAAAAATCTGAAATGAAAGAATGACAGTGACAGATGGAAAGGAAAGATGATAAAAAGACAGTACAAAAACAAAGTATAACCATGTACATAATGCAAGGAAGAGTCAGATAGAAAAATTAAGAAATATATAGGAAGGATAGATGAAAAGATGAATGAAAATGAAGATAGAAAGGAAGAGAGATAAAACAATTACAAAGAAAAATAGGGAAAGACAAATAGAATAAAAATAAGGAAATAGGCGTACGTACTAAGGATAGAAGAAAAGGTGAAAGAAAAGGAAGATAAAAACAAAGACAAAAATAAAAGAAAGACAAAAAAGGAGAAGATAGAAAAACAGTTGGCCTCCATACGAAAGAAAGAAGAAAAGATAAAGACAAAGAATAACATAAGGAAAGACAGAGAGACTTCAGAAAAAACTAGAAATAGGCCTACATTAGGGAAAGACAAAAGAAACTGGGAAAGAAGCAAAAAATAAAGGAAACTTAAAGAAAGAACAATATCAGATAGAAAGGTGATATCAAAGAATAAAACATGAATCAAAGAAAATGAATACAGAAAGGAAGAAAGATAAAAACAAAAAAAAACATAAGGAAAGACAACAAAAAGAGAAGAATGAAAAATATATGGCCTCCATAGAAGTAGAGATAAAGGATGACAGAAAAGAAGAGGCAATAAAGAATAATGTGAGGAAAGACATTGAGAAGAAAAATAGACCTACGTAATCTGGAACATGTATGACAGAAGAAATGATGGAAAAGGGAAAAATAAAGGAAAACATGAGGAAACAACAATATCAGGTAGAAAAGATGACGTTAAAGAATGACAATGAATTTATATTTTATTTTTTTCATTTTTCATTCAGTAAAAGGCCATACAAGTTTATTTAACTTGGCGCAACTCAACAAGGGCGTTTGTTGAATTTATGTGCAATATACCGGTAAAGAATTAAATGTTTACCTCTAAAAGAAAGGTTTTTGGGGGGGGAGGGGCATGAAAGAATAAGCGGCCTTCAACTAACCATCATCTGCGTTATTTCACTTACACTTGCATCCTTTTCCACGGTTCCTTGCTGCTAGTACATATGTATTGCAATACAGCTTGAGCTAAGAATTAGCTGGCTATTTTCTGATCGGGCTAATTCTTCGGATCAGAAATAGCCGGCTATTCTTTAAGCTTAAGCTGATGAGGATGCACCTTATGGTACTGAGTAGGTAGGCATTGAGGCACAATTTCCTCTAGGAATCATTCACTTGTCTTGTTTACATGTACATGTAGGTACTTAATCATTGTGACACAACTTTAAGCTTCTTACACAGATCATCAGTGAGTATGAAGAAATGTGCTTATGTTTTGCAGATTTTTTTTTTCTTTTTCATTTACTGTCATGTACATCACAGTGACACAGCTTTAATCTTCTTTTATACTGAGGTTCAGAGGTCTTCAGTGTAGAAAAATGAGCTTATGTTGTAAAGATTAGAAAAAGTTTTTATTTCATTATTTTCCATTATGAAGTGTATACAAAGTTATCCCATGTTTTTGTTGACATGAGTTGGTGTTCTTTATCTCAATTTTAGTTTTAGTTTTTTTTCTGTATTATCATTCCTTTTCCCGACCACATACCATTCTTTTTCCTCTGCTTCCTTCCCCTCCTTCTTTACCTCCTCCTCCTCCTCTTCCTCCTCCCACTCCTCCCGCTCCTCCCCTCCTCCTCCCCCTTCTCCTCTCCCTGTCCTCTACTTTCCTCCCCCTCCCATTCTCTCTTCCTCCTCCTCCTCCTTCTTGTCCTCCTCTACTCTCCTTATTCCCCCTCCCCCTTCCCCCATCCTCTCCTCCTGCTCCTCCACCTGCTCCTCTTGCTCCTCTTCCTTCAACCACATACCACTCCTTCCTCATATTCCTCCCCTCCTCCTCCTTCTCCCTTTCCTTCTCCTTCTCTCCACCAAATAAGACTTCTCTTCATCACCTTCTCCCCTTCTTCTCCCCCTCCTCCTTTTGTCCCCCTTCTCTTCTCCTCTTCCTCTGCCTCCTTATTCCCCTTCCTCCTCCTTCCTCATCCTACTCCCATTGACCCTACTCCTCCCCCTCCTCCTTATGTCCTTCTCTTCCTCCTCTCCTACTCCCTTTCTCCTTTTCCATCTATCAGCCAACTTCTTTCTCCCTGTGTAGTCTTGTTACCCTACATCCCCATGTACATCCCCATGCACTTGCACTCCTTTTCCATCTGTCAGCCAACTTCTTTCTCCTTCTACTGAAGACTCCATGTAAAAAGACCCCAGTATTTCAGCTTGGACCCCAGTGAAAAAAAAAAAGTTATTGCAGAGTCCTGATATACCAAAGCCTTTTTTATCTCCTTAATTTTCTCTGGATGTTCATCATCTTTCTTCTACACCATTGTTGGTTTGTCAACCAACCTCACTGTTTTATTCCATCTTAGCTTTGATTTAAAAACTACTTGACTTGAGGGTGTTGGTATCCTTTAAGTTCTCCCCCACACCCCCGCCCCCGCCCCCGCCCCCTTCATCAGTATTTTCTCTGAATTTGGATCTTCGCAAAGAGAAAAATATCTTCACAAAGATCTTCACAAAGGTCTTCTTAAAGTGAAAAAGAAAGTTTAGAAACCATCTCATCTCGTTCAGTCTTTGGTTTGTCTTCTTTCTCTGGAGGAGAGCTGTTGACTTCCTGACCTTCATTCTTTCCATGAGCTAGTCTCCTTCTCAGCTCATTTAATCTTCTGGGAAATCTTCCTTTCGGGGGAACACAAGGCTGTAGGCATTCATGTATGGCGTTGTGCAGAAAATACGTCCAGGAGAATCTATGTTTATTCAGGGAATCTTTTTCAACTTCAAATAGATTAGAGTAACAAAATCTGGGTTGACAAATTCATATACATGTACTTCATATTCATCATCAATTTCTCATATTGCTTACATGTAACTTAAGTTAAGTAATAGGGGCAGGAGTTGGTCTAGCGGTAACATCCGCAGTCGGCTCTTTGTCTTCACCAACAAACTGGCTCTGATCGGACCCAGGTTCAAGGTCTGAGTCATGTCTTTAGGATGGTGATGTTTAAGGTCGAGTCCCAGACATAGAAAATCATATTTGATTGATACACATCTGTAAAAACCCAATTCAACAATAACAATAAGTCTGCCTCTAAATGAAGCCATAATACATGTAGTTTTGACAGAAAGTGTCTTAAGTTGTAGAGAAATAAGTGTCTGCAGATGTAGACTATCGTTTCATGTGGAGCTGGGGAGTTTTTCTATTACAGGAACGGGGAATCTTTTTTTTTTCTGGAGAAAGCACACCAAAACGGTGCAGGAGACTTATGTGTCAAGTTTAGTGGTAACTTGAGAAATTGAATAAAACTGCTTATTGGCAATAAATTACCGATATAGGCACATGTTGAAATGTCAAGCTGAGTGGCAATGTTGATGTTAGCTACTATTGGGGATACTGCAGCATTCTTGCCACAAGGCATCATGTCTAGTGTTATCTATTCTCCTCGTATGTCAGGTCTAGACTTTGTCTACTGTACTCCACACATACGTTGTGAGTACTACATCACGTCTTAGAAAAATTACAAAGTATATCTTACTGTAAACAGACACATGCCTCTCTGCTACAGGTAATACTGACATGTAGCTGTACAGTGGCAATGATCCTAAGGGGCTTATGCAATTTTGTAACCCCAGAAAAATGATTTTAGGATAAGTTATATATTCCCTGGAGTGTATGTTTGTGTGATTTATGTTTGCCATCCCCCAATATTGAAATAGTTTCATACACATATTTAGAAAAAAATTCAAATAAACAAACAAAATAAAAAGTTTCATACACATATTTAGAAAAAAATTCAAATAAACAAACAAAATTAAAAAAAACAATCAAAATAAAAAAGAGAAATAGGAGGAAATAATGTAATTATGCCTTAATTTATTCTAACTTAATATTTAGTTGTGTCATAATTTATCTTAGAACAGCATCTTAAAATTTCAAATACTGTCTCATTTTTAAAAGCAAGGAGATCTGATTATTTGTTGCTTAAACAAATCAATATCATAGACCTTTAATGCTCTGACACTCTTTTGCTTAAAAAAATTATTATAGACCTTTAATGCAATGCCTTGTCTGACATAATTGAACTGTTGATATGTTATTATCCTTTGAAAATGAACTGGATAATTATTATTTCATTTTTTGTTCAGAAATGCACATTTTCTTTGTCCCTGATAGTTCTTACAGCATGTGCATACAATAAAAGCACCGATAACGTGTATGTACAATGTAACCATGCTATATGGATTTTGTTTCTTTTTGTACGGTACATGTACGTAATATTACTCCAACTTCATAACAGTTTTCAACCTGCATGACGTGTGCGTGTACACTTTGCGGATAACCGCCTTTTTGCTTGTAAGCCGTTCCTTGTACATCCATTCTCGTTTAATCCAGATTGGCATTTTGATTGATACCTCCCAAAACCTAATTCTGTGCGTCCCACCTTCCTGTGACCAACCATGCGGGGCTTAGAGAAATGTTAAATTCATATCACCATATTTTCTCTGACAGGGGTGTTTTGTTCCAACTCAATATTTCCCCTGGAGGCATGGGGGCTGCTAGCCGGGGAAGAGGTTGTCGCACTGTGAGTTTATATTGAGAGCCGTGAACTTGGACTCCTAAAGTTCCAATATCCTATTAAAGGGTTGCTTGGGGTTGGAAGTGTATTTCAGGAGTACAACATCTTTTATTTCCGTGTTTATTCATTTAAAACAGTTTATTGGTAAATCGTTGGTGGCCCAAAGGCTGAAATGCAGACCCTTTTTTGTATTGTATTGTTTATACTTATTATATAGCAAATGGGCAGAATATAATCAAAATGAATGAAATAGTGAAAAATATGTACACTGTATAGAACCAGCACAGTGCAATAATTAATATTAAGAAAAGTTTTAATATTTTCATTGTCTTTGCATACGCTGTTTATATATATATTCATTTCCCAGAGCTGGTCCATTTTCTATCAAATGCCTTAACAGATGTGATTTATTCATAATCTTGAACACTCAGTTCTAGTTTGATTTGATGCTGAACAGTTTCACTTTTTCTTTGCACGGAAATTGTAAGATAACCTTTAAGCAGAGGTTATTGAATGGAATATGAAAAAACTCCTTAAATTTTAAGCTGTCTATTTTGGAGCAGTTGTGCAGAAGTAATAAGTAGTCTGACACAGAGAACCAGGGTATTAATCATTGCCCTAGTTAGTTGAGTAGACAGTGGGCTTGAATTTCAGTAGAAATTCACTGTTTAATCCATCAAGAAGGATTATGTTTGTAGAGTTCAATGTTTTGGCTTTTAGGTTGTTATGGGTGATTTTAATGTATTTTTGGTGTTGTTAGCATTATACAATCAGCATGAAGGGGTTTAGTTTTAAAAAAGAGAGAAAATCATATAAATCCTGCTCATGAGCTGGTCTACAATATAGATGTATGTCAGGACAAGATGTAACGGAAGGTGAAAACTAAAAGCCTGATAGTAAATTGTGTTGGTTGAAAGTATCATACAAATTATCCTGATGATACAGGTGTAAACTTACATAAAGCATCGGCAATAATGTAGGACTGATAGTAAAATTGTAATACTGTCGATGCAGTAATGAAGATGATGATGATGGTTATGGTGGTGGTGGTAGTGATGGTGATGATGGTGGTAAATGGTAATGATGGCGATGATGGTGGTAAATGGTAGTGATGGTGATGATGGTGATGATGGTGATGATGGTGATGATGGTGATGATGGTGATGATGGTGATGATGGTGGAGGTGGTAGTGATGGTGATGGTGATAGTGATGGAGATGATGGTAGTGATAAGGATGATGATGATGATGATGATGGTGGTGGTAGTGATGGTGATTATGGTGGTGGTAATAATGATGGAGATGATGGTAGTGGTAAAAGGATGATGATAATGGTAATAGTGATGAGATGATCGTAGTGATAAGGATGATGATGATGATGAGGGTGGTAGTGATGGTGGTGATGATGTTGGTGGTAATGATGGAGATGATGGTAGTGGTAAAAGGATGATGATAATGGTGAAACTGATGGAGATGATGGTAGTGATGGTGATGATGAGGATGATGATGATGGTGAGGATGATGATGAGGGTGGTGAAGGTGGTGGTGATGATGAAGAAGAAGATGATGATGGGATAGTGATGGTGCGGAGGAGGATCGATGATGTCGATGATGGTAATTATGATGATGATGATAATAAAACAGAAATAATTTCCTGGTTCTCTTTAGCTGCAAAAAAAGGCCTTTGGCACAATGATGATAGATATATGTAATTCGAAGTCATTTTAAAATTTAGTATCGAACATCAAAACATTTTAGAATTAAAATCAGCATTATTATATGGAAATATTCACATGTATCATGAATTCTATTATCAATTGCTGTGTTTTTTTCCACTAGGAAATATTTGCCTTGAATCAAACACTTTGGCATCAAGAGAGTATACGAGCAGGCACCATTAGGCAGACAGCTACGTTAGAGGATCTTATATGGCATTATAACTGTGGAGACCTCAATTTGGCAACATTCAGCCAAGATACAGCACAGGTAAGACCTTAGGGTTAAAGGAGATGGGAAGAATTATGGTGAGGGGTTGGAGGCAGGGGGGCAGTGAGGAGGAGGAAGGGGAGGAGGTGGAGGAGGAGTAGGAGGAGGAGGAGGAGGAGGAGATGGAGGAGGAGGGGGAGGAAGAGGGGGAGGAGGAGATGGAGGAGGAGGAGGTGGAGGAGAAGGAGGAGGAGAAGGAGGAGGAGAAGGAGGAGGAAGATGAGGGGAGGAGGGGAGAAGGAGGAAGAGGAGGGGAGGAGGAGGAGAAGGAGGAGGAGAAGGAGTAGAAAGGGGGGGGGGGGCGAAGCAAATGGTTTTCTAGAGGTACATATTCAAAAAGGATTCTTGAGGAGAAGACAACCATTGGAGAAAAAAATAGAGGAAAAGAAGAAATGAAGCAAGAGAGAGAGAGAGAGAGAGATAGAAAGGGAGGTAGACACACTCTTTCATGTATACATTTGCAAGATAAACTAGAGCTCATTAGGAAGCTTATGATGCACTCTGAAATTTCATTTTCAGGATCATTATAGCATCAAATTTCAAAAAGAAATAAGATTGCAAATTTATTTAATACTTTCCTTTTCTTTGAAAAACTGTTCTGAAACTAAACATTTGATAAAATATAAAAAGGAAATAAATGAGATTACACATTCATTAAATGCTTTCCTTCCCTTTGTAAACCTTTTCTGAAAGTAAAATGTTAATAAATTACTCCTTTCATTGCATAATGCAAATCATCAAACCGCAAGCTCCTGCGCACGAAGGTCTGCTAATTCCAACTACTCGAATTGCCAGTTTACCACCTATTTCAGCTCAAATGACTCCTAATTGAATCGCTCGCGACAAAAACTTGGGTTTGACGAAGAAGTGACCCTAGTTCACCGGCGTGTTTGCTGTTCGCTGAATGGATTTGTAAAGGGGAGAAGTGATCTGAGGCGCTGCACTTTGGTGAGCACCAATTATGTGGCTCATTTATCAGCCAGCTCTCAAAAGGAGTTGTGACGATCTGTGTGACAGGTAAATGCATGCAGCTAGGCTTGAAAAAGAGAGAAGGGAAAATTAGAAGAGAAACACCGGTAGAAGTAGAAGAGCTGTGGAGTGAAATTTTGAAATGTGTTGGAGAGGAAATTTTTCATTTTGGTTGAAATATTCAAGATTTCCAGGAATGAGAGAGAAGTTGGAGTAAAAAGTGAAGTTGTGTGAAGAATTGATAGAGAGAAAGAGAGAGAGAAAGGAAGAAAGAGAGAGAGAGGGGCAGAGAGAGAGAGAAAATTGTAGACTTTTATGCTAAAATTGTATTGTTTGCACATATCATATACCACATCGGCAGAATAGAATTAAAGGGAAAGTCCACCCCAGAAGTTTCAGTGTTTCAATAAAAGGAGATGAATTTGAACAGCATTTTAAAAAAGAAATGAGCAAAATCGGTCAAAGAATAAGAAAATTACACTCATTTAATTTTTCTAGTAAATTACCCTTGGCTCTGCAAATTGGCAACACTGATGACATCGTATGCGAGCAGCTCTCCATTCACTTTGTACATGAAATTTCACATTTTCTCAATTTTCTTGGAGGTTATGTAAAAAGCAATTCTTCTGAACATACATTGACTATGGGGGATAGAAAATGTGTAACTTCCAAGAAAATTGAGAAAATGTGAAATTTCATGTACAAAGTGAATGGAGAGCTGCTCGCATATGATGTCATCAGTGTTGCCAATTTGCAGAGCCGTGAGTAATTTACGAGAAAATGTAAATGAGTGTAATTTTCTTATTCTTTGACCAATTTTGCTCATTTCTTTTTTTAAAATGCTGTTCAAATTTAACTCCTTTTATTTAAACAAAGAAACTTCTGGGGTGGACTTTGCCCTTAAGATAATTTTTGTTTATCAAAAATAGTCATACATCCCATCATTGCAAACTTTATGAAAATCAGAGACAACATGAAAGCTTTCCAAGAAGATTAGAAAGAAGAGAGAGAAAGAGAGGCAGGGTTATATACACATCAATATGGGTAATCAAAGAGAGTTGGAGGAAGAAGAGAGAGTAAGAGAATGAGAAGGAGGGGAGAGATGATGAAACAAAGAGAAAGAGAGAGGGAGAGAGAAAGAGAGATTGAGAGAAAGAGAGAGAAATAGAAATAGAGAGAGAGAGAAAGAGAAAGGGGATGGAGATGATAGGGGGTAAGGGGGAAAGGGGGAGGTATAAGGGGAATAGAGTATTATTGTTATGATTAATACTGGTAAGTGTATTAAACTTGAAAGGGAGAGGCAAATTAAATAAATCCTGCAAATCATAGTTATATTCCATTCTTGAAATACCAAACTGCGATTGTTTGATTGTTCAGTGCGATGGCATTCATGTCAAACGAAACCAAAACGTATTCTTCTTTGAAATTGAGAAGTGCCATATATAGTTTTCTCATGCGTGTATGAATTTTTCTGCTTGTCCAGAGTAACTGCAAATGATCAAATCATACACTCCATTTGAGAGAAAAAAATAAATGTCTGTAGTACTGGACTTTGCAGGGAATTAGATTTTAACATTTTCATATCTTTGAATACATCAGTGTGCGACGTATTGGCAAAAATATCTTTGAGAATGAAAACTGCAAATCTATAGCATGACATTGAAGTTGGTGCAGAACCTCTGAGGCATGTTCTGCATGGTGTTATGAGAGCTTGAATCATGCTGAATAATTTGAATCAGTTAATTTACCGGATGTTTTTTTTTAAATGTAAATTTTGAGTGCATTGCGCATTTTATTGCATGCTCATTAATTATGGGAAAAGAGAAACCATTGAGAGAGTTTTGTGGAGTGTAAATAGCTATGTATACCTTAGGAGCCAAGCCATGGCGAATTTGTATTTGACAGGCAGGCTTGATCAAATCAACGTGTTTTTGACAATGGAAATGTTGATTGAGTTATCGCGTTGACACACTTTCACGCGAGCTAAGGTGCATGAAACAATTCAATTGAAGCTTTCCAATTAAATTACGACATGTTTGTCCTACCATTATTGAACTTCTGCGGTCGTAACTGAATTAAATGTCAATCGTCACCCGAGGGAAAAGCAAATGTCATTTTGTTTTTACAGTAGTAATGCCCCCTCTTTTAAAAATTGCCATCTTGTACCTATCTAATTAAGTTATCATGTTAGTCTGTTGGAGCTTTATACATTTCACCCCAAATTATAGTAACTGGAAGTGATGATTTGACTCTGAGAATATAGCACATTGAGTAAAACTAGTGTAATTGCTGCATTGAAAGATGAAAATGGTAGAAAGAACGTTTATTTTTTTTGTGGTTTAGACTGAGCATTAGACTCTTCGTATATAATTTGATTTCAGATGAAAGGCTTGACCCTTGTGTATTGCTTTGAACATCTCTTCAAGTATTTTTTTTTCAAGGCAGTTTATGTATTTGACAGTGATGTTCCAGCACTAGCATCAATACTGAAACGCGGGCCCTGTTGCTGGTAACTTTGCCATCAGTGGTAACTTCTATGGATACTTTGTATTTGATTGGCGGTTGAGCATTGCTACTAACATGGTACAAAATATAGTCCTGTTACCCTAAGCCTTGTCCTTATCCTTAGCCCAACCTGGTATTCAAGTCACTTGCAACCTCAACCATTTTTACGTACATAATTGTATGTCTTTGATGGACCAAAGTCTGGAAAATTTTGCAGAAGCAAACATGGCAAATCACATTTGCTTCTTGTCAGCTTATTGGTAAGATCTCGTCACATGCACTTATCTCTTTAAATCTTCCTTTATTTTTTTCCACTTTCTATGTGCGCAGGTACCTAGTATGGAGAACTCCACCCTCACTGCAGAGGAGATTGAACTAGCCAATCAGATTGACCGTTACTTCCGCCATGAGCTGATCTACAAGAGGAATCGCAGGATGGCCATGAGAGTCAAGGCAATACTGGAAGCAAAGCCGAAGCAAAGTTTCTTCTTCGCATTGGGTACAGGTAAGTTTGGGAACAGACTTTAGTTTATCTGTAGGTCTACTCATCTCCTAAAACATCCGCCATTACGCCAGAACATTTGAAGGCCTCCCGAAGCCCCGAATTTTGTTAGATGCTCCCCTGGTGCGTATGTGCTCAGTGCGCATCAAAAGCAAGAAATCAGGATCAGTGTAACGCATGCGCATAACGAAAGGTCAAATCCGCTTATAATGCATGAACTGATATTGATATTGAATAGTATAGGGCTTTGGGAGGCATGAAATGTTACGGAAGGGGTGAAGCCCAAATACGCTGGGGTTGAATGATGATGCTGTACCCTTTAATCAAATGAAGCAAATCTGCGCATGCTACCTTTTCATCTATACCACTCGATTTGTCTATGGGTCTACTCTTGATTCTCTTTAATGGGGCCAATGGGGGAAACAAAAATGTAGGCCTATGAAATGCACTTCCACTTTGGCAATATTTTCTGATCCTTGTAGGCCATAGGGTTGAGTTGAGAGTCACCACAGAGGAAGTGGCCAAATAGGACATATCGTCTGTTCGTAGCCAGAAGGGCGTTAACCCATATCATTTCATACAGACTTACCGCCCTTTTGACTTCAAACAGACGATATGCACTTCCCATAATCTCTCTTTTACTTTACAGCGTAGTATTCAGCCTAGGGTTGCATTTGAAATTACACGAGAGAGAATGGCTACATGAAAATGAGGTGTACATGTAGGTATGCAAATTTGATCATCGCATGATTTTTCTGGATGTTTCAGGGCGACATTATGAGATTCTATTAAACTCCGTAGCCCTGCTTCATAAAACTTGTTATCAATAACAAGTTGCAATAACTGTTATAAGCTGCTGAAATCCTTGCATATGATTGGCTGGGAGCAAATTTTTCATAGAAATATGGCAGTTGTTACTGGTAACATGTTTTATGAAACAGGGCCCAGAATTACAACAACAACAAAAAAATTTCAAGGTGTAGTATGGAGTCCACACTAAACTTTGAAATATATTTTTTGTAGTTCTTACTAACAGGAATAAAATGGACAACTCCAATTGCATTAAGACAAAGTGCATGTAGGTCTGAAAGCTTGTGATTTAAAAAAAAGTCAAACATCTCATCTTATTGACTCTAAAGATGACAAGATTTGATAGCTTGAATGAGGAGTGTTGGGTAGCTCTAAACGTGATGTTGTCCGAGCATCCCCCCTTTGAATGCATCAAGCTGGTTTCTAGAGGTCACCCATATATCATCGGTTTGGCCCACGCTGTCCATGACGTCTGCTAGGATTAAGATGTGAGTGTTTGACAGGCAGGATGACATCCGTATGCTAAAAAGAACCCTACCCCCCTCCCCCCCCAAAAAAAATGGAGGGGGGGATCTAGGATTAAGATGTGAGTGTTTGGCAGGCAGGGTGACATCTAAATGGTTCAGACCCCCCTCAAAAAAAGGGGGGGATATAGGATTGAGATGTAAGTGTAAGACAGGCAGGATGACATCCAAATGGTTTAGACCCTTCCCCCCCCCCAAAAAAAAAAAAAAATGGGGGGGGGGGATCTAGGGTTACGATGTGAGTGTTTGACAGGCAGGATGACATCTAAATGGTTTAGACCCTTCCCTCCCCCCTATAAAAATAATGGGGGGGGGGGGTCTAGGGTTAAGATGTGAGTGTTTGACAGGCAGGATAACACCTAAGACCCCTCGGTGGTTGCTCGTACAGTCTTACCATATACATGTAGTTTTACTCATGAAAATGATATCCAAAGACAATGCAAAAAGAAAAATCGGTCAGAAATACTGAGAATTCAATAAGCTTATATATTTCTATCTCTTTCTAAACGAACCCTAATTGATACACCCAGCAAGTGCGTTGTAATGCAATCAAACTGATCATATTACTGCTATGACTTGCAACGGCCGCGCTCACGCAGCTAGATCAACACCCGACTTGGGTTGCTGCCGACCCGCATCGACGAGATGCTAAAACAATCAACCAATCAATTAGAAAAGCATTCATGGACTGTTCCGAGATGCGAGTTGAACTTTGGTGACCTTGGCTCTCATTTTCCACTCTCTCTCTCTCTCTCACTATTTCATGACTGGAGTGTGTTAGTAGAGCAGTGTAAGAGGTTTTTGGATTTTAAAAATACTTTTATTACAGAATAATTCTTGCACAGTTAGTAATGATGGATAATTTACTCCAATTAATCAACACACCTACCTTTTTTGCTAGTCCTTGATTAACTTTCGCATTTTTTCTTTATTTTCAATGTTTCATAAGGCCCTATCTCACTAGAAAGGCAATCATGGCAACCATGACGATCCATGACGATCTGTGAAAGTTTTGCAAATCGTGGCAGAATCATCCTCCAACTCCATTTTTTACCTGCGCGGTGATTGCTCTGATGTTGTAACAATACCAGCCAGGATGCGCGGATGAGATGCGCAGAAACATAACTGTGGAAAATCATTTTGGGAACAGGCCTGAAAGCACGGGCGATAGGAGCCTTAGATATGTTTAGGAGTTGCTGATAGCTACGGGCATGCTGTTTTTAACGCGCTCTTAAGACGATTGTGGCGCTCTTGGCGACCTCGGCACTCTCGCTACGGAAGTTTTGAACATGTTCAAAACTTGGTGGCAACAAGGGCGATGGTGGTGATTATTGGTGCTCCAGAAAGGCTCAAGATACGACTGAAAAGATTGAAAAAGCTCAAGCCACGACCCACCACGCTTTATCGATTTTTGAGGATCACAGCGGAATCGCCTTGTAGTGAGATGGGGGTATAATGTTCTGATGAATACATATATTTCTTTATCACTTAAATATTTTACTGGAAGAGACATATTTCAGTCTAGAGGATGTAATTATTACACATCAAATTACTCAACTTATCTCTTTATTAGATTCATTTCCTTATTTCTTTCTGTTTGTATTAAATGCTTCACATATCATTTAAACCATATTTGATGGAAGAGACTTATTTTATTCCAGAAGGTATGATTAATAAATGTTATCTTATGATACTAAAAAAAAAAACTTATTTCTTTTCCTCCATCATAAAATAAACAACTCAATGAATTTGGTAAAAAGGGAATTTTTCAGTTCTTGATGGATTTTGTTTTAATCTCACACAGACTTGACGAAATTGTCATACATGGCAAACTACACGTAGCTTCTAGTATCTGGGTACTTCAAACTTGGTATGGAGATTTGAGATTTTTCCTCGACCTGTTCATTCACTTCATTTCCCCATCTCCATTCACATCTTTGTTCCTAATGGCTGAAGTTGACCAGAAAATTTTTGAAGGCTGGGGTGACAAACAGATGGCCTGTTCAGACACAAAATGCTTATTGCGAAAATTGATAAAGAAATGTGTAAAGAATCATCGCATAGCGAATAGTGTTCAGACACACATCCCAAACTCTTTAAAGGAAATGTTGTATACAGTGTAGGTGCGCAGTTTTCTACTGTGCATGTTGTCATGACAAGGTCTTTATTGAGAGTGCTCATGTTAAGCCCCGCCCGGTTATACAGTTCTATGGTCGCCATACGTTCAGACACACAAGGACCACGATTCTTTATCGAGTTCTAGTCGATATGTTGCTCAGACTCTAGTTTCGTGATACAACTTTTCTTTATATGTCGTTTTGTTAGTGAGTGTACAGACACAGAAATTCATCGTATAGCTGTACAACAGATTTTTGTGTCTGAACACAGGGTTTGTCTTGAGGAGAGTCCTCTTACTTAGTGTCACTTCAAATCATCCATGGTCTTTACGAGATGAGTCATGATTGTAGAGTAACCCAGTCTACTCTAAATATTGATTATTGGGTCATTTCCGGTGGAGGAGTTGGAAGAATGGGTTGTAAGGCGAATATTCATGCTAAGATTTGTCTTCTTATTGGATAAGAATGAGTGACTTTGTCTTTTCAAGACTGTACGGTACGCACTCTACAAGTCATGTGATATCTATGAAAGAGACCTTAAAAACTCTAAAGAATTGGTGGATTGACATAGACTTGATCTTTGTGAGTCACTGAAGAATTCAAAACAAAATACTATCCGAGGTTGGTGTGGGATCCAAATGCAATATGGGCACTCCAAACTTCATATTGCCCCAGACTTTAATAGTTATTACGTTTTTATAAACTGGAAGGCCCCTTAAAAGGAAAAAAATCCTAAGATTGCCAGCAGAAAGCTTGATGTTTAGTTCTTTATATGTAAATTGTTTGTCTGAACAGTCTGATGTCATGTTCCACAATTTTGCCCGAAAAATGTTGGTAATTCTGATGTACAAATCATGCGCATGTGTAGTGTGAAAATGATTTGAATACTCTGTGAAAACAGTGAGCCAGAAACATCATAATGCAGCCGATTTTTCATTTCAAAACATCACAAATGTAACATACCTTCGAGTCTTTATGTAACTTTCTCTGTGAAACTCTTCAGAAATGAGATGGGATGTTGATCCTCTGTAGATTCATTTGAGACATGCGATTCCAACGGTAAGCAAATGACACTCTAATTTTTTTTTTGGTTGATGCCTGCCTGCCTGCTTGGGGCAATCCAATATGATTCATAGATTAGCCCACAGTGGATGATAATTGATCCTCTGGTTGTCTGAACAATCCCGCCCCGAGACAAATGAAGCGTGGAATGAAGCATGGAGACATCTGTCTGTCTGTCTCGGAGGATGTGTCCCGAGATGGAGGTGGACCGCATCACTCCGGGACCGGTGGAGTGAGATGTTTGGATTATGGGAGGGACAGGATGAAAAGCGGTAGGTGAAGCGTAGGAATTCTTGAAGTTGAACCAGTCATTCAGATTATTCATGGAATACTTGGAAAAAAGAAGTGACCTTTCGTGTAAGACTGGTTGTCCCTTTAGATCAAGCATCAATGGAATTTAAATTCATTTTTGCCATTCCTCAATTTTAAAGCTATGGACCCTGCATTTGATACAAAGCAACTCTGTATACAATCCTTTAAAATATGATAAACTTCATATGATAAATTGGATATCTTTTTATCTAAACATTTGCACTTGAAAAGTAAGATATTGATAGATGGTGCTAGATTAGGTGCCCCTTTGTTTGCCATCTCATAGAATTTTGTGGTATTAGGAGTTCTTTATGAATGCCTCAAGGAAGATGCAATATATTTCTCTTGTGTTGCATGTCTGGTGGAAGAAATTGACAAATCTAGGAAGGAGGATCATTCATTCATTACTTTCAAGATTTTGTTGTGGCCAACTGACTCAGTTGTTTGGTTTCGAAGTCATTGGTAAGTCATACTGAGGTGGTGGTTCCACACCTCTCCTGAAGCAGTTTGTTG
Source organism: Echinometra lucunter (assembly GCA_029962745.1). Classification (NCBI taxonomy): domain Eukaryota; kingdom Metazoa; phylum Echinodermata; class Echinoidea; order Camarodonta; family Echinometridae; genus Echinometra; species Echinometra lucunter. The sequence continues at coordinate 27,545,491 of CM057157.1, forward strand.
CCTGTTGCCATATGGCTGAATTACAAAGTACAGCCAGTTTTGTCATTTATAGATCGAGGGAATTATGTGAATGTAAAGACAAGCTGTTTGGAAGGTGACATTTCAGTTTGTCAACGTTACTAAGGTTAGCTTGGCTATTTTATCAGCTATGGGTCACGTGAATTATGCTATCTTGAAAAAGATGAACGGATGTGAAATGACCCTTTGAATCTAAAGATCAATGTCATGTCATTTTTATCTGTTATACCAAGCAACCTATATTAACTTTAAGAAGACGAAACAGATGTGAACGTGAACTCAAGGAGCAAAATTTTGATTGTGGCTGTTCAATGAACTTTCGATGACGATATCGTCTGCAATCAACCATGCCATCCATTTATGAAATGTGTGAATCCCTAGGGGAATGGAGCAATGCAGAGGTGTTAGATCACCAAGCATAATTCTTATTCCTTTCTCTTGAGTATTCTAGTTTAATCTGCTTGGGGGATGGAAGAATTATTCGTAATTGATAGCTGAGATGTCCTAGCAATTTCCTGTGGTCCAAATGAAGCTGCTGCTATCTTAAAGGTGACAAGGAGTGGAACGTGTTCACATTTCACAATGTTCTTCAATTTTTTTACAGGATCTTATGGACTGCATTGTTAAAGTACATCTAAATACTCCTTGACTGTGTTATTACTTGACTATTTTTCAGAATATGGTTTTTGATTGAAAGTCTGTTGCCATAGAAACAACTTTTCATGGAGATGCACTATTTCTTGAACTTCTTTATTACTGGTAGGGCTGTTTCATCAGTAATGTTTAAAAAATAAAATGTAATCCTGGCTCTTGAAAGGAAGCAAATTTCCCAACTTTTCTTTTTGATCTTGATTTGTCACTAGTTGTATGCCTCCCTGCTATTCTCCTTCTGTTCATTCTGTGCCCCTCCTTGTCTTCTCTCTCGCTCTCTCTCTGTCCTCTCTTTCTTGTCTCCTTTCCTCCCTCTTCCCTTGTCTCCTTTCCTCCCTCTCCCTTAGTCTTTTCACTCTTTTTTTTCTGCTTTGCTTTCTCCGCTTCTTCCATCACATCACTCTCTGTCTCTGTCTTTCTCTTTTTCTCTCTCTGTGGTCTCTTTCTTTCTCTCTCTGTGGTCTCTTTCTTTCTCTGTGGTCTTTCTCTTTCTCTCTCTCTGCAGTTTTTCTCTTTTTCTCTCTCTGGTCTCTTTTTCTCTCTCTGGTCTCTTTTTCTCTCTCTGGTCTCTTTCTCTCTCTCTGCAGCTCCATCCTCATTCCTCAGCATCTCCTGGCGGAGGCAGAGCTTGACCGCATCACACCAGGATGTAGGGTAAAGGATGTTTGGATTAGAAAATGGGACACGGTGACTGGGAGAAATCATCCCGGGCCGTGAATCAATAGTTTCTTGTCATCCTAAGGATTTCTGAATTATTGGAAGTGACTGGCTACTCTTTAGTTGAATGCGCAGAGCGTTAGGTCATTTGATGAATCATGCATTTTATGTTCTCTCTTTCTGGTATCATATTCTTTTCACTTTTCCTTGTGTTATATATGTATGTAGATATTTGAATTTATATGTCATCTGCTTTAAGATTTACATATGGGCCCAACATATTTTCTATGCCCTTTCAAATGGTTTGTTAAACCACTTCTGTAAACCTATTCTGAATATGTTTGTCAGTCTTTGTTACCATTCCTTAATGATTATTCCATTATCCATACAATCATCCTCAAGATATTGAGTTTTGATGCCTTCCATTATTTCATAGGTTTGCTATCTAATCCTAAATGTCATTCTCCCGTTCACCATCTGTCTCTGGCCCCAGTGTTTCTGCCCTCCCCCTATGCATGTACACCCACCATCATCCAAAATAGTAAACAGCACCAGTATTATATATGTCCCCTGATCAGCTCTATAGTCACAATCTGCCATCAAACACCACAACACGTTTGCTAATTCATGTGGATCTAGATCTATCAGAGCTATATGAGGATTGTGTGATATGTGCTGGCCCTGGTGCCCTAGTCCCAGCAGTGTAGCTTGATGCGGGTGCGCGTGCCCAGGATGCATGGGGGATGCCACGCTGGGCTTCCGCTGGGTTACTGGGATGCCATCTAAATCAAGGGGGTGAAGAAGTATATGAGACGGAATGCCATTATGCTAGCGGGTGGTGACAATATGGGCAGCATTGCTGGATGGATGCTGCCAAGAAGTCGTCAACACTTTCTTTTCAATTCACTCCTTAATAAGTTAACCTTTATCTTTGTTTTGAACTTCTGAACTTCATTTTATTCTTCTTCTTCCTCCTCCTTCCGTTAACACGGTTAAGATCTTTGTTGCGACTTCTACAGCTAAAATACTTAAGTTTCATTTTGTATGCTTCATTATTTTATTGCTGCCTTTATGTTATTGATGATTCTGACATAGGTCTGACATAGGGAGTTATCTGTATAGCAATTTAAAAGATATTCCAACTTTCATATGGACATTTCTTCTCTTCGCTTTGGAAAAACTGAAATTACCACCAATGCCTGTTTCCCATCACCCTACCATTAAACTCAAAGAAGAAATACGCTGATGACAGGACATTTCACTGAAATCAAAACCAAGCTGCGATAAAAATCACTTTCTCCATCATCTGGACCCACAAAATTAAAAGGATTTCTCCGCAAAAGCCAAATCATACTCTAAACCAGCTGCTGACCCCTGCATACCACAAAGTTGAAGTTCAGGTATTGAAGTTACCGATCAATCTAAACACTCAAGGCGATGCATCTAAGGTATCCTCCAATTTATGAAATATTTTTATTCCCCGCTACAAGACCGCCCATTTGGGATTACTGCAGGCGAAGGGAAACACCTTTGCGGTGTCTCCTTCAACCACTCTCCTGCCATGTCTCAGATGAGTTTTTTTATGTCATTTCAGACATTTATTTCGATATTGTCATCAGAAATACCCACTAGCCATTGTTTGTGCAGCCGCTCCTTGTGCTTCGAGAAGTCAAGAACACATTTGATTCTGGATGTGATCAACTTGTCTGTCTTTTCTTTATTCGTATATTTTTCTGCTATTTTGTGGATAGTTTTCAATCTTATACCAACCATAGTGAGCCACCCAGTTGCTAATGCCAGCAGCAAGAAAGTGATACTGTTTTTCTTTGAGTGATTCCGCCTAATAAATGTATTTTCCTCCTTTTTTTTCCTCTTTTTCTTTTTAGGAATGGGGTTGAGTTCAGTGGTCCGAGCTGTTTTGAAGCTAGGGTGCTATTTTGAGTTAGAAAAACATGATTTTATACTACATACAGTATTTATTTTTGAGATATGAAATTCAGGAATTCATAACTGAATAAAGTTTTGCTAAGGATGATATTATTATTATTATGTGGATTGGTACTGCATAAGTAAATGAAATTGTTCAGTTGTTTCTGTATGAAAAATATTGTACTATTATTTTTAAAGCACTAGCATGAATATTTCCATAAAAATCTGAGACTGCCGCACACCTTTTTACTTCCAGTCTCTCATCTCATTCCGCATTTAGTCAAATCACCTGATGTCATTTTTAAATGTCCTTTTTATCTGTAGGTAAGGGGAAAAAATGTTTTACTCCACAGGCATGTTAATGGCATTGAGAAGGACATGAATGGGCTTTTTCAAAAATGTGCAACGCAGACATTTCACAATTTATGAAAAGAAATCTAGAGTCCGGAAACTGGTTATTGTTTGAAATTGTTTGTTTCTCACTGCTTTGAAGGTCATAGCCACACGGTGAACGCTGGTGCGAGATTTATTACCTTTCTTAAATACTCAAAACCCAAACAGGCATAAATTTATCCTCCGCTTTTAAGCAGATCTGTGAGCAGAAATCCTAGAATGTATATATGAAACGGACATCTTGTTTACTTGACTCCCATCAGGTGTGAAATGTCATGTTATTTTCTGGAAACTTTTGAAGGATTTGGTTGTAACATATCATTTTCCAAAGTGCAAATAATGATAAATTTATAACTGAGTGGTAGAGATGTATCCCCCTTGTGATGATTTATCAGGAACACTTTGAAAATTGGTGGCTTTGGTGATGTTTGGAAAAGGAAAAGAAGGGGAAAATGGAGATTAGAAAATTATGAAAAGAAGGGAAAGAGAAAATGGAAAGAATTGATTTAATAAATAGATTAGTGCAACCATATAGATACAAATGGAAAAAAACATGCCACAATGGCATAGAGAGAAACTTTGGTGATAACAATAATTCAGAAAAAAAATGAGGACAATTCTTTTTTTAGATTTAATTGATATTCCAATAATTTTTTTTTTTTAAATCAAAAATTTGTTTTCACATTGTAAGCATAAATGGGAAAACATATTTGTAGCCACTCATTAAAAAAAGTATAGGAACACACATTTATTGATTTAAAGTTCTGTGCAACACAAAATATGGAATGCACTTCACTGTTTTTTTTTTTTTTTTTTTACAGTGTGTGTGTTATTGAATCAAATCAGTAATGATTACATATCTACAAAAGAAGAGATGATTAAAAAGAAAAGAAAAAAAATGTGATTGAGAATTGTAGATGTAATTACTTGTCTGAATTAATATCATTTAGGTCACATTCATATGCACATAACTTACGAAGTACACAGGATAAGCTGCTTCTAAAGCTACCTCACTTGAGAACAAAAGTAACTCTTGGGGATCGTGCTTTCAGTTGCGCTGCTCCAAAGCTTTGGAACAAATTACCACTGGAAATACGAAAAGCACCAACTGTTACCATCTTCAAACATTTATTGAAGACCCATCTTTTTTCAGAAGTTTTTGGTTAATTGTATTATATGCATAATTGTTTAATTTGTTTGAGCAGTAGCATTGTTGGGAGCTCTGTTACACTACAGCGCAGTAGAGTATATTTACATAGTGACTGCGCTATATAAATGGTCTAATTATTATTATTATTATTATTATTATTATGTACACTGTATATTACACAGAACATTTTGAAGCCATTTGTTTAGTTCGGATCTTCGGCTCCTTGCAGGGGGAGGGGGAACTCTTATGAAAAAATGAGAAACTAAAACCCTCCTTATTTGTAACAAGAGTCTTGATTCCAGCTCTCTTTTGGAGAAGAGGATAGGGAACATGTACACCATGTAAGCCCATGGCCATACAGCACAGTGAATAGCCAGCCATACAGCACAGTGAATAGCCGGCTATAACCCCTCTTATTATTAGTTTGAACAAAGTTTTACACTCCATTGTGCTTTGATCCCCTTTCCTAATCATCCCCACAAAAAGGGGGCAAATAGGGGTCCTCTACACCGCCCAGGGGTGCAGAGCAGCGACCCTGTGCACCTGCTCATGCCTCTACAACTGCAAACCAGCATGCTTATGAAAGCTCATCTACAGTTTTGGTAGCAAAAAGAACATTGGCATGACACTGGTTAAATACATTGTATAGGCTTACATCGACATCACTGGATACATTGATGAGATCATGTGAAATTATGCTCTTGATTTGCATTGAATTTTAATTTAGTAATGAAAGGAACACGTCGGTTATAAACTCTGTCCTGCGATATGACGTGTCCATCTTGAAAGTTTCCAGAACGACGATCGCAGTGCTTGAATCCTTCTCGCATATTCTGAACCCCCACAGGTTTTACACCCATGAATGCACTGTGTGATGCATGTTAATAATAGTAATGATAAGAATAATAATAATAATAATAAATACAGCATTTGTAATCGATCCAGTTAACTATTCTGAGGCGCAGAGGGATATAAGAAGTAGAAGAGATAAAGAAAGAGAGAGAAAGATAGTTAATTCCTGCTTTTATCAGTTTTAAAGTAGTGGACCATATACAGACAGTAAGTTAAATTTTGAAAACTAGAAAATTTAGTTTAAGTCCATACTTTTACCCAAACTGCATGATTAAAGAGGAATTTCTTGTGAAAAAAGATTGATTTGTGCAGATGTGTAATGTGTTAAAAATAAGAAAATGTAGCAAATCAGTCATTCTTTAACCTTTAGAATTTTGATTACATTGAAAGATCTTCAGTAGGACCTTAAATTGGTCTTGAAATTGATTGATATGTACACATTCCTCTTTCCATTGTAGGATTAAATTTTGGGTTAGGTCCTTAAGTTTTCATTTCAAGATTGCAATCAGTATTGTGCTAAGAAGCCCAATTGGTGCGTCACCATCAGTCTAATCTTGAAGAATAGCCCGCTATGTCTGATCCTGTGAATTGACGTGATTAGAGAATGGTGAGCTAATTCTTTGATGAAGATTTACTTAGCCCGCTGTTTTGCTCAAAAAATAAACAATCAAAATCTTGGACTTATTTGCAGAGAATTTGCGAAATATCTGGCTATTTGGAAGCCTTTTCATCAGCTTGAGTTTCATGAGCTGGCTTTTCGATCCCATCACGTACATGTATGCGCCAACATCGGGCTATATAGCTCGAGCTTATGAAGATGCGATTCTGCGCTTCAGATGAGTTCAGGATAATACCCGAGATTTCAAAGTAGCGGGCTATTCTTCTAGCTAGAGCTGATGAAGACCCACCTAAGATGTCTCAGATGTTGATTGCAATTTGAATGATGATGAAGTCAAGATAATATCATGACAATAATTATGTGCTTTGCGTGATGGAACGCATGCCATTTCAGCTTTACTGATTGTGTTTCAAAGTTGAGTTTATACATTAGCTGTGTTCACACGACTGTCCATAAATGGAGAGTTTACTTGTGGTTTCAAAGCCTTATGGTATTCTTGCAGTTTCAGGTTTTGTGAATGTACTTGTAGTTTTGAAACTATAAGTGTAGTCGTAGTTTCAAAACCTAATTGAGCTACAACTTCCATCACCTTCAGGATGTGATGTAGTACTATTACGTAATCTTAGAATGATTTCTGCGCGATATACCATAGGGAATTGAAATCATCTCTGAGATTATTAATGCAGTCTTTTTCATCTTATTTATTCTCCCTTTTACATTTGTAGCAGTCACCAGAAGATACGTAATAAGAATAGTATTCTGTTCTATATTCTGATCTAACCTCTCTGATAGATGATCTTACATCTCTGTTACTTCCAAAGGACTCCGGATATTATCTCCCTGACTTTGGCCAAGCAGCCATGAGGGCACTCAAACACTTTGGGGCATTAAATCTTGCTACACATCGGTACCCATTTACCTCATCTGGGTTGAGTGTGGCAAATGTCTATTAATGTCTTGCCAAAGGACATTAGTGCTTTATTAGGGATTTGAACCCTGTACCTTGTGGTTTACAGTCCAGAAAATTATCCACTAGACCACACCTCATGTAAGGTAAACTTATGTTCATGTCAAATCTTTCTTCCATACAACAACATATTAGAGGTTATATATTTAATCTATTGTGCTCATGAAATAATCATAAAACTCTGCATTGAAATTTAAAATTTGAAGAAAATAACTAAACTGAAAAAGTTACAGGAAAAATTATGAAATGGGAAAGGGGTACAGGTTGTTTTGATGTTATGGACAAGAGAGAGAGAGAGAGAGAGAGAGAGAAAGAAGTTGTGGGGCTGGTGAGAGAAACGGAAAATAGTGGAATGAGGGCAGAAAAGAGATTAGAATGAGGAGAAAATGTTTTAAGATGAAGTAAATGTGATCATTTCACAATATGAAGACTTAAAATGAATAAAAGCCCCTGCAAGAGATTCTCCCCACTTATTCAAGCTAAATTAGCCCACCACTTGTAGGTCTTCTGAATGTTCCCCTCTGCCTTTTGAGGATTTTCACCTCCTGCATCGCTCGCATTTCATCTCACTTAACTTAATGTCATGAATGCAAAAATACAACTGCTTAGATACCGTCTTAACATTAAACACCAGCATCCCTCTTCTTGCCTTTCTGTTTAGTTTTCCTTCCTGAGTGGGTTTTGAAGTGTTTCTGCAATCATCGCTGTCATCCTCATTTTTGTTGCATCCCTGCATATCTCAGGATTGTGATACCGTAGAGGCACCTGTTTACTTGGAGGGACTGTAAACACAAATAAACAAATAACTTGGATATATGACATGTAGAGAATATCACCTCTTCTTTGATAAAATGAAGGAGGGTATAGATGTTAAAAAAGTGATGTTTTTTTGGGGGGTGTATAGTATATTTCCTTCAAAAATGCAGAGTATTGAATTTGATCTTTCAAAGTCAACATGTTATGTTGTAATCTACAAGTTTGTAAATAATTGATTTTTATAAGTATTTGCCAAATTGTGATAAATTGTTGATATTGAATTATCGTCAGATAATTTCAATGAGATGTTTATACCAATTAACATTCTTAATCTATATGCTAAATAAGATGACATTTTAGCTTTTTAAAATTTCAAGTATGCCCTTATTAATCGGGTCAAGTAAAGCCAGATATGTTTTGGGGGTGAAGACTCTTACACACCAAAGCAATCCAAATATAAAATCTGTGCATTGATTAATTAATTGATTGATTAATCTATTTATTTATTTAATTCACATATTTATACAGGGTATCTGATTCAGATTAAAAACAAGTCTTCCATATACAAATATTTACAAATTTCACAAAACACAATCACATGATGACAAACAAATAAAATATAACTTCAAAATACAATAATAAACATAGAAAAATGAATAGTATTAATGGGATCATGCTGTTGAGATGCAGAAGGACATTAACTCATATCAGTTTGGATTCAGTTAATGCCTTCTAGCCCTCAACACATTATTTTTGGCCTACTTATTCGCATACCAACAACACTCATGAATGACTTTTGTCATCCTATCGTATTTCTTTTCCCTGTTTCCGTTCTCTATACCAAGTTTCCGTTGTCTGTGCTAAAAGTCAAGTGGTTAATCTATTTGTTTAGGTTTTTCTTTGCTTCGAGTCAACCAAGCCATTTCTTAAAAGACCTAATTCTTGAAGTATATTTGTTTCTCAAATAATTTATCAATGCTCTCTCAATTATCTAACCTGTTGGTTACATGTTTTAACTATGAAGAATTGATGTAGATGATGATGATATATTTATCTTGGTTGTCCATAGCAACGGGAAGCGGGAGGAATAGTGAAACTCTCCTGACTGACTTCTAACGCACCGAAAGTGCTTGTTTTACAGAGAGAGAGAGAGAGAGAGAGAGCCCAATGAAATGAAACAAAAGAGGTAAAAGAGTAGAAGAGACTGAGTGCACTTTGTTGGTTTTACCCTCATTTTCTGGTTAACCTTTTGTAAACCCGGGGGTGTTTCACAAACTTGTGCTTAAAGGCATTGGCTAACATTGTTATGATTTTAAAAAAATCTCATTTTGTTACTTTAAAATGGGATAAACATTAGGGTTATAGTGTAAAAATACCAGTGTGAAAGTTTCAGAGCATAATATCGACGGGAAGTATTTTTAAATATTAGAAATGTGAACCAATGTTTGAAAAATATACGAGGGTCGGTTGCATAGACCCAACGTAAGGAGTGCGCATGCGCACATGACTCAACGGACCGCACTGTGTGTATTGACGTATCACGCGGCGGAAGGCAAGTAACGGTATTTTTGAATTCGTCCAAACGGTCCTCTTAGTTCAGTGTCTCTCGAGACGGAAGCTAATAAAATCGCGGTTTGCGTCTAATTTACAGCTTTTCCTTCCAAATTATGGTTGGTTTCAGGGTTTTTGAGTATAAATACAAGAACTCATACACATGTTTCATCTTAGTTTGAGAATTTTTAAATCAGCTGCTCACAAAGTTAGCCAATGCCTTTAAAGTCATGTATGTACGTTTAAGAATGACTTAACTATGAACAGCAAATGGAATGCTCAAAGTTTTTCCTGTTGTTTTAACAAAGTGTGACTGTATTTCCCATAATCTCAAATAAATTGTTTGCAAAAACTCTAATCTACATTAAGAACATTTTGTTAATATAATAATGTTAATCTGCATAATATTTCAACTTAAGCTCATGTAATTAGATTTGATTGAGATTCTCATTTGGCTTTTGTTATGCAAGTCATTCTTAAAGTCATGCATAACTTGGCGCACAGTTTTGTGATCACTCCCCCCCCCCCCCCCCCCCCCCCCCCGGGATAGCCTATGTATGTTATACACACTGGGGTCGGAGGCAGAGATACCAGAAAGCTCCAAAGATCAATGTAGCATCATCACAGAATGTTTTCCTCGTTTCCGTCCCTTCTTCAACATTTAAAGGTAGATTACAGCTTTTGGGTCTCAAATGCAATTTAATGATACACTGTACAGTATATGAAATCAGAATTACTGGTTTCAGGCCATACTTTTTGAAAGGGATTTAGATATTCCATTTTGAATGTTAATGTGTTTTGATTATAATTAAAAAGAAATCATGATCTTTTTTAAAATAACTTTGACTGAAATTTCAACTTGCATTTTAAAAACCTTCACAATTTTTTTAAAGACTGGCTCATGTGCTATTGCTATAGGTATTTTCCGAATTTAGTCTAAATATTGCCCAGTAATTTGTTAAGTGGAGGGGGGGGGGAGGGGTTATTTCCTTTGCTGTTGCTGAGAAGATTTCAACTTTTGATTGCAGTTGATAGGATGAGATGATAAAAATGGAATTAGTATTTAACATTTAAAGCTCAGGGAAAGTTTTTGGTAGCAAAAAGAAAACTGGCTTGAAACTGAGGAAAGATTGTGTGATATTCCATTGATGATTTCCGGTGAAGTGTAGTGTAAATGTCTGATGGGGAGTGCAATAGAACGGTTATACACTCTGCCCTATGTTATGACCCCTGTATGCCAACGGCTCCCCACACAACATCAGCAGTGCTTCGTTGTGCTTATCGTACCATAGAACTCTCACTTGTTTTACATGTGTTCAGGCACTGTTGGATGCACGGCAACATTGTTGACTTTCGATCGCAGCCCAGAGATCAAAGGTATTTTTTGCCTCTCGTTTGCTTGATAGTCAACTTCAGGAGGAAAAAAAAAAAACTTTACTGCACTTAGTTTTGCTTTTACCTTGCTACTGAGCAGCTAAAACCAAAGAAATCTGACAAACAGTTTTTGATGGCCTACCAAAATTGTATTCAACTTTAAAACGTTTATGTGTTGGAGAGAGCTTCAAAACCTAGACCGTCTCTTTAAGATGTCCAGTGAGCAGTACTGAAAGGGAATCCAATTACATGTGTGGTCTGGTTTTAAAAAGGTGAAATTACCTTAAATTGATCTGTTGAAATGCTGGATTTAGTCGAGGAAAAAAGGGGTCAGGACATTGTGAGGCCATCTTACAGAGGGGACAATTTTCATGGATTCCTTTGAAATGTCTAATGGCTTTTGTTAGTACCATAGACTGTTGCCCAGCCAGGATGTCTTCCTACTTATCTCAAGGACCTTATGCCGCTCCACCTTCTCAACTTGGTAAATGTATTACAGTGTATTGTGAGAGTTCAGTGAAAATGTGATCAGTTTGGTCCAGAAGGTCATTCAAATTGATATTTCGTTACGCTAGTGAAAATTGATTGATTTGGAAGGAAACACAGAGAATTTGGTGTCGCTTGTGTGTTTAACGATATTCAGACAGGAATTAATCGAAGCCCAATATGATCAGTTTTTTTCTTCAAATTTACAACACCAAGGTGGTGTTTCACAAAGAGTCGAGTTTGACTTAGAGTCATGCTTAAGTGCCAGTGCGCATTCAGTATTTAACGGGTAATCTCGATAGAATTCCCACTAGTGCACGTCCCCTGAGCATGATCTGACCAATGAGAAGATGCGTAATATACAAGCACCCAACTAGGAATTTAAGTTCGATTTTAAGTCAAACTTAACTCTTTGTGAAACACCTGCCAGGATTTTTTTTTTTTACTGCTGCATTTTATAAAATGAAAAGTCATGTGTCTTTAAACGAAAATGAATTGACCAAAAGTCTGTTGAAAAGTTACCGATTTGCATGGGAAATGGTGAATTTATAATTTTCCATCCCATTACAAATTTTGAAAAAATTAGTGCTTATTTATTTTCTCTTTAAAAAAAAAACGAGAAATAGTGATGCAACTAAAATGGGCACAGTACACCCAGCTTTTTCGCTCATCCAGCTCATGTATTTGGTATGTTTTTAAGGGTTCTGCATCAAACGTTATAGCACCACACCACACTACGTGGACCCTTTGCCATCTTGCGAACTTCTGTTGACTATCATCACAATCGTACATTTAAATCAAACAATTGGTTTTCTCCTTCACAAGTATACCAGGGACCCTGAAAATGGCAAGGATACTTAACCAATATCTATAGAATAATTATCAGCATCAGTGACTGTACAGGATACCGGAATTTTAAGAAAATGTCGGAAGAAAAATTGTCATTATTTTTCCTTAAAAGTTAATTCAGCTGGCAAAGTGGCCTTTATATATGTATGTGCGCTAGTACAGGTGGTTATTGTGGCAGATCTGACCATATTAGCTTTCGGTAAACTCCCAAGTCCATCTACCAAGTACCAACTCACCTAGGGTCAGTAGAACAGCCGAATCATGTAAATCTTGACTTGACTTTTAACTCTGCCTGAGTGGAGAGGCATTTATCTGTGAAGTGATAAATTAAAAGAGACTTCTCTGCAACCAGCTTTAATCACAGAGCGACATCATGTCTACCTGCGATAAGCCGGGTAAGAGGGCCTGCGTTGATAAACTCTCAAAATTTCCCCATCTTTCGCCCTCCTGAAGACAGCACACTACTTAAATTAGGGCCATGTTTTGTTTTGTTATGCCTGGCTGATATTATCAGGATGTCTTCGGTGTTAGGGGTGATTTGATGGACAATTTCTCATTTCCATGCAGACTAATTAAAGTGAGACAGGAATTACATGGAGAAATCTTGAATTGAATTGAATGGGGTCTGCAGTGATTGACCTCCATGTACATATCGTCGCATGGCAGGCAGAAGGGTGTAACACGAAGGGTGTGTTTATTGAGGGTAACAGAGTGCTAATAAGTGACCCAAGTTCCGAAAAAGCTCACCAGTTACCCACGATAAACACGATGGCGACTTGATTACCAAACTAGCGTACCGGACTAGAGTTCCGCAAAAAAGAGGGATGTAATTACCCATTGAATGAGATCGACGACTCAAGTCGTGACAATAAACACAATGCGACTTCAGTCGCATTTCATTCGGGAACTTTGGACTCCTGTTTCCAGATGAGATAAGAAGTAATAAGCCTGCTAGATTTGACCTTTACTTAAATTCTTAAAGACATAGTTAAATATAATTTGGAAAATTAGCAAATGAAATAATGACATTATGGTTATTGTTAGTCAAAAACATTAGGAAATTATTATCCATCAGTGAAACTGCAAGAGTTTCTCACAACTTACAGACAACAAAATTTTTGACAGAGATGTATTCACAAAATGATCGTACACTGTCAGTCTGGTAGCATTGTCCAGTCTGGTGGGAATACCCCCACAGATCTGTATTTTGAAAAAAGGCCTTGAATACACATTGGACTTATCGAAGCTTCATTCTCATTGTCCAGTTTATGTCTTTGATATATGCCGCTTTATATTGCCTTCCTCTTTGGGCTGTGAATTAGGAACACAATAGACCTCAATATCCACATCTATTTTCATGCTTCAATTCAAACAATGGGCCATTTTCAAGGGTGAAAACCAATAATGAATGAAAGCAACACAGTAACTTACCGATTGCATTGTTACAACACAGGTGAACAGAGAAGATGGTTTGTCCGCTTAAAATCAGATTACTCATCAAAATCTTTTCGAAAAGAATGAGAAGGAAATTATTTGATAGAATGAAAAGTTTACACTGTTAGTGTTTGGAGGGAGAGGAATGCCCTAAAGAGATATAAAATGTTAATATGGGTCCTTAAAAAGATGTAAATCAAAAAGAGTCATTTGGAATACGAACCTCATAACCTTGGGTATTCACCAATGCTGACCTAAAAAAATGGGAGGAAAATGATAAAAGCAATACAGATGGTACTTTTCTCTGTGGTAGCTGACATTACATACTCTTGATTTTTTGTCCTTTTATTTTCTAAGATGTCACCATGAGACAGTGGCATAGCTGGGATTTCATTGGGGGGGGGGGGGGTGGTAGTGAGCATGTGAAGTGCAGAAGCTCCGACGTTTCTTTTTCATTGTTCCTTGTCTGTGCCCGCTCTTCCTATGTTCTCTTATCTTTTTCTTTTCTTGCTCACATTTTTTTCTCTCTTTTTTTCTTTTCTCTTTTTTTTTTGGGGGGGGGGGGGGCCACCCACCCCCACCACCCCCTGGCTGTGCAGGTGCCATGAGATGGATTGTTTGTTTACCATCACTGAGTGAGAATAATATTTAGAATCAGTGACTCAAAATCCATTTGTAGTAAATATCGAGGTGAAGATACTTTGCGAAATATATGCAGTCAATTTACTCTGTAATATTAGTTTGCAGGTATATGTTAGCCTGATTTGCTCAATGCTTGCAAAGTTGGCATGTATAATATGCATGTAAAACGATATTTAACATGTTTCATTCCAATTTTATTTTTCTACTAAAACTAGGCATTTATCTTTAAAGGTTGATTCACTTATAATTCAGTAATGTGAGCCGATTTGAGAAGAAGCACAAGGATATCCCTTATTGACAAGCTGAAATTATGAGAAATTATCTTTTTTATGTGTTGAATGTAAAATGTGTCTGAATGTCCCAAAGATGTCTATTGTACATTGATGTGTAATTGAGCTTAGCTTTCCTATGTTCCCCCTCTTTCTGATTTTTTTTCTGCCGAATCATTCTCTCCTATTTACTGTCCCCTTTAAATGCATATTTCTTTTGTCATATCTCTTCATGATTATGTTTGTTCATTTTCACATCACTTCACATTACCTATTGCCTTGCTACATGTATATCACATGCCTCCGGGGGCACATGCCTCCGGGCAACAGTGATGTACTTCACTTTTGTGCACCCTGACCCACTTGTTGCTCCCTGATCTTTCTTAAATGTTCTTTCATTCTCATTATGTATGTGTTTGCTGCTATTGATGTACTGTACCTGTGCTTTTTTTTAACTGGTCAAATAAATAATAATCATAATAATAATAATAATCAACCATACACTTCACATTTAAGATACTTATCCTATTGCTGTCATGTTTCCATCACAATTTTTTCATCCTTGATCGATCAGCAATGCGAAGCTGAAGTCACTGATAAGTAAAGCCAGGAAGGCAAATTGTTGGTGTGGAAGATAAAAAGAAAGACGATATCATAAGCAATTTAGGGGATTTAGAGAATATCATGATAATGCTGACCTTAGTGGGTTATATCTATCACCTTTCTCATATCTTAAGAGAATAATCTAATCTTAAACCCTTGAATTAGCTTATTGTATCTTTCAGTAAATTGATTGGTCATTCCAATTGCCTAGTATCAAGTGCCCTGGATATTCTTACATTTTGTTTCATCTCCTGGGTTTCCTTCCATCTATCGCCTTGGTATATTATTTCAGCTTTTGATATGCTATCATGGAATCTGTCAATAAAACAGATTGGTCATTTTAACTGCATAGCATGATACCCCCCCTTCATAACTTTTGATTGTTTCTGCTCTTTTTTGTTGTTTTCCATCTACTGTCATTGCATTGTTTTCTTACTTTTGAATTCACTGCACATTATCTTTCTGTAAAACAGTTTGACCGTTCCCATTGCATGGTATCATATGGCTTGGATATGATTACGATTGTTCCTGCATCAAATGCATACTCAGTTTCCATCTTTCATTTTTAGAGATTATTCAGTTTTATACCGCAATGTCGTCTTGATAGGTCTGGGTCAACAAAAGTCTGCCGAGAATTTCTAGTATATTTTTCGCTTTGTTCCCCCAACTGAGTTTAGTGTTTCTTTTCTTTTCTTTTCTTTTTTAAATGTTTTTGTTTAAAAGGATGTCATTTTATCTTCATGGGCAAAAAGTTGCATTGCCCCAAGGGCAATTTTCACAATTGTTGATTTATCCCCATGCTAAGTTGTTGTCATTTCCTATTGTACTTTTCTAATTTAGATATAGAAATGTCCCACATTTCAAAATGTGATTTTTCATGCTCTAAATTGATGATTCCCCCCCCCCCCCCAAGAGTTAAGATATCATTTTGAAACATTAGCTCTTTTTTTTTCAAAAGCATACCCTTGAGAAAAAAAAATCAGGTGTGCAACAAACATTATAGTAATCCTACATAATCTTTAAAAAATGTATAATCCTGCATTATCTTCTCTTCCTAAGGGTCATTTTATTAATAGTGAAAGAAAGTCAGTAGAATTGTGCAATTGATGCTACATATCCACTTTAAATACTTCATCTCATCAGTTACGTTTACGTGACCATCCCTAAGCATAAGATAACTCATATTATCAAAACCTTATGATAATCTTCTCAGGTTGTGTGGACTTATACAGTACTTGCAGTTTTGAAACTTTAAGTTTAGTTGTAGTTTCAAACCTTAAGCGAGCTTTTATAACTCCAAACTTCAAGCAATGGGTGGTTCTTACACCAGGCCATGCACTTGCTAGTCTGTAGGACAGACTCTATTATGGTAGTCAAGCAAAATTCCAAGGAAAAATCTTTGAATAGAGCCATACTTAGCCAGTCTCTGGCTGTGTAAGGAGCAGCTACAGCACAGGAAATATGGTAGTCTTACAGTTTAGACATCTGCCGATTGACGATGATTATGAGCCTGCACGCCTAGTCTCATGTGGACTCAGACTACTGGTCTGTAGTTTTGAAACTGGGTGGTTTTTGTTACTATGAATCCCCATCATTGTTTTATTGTCCCTGCTGTAAAATTGTTAAGGCTTTACTAAGTTAAAGTTTCAAAACTATTACAGCCCGTATGAACATAGCTATTGCATTACAGGAACTATTTATAGAAGAACCAACATTCACTATAAAGCCATCCTTAAATTATACCTAATATCCTCATAAGTAGCTCTGTTACTTTATCGAGAGGTTGTTACTTATTCGTCTTTATTCAAAGAATACTCTAATACCACATCAAAGGGATAAGTTTGATTACCGGAGAGGATAATGATACATTTGTTATCCCATACAGATTAGGTTTACATTTGCTTTAGATTGGTTCTTAAATGTGTTCGGAAATCCTCTTAAGGAGACCCGGAAAGATGCCAGATTTAACCAAATTTGATACTATAGATTTGCGCAAACTCTTTGATGTACTTTCATACATGTTTTAGCCTTGTTATATTTCATTTGAGCGTTTTCCTTGGTTTTATTCCTTACCAATCATGTGCCTTTTTAAGAAATATTTTGGTTCAAATTTATGGTATTTAAAATCAAACATACTGAAGCTTTTTAACTTGCACCATCAGAATGAACAGAAAGACAAAATCAAACAATATAAAGCGGAATTTACAAGAACGAATATCCAACAAAAGCTTGTATTAAATATAAAAATATTAAAGAGTGTATCTTCTTACAAAATTTGCATTATAAATGAAATGTTGATAGCAGTGATAGACATTCTGTAATATGTCTATCTGAACAAAAATAGCTATTCTATTTTTGCATCAGTAAGGCATTTTTTTGTATCAGTGTATTGGCATATCTGTAGGAAAAGTGTTACTTTTTAATTTTGATAGTTGGAACTGGTACTTTTTTTTCATTTTCATTCTTTATATTGTTCAATCTGTCCAGTTTCACTGAGATATAGCCCAAAATAAAGGAATGCACGATACTGTATGTTCAGAGGAAGAAGACATTAACTTATATCATTAAACACTGCATTAACACCATTCTGGCTTCCAACAATGTATGTGTTGGTGCTTACCTGATACCTTTATCCATGTTATCGTAATCTTCTCTGTGGTTTTATTCCAAATCTATTTTCCTATTTGGAAAATGATGAGTTGGATTCTAAGCAAAGAGATATATTGTTATCATCTGCTATAATTCAAACTGTACTGACTTATCTGTCCAGTTTAATCAGGAAAAAAGCCAAAAGATGCAGGAATGCATGATATTGCCTGTTTAGAGCAAAAAGGTGTTAACTCATATCAATAAACTGTATTAACACCCTTATGACTACCAACAATGTATGTGTTGGTGCTTAGCTGACACCTTTATCCATGTTATCATAATCCTCTGTGGTTTTATTTCAAATCTATTTTTCTATTTGGAAAGAGGTTTTGTATTCTAAGCAAAAAGATATATTTTTGTGTCAACTGCTCATACAAACTGTACTTAGGGTGTTAAAGTTTGTTGATCGCAAAACAGATTGAGAGGTGTGCTTAGTCTCAGATTTTAGACTTGAAATCCGGGAACTTGTAAAATAGCATGTTGCCTGGTGTTATTACAAAGAATAAACAAATAGAAGCTTTCTGTTAGTAGTATAATGACTATAACTGTTTAGGCTAGAAGGAAGGGGGGGGGAGGGGTTAAGGTTGAATGGAGATACAGGTTGAAAGTGAATAAAAGAAGAAGAAAATGAAACAAACCAAATTAAAAAAAAGGAGGATTGGATGTCAGAATGTTAGGGCTTGTGTTCACCTTTTCTTCATGACTTACAGAAGGAAAATGAATCTTTGTTTAAGAAAGCCCTATTTGGATTTACTCTAATAAAGGGAAGGTTCCTTCAGAATGTAATATTTCATGTCTTTTGACCACATTTCTTTAGTTTTCTAGAACTAAATAATTGCTTCCTGTTCCAACCTACTATTTACTATTGATGCATGTTGGAAGTACTCTAGTTCAATTATCACTAAACCCAAAGTTTTTTCTTTAACTGGTTGACTGCTGAATTCTTTCATTCCCATATGCTTAACATAGGGACTACCTGGTTCCAGTGGCCAATGGGTTAACACTAGACAGCATGTTTGTCTTAGCAATAGGCATAGCAGAGTGAGGAGACCATCTTTCCAATTAACACCTCATGGGTCTGATTCCAGAGACCATATTAACGCCTTAACAGGCACCTGTATCAAACCGCAAACAAGGCCCAAGAGCTCCTTAGCTCCTTGACAGGGCGGGCGGCAACTCCTTTGATCAGCTTCCAAAGCTGCCAGTATTGTCTTCACCAAAAGATCTCTTTTACACCAAGATCTCATCGCCGTTGCATTTTGGGATTTGCCAACGGTGGTGCTGGCTTGGACAAGGATTGATGCATTGACTGGCTGAGAGTGACAGGCCAAGCATGGCTGGCTGCAGGTCATGGGAACAGCGTTAAAAGGACGCCAGAAGTGCAGCATCAAAAAGCAGCTTCCATTATATCCTTGTCAGGCTGCATTTGCCATAGAACCTCTTCATTATGACCAAAATATGGAGGAAAAGAAGAAAAAGAAAAAAAAAAGAACCCTGTCATTTTTATGCTTCAGAAGGTACACACAGCTCTTTCCTTTGCCCTTATCAGGTAAATTCATTGTAAATCATACCTTCAGAGTGATATCAGAGTAGCATCTGAGGAACTTTATATTGACTCTGAAAATGGGTTTACTCTCTCTAGTGTTAGTTTATTTAATCACCAGTCTAAATTAAGGAGAATATCCCTATCCTTTGCATTGAGACATTTACAACCCTGAATTGATTTCAGAGCGCATCTTCTGTCGCATGCCTGGGAACGACTGAACAGGAGGTCCAGTTGAATTGAATGGACCTTGACTTTAGAACCAGTGTCCAGAAACAATCTTTTTAGCAGTGGTAACACACCTTGAAATACACTGAGTGGTGCACAACCCTCTTGTGCATATCTCAGGTGATGTGGAAACACTGTATGTTTCTGAAGTAAAAAAAATGCAGGTATGAATGTTTTTATAAAACCTCCCCAATGCAAAGATTTGAGAAGGTTACAAGAGGTCATGGCTGCGTGATGTCACGCTCAAAGGGGGCCCTCGACTCACAGATGGATACATTTGAAATCCAATAATCAATGAAATCGCTACTGATGCCAAAGGATAAATCAAGTCTTGGAGAATAGTCAAAGGCATCTATCAAGTCCGGACTGCACCAGACAAAGATTTTGATCTGGAATGATGGATTCATGTCTTTATTTACTGCCGAGTCGTACATCATGAGATTCCCTCGCTTTTAGCTGCCACCGATTTAAGGAGCGTTTAAAGAAGATGGATTTGTGAATCATTCTCATTATTAACTGGAATAAAACTAACAAAAGACTCCTTATGATACTTTAAATCATTGCTTCTAAAGGAGATGGCATTAAATGGATTTAATTGTGTTATGACGATGAACATATAGAACCTCTAAAGAGTGCCGACTTGAGAAGGAGCATTGAAAGGGGAATGAATACATTCAGAATGGCTATAGCCCTGAAGCTGCACCAACAAATAGAACTATGTCCCTTTTCTTTCGTTTTTAAAAGATTTATGAGCGCATCTTTTCAAAGTGGAATGATTGTCATTAAGCTTAGCAGAGTGAATGAAGGCTGAAGTGAGATACATTTCTGTCTGGTAATCCTCTTACAATGATATCCCACTATCCGTCGATCTGTTTGTGAAACATATAACAGTGATTAAATTGGCAACATCTTGCAACTTAGCACTGGAGGTCAAGCCCTGACAAACAAACTTATTTTGGGTAAAGGCAGAGGTGGTAGAGGGGGATAGACTCTCTTCCATTAATATAAGGGGTTAAAACCTGAAGGGAGGGGGTAATGGGTGGGGATCACTATGGTGGAAGGGGAGGGGGAAAATGATGCAGGAGGAGCTGGGATGAAGACAAGGGGATTGGGGAGGGAGGAAGAGAGGAAGAGAAGAGTGCATTATTGGAAGGTGGAAATAAAAAGGGGTGGGAGAGAGGGCAGGGAAAGGGGGAGGGGATAGGGGAGGAGAGAGGAAGGGAGGGAAGAGAGCAGGGAAAGGGGAGGGGATGGGGTGAATGGGGGGGGGGGGGGGAGGAAGGGGAGAGGAGAAGGAGGGGACGAGAAGGAGCCGGCTGGAGGGTAAAGGGAGGAGAAAGGCTGGGGAAAGGGGAAGCGGAGGGGAGGTGGAGGGAGGGGAGGAGGAGGGGGGGGGGGAGGAGAGGGAAAAAGAAGGAAGAGGGGATCGAAAGGAAGAGAAGAGTGAAATTCTTGGAATGTGGGACAGTGAGAGGAGAAAAGGGGAAGGGAAAAAAGGAAAAGGAGCAAAGGCAAAGTTAAATGTAATGTACATTCTTTTTTGGAGGGGGGGGGGATGGCATTATTATCAAGTACTGGATATGAAAATGTTCATGCAGGGAATAATGCAGTGAGACACTCAGGCCACAAATTCTGTTCATCACAAGCAGCGAAAGGTATAGGGAAGTAGGGAATTGATCAGAAAAGATATAAGCATAGGGTTATTGGTTCAAAGAAATGAACCATGGTAATGATCATACTAAAATAATACATGTATCCAGTCCTGACTGGAAGAGGGATTTACCCCGTATTATTTTTCAGATGTGAAGAAGACTTTCCAATGTGAACGGAGCCTGGGCTAGGCTATTCCAGATGCCATTAGACAGGGCATTGGGGTGGGCTCAATTGAGCTGATGCACAACAAAAGTGACACAAATTGCCCAATAAAACCCAGGTTAATCCACCCATGAAAGTGATATGGGCCACCATAAGCCAGCCAAGGACCTCAGCTCTTGATTGCCTTGTACTTTCTTGAAAAAGAACATTTGGAGTTCAAATCTGAAAGAAATCACAAGGATGCCATGACCCCCCAAATGGTGCATACAGGTATTTGACATTTATGCCACCATGAGAGCTATTACAATTGTCTTCTAACTGATATATATTTTTACAGTTCACAAATTACGATATAAGATCGCTGGAGATTAACTGCAAAGTACATGTATATGAGGTGACTCGGAGAAAAAAAAAGTTCAGAAACTTCATGCAAATGACCGCGGGGGTTGGTTGGGGGGGGGGGGGGAAGGGGCATGTCTCATTGAGACCTGCTTGAGATCTGTCGCATTGAGACCTGCATTCATGACAATGCAAAGGGTACCTTTTCTCAGCATCAGGCACGTAACAAATGTAACATGTTTAGGGTATCTAAATTCTAAATTTTGGAGGGGGCGACTGCCCCCCCCGCCCCCCCCCCTGGCTACGCGGGTGTTGAACAATTTTCTTAGATATCTATATGAACATGTATGTTCAATGTGTGATTCTCAAAAAATAGAAGGGGCGCACCTCTTGCAGCCCCACTGGATCTGCCACTGTACTAGGGGTGCTGTATCGAGCCTAAGGAAAGGAGAGAACTTGAGATTCTACAGGTTAAGGCTTTTCCTCATTGCTCAACAATTAAGAAGAAATGCAGTCCATTGTGGTTTGGATTATTTCACAGCAGAGGATAATGGCCGGACATCAAACTCACCGAGTTTCTTAGAAATCAGCAGTCTCTAGCAATTCTTCGAGCATGCATGGACCGATGAGACGTCATAAAGATAGGACCATTGTAACGAAGTGTTACTCCTCCTCCTCTCCTGCCACTTTCTGTTTTTGCCACCCACCCTGCCAACTTTTGGATTAAAAGCTAACAAAGAAGAAAAACTGAAGGGATCATGCTGCGGCGCCAATTATAATTCCAGGTGCAAGATCTTAGCTGCATCGATACCATGTTGTCATGATTTGATGCCCTGTGATCTCAGTCAAGTATACCCCTGGTGGAGCATTGATTTCAGCCATTAGGGTCACTGTGAATGTTCCAACATCCAACTCTCCCTCATAGCATTCTAATATGATACATGCTGTGGTATAATCAGTGAAAAGTTTAGAAGGGGCTGGCAGGAGGGGGTAAGAAGGGGTATATTTTGTAAGGAATAAAAAATCCTTGCAAATTTTGCCCTTTACACTGTTGCTATGATGTACCCAAGTCATAAAAAGAGAATGGAAAGTGCTAACTTTCTTTGTCAAACTTATTTGTTTTGATGTTTCTGAGCTGATGAACACATTTTATTCCATTTCATTTCATTTGTTTCCACAGTAAGAGCAAACGAAAATTTTACAAGGACTTTCACTGTACAAAAAAATGATCATTATGAGCATGGAAAACCACCCATTAAGAATGATAAAAATTGGGACATGAGTTCAGTATGTACAGCAACTGAATGCCAAGTAATAAATGTTTGCTGTTATGTTGAGGAAACCCTATTAAAAACGAAGTTTGTAATTCAGGTTCCCTTGCAAAGCTTTTATTTCTAACATATTTTTGAAGTAAAGGAATATCTACATTAGATGTATGAAGTGCTTACACATTTTATGCAATTTTGTTATTACATATTCTGATCCAGGAATCTTCATTTTAATTCAATAAATGATTTTAGATTCATGAAATATGAGTGATACTTTAGAACACTATGATGCCAGCTTGTGCTGTATATAGTATGAAGCCTGCGTGAGCTGCAGATATTTCAAGAATCCGCCGGGATGAACCTGGATGAAACCTGACAGTCTGTCTTCTGTCATATCATCTGTTTGAAGTAGAATGAAGAGATGTTATTTTCATTCAATTTAGGGATAACCCTAGACAAGCAGCGAACAAATCAATATTTTCGCAATCGCTCGAAATGGGATTCCTGTCAAGGAATCCCCTGATCTTGGTAAATCTCTGCTCGTTTTGCTGTCGTTGGAAGATATCCATTTCAGGCTCGACACCCCGAATGTGGACCCATCATCACTGGAAATGATAACGAAATAAGATATAACAGCTGGTGTAAACAAGAAGTATTATCTTCCTTGAGGCTAAGTTGAACTCGAAGGCCAGTTCACACTCCGCACTGTTAGCGATTTGAATGGCATCTAACATTCAACTAGTTGCAAAAGAATGCTGAGATCATTGCAAGCCTATGTGAATTTTACATACTTTTGAGTCATATGCGGCAGTATGCTTTACAGGGAGAGGATCCCTTTTGCAGCTCCCAAAATCAGTTTACCTTTCTAGCTTGTTATGTTGTAGAGGTAGACAATTCAGGGAAAAAGAAAACCCTTGAGACAAGTTAGCTTTAATAAAAAGAGAGAATATAATAAAGAAGCAAGATAAAGAAAATTAAATAAAAATCAGTTTCAAAATAAGGAAGTTATGAAAGTTTGACAAGTCTTGATTTACTTTCTGTGGTGATCCTCAAATTGGCAATATCACCTAAAAATAGCAGAGTTTTGTGGACAACTCTCCATATGTTATGTACACAAAATTTCAGATTTTCTTCATTATCTCTCAAGGTGCAGCTTGTCTCTTTGTGAACTCAACATATGTTGTGCCAAATACATTTCCCCATGATATATATATACTGAGCTAAGAAACAAGACAAGCTGCAGGGGCCCAGGCGAAATGTGCTACCCCCCCCCCCCCCCCCCCCCACCTCACCCCCATTCCATTACTAGTTAATTTTCTTCCAGCACTCAGCAGTACCCGGCTATTGAATATACCAAGCTTTAACAAATTTATCGTGAAAATTCATATTTATTGAAAATTTTAATAAGATCTCAGGGTCTTTTTTAACCCTTAAGATGCCAAATTGCACTTCAATCTTCCTAGAGGCCCAATTACACGTATATTTGCGTGCGCACTCATTCATTTTAACCCCCCCCCCCCCCCCTTGCAGTAAATCTGGCACTAGGGGGATATGTAGCTAGCGCAATAAGGGTTAAGGAGGTAAATTTTTTGTAAATTTATTATATTATGTTGGTTGGCTGCATTTGATATGAAATTTGCTAGATTTATTGATTTAATGAATATTTTTTCTGTCTTTTGTTCTCCTTTCCAGGTCACTTTCTAGGCAATCACACTGTGTTTGACTTCCTCAGGCAAGCGGGGGTGGAGGTTTTCAGTGTTCCAACCGACACACCACTAAATAGGTACGTATAGAGAAAATCCTGGGGGGGGATTTACTCACCTGATATGGTGTACGGGGATGTGCCACTCTAATGGGTAGCTTTTTCGCTAGAAATCCCTGAACATGGGTGTGGTTTTGTGCCTGAAAATCCCTAAACATGCCCCCACTTTTTTAAACATGGGTAACTTTATTGCTCAGAATGATATTCTCGCCCATAATAATGAGTACCCTTTTCTGCCAAAATGATCTTTAAAATTGGTACGGGTATGGAGGCTTCAACAGCACAACCCCATCGGAACCAAATCTGTATCCTAGTTGTAAGATTTGTAAGTCTTTTACCTGATTTGCTTTGCCTATGATCAACAACTAAAAAATATGTTTTTAGCAATTTACCTTTTTTTTTCAACCTCTCCGAGGTTTTAGATTTACTTAGTACTGGGATTGAGAAAGATATAGATTATTGTAGGGAGGGGTAGGTGATAAGTTTTATAAAGTCTTGTGCTGAAGGCTGAGCAGATCGTCAACTAAACGACTTTGACAACGTAAAGGGAATCTTGTCTTGACCCAAGATTTCCTTCTGAACTTAATGTGCTTCATGCAATGGGATGGGGGTGGGGGAGGGGGTGATGATATCAGTAAGTTTTCTCCCTGAAATACTAGGCTGATGATCGGCAACTAAACAACCTGTACAAGGTATTAATCTCTCTTAGCCTTAGCTCCCTTCTATTACCTGGGCCCTGTTTCATAAAACTTGTTATCAATAACAAGTTGCAATGCATGTTATAAGCTACTGAAATCCTTACATCTGATTGGTAGAAAGCGAATTTGTCAGTAAAAATCACTGACAGGACACTTCATGAAATGCTCCCCCGACTGTGCTGCTATCTGGGGGAACAAGATCAAGTGCAGGGTCATAGGTTAAAGGTCAAGGTGCACCACATTGCCATCTGGTGCTTGTAATGTAGGTGCAAGTATTTTACAAGAATCTGCGATAGCATTTACCAGAAACAAGTCCAAAAAGCCAACTGTGCTTAGTTTCGTAATTTGTTGTTGGAGTAGTTGGTATTTGGTACCAATTAGATCAACTGAAATACCCCATGTTGAATCTAAACTGGAGATGCAAGAAAATACTCAGAAATGATAAAAGGACAATTTTTCTGTAAGTGAAATTTGCTGCCCCTTCCCCTTCATTTTGGTTTGGAATAATTTGATTGGTCATGTCCCGTTGAGATGCTATCTCTGGTGTTGAAAAACAGTAGAAAGTATTATTAGGTGGGTTTTATCAGCTCAAACTTGAGCAACAGCCCACTATTCTTGGATCCTGTGTAATGATGATAATAATGATAATGATGATAATAATAATAATAATGATAATATTAATAATAATAATAATAATGGCAATAATAATGATGATAATAATGATAATAATAATGATAATAATTAATAATAATGGCAATAATAATGATGATGATGATGATAATAATAATAATTAATAATAATAATAATAATAATAATAATAATAATAATAATAATAATAATAATAATAATAATAATAATAATAATAATAATAATAATGATAATAATGGCAATAATAATGATGATGATAATAATGAATTTTAAAAGTTGTATTCCCTTACAACCTAATTCTTCTGGAACTTATTAATATAACTTAGTTACGTTATGAAATGAAACCCTGTGTATTTTTCCCCCTTTTTTTGCCCATTATGTCTCCTGGGCCCCGTAACACAAAGCTTAGCGATTGATCGTACAGTAAATTTTTGCGATTGATTGCACATAGTGGGCAATGCAATCAGTCGCAAAGATCAATCGTATGATCAATTGCAATTGATCGCAAACCTTTGTGTCACGGGCCCCAGGATTGTTTTGTTGGTTTTGCCAGTTGTTGTTGGTTTGATTTGGGAAGGGATGTGAAATATCAAAGGAACTGCATACCCCCAAACAGTTCAGGAAAATAGCAATAATAATATATACATTTGGGTTTTCAAGAAGTGTAAAGCGAAGTTTAGGGAGGAGGGTAGGAGTTGAATAAAAAGGGGTAAAGTACTATGACTTAGGTGCAAAATGCAAAGAGGGTTTTAGTCCCTTAAAAATACATGCTACTGTGACACAACAAATGGGTCCATGCATACCTTGGCACTACTGATTATAGAAGGCACTCCCATTCATGACCTCTTGCTGTATTTCTGTTCTTTTTCTCTCACTTTTAATTCCTTCATTTTCTTTCTTATTGCAGTGAGGGTGAATGATAAGGATTCTTGTTCTTTATTTTTTTCCCTTTTTTGCTTCTGCAGGATGTTTTTGACCAGGTTATTTTTCTATTTTCAAAAAAATAAATCACTTTGAATTCTGACATGCTGAGGTGAATGATCTTTTTGGTGTAATGGCTAACCTCTTGAAATAATTCGAAGCCTTTTGCAGTCCGAGCTATCTTCGATCCTTCCATCTCTTTTTTCTTTTTCCCTTTCTAGCTAACAATGCAAAGGATTTAAGTAAATTCCAATCACCTTTTAAGCTTAATGGGTAGAGACAATGTTTAGGTCTCTATTTTGTTTCAGGAAAGAAAGGAGAGAAAGAAAAGGGGGAAGGGCAGATGTATTTAAAGCCCTGTATCTAGCACCACTTCCTGGCTTCCATCTCTAATGCAGAGTGTTCCAAATCCTGCTTTCTGCTTTGTGGAGCGGGATCTGTAGGGCTGCTCTTAAAAGCTCTGATTGTCTGGTCGTTTAGTCGCGCCTGGTTAGGCCCATTCATAGCCTATCCGCTCCTCTCACTTCGTTGCATGCAGCCAATTGTGGGGCTTTGTTCGTGGTGCCAAGCCCCAACTGAACGCGCTCTGTGCAGCGCCCCTCTGGCCCACTGTCTGGTGGTGGCAGCGCTGCCGCTCTTGTCAAATGTGGCACTCGTTTGGAAAATTGGGATCGGAAGCCAAATACCACGAGAGAAAAAAAAAAAGCAAGGAAGTGAAACAAGGTTAGCTTTCAGGCATGCAGAGCTATATCACACAGATTATCATGAACATTCCTGCATCGTTATGAAAAATGCACAACCAAATTGGAAAATTGTAGGTATAAGTATACCTGCTGTCTAAAGATATATGAGAAGTTTTCCAGTATCTCGTCTCCAAAGATCATCAAGACTGATTAATGCGTCTATCCTAGATTCTATTTAAATTGGAAATCAAAGAGCAATTGTAAGAGAAGCCAAGTTTTTAGGCACAGTGTATTCTTGCTCTGTTTTGTTATCAGTATGAACTTGGGTCATAATAGTTATTGTACAATAATTAGTACATATCTCATGGCATACATGTGATATGCTTTAATCTGCTTTAATTTCATTTTTTAACCTTTCTCCCTGATAACTTTCTACATAGAAGTTTTGCTATGAAGTAAAATCATGGTTTTGCAAAGTAGTCAGTACCAGCCACATATCACATGCATAACAGCTGTGTGTACATACATACCAACATTGCAATAGTCCAATTTTGTACATATTTGATCATGGACAAGAGCATAAATCCTCTTAATTTCATGAAAGGATTTCTGAGAAAGTTTGTTCAACTCGAAATAAATGGAATTTGGAAGGGAAAAGAGGATGAGAGGTACAACATAAACCACAGCTATGCCAAGACACTTAATTATTCTCTTCACTTTACACAAAGAGTACATGTGGTTTAAATATCAAGGAAAAGTCTCTTGAAATAGATTTCCTGTCTTCTACTTCATCTATCTTTGTGTTTCGAGAAAAAAGTTTTTATGAAATTGCAAGGAAGGAGAGAGAGAGATAGATAGATAGATAGATAGATAGATAGATAGATAGATAGATAGATAGATAGATAGATAAAAGGTAGATAAAGAGAGAGAGAAATAGTTATTCACATGTGTTAATTTGCGTAGCCAGGGTATCAAAATTTTGAGATTTGTTCATGTTTATTGGTTAATTATATATTGATTATTGTTATATATAATTGTATATATGCATAATTAGTATGTGTAAATTACATATTATTATAGTTGTGTCCTTCATGGATCTAGAATTTAAGGCATCAGCTAAAATGATTCAATTTTGATGAGTAACTACATGTATGGTGATACATTTATATTGTGTGGTGGGAGCCGAGTGAATATCATCTTACATCATTTTACATAGAGTAGTTCTCACCTGCAGGACAGCAGTATTGTACATATCTCCTCTGTATTTCTCATTTCATTTCATTACATTTCATTTCATGTTGTTTCTCAAACCATGGTAAAAAATTTGATAAACAGTTGTGCCAACACATAATTCTGGTAGCACAAACAGTTCAAAAGGCTTGAAAGGCTTGAAAACATTACATAGAAAATTAGTACTGATAACATGCGATTATTTTCTCCTGATGACTTTTGTTGTGCTTGTATAGTTGTGTAGCTTATTTTTCCTTCTGTTTCTTTTTACTTTTGGCTTGTTTTCCTCTTTTAAACTTTGTATTTTCTTTATGCTTTTTTTGTCTCTTTCTCTCTTTTTTGTAATTCCCATTGCCTTTTCTTCCCCCTCTCCTCTTTAAATCCACAAAACTATCATTACAAGTATTGCATATCTGCGTGTTAAGCAAACTTATCTTGGTAATGACTGTACAGGTATGCATGTACCTTGTATTTAGTTGATATTGTCATGCTTTTCTTTTTCATCTTTGAAAATTATCAATTTTGATATCCCCATGAAATCTTATCCTAATCTTTTCTCTTGTCTCAATCTTTCTCCATTTCTCCCTCCAGTTCCAAGAGCTCATTAAGTTCCGCTGACGGCGTGAGCGGTGAGGGAGAGGAAACGAGTGAGGGCAGCGGTCGCAAGCACAGAAAGCGGGACCGGAGACGGAAAAAGAAGAAGCAGCGTCTGGGAGAGACGGAGATCGGCCATGTCATCTCGGTACCCGTACCGGTCAGGGCGGAGAACAACAGACAGTTTAATGAACTCTGGATTCC
The DNA here is from genome assembly GCA_029962745.1 of Echinometra lucunter. Lineage (NCBI taxonomy): Eukaryota > Metazoa > Echinodermata > Echinoidea > Camarodonta > Echinometridae > Echinometra > Echinometra lucunter. The sequence goes on from CM057157.1 coordinate 27,575,273, forward strand.
TCTAGAGAGGATAAGGTATGACGTGCAGAATAGGACGTGCCAGTAGTTGTTGTTTTATCGTAGATGTAAGGTTAGTGAAAGAGTGCCACCTGTGATTGTACTTTATTGTGGCGGCCTACAATAAAGTACAATCTAGGCATTGTGGCGTGCGCCTGTTGTCCAGCTAACAGTGAAAGTTATAAAACTGATTCAGTGGACCTAGGTTTGAGTCTGAGTCACGTCTTTCAGATGGTGATGTAAAAAGGTCGGTCCCAGACGTTAATAATCATATTTGATTATCTGTACAAACCCAATACAACAATAACAACAACAACAACTGTTCAGCACACTGGTTCTTGGCTTGGCTTTGCCTTATATAAAGCAGTTCATATAAGCATTGAACCTTTTAAAAACTAAATTGTCTATTCTTATTGATGTGGTGTCAGCGGTGGGATGCGAACCCACACCATTGAACTGACTGGTGTAACCCATTCGTGACAGGCGGTCCACATTGTATAGTTGGGCCCAATAAATGCAGAGTCCTCAAACCATATCAAATACATGCACAGCAGAAAGAACAAAAGTTTCTACACATACGCGTACTGTCGTACTATTTTTTTTAGATACAGTACATTTTGTAAGACAAAATGTAGCAATAAAAAAAAATACTGGTGCTGCCAATTTGAAGAAAAGATGATCAAATAAGGCTTCAAATCATTCCTGTCATGAATGAGAGTTGTCTACATCAGGGGCTAATCCAAGGTTTTATAAAAAGAAGGGGGAGCACAAATCATGATAATTTTGATGGGAAGAAAAGAAAGGGTTATCCAGTTTTCAGTGCTAATTTCCTAAGAAATATCCAAAATGTCTCCCAACCCCCCCCCCCCCCCCCCCCAAAAGAATCCAACAACCAACCAACCAAAAACAAAAACAAAAATGGCTGTATTTGTTTTTTTTTAAATTGTGAAATTTTTCTTAAATCTGCTAATGGTCCATATTTATGTTGGAATGATATTTACCTGTAAACAGATTAGAGCTGTAGGCATTTTTTTTTTTACTCGCCTTTACACCCAAGTATGAAACCTATAAATGTAATCATTTATTTAGAAATTACATTATGAGGTGGGGGACCATGTGAAAAGGTAGTTCAGTATTTTTTTTTTATTTCTCAGTTTTCATCTTCACTTTATGTATTCATTGTACATATCTAATAAGGAAGAGCTCAATTTTGTTTACCTGTAATTTACAGGGCTTGAAAAAGCTCATCTTTGAAAATCTGTATTGTCATCAAACAAGCATTTTTGTAAGATAGGTACCCGTACATGTGCTTAATTAAGATCATATTGTAATATTAATTATGTAGATTAATCTATTTGTTTGTTATAACACTTGGTTCTCTTTCTTTTTTCTCCCTCTCTCCTATCCAGTGAAATCCCATCGAGCAAGAGCCCTCGGAAAGCAGTTGTCACAGAGACGCCAACGCAAATCTATGCTGCTCATAATTTGCCTAGCATCTCGGCAGGCAGCGAGGGCAGCAGACCCTCCAACTACACTATTCTCTACCTCTCACTCTCATTACACATAGTATTATATATTCTAAGTAGGGTAGATAGATAGTGTCGCATCACGGCTTTAGAATTTATTCATTTTGTAGTCCTGCTCCAGAATCAATAGGTTTTTAATCCAAGAATATATACTTAATGCCTTCTGCCCCTCATGTGATTGTATTTTGATATGCCATGTGACATCATATTATTATATATCACTATCTGTGGACAGATAGTGATGTATATCCATATATCAGGGGTTGATAGTATGTATTAATAAGGGAATATAGTAAGAATCATATATTTATATCGTTCGCAAAATTTCAGCTCTATGAGTTGTGCTTGATTATGCTATGGTGCAAGAAAGTCGCAAGTTAAAAATATATGAAATGAAGCATAGTGATCAGCTGATGACTGAAAATAGATTGCTTTCTCATTTGAAGAATTGTCCGATTTGAGTTATGCCCGATGTATGCTGACCATAGCTATCAGAGTATTATTTATTGCAACACTGTAAATAAAATAGCACAAATATTTGCAAAGATGCACACTACAAGGTATGGCTTCTTACCAAGCTGTTATTTATGGAGTAAATATGTCTCGCTATTAATCAAGAACCAATTGAATGTATTTAAACATTACTTACCCTTCTGCAGTGCTCTTCATAAGTCAAATTTACACTTTGCCAAAATTAAATTTTAGAATCATCTACCTTTATAAATCGCAGGCATGCTGCCACAAATACTGCACTGACTTTATTTTGATACTTGTCGTTTAGCTGTCAAAGTTTGTTTTTTTACGTAAAAATCTATCTTTCTTTTCATAGGTATGCCAGCATTTATGTGAAAAGAATACACTACATCTCATAGCAAGTTGTAAAATGTTCAAATAACCTTTTTGCACACTTCTTTTTTCACAAGTCATTTTCTGGTTCATTGTTAATTTTCAAAATATTACACAGACTACTCAAGACTGCCAAGAAAATACTCAACATGCCCCAAATTACCTCATGTTGAACATATACTCTGACAAGTTATACAAAATGGAGTGTTAATCTCTGGAAGCTTCGAGGAATTTAAAGTGTACCAGCCACCATTAGAAATTTTGCTCTGTGTTCAATGTTTAATGCAACTCTTTTGTCTTCAATTGATATACGAGCTTCAAATACCACTTCTTCAAAAAACATATTACAATTGTCCCTACCCCAAATATGATATTAATCAGTAGAGGGCGATATTTCCCACAAACAGTGAAGACAAAGGCACTTCTGGTTTCTATGCAAACATAATGGGTCGAGTCTTATGAAGTCCCATAAAAATTATATTTTTTGAGCCTAAAAAATGGAAGCAATAAATTCTGATGCTACCTGCATAGATCTAATCAAATTATCAGGAGAGTTTATGAAACCTGAAGAATATTTTAGTGAAAATGAGGGCTTTGTTAATCTGGCTGTACATTTTCTAGGGAAGCTGGAAGAAATCTTGTCAAAACGTCGGACCTAGATTTGTATCTGCACATGTGCTGACCTGCTTGGTATGTTGGGAAATGTTGCCCTCTGCTCTTGAATCTCATATATATATGGAGGAAGAATTTCAGATTTATTCTCAGTTAAAGGATAAGTCCAGCCTAGAAGTTTCACTGTTTCAGTAAAAGGAGATCAATTTGAACAGCATTTTAAAAAAGAAACGAGTAAAATCGGTCAAAGAATAAGAAAATTACACTCATATACATTTTCTAGTAAACTACTCTTGGCTCTGCAAATTGGCAACACTAATGACATCATATGCGAGCAGGTCTCCATTCACTTTGTACATGAAATTTCACATTTTCTCAATTTTCTTGGAAGTTACACATTTTCTAACCCCCATAATCAATATATGTTCAGAAGAATGGCTTTTTACATAACATACTTTGACTATGGGGTAAGAAAATGTATATCAGTTGAATGAGGGGGGGGGGGGGGGTTGGGTTACTTCATTCATAGTGGCTGCACACAAATTATTCTTTCAGTTGATTATTACAATTTTAATTTACTGGCTTCCCTCATAACTTAAGAATGTTTTAACTCAAGTAAACTCAAGTAAAACGTGCTATGTTCTCTCCACTTCTTCAAACAGATATACATGGTGTGATTATAAGGGTTCTTGATATTATGGTGCTATGGTATGTGGAATGTGTCTGAAAATACATAATAATTGCCAAAACCGCTTGTACATTACCGGGTATTCAGGGAGTGAGTAGACTGAGTATAACCATGACGTAAAATGCCATAATTTTCCTCAATATTTGCACAAACTACATGTACTTCAACCACATATAGATTGTTTAGTCTTGAAACCTGGCAAGCGTATCAATAATAATACTAGCTGATGGCGTGTGTAAAGGGTTTTTTGCCGACATGTATCAACCAGATACGATGTCTGGGAATGATGTGGAGCGCCACCATCGGAAAAAACAAACTCCGGTACGAACTTGGGTCTGGTCAGAGTCGGTTTGTAGGCGAAGACGACGAGGTGACCATGGATGTTACCACTAGACCAACTCCTGATCCTCTCGTGGCTGTAGAGAAGTCATTTACTGGTATTAAAAAAGAAAGGTTTTAACTGTTAGAAGAAAGACTGTCACAGGTATAGTCACTTTGGCCCGAATACACAAAAGAATTTTAAATGTGGGTTGGTGTAAAATGCCTCCTGGGTCTTATTGAGCATTCTTGTTCACACAATCCAGTCCAGTTATGTGTTTTTCTTTAAGTGCATGCATGGGGAATTTATGCTTATTTACGCTTATTTTTATTATGCTCATGGAAGTGTAAACCTTACCCATGGTTTAAAACTTCCTTTGTGAAATGGGGCGAAATGTGGTTCATTTACCCAATATGCACATGTAAACAGGGTTTTGAACGATTCTCGTTGGTTACAATAATTATTCATCTCAACGGCATATGTCTCTGAACACTTCATCTCATTTTAAGATCATGCCAAATATTAAGTGTGAATGGAACTAAGAATATCTGTAGTACTGAGTATCATTTTCAAATCAGTAATTCCTTGTTTACAGGTTAGAATTTTCAATCCACCTTGTTTTGTATAACTTAGTCTTGATTGCATATGAAAGTATGCACAGGGTCTCTTCTTGAACTGGGTTAAACAGATGCTTTCCTCAAAATTTTGAATGAATTTTTGTTTGCTTTCATATCATTTGATATGATGTATGGTACAACAAAAAAAGCTGTAGAAGGTGAGTTGTTCAACAATTTCGTTCAGAAATATCTTGAACTTCAAACAAAAGATTAAGTGCCAAGTTTATGAGACTTAGATATTGTGGACAGTATTATGAGACATGTATTACTTATATTTTTGTAAGAAATTATTTGTACATATCTCCAAACATACATAGATTCTGTAAAAAAAATGAAGAGGAGAGAGAGAGTATCATGGTAATAAAAATATTGAAATATTTAAACCTGGGAATTTTTCTGCAAATGTTTCTTCTTGCATTGGCTTTTTTTTTGTGAACAAAGATTTGAGGATGTGTTGTTTGGCAAGGCTTATGTGAGATAGATATGTGTTGTAGTACAGTGGGTGGAGGGGTAGGTTTGAGATGCATGCCTTCCGTGGAAATGAGCATTTGCAAAAACCAAATGATAAAAATGATGATGAAGATGATGATGATTGACATGTTGATGATGATGATGATGATGATGTTTCAAATTGTATGCGTAGTATCAAATTTATTGATAAAATTGCAAGGCCTGAGTGTTTTAATAAGGCGGTATTTACACATCTGTTGAGGAAAAAGCAGAGCTTTTTGGCATGATTTGTAAATGTGCCACACTGTCAATTTTAAGAAGAAACAAAATTGGGACAGATTTAAGGAGATAATACACTGACTTCTCGATCCGCATCATGTGAAATCTTGTAATTTCATATGCATTATTTATAGCGATCATGTGTTTTAGGCAAGGTAAAAACACATTTTTTCACCATCACTCCCCATGGACCGTTTATTGAATGTAAACTCGACATATCCCTAATAAAAGAAAATAATGGGAACTTGTGTTCACTTAAGGACATTCAAGTACAAACTAATAAAATCCTAGCTGTTGTAAATCGGTCCCCAGTGTTTCAGGCATACCGTAAGAGCTGCTCCCGTGGGCTGGTCTTCCTTTAGCCTTTAATCACGGTGGCCCGCTAGCTCTTATCATTGTTCTTTCCCGCTCTCTCTCCTCGAAATGCGGAGAATATGTCTGTGATTGCGAGACTGATCAACACAGACTGATCAACACTAGTCTCGCAATCACAGACGTAAACCGCATTTTTTTGAGGGCAGCAGAGGTAAAGAGCATGAAGGAGCAAAATAAAGAGCTAGGCTGCTGTAATGAAAGACTAGCCTTCCTCTAGTGATGATAATTGCCGTTGGTCAGATGGATAAATTCGGGGGGGGGGGGGGGGGTAGTCTGCAGACAAACCCTATTTTGACTTTTGACTCTTCAACACAATAATCCTTCAAGCCTTGAGTAGAGCCTAAATTTGCTAGTCTCTGGTTGTGTCAAATGAGAGCTATAGTGCAGGAACTGTGGTCATGATGATAGTCTCTCAGTTTCAAACACTCTTAATCATTCTCATATGCATTTTGACTGTCAAGAGTTTGTGCCTGCAAACGGATCGGGGGGGGGGGGGGGGGGGGGAGTACTCATGGTATTTTGATGAAATAATCAAAACCATGAAATTACCATTTAAGTACAATCATATTACCAGGATTTGATGGTAATTTAGTCAAATTACCATGGCACTTTTTTAATGAGGGGGGGGGGGACAATTTTATTAGATGGATATAGATGGATAGGATACAACCTATAGAGTCAAGGCTATATCAAGGGGAAAAGTATTAGAGCTGCTTACATTTCTTTTTCCACATTGTGTTCCCATCTCCTTTCTCTGCCATTCTCTCTTCTTTGCGAGTCGATTTTGGCTTGTGCTCCAGACCTGCCCTCCACCTTGATAGCCAAACCAAAGACTTCATACATATTGGTTTTTTTTAATGGCAGAAATAATTTCACAGAGGCTCTCCTTACTCTTTATCTGGATAATTTGGATGAGTTCACAATTACCCATCCACTATGGTGATATGAGAAGGAAACCTCGTGCAATGACTTCAACATAAATCAAGCATTTTTAATGCAATATCACAGTGAACTGTTTCAAAACATCATTTGCTTTGTCGGAAAATCTGTCTTGAACTTGGGGAAAATTGCAGGCACCTAAATAACCTATGCTATCGTAGACAGTTTTCCAAAAGCTGTCCCAAATTTCATTGCTCTTTTCAAATTATGAATCATACCGGTATTCAAATGTTTTTTTTTTTCTCCTTTTGAATATTAGCAGATATTCTCATAGTGTATGCTTCTTACATTTTAAATACCTGTTGATGTCATCTGCAAAATTTTTCTCATATTCCCCCCCCCCCCCCCTCTGTAGTTCAGTTGGCACTGATGAATAAAAGAAAATCATTTGTACTTCCAGCTGTCTTTTTTTCCCTATCAAAGTACATAAGTTCAACAAACAAACTGCACCAAATGTAGTTATTGATTGTTTCTGTGGTTTTTCCACCTTTGTAAGAAATATGTAGAACAGATGTTCGAGTTGTAAAGCATCACGTGTTGAAATATATTACAAAATAATGGCCTCACTGGGAATGCTGGAAAATGTTTTATGGCATGTAAGACAATTTCCCAAAATAAGCAAAAAATGAAAGATCTCCTTGAAGTTAAATTGTTGTGCTGAAATGTGTCTCCTAGAAATGTTGGAAATAAAGTTTTGAAAATTGGACATTCTGATTGATTTATTGTAAAAGTGTTTTTCTTTGAGGAAGAAATTTTGTCTGGTTAGTTTCCTACAATAAATAATAACAGCAATATTAAACAAAATGAAAAAAAAGAAAAACAACAAAAACCTACTGAACTGTATTTTGAAATGTACGTTAAAAAGTATGTCTTTCAAGATTATTTTTCTAAGTCGGTTAAAGGTTGATTTAGTCATAAAAGAAGTGCAACTGTTTGCCGGTTATTTGTTTGGTAATAAGAGACAAAAATGGCATGAAAGCTTCAGTATGAAGATTCAAGAGTAGCAAAGTCTTTTTGGTTTTGAATAAAAATAATTCTGTTTGTAATGTGATACAACCAATTGGAACTATTATGACAACTCACCTGGTAAACATAAATTCATTCCATCGAGTTGTCACCACACATATTTAAGCAGTTTCTCCCCATAACTTTACAAAATGATTTTGAATGCAAATTTTGGAAAGTTAGAGAACCTTCTTTCTTTCCTGGCACCACTGTGTTGACATAGTCATTTTCTTTTTCATTTGTCTGTCACCGTCTGAAAATGCGACACAAAAACATCTTCAAAGGTTCCTTGAGTACTGATCAAAGTGTAGTCGTTAAAAAAATGGTAAAATATGAATTAAATTTGTAACAAAGTATATGGTAGCATATAGTAGATATAATGATTCACTTGTGGGAGAGGTCAGAACTGAGAATTTTAGTTCTCTTACCAGAGGCATAATATGGTCTAAAAGCTTTGACAAGCAGGGAAACAAGGGAAACAAACAAACATCAAATGATAAATAAATTAGCAAACAGTGAAGGAATAAATAAATCAAAATACGTAATTACACAGAAAATGAATGGAAGAATGAGTGAATGAATAAACAAAAGTACCAAACAAATCAAACAGATTAAATCAATAAACCATTATACACATTTACATAGATAACTAGATAAATAAAAACTTATGTACAAACCTATCAAACAATAAAAGCAAATTAATGTGCATATAGATATACATGTTTAGATGAATACATAAATACAAGAATGAATGAAATAATAAAATATGAATAAATGAATAAATACTATGATTAATTAAAGAATTGCCAAAGGGAGTGAGGTAGGGGGTACAGGTGTACCTGCAAGAAGTATATTGCCGATGTTTGTATCTGTGTTTTTATAAACAATCCACAATCTTATTCAATTATATTTTTGTTATTCAAGTCAAACACATTAACAGATCTGCCAACTCGTAGGATTTCATGAAGTTTCACAGTGATTCTTATTACCTGTATTTCATCTTATTTTCATTTAAGTTTACCCCAATGCTCAGTATATTCTGCTGGTGTATTTTGTACTGAAGATCATTTCAAATGAAGAAGTACAATGTAGAAGTTCAAGGATCAAAATAAGTAGCGGTAAGCCCTGTATATTATTAATGTTGTATTTTAGTTAGAAAATCATGCAGAGTGGCAAAGTAATCCCACTGTTGTATGTTTCAAATTTTCACACCAAAAATAGGATATTTGGCATGAAAATAGGATTAAAGAAATGAAAAATAGGATGTTTTTCCAATTGGGGTAAGCAGCTCTGTATTAAAAAAAAAGGGCCCAGCAATATTTTCAAGCATATAGTTAAAATAAACATTTCCAGGCTATACATAACTGTAATTTCAAGACAGTAATCTAAATGCTTTATCTAATTTGACATCAAATTTTAAGATATGTTAAATAACCTACAGTGAAGTGTTTGTGTTTTGAAATGTTTGTGCATTACTCTAGCTTGGGAATAATAATGGAAGAGGTCACAAAATAATCCTACAATGACAAATATATTTGTTTATATATTCATTTTTACACATTTATTTTCATAATATGGATCAAATAATCAACATGCTACATTAATATACATATCTCTTAAAATTTCAAACTCAAGTACTGATCTTTAAGCTAATGATCTGGGCTAGTATTCAACTCGATACACGGATTGAGTAAGTAAATTACTTAGCATTTTACTTGCCTAAGTAAAATGCCAATTCATATTCAGATCACTTAGTATGTTAATTTGGCAAGCCAACTTTAAAAGGCAAAATACGTACTGATAACCACTGTAACATCATAAAGTCCATCCAAAATAAGGCGCAACAAAGGAGTCGCACTGTATGCATGGTTATAAAATTCACCTGTGCGCAGCATCATGAGTGTGCGTACGTATAAAAACTACATGCCAGCCAATCAGACTTCCAAAGTAAGTCTGCTATGTGGTTGTCTTAGATTTAGGATAAAGTAAGGTAAAAGCTAAAAGATTCCACTGAATATCAAAGTTGGCTAAGTATTTTACTCTAGCAGAAAACTGAGTAAAATACTTAGATTATAGCTTAAGCGTTAAATTGAATACTGGTCCTGATGTACTGTATTATTGCACAATAATAAAGGAATTTCCATCTTCCTACGGTAATTCATCAACATCACCATTTCTAAATCGGTGCACAGGGAAAATATTACAACTTTGTTTGTCAAAAGCAATAACTCAATCTAGAAATAGCATCCAACATATTCCTAATAGAGTAAAGTTCTACTTACTAGCCCTTCTTATATTTATCCACTGCTTTTTACCTAATAAAAAATTCCATATTTACTGCATGTCCATGACAATTTTATAGAAGAAAGCATCTTGTCAGGCACCTTATCAAAAGTCAGAGCCAATTTGGAACGCAGCCTTTTGCGTCTTTCCCGCTCAGCGTCTTTTCCCCTCTGATCCTCCCATTTCTCCGTAGACAAAACAAGGGGGATCAGGAAAGCCGATGTAAAAGAACGGTCACAGAGAAGATGATCAGAGATGCGGGACAAGACTTTTGATAAGCGGCCTTACTTTAATCTATATTTCAAAGAAAAACTATGAGCACACATTAAAAATTACTATACATGTTAAGGCACATGGCTTGTGGAGATATGGCTATTTGGCACTAAAGTTAGGAAAATCTTTGTGTAAAATGACATAGAAAAAGGAGGAATTAATATGCGTGTTGTCACAGTAGTGAGAGAAACTGTTTGAAGAGTTAAAGAGATTAACAATTAATTATTAATACTTACTTACTACACTCTAGCAGAGTCCTTGGGGTTCCTTGTGACATAATGATTAATATTCAATCAATACTCTATAAACAAGAAGTAGAATGATATATTAATAAATTCTTTCCCTCCAGGTAAAATCTACAGATAAATATAAAAATTTAACCTCCACTTTGTAACCAGTTCCCTTAAAATTTCATTCATGAAAACTTATTGATATTATTGATCATAATATGGTATGTGTCACTGTCTTTGTCTTCATTGTGACAATGCAGTTCTGAGAATTTCAATATCAAAAAAGCTCAAAAGGAAGATTGCGGATCATAAATTTACAATGCATGCATCATTTCACCATCTCTAATATAAACCAAATAGAGTTAACCATGACACTACCACTGTTTTCTGTGATAAATGATTTTCCAATCACAGTTCTTTGTATTTCATTATTAAAGAAGTTAAAACCATGGAGAAATGGAATAATCATGTCTACAAATATAAGGTGGATCTTGAGGAATGTGCATACAGTAAACATAGAGGGCAGTAGACCATGTAACCAAGGGCTCTGGTAATTCTGAACTTACAGTGAATATTTGTGTAGCATCAATATGCCATTCTACGTCTAATAATAATAGCAGTAGTATGTAGTAGAAGAAGTAGAAGAAGTAGTAGTAGTAGTAGTAGTAGTAGTAGTAGCAGTAGTAATAGCAGTAGTAATAGCAGTAGAAGCAGTAGTAGCACTAGTAGTAGCAGCAGTAGTAGTAGTAGTAGTAGTAGTAGTAATAGTAGCAGTAGCAGCAGTAGCAGCAGTAGCAGTAGTAGTAGTAGCAGTAGTAGCAGTAGTAGTAGAAGTAGCAGTAGTAGCAGTAGTAGCAGTAGTAGTAGTAGTAGCAGTAGTAGCAGTAGTAGTAGAAGTAGCAGTAGCAGCAGTAGCAGCAGTAGCAGCAGTAGCAGCAGTAGCAGCAGTAGTAGCAGTAGTAGTAGTAGTAGCAGTAGTAGCAGTAGTAGTAGTAGAGTAAGTAGTGGTTACAGTAGAAGTTATAATAATAGTTATAGTAATAATTATAATAACAGCAATAATACAATTTTTCCACACTTGTTTCTATGAAGGGACACCTTTCAATTTTCTCCTTAATAACTTGATCTTTGCATTTCCATAATTGAAAACTTTTCTTTAATTTGTCAGAGTTTCTCTAGAATTTTTTTAATCAGTCTCTGGAATCGTTTTACTTTTTACTCAAACTGACTTACATCTAAGTTTGGGCTGGTAGTGCACTTTAAAATAAAATCATGCTAGATCTACACTCTAGATTGTTGCTGTCACAGATCCACTCATTCAAAAACCAATTCTCTACCTTGACAAGATTTCATGCATGTTGCCAATTTGCCTTCCACCAGACTTGATGTGCCCAACATTAAAAATCTCCTATCTTCACTTACCTTATATTCCCATTATTTATGTCATAGTTTCTCCAGACTTCCACATTCTGATCATTGTTTGAACAGATCCTTCTATTCATAATCAGTTTGTCTCTGTTAAGCTTAAGATATTTTCTGTGTTGCCAATTTGCTTACCTTAACTCTTATCCTGTCGGCATGATACTTTCTACACTTTGGGAAATTTTTGTTTCACTGTCTAATTTTCTCTAAACTTTTTTCTGATTTTCTTCAAAATGTTCAAAACTAGCATATAACCAATTTTAGTTGCTTGTTACGGTGTCAAGGTGCCAATTTTTCTCCTAGAGAACTGTTTTTCACTTTCCTTAACTTCTTAACCTTTTTCTAATGGAGTTCCTCCATTTTTTCTCTTTTACTTTTTTTTTTCATTATTCTGATTTTAACTCAAACTAACAAAATTTTTGGCTGTTGGAGCCCTTCAAAGTTTAAAAGCAAAGGTAAAAATTATGCTAGATCTACACTTCGATCATTGCTTGCACAAATCCATCTATTCATAATCCATTTCTCTCCTTTCAAGACAGGGCACCCCCCATGCCAGGTGTAGTTATCGACGTCCCCAAACCATCCTGTCTCCTCATCAATGAAGTGATTGTACCAGATGACGGCCTTGCCTTGCTTGGGCTGGACATGAAGCTTGGACTCGCTGCAGTAGTTGTTCAGGTTGATGTTGCCGCTGTTGCGAAGCATCTGCAAAGCAAAAAAAATAGATTAAGATTAGACATTGATAAATAACTAATCTAACTAATATACTTATAGATAAGATGTTAACTGGAGGCCCTGTTTAGAGGAGAGGCACCACCTTATGCACTTGAAGAACCTACTGCACTATTTGAACAAAAGTAGGGGGACACCCTGGTGTAGCGGTACATCCCTATTTGATATACTGGGAGGAGAGACCCAAGGGTCACGGTGATTCATTCCCTTTTTCCCCTCACAAGGCGTAGATGACGTCTGATACTATAGTGCTCTTTTAGTTGATTTTATTCGACTGAGAAGAAAGTATGTGTACGCCTGTAAGTAAACAACTAGGGGAATGGAAGCTTTACGTCGTCTCCAAAGGACTTGGCAATGATGATTAATGCCTTACGAAAGGGCACTAGGTGCAGGGGCTTGGTCTAAAGTCTGGGACCTCCCGGTTACAAGACCATGCCGGCACCACCACTGAGCCATTGCACCTCCTCTTTGAAGTTAATGTAGGTCCAGGGTTTTTTCATATAGCTGTTTGTAAAGTTAGGTATGACTTTACAAACGACCTGAATATGAAGTGCCAGATGGGATGCCCAAAGTTTTTCCTGACAAAGTGTGACAACATTTCTCATGATCTCAATTAGATTGTGGCAAAAATATACTTTGCAGTGGAATTCTGAAAACAGTAGTAATGTTAATATATGTTTACATATTTCACTTTAGCTTTTGGTCAAAGCAACTCATTTCTAATTTGTCTAATTTTACATATTCTCTCCAAATTCAAATCAATCCGTGTAATTTTTGGACAAAACTGGATTCAAATTCATATCAAACCTCATTTCAATCTATGTATAAATCACTCTTGAGGGTGTTTAGATATGAGGCGACATTGTGGTGGCACAAAATTTTTTAGGAGGAAAAAAAGCACCGAACACAGACATACTGAAGCTTTTCGATATGCACTCATCAGAGTAAAATCGCATGAATGAACAGTATGTCCGTGTTCAATGCTATTTTGCTATTTTGCAGTACCAAACACCAATTTAAATTTTAGTATTGATATGGCGTGACATTGTGGTGCCACTTATGTTAATGAATGCACATTTCACTCTCGAATAAAAGGGAACTTTGTCAAATTTGCGCAATTTCATGACAACATATTTTGCACTTACTTTTTAAGAATTCAATTGGTGTGCATTTTATTGCAGCTGGGCAGCAAAAAACAATGTGTCCTGCGTCGACGACGTTTTTTGGTCGTCTCATACCCCATTGACTTGTACACCAAAATGTTGCAGGGATTTTGTGGCGCCACAATGTCGCCTCATATCTGAATGCCACTGAAGGTTCTTTCAGGCACTAATGATACCATAATACCATAATAGCATTCTGTTTTGTCAAGGTTATACCTGGAAATAAGGAATAACTGTTTGCTGGATTTTGGATATGCGAATTAAGAGGAAAGGCAAACTTACTGCATCACTAAAGGTGTCGTTGTTGGCCACAACAAATGCCGTTTCCCCTCCTTCTTCCACTTCATTCAGATAGACCATGATTGTCATATACCTATGAGAGAAAACAAGAAATAAAAAGATTCCCCATGTATTAGGTTTTATCAATTTTAACAGAGGTTAACCTCTAAATTGCAGAGACTCTGCTAAAAATTTTATTATTATCGTTATTATTATTATTATGATGAAGATGATGATCATTATTATTAGTATTATTATTTTTATTACTACTATTCTTCTTCTTCTTCTTATAATTATTATGAAATATCATTATAACTATAATTATAACTATTATTATTATTTCTATCATTATCATCATCATCATTATTAAATACTTGGCATCACCTACACCTAGCAGCGGGAAAGCAAATTTGATCGTGGTGACCCTCCAGTTTCTCCTCCCATGATAACTTTTTGGGATGTGCAGGTGCACCACTACATAGCGGGTTTTCCCAGACTCTTTTTAGAATGGTGCAGTGGGTTCTTAACATGCAAAGGTGGTTTCTCTCCTCTACATGGGGCCAATTTTTTACATCCTATCTGAGGGACAGATAGTATGATATTTTCATCAACTTATGGGAATAATTGCCTGTGACAATGTTCTGTAGAATGACCAATATCTTAGTTCACTATCCTCCCCTCTGTTAGATCTACCACCTTGAACAGGTGGAAATTTTAACCCTTTTTTTTTCCATCATAAAATGAAATGGAAAAAATTTGACAAAATAACAATAATTTACCCAAATAAATATACCAACTATAAGAATAGGGGGAACACCTGAACAAAAAAAAAGGAGCTTGTGTTGAGGACAACCCCCCCCCCCCATATCTGAATGACAGCGTGATGCAGTTTTTTTTAAGGTATGCTTTTTAAATATCTCATGGTAATGAATATTGCAGTCTCTTGGTTCTTTGCCTTCGTGCATGACTTTTGGTAATCTGCACTTCCAGTGCTGTTTGTATGGATTTCCGAGTTGCCACTGAACGGGTCGAGATAAGTGAATATCTGTTTAGTAATGTTTGTATGCGAGTTTTCATGCTACCCCATGAGACAATCTTTATCTTTTTCACCCTCCAATGCTATTATAAACAGAAAACTATTATTTACACTGGCCTTTATTTCTGGAATTCTCTGGACGATTCATTCAAACAGTCACTAAGCTTATTTGTCAGTCAAACATTATCTTAAGCTTAACCATTATTTTTCCATGACTCATAATGTCCTTAGCATAATGTGATTAATGGGAATTCTCGTTCATCACTATACTATTGTAATATTATTTTGCACATTAAGATTTATTCATGGAAAGTGCATATTTTCAGTATTATGCGCTATATAAGAAATTATCATTATAGAGTGAAAGTTTTTGTAGAATTTCATTTGCTGTTATTGCTGAAGTACATGGAAAAGAAATGAAACTGTTTACCTGCAAATACGGCACTTTTTGGTAGTGACCAGGTGACAGCATGGCAGCCCTTGAGTGTCTCCAGCCGAGTCCAAGTGGGCGTTGTAGTGACCATGGGGGCCATACTTGACCACTTGAAAGAAGCTATACTTTGTGATGAGTGGCTCTGGTAGTTTGGTCAATTTCAGTAACCTAACAACAACAAGGACAACAAAATCATAAAATTATGAGCCACAGGCTGAACGCTTCCCAGGAAGTGCAGAATGTGCACAGTGATACATGGAATAGTAACTGAATCCAGTGACTGGGTTAATGAAATAATGCTGTAGGTGCATTGGTGTCAGTTTATAATGATGACATGCTTTATGAGAAACTGTTAATATTATTAATTAGTATCATCATCTTCATCATCTTCATCATTATTATCATTATCATTATCATTATTATTATTATTATTATTATTATTATTAGTAGTAGTAGTAGTAGTAGTAGTAGTAGCAGCAGTAGTATTACCATTAGATTAATCATTGTCATCATTATTATTTTTTCATTATTATCATTATTATTACTATCATTATTATTATTATTATTATTGTTGTTGTTGTTATTACTGTCATCATTGTTATGATTATGATAGTGATGATGATGATGATGATTATCATTATTACAATTACTATTCTTTTACTATCATTATTGTAATTGTTATTACTATTATCATTTTTAAAATTTCTAGTAGAAGTATACATAGTAGTAGAAGTAAGAAAGAAATACTTTTCATAGTATGCACAGTTGCGTATCACAGTTCTAATAAGCTTTTTATTTCTCAATCTAAGGAAGATGTGAATATACTAAAATTTCCTGATTAGTCCTCAAATTTTACACACACACACACACATAGTTTATGCATGGTTCCAATTCTATTAAAGAAAGTTGATGTTGACACATATTTTCATTTGCTGCTTTAATTTGGAAAGAGGGTTGTCATTTCAAAACTCAATCTGTATATAACTATAAATGTTTGATTATGAATATTAAAGACAGTTCCTGATTTGATATTTGTACATAGGTGTTCTCATGCACTCATATAATACAAAACCTAAACTTTAATGTTTAAAGTATGTAACTTTTGTATGTTTATTCTCCCTTCAGCATCCCCCAAGTTATATATAAGAATATTAGATAACTGCCAAAGTTTTTCGTATTCCTTTTCTTGACAATAGTAATGGGTTATATTCTTATGCACCAATATGAAGTCTAATATTTTGTGTTTTTCCTCTCCCCTTCACCCCCAACCCCTCTCCAAAACTGAAAATGACAGTCCAGCAACCCAACCTACTGCATTCAAATAAAAAATACTCCCATGACAAAAACTTAAAAGAAAAAGTTCAGTAGTGAGAGAAAGGGCGCTTTGGAGATTAACTACTTCAGCTGGAATGAAAACTACGACATAATAGTGATGTAAAATGATTAATTTCAAACATAGGTGAAGTTTATATGAGCTGCAGTTGCTAGCGTAGGGCAGAATGTAATGGTTGACATGTAATGTGATCATTTGAATTATTTTACTGAAAGTCATCAGAAATCATGATGAGTTGAATACCAGATAATCTCATGCAAGTATTTTTTAATGCTATCTGGACAATATGTGACCACTTTTAAGTTTAAAGTTTCAGGTTTAAACACATTTATTTCCATTTATTCAAATAATAAACAAGATTATAAAACAACAAGATGATATACATGTATTTTTAACACTAGATGAATCTTCGACCACGCGTGGTCGAACTTTATGCCTCCGCCATTACCAGATCAGAAATAAATGGCACTTCATGTTGCTTTTTTTCATTTATACAATGACATCTTTGACCTTGACCTTCGACCTTGTGACCCCCAAATCTAATGAGTATTGCCCTTTCCATATGCATACATGAGCCAAGTTTGTTCAACCGTCAAATGGTTACTGAGTTATCACAAGAACGAACCATTTCTATGTACATAATGACCTCTATGACCTTTTTTTACCTTTGACCTTGAGACCCTAATCAGATCATTGTCCCTTCCATATGCATACCTGTGCCACGTTTGAGGTTGATCGGTCAAATGGTTGTTGAGTTATGGTGAAAACAAACCATTTCTATGTACATAATGACCTCTATGACCTTGGACCTTTGACCTTGTGACCCCAAAATCTAATAAGATCATTGTCCCTTCCATGTGCATACATGAGCCAAGTTTGAAGCCAATCTGTCAAATGGTTCTTAAGTTATCGCGAGAATAAGCCATTTTTAAGTGTATTATTACCTCCATGACCTTGACCTTTGACCTTGAGACTCCAAAATCTAATCAGATAATTGTCCCTCCCATATGCATAACTGTGCCAAGTTTGAGGTTGATTGGTCAAATGGTTGTTGAGTTATGCTGAAAACGAACCATTTCTATGTACATAATGACCTCTAAGACCTTTGACCTTTGACCTTGTGACCCCAAAATCTAATCAGATCATTGTCCCTTCCATGTGCATACATGAGCCAAGTTTGAAGCCAATCTGTCAAATGGTTCTTAAGTTATCGCGAGAACGAGCCATTTTTATGAGTATTATTAGCTCTATGACCTTGACCTTTGACCTTGAGACTCCAAAATCTAAACAGATCATTGTCCCTCCCATATGCATACATGAGCCAAGTCTGAAGTTGATCCGTCAAACTGTTCTTAAGTTATCGCGAGAACGAAAACGGGACGGACAGACGGACGGACGACCCGAAAACATAATGCCTCCGGCAACCACCTACGGTGGGCGGAGGCATAAAAATGTGACAAAAATGTACAATCATCATGGTTACATAAATAATTGGAGGACACGCCTCTTAAAGCAAAAGCTTGGGTGGAAGGTGCCCTAGGACATAATAAATATATATCATGTATACAAAAAAGTCAAAGAAACAAAAAAGCAACAACAACAAAAAGCACTAACACACACCACACAAGCATACCCACACACACCCATACAAGAACAGAAAAGTTTTCTTTGTGCTGCTCATTACCTTTAAACAGACCAGACGGACAAGTCTGTAACAAAATGAACGACTCACCCAGGTATAAATCCACTCAATCACATGACTATCGCAACAATCTCAAACGTATCTGCCATCTAATGACAAAAGGAAGCAACTCCAAAGAAGGAATTTCTTAGTAAATGAAGAAAATATGCCACTATTTTATGTGAAAATCTCAAACATATCTGCTGTCCAATGAAAAAGGAGGCAACTCGAAAGAAAGAATTTTTTTTAGTAAATGAAGAAAATATGTCGCTGTTTTTTTTTTGTTGAAAATCTCAAACATATCTGCCATCCAATGAAAGGAAGCAACTCCACATAAGGAATTTCTTAGTAAATGAAGAAAATTTGTCACTGTTTTATGTCAAAATCTATGGAGTTGCTTCTTTTTACTATGTCTATATGTTGGAAATTGGGGGTCATGTGACCCTAATTTCTTCATCATCATGTAGAGCATACTATAAAAAGTACCTCAAATCAAGAAAAAGTCAATTTTGAAAAAAAAATAAGACTTGCTTCCTTGTCATTAATCGATAGATGTTATGTTTCATCAATTAACCCTTTAGCAGCCTTTGTCGACTAGTGGGACAAGCATTGCCCTGCCACTTTTGATTCTTGCACACATACAGTGTGTATGTACTGTACTAACCACTCTAAACATTATGGCAGTCCTGGGTTTTGATCCATTAGAAGGTTAATAAGGAAGAGAACATGCCACATTTTGGGTGGGAAAGATAGAGCACTTCAACAGGAACTCTCAATGCATAGCCAAAAAATAACAGACAAAAAAGTATAATATACTTGTTCTTTGGGGGGGGGGGGGTCCATCATAATTGTAACAACCTTGAGACCTTCAAATCTGAACTAAAGACCTATCTTTTCCAGCAACTTTGTGAATAATATGTGACATATTGCAGGAGCCGGCACCTTTGAATGTTTCTTACAGATAAACACAACTCAAAGTTGAGTGCCCCTTCCTTTTGAAGCGGTGACTTTTTGTTGCTTGTCAAAGAGATACTCTTCTCCTTTTTCTTCTTTTCTTTAAAAAAAAAAAATTCTTGTACTTTTTGCTTTGTCAGTAAATTTTCTCTGTGCCCTTCCACTTACAATCTCCTGAATCTGCTGACTAACTGCAGACCAAAGGGCTTGCAATGAATTCAAATGACCTTTAGCTGGATGCTTCTAGACATACTTATAATCAGAAAAGTGCCAGTTAGAAGGCTTTTATATTATCAGACCTCAAGTATCGACGCCATATTCACGGATTACCTATGTTATGTACCACCAGCAAGTATTCTCCCCTTCCTTTCAAGAGAATATCATCTGTTCACAGGCAGAAGGGCATTAACTCATATAATTTTATACCGACTTAACGCCATTCTGGCTCCAAACAGATGATATATCATTTATCAGCAATATGAAAGCACAAAGGAGAGTTAGAGAATCCTTAGATGCTCTGAGAGTTGATATTACAATGGTTTGGTTTATTGTCTGATAAAATATTCTTTTGAAGGGATGCTTGATTTTTTACATGCTATATGGATAATGCACAATAAATTCTCAATTTCAGTTTCAATTTCTATATCTTATATATCTATATGGGGCTAGACTAGACAAGCTATGCTTTTTCTAGCCCTGTCCACATTATTTTCCTTTTCTTGTAATGTTTAATGTTTGTATATATCGACATTGATTCTTCTTGTTCTCTTTTGTTTTTACATAATTTGTTTTCCTTTGTTTTATGTGCCCAAATCTGTGCTTTGTATTGCTTTGTATATTTTTCCGATTTTTAATGTGGAGAATAAATAAAAGAAATAAATGAAATGAACCATCGTAGCGTTCTGTTACCTTCTTTGGAATTCAGCAACCAAGTCGTCATTTGTCCTGTCCGGGTAGATCCAGGTCTGTTCACTGTATCGGGACTTCTTGATGGGATTCTTACTGACCAGGTCCTTAATGTATGCTGCCAGCTTGCGTACGTTCAGACCCGATGACTCTGATCGAGTGATAAAATCTGGGATGAAAAAGCGAGAAGTAAAGAGAAAACACTTGATTCTCAACTAAATTGCGAAAAGGATACAGAAAAACCTGCTTTTTAATAAGTGACCACATAAAGACGCACTGCTCACAATAGCTGTTTTACTCGTCTCCCGTGGATGGTCTTTAAATAAAGGTTTCACTTATTTTGATGAGAGGTTTTATGTTAGTCTCTGCGACAAGACCTTGCAAAAGCTCTTCAGATTAAATTAAATATACCTCTAAATTTGCTGACAAATGTTTTTCAGGTGTTTATTTTTCTAAAAGTTTTGGGGAACATACCATGTCGGCTTTTACAGGTGTCTTCCCCCATTCTTTTTTTTTTTTTTTTTTTGTTGGGGGGGGGAACCCTATTGTGTCCCTCCATACTTATTTTTTTTTTTTTTTTGGGGGGGGGGGCATCTGTCCCCCTGTCCCCCTGTCCCTCCCCCAATTGAGGCCCCTGTTTTATGTTATCCTTTATCTTTGTCAAAACTTCTTAGCAATTAACCCATTCGTGACAGGAATTGTTTAAAGCCTAATTTGATCAGCTTTTATTCTTCAAATTGGCAACACCAACATTTTTATTTTATTGCTACATTTTTCTTCTAAAATGACATGTATCTGAAATGAATATAAATTAACAGTAATTATGATGAGAAGTCCAAAAGTCGCCAATTTGCATGGGAAAACGGTGATTTTAAACTTTCTATCACATTGCCAATTTAAGGATTTTAATGCTTATTTTCCTTTAAAAATTTTTCAGCATCAAACAACGAATTTTGACGCAACCAAAATGGGCACAGTTTGTGTAGAATTTTTTGCTCTTTCTGCTCATGTATTTGGTATGATTTTTAGGGCTTTGCATCAAAAGATATTAGGCCAAACCACAAAATGTGGACCTCTGTCATGAATGCGTTAAAGTGATTGCACAATCGTAAAATGTTTTGGATATATGATCAAGAATAGAATTATAAGAATAACATTGAAAAATATGATTTTCAATTGAAATCAATGCATTTTGGCTAATTTTCTCATAAAAAGTCAAGAGCTGACCAAAAAATTTGAGTATGAGGTATGACGTAAAAGTGGGTACCCAGCTTCGTGCATTGCAGTTGTGCTGCGCGCTAGACTGTACAATATGTATTATACCTTGCGCACATTTTGCTGGAAGTGCGCGACAAGGTACCCACTTTGACGTCATTTTGACGTTGGGGTGGGTACCCAGTTGAAACCGGGTCACAGCGGAGGGGTCAAAAATATCCTGAAATCTTACCACATTTGGGGGTTTCCTTGGCAACATGACTTTAAGAAAAATTTTGGGCAGATGATTTTCTGCTAATAAAATCATGCCCTTTAAAGATAAACATGAGTGCTGGTGTGCCATTGTAATGTAAAAGAAACTGTTTCAAAGCAATTGCTTGATTAAATATATATAGTTAATGAAAATTAGTATATGCTCTGAGGGTCTTTGTGTTTTCGAAATCATTGCAACCATGAAAAAATCAATTCAGTCTTGTTGAAAAAAGCTCACTGCAAACAGAAATCATATCAGGGATTATGTGTGTTTGTTGTGTGTATTTTTGTCATATTTTGAATGTAAGGGCATTTGAAGAGTAATTCCTTGTCAGGGGACATTTCTACTACCTATGCCATTGTTATAAACCAACCTAAAAAGACTGAGAAAGCTCACATATTATCTTTCATCCCCCCCTCCCAAAACTAAATCATCTCTTTAAAGCAACTCCAGAATACAACATCCACCTTAATGAAACTAGTTGCCTTGAAGGTGATGACACTACAAAGATACTTTGAGTTTCAAAATAATATTGCACGATAATTTGTGGGCAATACAAGGAAGAAAGAGATGGGAAGAAATAAAGGGAGAATAGAAAAGGGGATGATCAAGAAAAAGGAAAAGAGATAATGAAAGAAAAAGAGAAATAGGAGAAGAAGGGGGAGAAAGTGGAGAGATAGAGTAATTTATAGTGCGAGAAAAGGAGAGATAGCAGAAACAGGAGAAGATAAAGATAGGGGAGAAACAAAAAATAGAAACAGAGAAATAAATGTGGGTGCTAATAACACAAACACACCCCCCCCCCCCAACACAAACATTTTTAAAGGGAATGTAAGAAAACCTGAAACATTCAAAAAAAAAGAACTGAAGTAAGAAAGTTGAAATATGCAATATTCTATGCTGTTTTTTGAGACACCCAGTAATGAACTGAAATTGTAAGTTTAAAAGTAATAGACTGTGCTGCTTCCTTTTCTCATTATTAATGTACAAGCTGGCAGGTGGATTTCAGCTTTCAGATTTTATCACCAGACATTATTACAGCGGCCCTTTCCGATCAACCACCGCCAATAAAGGTTCAGACCATGAGAGAAAAGGGTCTCAAGTTTATTTATATAGGGAACAGACATCATCTTGAAATGAGATTTTGATGCCAGAGTGCATCATCTCTTCGTTACTTGACATGACATTGCATTGCATACTCCTGTAACTTACTCTACTAGTATCATTACCTCAATCTAAAATATGAAGTTTGTGTGTCGCTTATTCTCACTTTGTATAGTACATTATCAAATTTAATTGTAATGATATGCTGTTCTCATATAGCGCATATCACATTACACATGATGATCTTAGCCAAAAAGTGAGAAGTGATTACGATATATAACGTCTCCATGCGTTTCCAAAGGACTTTGGCTATTATTACCCCAGTTTAATCTCGAGCAACAATAGCACTTTATGCATTCAAGGAATACATCCTATCAAGTATCCACTTACTACATCCGGGTCGAGTTTGGGAAATGTAGACTAATGTCCTGCCAAAGGACATTAGCACTGTGGCAGGGATTTGAACCCTGTGTCCTGTGGTTAACAGTCCACAGACTTATCCACTGGGCCACAACACCTCAACAATGAATGAATCATACTGTGTAAAACTTTAAGTAAAAAAAAATGTTCATAAATGGTGCACTAAACTTTGTAAGCATGAATGCAGGATGATGATTTTTTGAAAAAGAAAGAATCATGTTTTTGTATTATATTATCATCAATCACTTACATTATGAAGATTACATGAATTATATTCACTGGCTCAGGCTATATGGATCAGCCATAAAGTATGGCAATGATGAAATACCATTTACTTTAAAAGAAATAGAAATGAAATACATGGTTAAGAGCTGCAAAACAACTCAAATGCATCCTTGCATGCATGCCATATTTTAATCATGCGTCACACTCTGACAGAATTTAAGAAATATCCTACATCGTAATTCTGTTACAAAAGAAATGGAAACGAAATATAAGGGTATTAGCTTCAAAACAGTTCAAATGCATCCATGCATGCCATATAGCTTCGCACTCTGATAGAAGTCCATACCTCCTGGCAAAAGCATTTCTGTACAGAATAATTTTCAGCACAACTCTCCTTAGTAACAACAAACTGAATTCATGCAGTCGTTAAGTCAAACGACATCCGTCTTTTACAAGGCAAGCATTATGAATTTTGCATGTAATTGATGATAATGACTCAGGTCCACTTGAAGCGTATCATAAATGTACTTTGTAGGTGCAAATTATTGACACGACATCAAAGAAAGACTGAACTGCCGAATGCTATGCAGTAATGCAGCATCTGTGAAGAGACTGTGTAACCGCTGATATAGGAGTATCAAGATCTTTTAACAAAACAATGTGGAAAATTATCGGTAAGACAGAATTTTTGCTAGACTGTCTCAACATTATTATAAATCAAAGAGAGTGAAGAATAATCAACCTACAAACTAGTGAATTGCCATAGGTTTAATACAGTGGCACAAATTTTTTGCAAGCAATAGGACACTGTCTAAGCAAATTACTCAAAGACTGTCCTTGCCCAAAATGAAAAAAAACAAAAAAACAACCCAGTTACAACCAGTTGAAACTTCCAACTGGTTCCATTTAATTTCAACTAGAACCATTTAACTGCAACTGGTTCTGGTTGATTTCAAATGGTCTCTGATGCATATCAAGTAGACAGATGATGCGACTGCAGGAAATTTAACTAGAACCAGTCCTCCAGGACCGCTTGCATCAGTTGATAACTGGTCGTGTGAGTATATTTCCAGTTGCACCAGTTGATAACCGGTCAGTAGGCATATTTCCAGTTGCACCAGTTGATATACTGGTCTGATCTGTGAGTTAATTCCCAGTTGAACCAGTTGATAACTGGTTCGTGGGCATATTTCCAGTTGCACCAGTCGATACACTGGTCTGATCTGTGAATATATTCCCAGTTGAACCAGTTGATAACTGGTTCGTGGTCATATTTCCAGTTGCGCCAGTTGATATACTGGTCTGATCTGTAAGCATATTTCCTGTTGCACCAGTTAATATACTGGTCTGATCTGTGAGTGTATTCCCCGTTGAACCAGTTGATAACTGGTCGTGAGCATATTTCCAGTTGCACCAGTTAGTATGTGGGTACATTTCCACTTGCACCAGTTAATAACTGGTCTGTGTGTCTGTTTTGAAAGAAAACAAGTATCATATATACTACTTGTACATATTGTTATTAATGTAATATATTTCAGTCTTGAGACAGAGAGAGGTAGAGAGTTGGAGGGAAATGTGTGTACTAAAATGAATGCTACATTAAGATATGGTCAACTGGTTTAATTCCAGTTTTTGTGGTAATTATAATTTCCAACTGGTTTTTGACCAGTTAGACTAGGTGATCAACTAGTTTTTACCTCATTTGCATATTAGCTATTTTTTCTAGAGAAATCAACATTTACAGTAAAATACAAAGGTCATCTTATTTCTTTAGTTGAATATTTATTTCGGATATTTGTGTGATATATTTCACACCAAAAATGTATGATTTTGCATTATGTATTTGAAATAAAGATTAATTCATTAACCGTCATCACAAGTACAGTCCTTTCTAACTCGTAGTCCTTTTCAGGACTTACCACATGGTGAACTGTAAACCTCATCTATGTTATCAGTACCACCATGCAAACCTCCACATTCAAAGAATGTCTGATATGTCTATGAATAAGATAAGAGAAGTCCATTTTTTAATATCACGACTTCCACGTAGATCACGAAATAATCAAACTGCTATTAAAACACCACATCTTCGTTGTAGCTTTTCCACGCTCCACATTCAAGCATGACCCTCTATAACCCAGTGAATGCCTGATGCATGCTTTCCTTAATGGGGGTAGGTATGTGCCTCAATAATGCATTGGGTGTGTCACAGAGGGGCTTACCCCTGGGCCATTACTATCATCTCAACCAGAACACAAGCCCCAGTAGCCATGGTCTACTTCACACTTTTAAATAGGAGCACGCATAGCAAAGGTTCATTCAGACCCGGGTTGGTATACGCTTAAAACTATGAAGGTAAAATTTAAAAGAAGTAAATTTAGTTCAAATCAGAGATCAGCAAGTGTTTTGCCACTGTCACATAGATGAATTTGCTGAGACATTTCTGGACATCTTATACTCGAATATGTATTGAAGTGGGAGCCAAAAGAGTGTAGGAAGATAAGAGAGACCAATGCTCCATATCATTACTACTATTATTGTCATTATTATTATTATTATTATTATCATTATTCTTATTATTATTATCATTATTATCATTATTATTATCATTATTATTATTATTATTATTATTATTATTATTATTATTATTATTATCATTATTATTATCATTATCATTATTATTATCAATTATCATATTTATCATTGTTTCGCCCTAACGTTTTGCATAGCACATATGCAATGATCCTAGCTATTTAGGAGTGCAATAGCACAGTAATTAGTCTTCTACAGTCCCTATTCTGGGGAAAAGGACACAGCAATTTTCACCTGTTATGACCCTCAAGTCCCTATTTTTCATGACGAAAACCCATTGTTTAAAACTGAAACCCCGGTTTGATTTTTGCAACTTCTAGACACCTGAGATTGTAGTAAGCCTTAATAAACAAAAGCGCTGAACAACTTAATCACCTTGCGGGAAAAAAGATCAACCTTCAAAGTTTGATAAGAGAGAGAGAGAGAGAGAGAGAGAGAGAGGAAGGGAGAAAGAGAAACACTGGGGCTACACATGCCTAGTGCACGCGCGACGGGCTAGTTCATGGAGTTAAAAATGTTGCTAGAATCACAATTTTTGGGTCATTTTGCTTCGTTCAAAGTTTAATTTTATTTTTCATCTAAATTATAAGTGACTTTTGGACATGGCAATATCTTAAAACAGGTGAAAGATATATTTCCTACTTCACATTTCCTTTCAGGCAGTGCGGTGTTAAGAGTTTCTTAACACTATTACGTAAGATGATGAGGAGTGCAGGCGTAATCCAAAACCACCACCTCTCATGCGAAGATGCTAGTACTGATAAGACTTTTAACATGCCTTTTGGATAGCGGGTAGCTTTACCCCACCCAAGATGCATAGGATCATGTGCTAAAGTGGTGGGGTCTATTTCAAACAAGGGATTTTCGTAATGTGTAAAAATCTGTCTTCAGTAATGTATAGGAAATTCAGGAATGTCCCTATTTTTGACAGTTTCTTAATCATTCAACAAGATTGGCAGTTCTGTATTAAGGATCCTGTTCATAATGGACAGTGCTGTTCCAAAACTTCTTATTTTGTTAGTGTGAATGAGTCCTGATAAAAACTGTACCACTCCCACAACATCTCAGGAATCGGTCCACAGCCATAGGTTTCACGTAAGGCATTCACATGGGGCATCTTAAAGGGGGTACCCAATGCTGAAACAATGTTAGCTCATTTGAAAGAGCATGATTTTGTTAGCAGAAAATCATCTGCCTAAAGTTTTTTTAAAAGTCGTGTTGCCAAGGAAACCCCCAAATGTGGTAAGATTTCAGGATATTTTTGACCCCTCAGCTGTGACCCAGTTTCAACTGGGTACCCACTTTTACGTCAAAATGACGTCAAAGTGGGTACCTCGTCGCGCACTTATAGCAAAATGCGTGCAAGGTATAATACATATTGTACAGTCTAGCGTGCTGCACAACTGCAATGCGCGAAGCTGGGTACCCACTTTTACGTCATACCTCATCCTCAAATTTTTTTTGGTCAGCTCTTGACTTTTTGTGATAAAATTAGCCCAAATGCATTGATTTCGATTGAAATTCATCATATTTTTAATGTAATGTTTCTTAGAATTCTATTCTTGATCATATATCAAAATATTTTTTTACCATTGTGTAATCACTTTAATAAAAAACTGCAGGAATCCTCACTTCCATGAAGTATTCTGGTCTCAGGCAGTTGCCAACTGCCACTTAGAAAACCAACAACCAACCCCCCCCCCAAAAAAAAAATGTATCATGGCTATTAACAATTCTGTTGGGAATAAACGATACAAAAAGGTAAAGGGATGATTTACGGTGGAAATTTGGAAACATGAAATCAAATCTCAATGAAATAGTTCTACATTGACAAGTTTATTACTGACTGAAAATTTTCCTTAGCTTGTCATCATCATCTTTTCACATACGTCGTATTTCCTATTTTATATACACAATTTCAAATTAAGTGAATACATTAATTCTGTACTGTAAATATTTCATCATCAAAGGAGCCTGCATTTATTGCGTTGGAGTAACAAGGGGGGGGGGGGGGGGAAGGGGGAGGGAAGGGTATGTCTTATTGAAGCCTGTACTTCATCCGCGTACACGAAAACGCTTAATAAAGTATTTTTTTCATAATCAGGCACGTGACAGGCCTAATGCATTTAGGGTATCTAACACAGCAGAGATCAAGAAAAAGGGTAGTAAATTCACAGGGATAATAGAGTCTGATAATATGCCTTAATGTGATACTCAGTATGTAATATTTGGTTGCTTTTCTCTCTCACCACTTCTTGTCATCTATAGACTGTGATGGATAAAATCATATGCCCATTTTCTCCTGGTATTCTGCTTGACCAGTGACTTCACACTTGGGGAAACTTTACAAAGCTGACAAAAACACTCTGAAATCTAGCAATAACCCACCTGCTCCAACCTTTGGAAACAGATGATATGCTTCATATCAATACTATCATCTCCCTTTGTGATTTCTGTAATTACAAATATCCAATTCAGCACTTAGATCCAGGACTCACACTATTTTCTAGGTCACCAACAGCAAATTTGTGTGTTCGGAACAAATGATAGAGGTAGTAGTAGTAGTAGTAGTAGTAGTAGTAGTAGTAGTAGTAGTAGTAGTAGTAGTAGTAGTAGTAGTAGCAGCAGCAGCAGCAGCAGTAGTAGCAGCAGCAGCAGTAGTAGCAGCAGCAGCAGCAGCAGCAGCAGTAGTAGCAGCAGCAGCAGCAGCAGCAGCAGTAGTAGTAGTAGCAGTAGTAGTAGTAGTAATAGTAATAGTGGTGGTGGTAGTAGTAGCAGTAGTAGCAGTAGTAGTAGCAGTAGTAGTAGTAGCAGTAGTAGCAGTAGTAGCAGTAGTAGCAGTAGTAGTAGCAGTAGTAGTAGTAGCAGTAGTAGCAGTAGTAGCAGTAGTAGAAGTAGTAGTGGTAGCAGTAGTAGTAGTAGTAGTAGTAGTAGTAGTAGTAGTAGTAGTAGTAGTAGAAGTAGTAGTAGTAGTAGTAGTAGTAGTAGCAGCTGCAGTAGTAGCAGTAGTAGCAGTAGTAGCAGCAGCAGCAGCAGCAGCAGCAGTAGTAGTAGTAGCAGTAGTAGTAGTAGTAATAGTAATAGTGGTGGTGGTAGTAGTAGCAGTAGTAGCAGTAGTAGTAGCAGTAGTAGTAGTAGCAGTAGTAGCAGTAGTAGCAGTAGTAGTAGTAGTAGAAGTAGTAGTAGTAGTAGTAGTAGTAGTAGTAGCAGCTGCAGTAGTAGCAGTAGTAGCAGTAGTAGTAGTAGTAATAGTAATAGTGGTGGTGGTAGTAGTAGCAGTAGTAGCAGTAGTAGTAGCAGTAGTAGTAGTAGCAGTAGTAGCAGTAGTAGCAGTAGTAGAAGTAGTAGTGGTAGCAGTAGTAGTAGTAGTAGTAGTAGTAGTAGTAGTAGAAGTAGTAGTAGTAGTAGTAGTAGTAGTAGTAGCAGCTGCAGTAGTAGCAGTAGTAGCAGTAGTAGCAGTAGTAGCAGTAGTAGCAGTAGTAGCAGTAGTAGCAGTAGTAGCAGTAGTAGCAGTAGTAGCAGTAGTAGTAGTAGTAATAGTAATAGTGGTGGTGGTAGTAGTAGTAGTAGTAGTAGTAGTAGTAGTAGTAGTAGTAGTAGTAGTAGTAGTAGTAGTAGTAGTAGTAGTAGCAGTGTTTGAGTGTCACGGTGGCAAATGCAGATTAAGGTCTTGCCAAAGGACATCATTGCCATGGCACTCTTTCCTACAATAAAGGCAAATAGGATTTCAGAGCAAACAGGGGTACACATAGCTCTTAAATGATTTATATGTGGAAAATTATAACAAGAGAAGTAGGCCTAATTTCAAAAGAATGCCTTACATCACTGCCACCACTGGAATAATCTTACCTTCCAACACAAATGTAGCCAAATATTATAATGCTTTATAAAAATGTAAACACTGTACCTTTAATCTCTAGCAACTGCTGACATATGATTCAAATGCAAATACTACGTGTGATTCACAGTAACCTTTGAAACAACAGAAATGAACACTGAGAGTATATGCATGCTTCTATTTAGGAGTTGTTTCATATGACAAAAAAAACCCGGATAATGTAGGCCTATAAAGCTTTGAATTGTGAAGGTCCTTAAAGGGAAAGTCCACCCCAGAAGTTTCACTGTTTCAATAAAAAGAGATGAATTTGAACAGCTTTTTTTTTTTTAAATGAGCAAAATTAGTCAAAGAATAAGGAATTTACACTCATTCATTTTTCTAGTAAATTAATCTTGGCTCTGCAAATTGGCAACACTGATGACATCATATGTGAGCAGCTCTCCATTCACTTTGTACATGAATTTCACATTTTCTAAAGTTTCTTGTAAGTTTCACATTTTCTCACCCCATAGTCAATGTATGTCATGTGAAAAGCAATTCTTCCTGGGGGTTAGAAAATGTTTTAACTGCCAAGAAAATTGAGAAAATGTGAAATTTCATGTACAAAGTGAATGGAGGGCTGCTCGCATATGATGTCATCAGTGTTGCCAATTTGCAGAGCAGAGAGTAATTTACTAGAAAATGTAAATGAGTGTAATTTTCTTATTCTTTGACCGATTTTGCTCATTTCTTTTTTTAAAATGCTGTTCAAATTCATCTCCTTTTATTGAAACAGTGAAACTTCTGAGGTGGACTTTGCCTTTAACTGTTTTCTCATACCTGTGTACTGTATTTGACTTGTACTTGTTTAGCTACAGAGCAGATGAAAATGTCCAACATAGTTTTCTGCATTAGTGCATGTGATTAATTGCTGAATATATTCATAATGATGGCTTCAATTATGAACTAGTTCTCTGACCAGTTTGTTAGTTTATGTCTGAAGAAGGTGTCTGAACCACACGCATTGAAGTGTCATGTTTAATCATCTCTTGGATGCGTCTTTGATAGTACTAACTCATCATGTTTCCACTCCTGCGCCCCGCTTCATGAAACTTGTTATCAATAACAAGTTGCAATAGCTGTTATAAGCTACTGAAATCCTTCCATCTGATTGGCTCAGAGCAAATTTGTCATAGAAATGTGGCAGCAGTTACTGATAACAAGTACTAACTCATCATGTTTCCACTCCTGCGCCCCGCTTCATGAAACTTGTTATCAATAACAAGTTGCAACAGCTGTTATAAGCTACTGAAATCCTTCCATCTGATTGGCTGAGAGCAAATTTGTCATAGAAATGTGGCAGCTGTTACTGATAACAAGTACTAACTCATCATGTTTCCACTCCAGCGCCCCGTTTCATAAAACCTATTCTCAATAACAAGTTGCAATAAGCTACTGAAATACTTCCATCTGATTGGCTGAGTGCAAATTTGTCATAGAAATGTGCCAGTCATTACTGATAACAAGTTTCATGAAACAGGGCCCAGCTTTATAAATATGAAATGTAGGACATGGGGTTAAATGTCCAGACACTCAGCAAACAGAAGGCTGTCACGTTTGCTGTTAGATTTCACGTAAAATGTGCATCGAATAGAGCAGACGGTCCTGAATACTTGTGATAGGTCATCGTGTCCAACTTCAAATTTCCAAATGATTCCTGGAAAAATGCATGCAAACATGTTGAATTCTTAGTTTGAAATCATCTGTGGGATACACAGCCAGTCCAACAAACAACATGTGGGTATACATAAAGTGCTTCAGCATTGCATTGCATTCCTGAGGGGATATGTCTCATTGAGGCCTGTACATCATCCGCGTGAATCACTTTCTGAAAAGCACCCTAAACAGGGATAAAAGGACAGAAGTAGGAGTGATTTAAATACCCTAAACAGAGAAATTACATCTCCGATTTTTATACCCTTAACAGGGATTGCATCATAATCTCCTAATTTAATAACATTTTCCTGGATTTTCCTGATATTGATACCCTTAACTGGATCCCCGTTTTCCCTGCCTGGTGCTGAAAAACAACCCCTTTTCTACATTTTTGTTTACGCGGATGATGTGCAGGCCTCAGTGAGATATATATCCCCCCGGGATTGCATTGTATAAATCTTCCCTTAAAGTTGGAACACTTACTGACATCTACGAAAACAGACTTAATTTGCTTAAAGCGTCAGTAAAGAGATCAGTTAAAAAAAATTACAACTCATCCCTTGTAACGTTATCTTTGCCAAGTGAGAACATGCTGTGCACATTCTACAAACCCATATCCAGTCATGGACGGCTAGGCACAGAGTGTGAGCGCCAATATCTCACACCGAACAGACACCTGTTTCGTCAGTCACTTGATTAATCAATTTTTCTTCCTTTCACCGAGCGGGATGAAATACAATACATCAAGCATACATGATGATCATCGCAAATACAATTGCTCCCTAATTTTGCAGCCATTTGATGAGCTCCATCACTTTTCGCTTTCATCCCAAAGGAGATTTAGATGTAACAAATAGTGTCAAGTGACACTGAAAGTGATCAGCGGATATGAAATGAATAGTTGTCTGTCTTAAGTGCGCGGGGAATGATCCAATCATTAGCCTCCTGAATAGATAAGAACATGTGGGACGACTCCACTGATACAGTCGGTCTAATTTGAAGGATGAACTGAAAAAAAACCCAGCAATTTCATAATCTTGGAACAACCGTTAAAGGTAAATCACATCTTGAATAAAGTCTTCATTAAAAAGGTGAATTTTTAGAAAATCACACACCCTTTTATTAAGTTTCAAAATGAAGAGCGCGAAGGGGGAGATGGCTGACTTAGGACTCCCCCAGATTCGATGGACAGTGTACGTGCACATATTCTGCTCTTTTTTGCTTGTAAAATATTTTGCCAACTGCGATGTCCTCCTCACCTGCCCAGAGATTTCTAGAGAAGCCACTGAAATAACTTTAGCTCATTAGCTCGAGCTTAAAGGGGGTACCCAATGCTGAAACAATGTTAGCTCTTTTAAAAGAGCATGATTTTATTAGCAGAAAATCATCTGCCTAAAGTTTTTTAAAAAGTCGTGTTGCCAAGGAAACCCCCAAATGTGGTAAGATTTCAGGATATTCTTGACCCCTCAGCCGTGACCTAGTTTCAACTGGGTGCCCACTTTGACGTCAAAATGATGTCAAAGTGGGTACCTTGTCGCGCACTTCTAGCAAAATGTGCACAAGGTATAATACATATTGTACAGTCTAGTGTGCAGCACAACTGCAATGCGCAAAGCTGGGTACCCACTTTTACGTCATACATGTACCTCATACTCAAATTATTTGGTCATCTCTTGACTTTTTATGAGAAAATAAGCCAAAATGCAATGATTTCAATTGAAATCATCATATTTTCAATGAAATTTTTCCTAAAATTCTATTCTCGATCATATATAAAAAGAATTTACCATTGTGTAATCACTTTAAGAAATAGCGTGCTATTTCTGATCCCTGAATTAGCCCGATCAGAGAATAGCCAGCTAATGCTCTGAATTAGCCTTATTCCGCTCGAAAAGTAAGTCTACATCATCTTGGAGTTATTTGCAGAATAGCCCGCTATACCGCTAAATAGCAGGCTTTTGTCGACACGTCCTCATCAGCTCGAGCTTCAGGAGCTGGTTTAATCCATTCCATCATGCACAGATATTTAATTTATTATTATTTTTTCACTGATTGAGGGAGGGCATGTAGCTCTCATTTATTTTTTTAAATATACATTATATACAATTAGAAACAAGTCATCAGTATATTTTAAACATACATTAACATTCATCGTTTTATAATCTAGAAAAGACACTGAGAATGAATAGAAGATACAAAGATATGAAAGAAAAAGGTGTCCCGAAAAAGCCTCGAGGGCTTGTTAAAAAGGGATGACCAGAGCACAAAATATAATAATTGTATACAAAGAATCATGCCAACGACAAGTACTGAAGTACTGGAGTACGACGCCACACCAATCACGCCGATGAGGCCACTGTCCTCAAAGGTCGAATAGAGAGGCCAAAAGAAAAAAGCTCAGCCCCGACAAAAATTAACTCGGCTGGTGCGACGCCACACTCCAGTATCCTGCAGACATATGCCGACACAGCACTGGTGAAG
The DNA here is from genome assembly GCA_029962745.1 of Echinometra lucunter. NCBI lineage: Eukaryota > Metazoa > Echinodermata > Echinoidea > Camarodonta > Echinometridae > Echinometra > Echinometra lucunter. Next base: position 27,609,474 of record CM057157.1, read on the forward strand.
ACTCACCTTTGAAGAGGGAGCAGGCACATGTATCCTGGAGACACACAATACAAATTCCCAATGCCAATGGCATCACACTGACAATTCAAGCATGAGCTTTTATATGAAATCAACTGCAACATTGTAAAATCAATTTCAACAAAAGATCAATATTGATTTTGGGGGGCTAAACAACAGGCCTCTCTGTGACCTACTCATCTGATAAATGCATGCATTCAAGAGCAAACAGTGTATTGTATCTATCATGCACTGTAGAAAACCTGACCATTTATTCCAAGAGGGATCAAAATAAAATACAAACTTGCAAGCAAAAATAAACCGATACCTAGATTTTCTGCAAGGATTTTTCTGTTCATCTGAGGTTTCCAGACAATACAATTTACACATGTACATGTACAGAGCTAATGAGATATCTTTTTTTAACCCACTGCTTTACACATATGTGCAAAAATGCATGCTATATCAAAATCATATCATGTACAGGATAAAGGTGCTTTCACACATGATGCGACAGTGTGGTAACACACTGTGGCGCCACACTGTTTCGTCTTTTCACATGACGGGACTTACATATGCTAATGAACGCGCATTAACGCGTCAACTCTCAATAAGAGAACATAAGAGAACACTTTTTAGAAATTTGATTGGTGCACATTTTTTTGTATCTAGGCAGCAAACAAAAGTGTGTCCTGCCTCGGCAACATTTTTTTGTCGCCCTATACCCCATAGGCTTGTACACAAAAAAGTGTGGTGACACAGCGTGCTACCTTACTGTCGCATCATGTGTGAAAGCACCTTAACCTGTTGACTACTGAATTCTTAATTTCCCATAAACTTAGTACAGGGCCACCCAGTTCCCATAGCCAGTGGATTGGATTAACCCGTTGAACACGATTTGATTTCAGTATAATACACATTTCCCATAGACCCTAGCCCAAGTTATCTCGGGCACAGGGCTCAACGGGTTAATCTAACATGAACTCTTTTTCCATACTCGTTCTTACATCTCTTTTCCCCTCTCCCATCCTTTGTTAGCCTTTCTCTTCATAAGCTGTGGACATGGTACAGGGACCGTTTCATGAAAGTTGTCAGCACTGACAAGTTGTCAGTCACTGACAGTTACCATAGTAACGGTCAGTGAATAGTGCTTCTCAGCCAATCAAAACTAAGGATGTTACTGAAATTGCAGTGGCTGACAACTTGTCAGTGCTGACAACTTTCATGAAACGATCCCCTGGACTGCCGATTGCATGGTTCACTGTTTGAGTCCTGCCATGGCATTTATGTCCCTTGGCAAGGCATCAATTTCAACATGCCACTCTTCACCCTGGTGTAGTAAATGGGTACCCACCTGAACTTGTTCCTCAAGTGCATTATAGTGCCTTAAGGCAGGTGGATCAATGGTAGGGTTATAATAGTATTTTGTAAGAACCTTGAGCATCCCCTGAGAAGGACATGCGGCATGTGCACAATAAGAGTAGCTATTACTTTTATCATCAAAGACATTAAATCAACCAGCTACTTCATGCAATTAAAGATAGATATAGATTAATGCTTACTGCACTGGAAGTACATGCAGAAGCTTAGAAGGTGCACTGTTTTGAAGATAAGTACCTCTACGTGCATGCAGATAATTAATCTCGTCCATCGTCACTTGTGAAATCTAATCAGCGTCATGATAGATACATGGCAGTTTCCTATTGCAGAGCATGCCTGATTATCCATTCAATCAATATTAAGTTCATCTGCAATGGTGTAGCTACTGTACAAGTGGGGGGGGGGGGGGTTCATGAGGGGCACATGTCCTAATAATTGAGTGGTAAGAAAAAAGAAATAAAAACAGGGCTCACAGGAGCACATGCTCTCAATTGAATGTGGGAAACAAAATCTTAAAAAGTAAAAAAAGAGTGATATAAAGAGAAGGTGACAAAAAATAGACGAGATATGACACACCTCCCTCCAATCTTCCCTCATGAAATGGCTAAATGGGTTATTCTGTAACATTTTATCCATCTCCTTCAGTAAAACTGATCACCCATGTACACCCCCCCCCTTTCAGTTGGCCCTTAATCAATGATGTTTAAAAAATACAATAGCCAAAGACAGGGAGTGGGGGAAGGCAACATGAAAAGAAGTTCTACTCTCTCTAAAAAAAAGAGTGAACATGTTCACTCTGTCAGGGGTGAATTTCAGAAGAGAGTGCATTTAGAGTGAATTAAGAGTAAAAATTGTGATATTCACTCTTTATTCACTCTTTGAGGGGTGACCTCAGGGATCACTCAAAATCCCTGAGTGATCACTGAGGTCACCCCTCAAAGAGTGAATATCACAATTTTTACTCTTAATTCACTCTTAATTCACTCTAAATGCACTCTCTTCTGAAATTCACCCCTAACAGAGTGAACGCGTTCACTCTTTTTTAGAGAGAGAGCAGAGTATACAGCAACTTCCTCACCCTCCTCTCACTCGTTCTCTCATATTCATTCCTCTATTCACCCCCCCCCCCCTGATATCGGTGCCCCCTCAATAGTGCCACCCATGCTATGCCACTGTTCATCTGCATGCTACAAGCTCTGGTGAACTTGAAGTATATCACGATCATACATACATGATGAATGACGAGTTTTCTACTTAATTGGCTTCAATACAGTAAGTCATCCCCAGTGGATACATGACTTGTGTTCTTTATAATTATATCCTTGTGTCTTGCAGAAGGTAGATTAATTGAACTTTAAAGTACAGCTTTGTGAAGTTATGCTGGCCTAACTGTATCTATTTTAGCTGTATATATCTTCATAGTATTTTCAAATTTAATGCAGACTTCTTGACAAAATTAAAAGCGATGAATTACAGTACTCAACTGTTAGGAGTTATTGCACTTCAATATCATATGCTGATTCTGTTCATGTGTAACTGCCAAAAAAAGGCTATCATACCAACATCTAATTCCTTTATAGGAATATCATCTATTCCTAATCAGCTTTCTTGGTAATTTTTGCCATTCTGGTAATATGAACCTGTACTTGAGACCTAAATTTGTAACCAGAGTGCTCTCACAATGGGGGTTCGTTCATAATTAGGAAGAAGACCTCTTCTTGCTTTTGTACTTCTTACTAGAGCATTCAAAATAATGATTGTGGGCAAGATATGGAATATGTGACACCTAGTGATTTGTTATATTGTACGATTATGCAATATAACTGCCTTTTTTACATGGCTAAGTGAGTATGAAAGTGTACAGAATTGTGCATCGAAAGCAACCTTGTACATGTACCCATTGTTCCATTGTTCCAGCTGCATGCTTTTGACACGAAAACCGAAATTTTACTGAGATGGCCAGACTTCCCCCCCCCCCCCCCCCCGAGAAGGAAACCATTGGATCGCAAATACCCTACTATATCCCATAGCAGTACAGAGCTTTCTTGAGGTCTAAATTAATCATCGTCAATCCTCAAATTGGCAATACAAATTTTTTTTTTCCACGTTTACATAGCTTGAAAAAAATAAACTGCTTTAATTCGAGAACGCCACACCATACAGCAATGGGAATGGGCTCAAATTTGTCAGTGCATTTTTCTCTGTCTGCTAATGTATGATATGTACCGCCCAACATTCTGGAGCAACAGATACTGCAAAAGCGTCTCCTAAAGGTGACACTGTACCTCTATGGGATATATCATAAGTATTGCATGTATATCATTCAATATAACATATTCACTTCTAAATTTAGAATTTGTCTGTTCATATTCTTTGTTACTAGTATAATGAACGTCATACATGTAGCATGCAATATCTGTATACATGTAATATCAGATGGAAATGAGGAAATATAATTCTTACCATCCTTATTCAAATCGATCTTAAGATGGAAGTACCTGTATAGGAGAAAAAGTGATAAAGAACATTAATATTTATATTATATTGGATGGCTCTGAATGGGATACCAGAGAATATTCCACGAATTAGGGCCAATATTGCACGAATCGAAGATGAGTGCAATATTGGCCCTAACGAGTGGAATATTCCTGGTATTTCATGAAATAAAGCCATCCAATATAATTATTATTATCTATACCCAACAGGAAAGGGATTTAAAATTCAATAAATGTCATTCCAGCAACTAAAAAGGGCCCCCATCGTACATTTATTTTGATCACACAAGTTTGCCTTACCTCTTTATGACGTCATCAAAGTGTCGTTTGTGCATTGCGTTTATTGCGTATCCGCGTATTGTAATCCTGATTGCGCGTGTTTGTTTTATTGCGCGCACGCGAAGAGACCATGCAATATCGCATAATATTGCACGGCAAATTTGTACATGAGCCTATGGGGAAATCGGCGTTTTATACAATATGCTCTGATATTGCACAGACAAATCATGCAAACATGAAATATGTGTTTTTAATGCGCCGCTAAAATGCCCTATATAGATAATAATTTCAGATATTGGTACTGCTGGCAAGCATAGAAAAGAATGCAGGAAGATTATGCAAAATTACTATACTACTGCTTGTGAATAAAAAATGGTTGCTGCTTCATAAAGAAAAAATTACTTGAAATTACAGTACAAAGAAAGTACAGTTGTACATAATTGTCAATTACAATACATGTATGGTCGGGAATCGAAAGCTGCATGGGTCCTAAAGCTATGCACCCTGCAAATCCACGCAATGCGACGCATTCAATGCACCAAACTTCGGACATGATTAAGCAACGAGAATATCATCAAGGTTTGCAAAAAAATCAGCAATTTTCCTTTATTTTTGTCATAATATCGTTAGTTAAAAATCGGAGTGAAATTCACACTGTTCCGTTTCAAAATCAAGATTTGCATTCATTTATTACTTGTGCTTAGCTTTAGGACCCCTTCATTTTACCAAACAAAATTTGACAATGGCATTGATATCGACTTGAAAATGTGTGTTATTAACATTCATCCGTCGTAATTTTCACTAACTATAATTCGCACAAACCAAGGATTTTCGTGACTTTTTAGCTGCAGAAATGAAGTGTGTAGCTTTAGGTCCCCCATCTTACATGGATTCTTACATACCAGAACTAACATTACTGTACAAAAAAATTACATTAAAGTTACAATACATTTACTTAATTACAATACATGAACATATACGTAACTGATTCTCTTTTTAGCCTCCTGCCATATGTCTTAAATTTTCACATAATCAAAAGGTGAGGATGATTTTTTTTCCCTTACATTTCTCTGATGTCATCATCATTGAGGTAGATGTCATAGCCATCCTCTATTGTTCTCCTCATCTAAATGAACAAAGAGAGGGGGAGAGAGAGAGAGAGAGAGAGAGAGAGAGAGAGAGAATCTATGAATATAATTAAAATAGTAATACTGCACCCTGCATGCAAGCCTAATGATCAATACTTTTACTGTAAAATCTTCACAGTGCATTCAGATTTAATGCAGACTTCTTTACAAAATTCAAAGAGAAAAACTGTATAAAAAAATGTAATGTCACATGTACATGTACTTCAATACTATGCAAGGCTCATGATATCAGTATTTTTACTGTTAAATCCACTTGCACTCAGATTTAATACAGACTTCTTTACAAAATTTAAAGAGAAAAAGTGTATCAAAAAATGTAATGGCACATGTACATGTACACGTACTTCAATACTATGCAGAATTGCAGATAGTGTCCAAGTATGACTGCAAAAATGTTACAGTGTATTATACCAACATCTGGTATCTGAAGGACATGGTGCTCTTGATATACTGGAAACTTGTTATAAAGAGCACCAATATATTAACCCATTCGTGACCGGAATTATTTAAAGCCTAATTTGATCAGCTTTTATTCTTCAAATTGGCAACACCAACATTTTTATTTTATTGCTACATTTTTCCTCTAAAACGTCATGTATCTGAAATGAATATAAATTGACAGAAATTATGATGAGAAGTCAAAAAGTTGCCAATTTGCAGCGGAAAACGGTGATTTTAAACTTTCTATCACATTGCCAATATAAGGATTTTAATGATTATTTTCTTTTAAAAAATGTTCAGCATCAAACAACGAATATTGTCGCAACCAAAATGGGCACAGTTTGTGTAGAATTTTTTGCTCTTTCTGCTCATGTATTTGGTATGATTTTTAGGGTTTTGTGTCAAAAGATATTAGGCCAAACCACAAAATGTGGACCTCTGTCACGAATATATTAACATGATTCATTTTTATTTAACAAGGTAATTTTGCTAGTCCCAGGCCTTTATGTTCTTTTGTTTTTTCTAACCCTGCACTCTTATTTCTGCGGAGTCGAATTTGACTCAGCTGGGAGTCAACTCTATTCGGAGTGAAAGTGACTTGGATTCCGAATTAATTTGACTGGGAATGGTGTGGTGTCAACTGAGAATCGACTAAATTCGAGTCAAAGTAACTCCATTCTGAGTCAAATCAATTTGGAACCAGAGTCACTTTAACATGGAATAGAGTTGACTCCCAGCTGATGCCATTCCAAGTCAAAATTGGCTACGTAGAAATAAGAGTGTGATAATATAGAGATGCCTAATGTACATGTAACAAGGTCATTTTAAGGGGACCGAGGTCCTCGTTACATTTCCACTGTATTCATTTTTCTTGACCATTTTGCCCTTCTAAGCAATATGAAAGGATTAGATGGTTGCAGCCCGCCCCCCCCCAAAAAAAAAAAAAAATTTTCAAAAAGCAAAGAAAAAAATTATAAACAAATTAATAAAAATAACAAATAAGTAACATTTTATTAGTATTGTCTTATCTAAAAATGAAAATATACTTTCACAACTATGAATTGTTTTACTCAGATTAATCATTTTTTTTAACCACTTCTTAGATGTTGTTTACTCGAAAGAGAACAGAGTCATAAGTAAATGGAAAAAGAAAAAGGAAAAGGGGTAAACATTTTAGTTAAAACTATCTAAAGCGTGATTGATCCGTTCACACATATGCACTTCATGCTTATATAATATTGACTCCTATAATGCAAAAGTGTAAACTCCCCAGGGTGCCGTCACTTAAATGCTTCTCCGCAATCACAGCCCCCGCCGATGAATAATTCAGCTCGGCTGCCTTGGCACTAGGTGCACCCTACAAGACGCTAACAACATCAACCGTTACAGCGAGTGGCCAAAATGTGCCCCTATATAAACTCCGCCACTTAGTGTGATGGGATAATGGTTGTTCCGTAAATGCCATTACTTATTGAAGACCATTTCTGCAGGGCAAACATCACAAGGAGCGAGGCCTAGCTGAAAGCGTGTCTATAAACAAGGGAGTGAATCTCTTTGATTTACAATAGTGCCACTGAAAGAAAATGTATGCAGTATTTCAAATTCACAAAATACTCAGATGTATGCAAGAATGTACATTTGTTAAAGCAAGGGTTAGATATTGTCAGTCTATATTCTGTAGCTGCATACATTATCTTTGAAACATGATATAAGATCATTTATATGATAAGAAGAAAAACTGTTTTAATATTCAAAATTCGAAAACTGAAAAATATTTTGCAAAAATATAAGTTAGAATGAGTTTGCTTGATGAACTAATTAACTTATAACTATTTTTCCAACCTGATATGAAGACAATGATATGCCATAACTACTGTACCTGATCAAGTCTACGATGTAATAAAAAACTGTATTATTACTACAACTGGGCAAACAAGATTTGTTTGCAGATGTCAGTTTCAAACTATAAATATTTTCTCTCAGTATTCCTTCTTCTAATCTTTAAACTTTAATTTTCTCTAAATGTTCCTGTTGGATATCGTGCTTTTATTTTGTGCCACCTTCGGTGGAATAATCTCGCTTTCTCAAATTGCTTGAGGCATCCTCAATCAACAATCAACATCTTTTAAACCATCTCAAGACTCCCGTTTCAAGGAAACCCATACTGTCCTCTCTGCTCATTATACTCTAATATCATATTGCCAGGCCTCCTTGAATATAAGTATATTACACTTTGCAGTTCTTGATTTTATTGTTATGCAAAAAAAAAAAAAATACCCTCATTAAATAAGAAGAACAAAAGGGGGTTTTAATTCCCCCTTTGTTCTACATGTAGAGTCTAGTTATTTATACTGTAATCACTAATGAGTGTATTTTATAGTGTTATAGCGCACAGAGACATAGTTGTGAAACTAGTATTCTCTATACGATATACAGGTAATGTGTTATATTAAATATTGATATTATTATTAATATTGTCATGATTTAAATTTTCTATTACTTATATCATTGCTATTCCCACAAACATATGTACATCTAGTGGAAATAATAATGATGGCAATGATAATCTTAGTAATTAAAATTACATGGTAATACAACAATAATGATTTATTCAGATACTTTTCAAATAAACATTTATTTTCTTCCAATGAATTTAGGGATTAAACAAAATTATTTTCTAAAATTGTAGAGTTTATATAGCATAATTATCTACCAGTAGAATACGCAATATATGGAAGAAGGCGAGTTCCCTGAAGCAAAGGCTAATGGCAGGCTTGCCCGAAACACAGATAACAACAGCAGCAACAACAACAACAACAATAATAATAATAGTAGTAGTAATAATAATCATCACTGATAATGATAATAATCGTATTAATAAAAAATGACAATAACAATAAATGATAATAATAATAATAATGATAATAATGATAATGATAATAATTGTAATAACAAAAACAATAACAATGCTAATACGATGATGATGATGATGATAAAAGTGGATTTTTGCTCATGTCTGTTACACTTTACACTCCTGGGGCTCCACTGTTATAATCTTGGCTCTACGGGGAAAAAAATATATACGGGGGCTCGGGGCGAATTCGCCCCCAAAATGCCACAGAGAGCCCTGGAAAACTAAAAAAGAGCCCCTGAAATTTTTCATAGGCTCCAATGTAAACTGTAATACAATGAAGAAAATTCGGGTGAGTAAGCTCAAAAAGTAGCCACAGAAAAAAAAAAAAAATTATTTTTTCCCTGTGGCTCTACATGTAGCTGCAGGGCCGTATGCAGAAAATTTTTCCAGGGGGGGGGGGGTAACATGTTTGAAGAAACACGAAAGCGAGGGAGCGAGCGATTGAGGTGGGGGCGCTTTTGCACTTCTAAAATTGAAATTGAAGGATCTGGTGCACACTTTCTGTTGAATTTCAGAAAATTTTTAGTAAAAAATGTAAGTCTTGAAAATATCTGTCCTCCCCCCGCGCAGCATATTGCCATAACTACGACTGCTCCAGTATTTCAACTAGTATTTCAAAGATTCAAATCTTGCTAGGAAACAGTTATTGTATACTAAGCTCATGAAAAAATTGTGTACAGTACCTCTTGAAGGCTAAGTTTTTGGTCTCCATTGGTATCTAGGAGGCGGAGCGTGTTGTCAGCGGTAATCTGGTGGGTGGAGCTCACTTCTAGCCCCTGCTCCTGGGCGAGCTTTATGATGTGCTGGCATTCTTCAGCAGAAAAGAAGTCTGGAATTTCTGTTTTGAAATGATATCGTAAATGGATTCATTCAGTATGACATATCTGGTTTAGCAATGGAGATCTATGGGTGGCCCTGAAGTAGGCTGGACAACAGGTCATGTGCGACGTGAATTTCGCATCCAAGGTCATGAATTTCGCATCCCGGGTCCTGAATTTCACATCCAGGGTCCTGAATCTTGTGTCACGCAAAGTATGCGAATTTCGCGACTGGAGCGCAAACTTGGCCACGAAATTCATGACGCACATGACCTGTTGTCGAGCGTACTTCAGGGCCACCATAGAGATCTGTAGTACGGTACAATGTACCTATAGTATTGAAAAATGCAGACTTCTAAACATATTTTGCGAAGTGGAA
>CM057157.1:27619824-27667324 GCA_029962745.1 Echinometra lucunter
CATGGTGAGTTTATTCTTAAGCTGTTGCCATGGTGATAGTTGGAAAAAGGAAAATTAGTTTTTTTAAGATACATAAAATTTTAAACAAAGAACACAAAATATATTTTGCTACAAAGCATACGTACAAGTGCAAGTGGAAACCGTTATACCTATAGAGTAAATATGCATACATGCAAGCTCAGTGTATACTCAGAGACCAATGAACATATTAAGTATTTTGGTGCATATACGATCCAAACTATTCTTACAAGTATACGCCAACAGAAAGTTAAGATAACGCAGTTAATATCATTATTCAAAATGTCAAAATATGTTCGTCATAATGCAACAATAAATTTGATAATACACTGAAAATTACATTAATGATGATGATGATGATGATAATGATACTAATACATCTACTACTAATGCACCCTAAAACTAAAAAGTTGAATCGCCAAGTATACGCCAACAGTGAAGTTAAGATAACGCAGTTAATATCATTATTCAAAATGTCATTATATGTTCGTCATAATGCAACAATGAATTCGATAAAAAATTGAAACTTACATTAATGATGATGTTGATGATAATCATAACTATAATGATGCTAATACTTCTACTACTAATGCACCCTAAAACTAAAAAGTGTGAATCACCAAGTATACGCCAAAAGAAAGTTAAGATAACGCATTTAATATCATTATTCAAAATGTCATTATATGTTCGTCATTATGCAACAATGAATTCGATATTAAATTGAAACTTATACATTAATGATGATGCTGATGATAATGATAACTATAATTATGCTAATACTTCTACTACTAATGCACCCTAAAACTAAAAAGTGTGAATCACCAAGTATACGCCAAAAGAAAGTTAAGATAACGCAGTTAATATCATTATTCAAAATGTCATTATATGTTCGTCATTATGCAACAATGAATTCGATAATAAATTGAAACTTACATTAATGATGATGATGATGATGATGGTGATGATGATAATGATACTATAATACTTCTACTACTAATGCACTCTAAATTTATAGAGCTTGAATCACCAAGTATACGCCAAAAGAAAGTTAAGATAACGCAGTTAATATCATTATTGAAAATGTCATTATATGTTCGTCATAATGCAACAATGAATGTGATAATAAATTGAAACTTACATTAATGATGATGATGATGATGATGATGATAATGATAACTATAATTATGCTAATACTTCTACTACTAATGCACCCTAAAACTAAAAAGTGTGAATCACCAAGTATACGCCAACAGAAAGTTAAGATAACGCAGTTAATATCATTATTCAAAATGTCATTATATGTTCGTCATAATGCAACAATGAATTCGATAATAAATTGAAACTTACATTAATGATGATGATGATGATGATGATAATGATACTATAATATTTCTACTACTAATGCACTCTAAATTTATAGAGCTTGAATCACCAAGTATACGCCAACAGAAAGTTAAGATAAGCAGTTTATATCATTATTCAAAATATCAAAATATGTTCGTCATAATGCAAAAATGATTTTGATAATACACTGAAACTTACATTAATGATGATGATGATGATGACGATGATGATGATAATGATACTAATACTTCTACTACCAATGCACTCTAAAACTAAAAAGCTTGAATCACCAATTATACGCAACAGAAAGTTAAGATAACGTAGTTTATATCATTATTCAAAATGTCAAAATATGTTCGTCATAATGCAACAATGAATTTGATAATAAATTGAAACTTACATTAATGATGATGATGATAATGATAACTATAATGATGCTAATACTTCTACTACTACTAACGCACCCTAAAACTAAAAAGTGTGAATCACCAAGTATACGCCAACAGGGAGTTAAGATAACGCAGTTGATATCATTATTCAAAATGTCATTATATGTTCGTCATAATGCAACAATGAATTCGATAATAAATTGAAACTTACATTAATGATGATGATGATGATGATGATGATGATAATGATACTATAATACTTCTACTACTAATGCACTCTAAATTTATAGAGCTTGAATCACCAAGTATACGCCAACAGAAAGTTGAGATAAGCAGTTTATATCATTATTCAAAATGTCAAAATATGTTCGTCATAATGCAACAATGATTTTGATAATAAATTGAAACTTATATTAATGATGATGATGATGATGATGATGATGAAGATAATGATACTAATATTTCTACTACCAATGCACCCTAAAACTAAAAAGTTGAATCGCCAAGTATACGCCAACAGTAAAGTTAAGATAACGCAGTTAATATCATTATTCAAAATGTCATTATATGTTCGTCATAATGCAACAATGAATTTGATAATAAATTGAAACTTACATTAATGATGATGATGATGATAATGATACTAATACTTCTACTACTAATGCACCCTAAAACTAAAAAGTTGAATCGCCAAGTATACGCCAACAGTAAAGTTAAGATAACGCAGTTAATATCATTATTCAAAATGTCATTATATGTTCGTCACAATGCTACAATGAATTTGATAATAAATTGAAACTTACATTAATGATGATGATGATGATGATGATGATGATAATGATAATTATAATGATGCTAATACTTCTACTACTAATGCACTCTAAAACTAAAAGCTTGAATCACCAAGTATACGGGGTGGAACAACCTTAAGAATAAAAAACTCAGTTGGTCGCTCCCTACTTTTAAATTTTCACTGAATAACCCAAAGTAAATAACCATCTGAAAATTCATCAACGAATTGTTTAGATGCAATTTAATCAAAAATTGTACTGTTATTTCAGTAAATACTTCTAAAAAGCACATTATTCTTATTGTTACGTTGAAGCAATCATATAAGTTTGAGATAACTTTAAAATCATTTCTATTTTCTTGTGGCTATTTTGTTTTCTTTATGTTTTTCTAATGTTCTGTTGTTTCAACTGAAAACAACTAAAATAATGAGTAAATTACGCGATGCGTAATATATGTCCGCGCCGGAAGCTTTTTTTTATCATTTTGAATAAATTTGTATAATTTTGTATAATAAATGAACTTTAGAAGTTTTGAAGCCACCACCATGCCCTATCCGATAAAACAAATAGCATCAAAATCTGCTGCGAAATAGAGGAGAAGCATTTTCGTTCATTTTGAATTATCGTAATTTGCATATTTTTTTCCACTGAATTTCAAAGTTCTGTGTAAAAATTTTGAGACCCCACCACACGCTCTGTCATAAAACAAACAGAAGCAAAATCCACTGCGAAATAGAGAAGTAGCATTTTTGTGATTCTGAATAAATTTGCAGAACTGATGGTTCATACATTTCCGATTAGTAGAAGTTGGGAAGTCCTTACAAATCAAGCCCCGTGAGATATAACAATCAGAATCAAAATCGGCAAAGAAATGACAGAGAAGAAGCAAATTTATCATGTTGAGCACACACGGACACGCACACACTGACGCACCCTCACCCACCCTCACACGCCGACACAACCCTAACCCCTAAATACACATACAGAGCCCGTTTCATTCTCCTCGCGAACTTCGGCGGAGAAAAAAAGTTTTCCCTCAATTTCTTATTCTGAAAGAGTGTATATTTGAACAGTTACAGCTCGTTATTCCGAAGGTTCGTTCTTCCGAAGGTTCGTAAGTCCGAAGTTTCCTGAGTCCGAAAATGAAATAAGGTTCGTTATTCCGAGTAGTAATAGTAGTAGCAGTAGTAGTAGTATTAGTAGTAGTATTTATTTTCGTATAAACAACATTAAAAAATATACGGGGATCCCCACATTCAGCTAAACCAACATGGGAAAGCTGGTCTTCGAAAATGAAAGAAGGTTCGTTAGTTCGTTATTTTCGGACTATCGAACCTTCGGAATAACTAACCTTATTTCATTTTCGGATTAACGAACCTTCGAAATAACGAACCTTTTTTTATTTTCGGACTAACGAACCTTCGGAAAAACGCCACAAATGTTGGGATTAACGAACCCTTTTTCATTTTCGGACCAACAAACGTCTAGGTATATGCAATTTGTGTGTTTTGGCATAGCGAACTTTCGGAATAGCGAACATCACCCTTTTAAACACCTACATTTTGTTCTTCACCACTTCTCCTCCATTATAAAATTTCGAAAGAATCAATGTTTCAAATGTATCAGTCGCAGTGGACCCAGGGGGTGCGCCAAGGTATTTTGATAGGGCCGGATAAGATGACCTATAGATCATGTAGATAGTACGTTTACGTGAGCAAATATAGAGTATAAGTTGCATGTGCCAGTTCCCTCTTACTCGATACTCTTCACCTCATTTCTTTCTTTCTTTCTTTCTTTCTTTCTTTCTTTCTTTCTTCTTCTTCTTCTTCTGCTTCTTCTTCTTCTTCTTCTTCTCCTCCTCCTCCTTCTTCTTCTTCTTCTCCTCCTCGTGTTCACTTAGAAAGCATATATATGATACACGACAAAGTAAGCTTTGTGTCGATATTAGTCGTCCGAATACTGAATCAGGCAAACGTACATTCTTATACAGAGGTTCCCATATATGGAACTCACTTTCAGAAGAGCTTCAAACCTCCCCCAATATAGGAAATTTTAAATCAAACCTAGCACATGAAAATATTGGTTCTCCCTAATAGAGCAATATATATATTTTTTAATCTTATATACATTATATCGCAATAAAGTTGGTATTATGATAAGGGTGGTGTATGTTGAAAGACTAATCTACAAATGAATCTCTGAAGTCCTGACATACTCCTTGTCGAATTTACAAAATGATTTAGTTGCCTCTATTTATATCTGAGCAAAAATATCATTACGACTTAGGCTTGAGGAATGGTAAGGTAAACTCATGTAGTTTCATATAACTAACACAAATCTAAAATAACTTTACGTCTCCGTAAATTCACCCCTTTTGAGATTTATTCCTTCCTTTTTTTTTCTCTCTCTCTCTTTCTGTATTTCTCTCACTTACCCCCTCTCTTTCTCTCTCTCTCTCTTTCACTCTTTTTACTTTTCCTGTTATATTTGTTATTGCTTTTCGCAATAGTTCTGTCTTGCCTGATTTTACGGAGTCAGTAAATACATGTATATATTATATCTAAACACCTGAACATTATAAATATCTTGTATAATTGAACTTGGTCTTATATTTCATATATTTCATATTTCACACCATTACGTTTAAACTGATTATACTATGTTTTTGCACTCATCTTACTGCACCTTCTTTTCTCATATTTTGTACACATGATTGCTGTTCTAAATTATATTCTTTTTCATTTGCTAGATTCTTGTTTTACTTTCAGAATTAAAATAATTTCCCTTGTATAAATCATGGTACTGCATTTTTTTTTCTTTTTTATGTTTTATATGTATAGATGGATGTTTCTTTAATTCAGTTTTTATGGTTTTATGCTTTCGTTTTCTCATATTTTGTTCATGCGATTGCTGTTTAATATTTTTGTTTTTATATATGCTAGATTCTTGTTTTCACTTTTATTTTTACTTCTGCATGAGCATAAATAATTTCGTTGCATACATCATATTTTTCAGTTCATATTTCGTAAAAAATGTATTTACATATTCTAGGTTTATTTGCTTTTATTTGAATTTTATGTAAATTCTTAACTGTTTTTGTCTATTTTATGTTTGTGATACATAATATGTTTTAAACCTCATTCCAAATTTGAAATATTTATGTATTTTATTTTGTTACGATTTGTTCTTGTAATTGTTTGATATTCGAATTCATATTTTATGTATTTCATTGTTTTTGTCACACGGCCCCTTTGAAAACCAGCCGAGAAGCTGAATTGGGCTTTTACCGTGTTTAAATAAATAAATCAAATCAAAATCCTACCTCCTTCTTTTTCTCCTCCTCCTCCTCCTTCTTCTTCTTTATCACTTGAAAAATCATAGGAGGCGTCGCCCACTGCTCCCTGTAGCGTTCCTGAGTGAACATACGCACTTAAACAAGTTTGATTAGAATCATCAAGTTGTTTAAAATATGAACCGACCGGCTGTTGGTTTAAAAAATCCCCATGATATGTTTTACATACACCAACTGTTGGTCGGTTCAAATTTTTAGAAACCTAATGATCTTTCTTAGAGTGTACAGAAGTACGTCGGATTTCTTACCTTACCGCTTAGGTTCTATTGCGGTCACTTGGAAACAATATGAAAATATTAAAATGTTCAAAGAACTTTTACATAGTTCTTTTCGTAAGCCGCTTCAGGAGGACCGATTAATATCTCTGAGTATTCGTCCTGATCGCCTTTCTGAGGAGTATCGCTTCTAGGACTCTCTGGGACCATGTAGAGACCCTGATATTTGCGTTCAGCTTTACAGAAGGTGGGGTTCTGGTATGAGTCACCCTGGGTATGGGGAGGTGCAATCGCGTTTGTCCCGGCCGTTGATGGCGCTGACATGTCCTTTGGTCGTGAATTTAACGAACCCGTCCTGCGGTATTCCCTGAAATAGTGAATGAAATCATCGTTTCACCTCTGTTTTCCGACATGCACCACGAAAAGGGAAGCTTTAGACATACTGTAATTATCATTGTCATTATTATTATAATCATTACTATTATTATTACTTCCATCATCATCATCATCATCATCGTCATCATCTATAAATATTTGTTGTCGTTATTATCATTATATTCAGTATTTAGGATCAAAATTTAAATCCTCTAGTGATTGGCCAAAAGAGCTTCACGTGATCATACGTATGTTCAACTATCTGAGAATGTTGGCACGAATGGCACCGTCATGACTACATGGTGAACTATCAAGAAAATTATGTCAGTTTTTCAGACGATATTTTCCAAAAAGTGCGCTATTTGTGAAATGACGTGACAACTATCCGCGGGATGAAACAATGACCTACCCCAAAATATAAGTATACAGCGGGCGCAGGAGAGCTCAAATTCCTATCATGGGCAACTCCCGCGGTGTCACGGCTGCTATGTTTGTCTATTTCTGATCACTTTGGCGGTATACCGTACAGCGCCGTGCAGCATAAGACATGAATTTATATTGATTTGGATATTATGAACATAATGAGCACAATATCACAATAGAGAATAAAAGATAAGCTAATATACTATTTTTTTCTTTTGCTTGAATTTTAATCCAAAATATAAATGTTATCATTAAAATCATCATACCATTTTTAATTCTTGTTTGTTGCTTTTGTTTTATTCATTTATTATTACTATTATCGCAATCCTGATATTGGCAAGTATTATCTGGATCATGGCATTAGTTATTATTGCCTTTACTGTTAAACCAAGGATATCTATTAATCGCGACTTTCCTTCATTCAGTTATAGATACAGTGCGTTTGTCATTCAAAGCGTGATATGGTATGTTCCACTCACCGCGCTATGAAAAACACGCCTCCACACACAAGAAGAAACAAAGTGACCCCAAACAGCGCCCATGGCACGGAGTCTCGAAATCTGCCTTCAGCAGCATCATTACTTGGCTTCTCACCTAACAACAAATTAGAAAATAACCAAGAACGCGAGTGAACGACCAGTTTCTTGTTCTGCTGAAACGACGTGAGGGTCATCTGATAAGGTAATTTAATAAATCCTGATTAAAAAAATTAAGATACACCATGGAAGACGATTGTTTCAGTGATTTTCCTTATTACATAGCTGTCTTAAAAAGTTGTCTTCGTTATCATGAGCATAGGTCAAATCAACACCTATGCACCTTTGTCGTAAAAAACTCCCTCTTAATCTCTACTGCAAGAAACACTGTACATCATTGACGTGTTGAACATTCGACTCTTTGCCCAAACGAAAGAGAAAAACACATGTATTGCCAGATGAAACAAGGGCCAGTGGATAAAAAAACTCTTTTGTGCCCTATCAAAAGCCGAAAAGAAAAATAAGTAATGTTCTGTATTTTTTTTATGAAAAAAGATTTGTTTTCCTATGAGGCAAATAAAATTGTGACCTATTTTGACCATCCAATGTAAATCATTTTGTGTCAATTTCTGCTTACATGGTAAGGTCCTTATCACCAATTCTTGGCCATTGTCATCATTCGTCAGCCTCTTGCCCAGATCAGAAACATGTACTGGTGATACACTTATCATATACTCCTCGTCTTGCTCTAAGTCAAATAGCACATATCGGAGAACATCTGTTGTAGTTGAGTTCTGTGTGACGAAAGCAATTTTCGACCAATCAGAAGTCTTATTCTTGAGGTAGATGTCGTAGCCACCAATGGGACTCTCGCCAACATCTCGATCAGGATCCCATGCATTCCATATGACTGCAAAGGTATCGCAGGCAGTGTAAACTAAGGAGGGAGGATCAGCCAGTTTTGGAGACACTAATAAAAGAAATGGAAAAAAGAAAGGAATCTCAGATGTCTGCAATTCTGGTTTTTTCCCTGTTGTTTAGGTTTTGTT
The DNA here is from genome assembly GCA_029962745.1 of Echinometra lucunter. Classification (NCBI taxonomy): domain Eukaryota; kingdom Metazoa; phylum Echinodermata; class Echinoidea; order Camarodonta; family Echinometridae; genus Echinometra; species Echinometra lucunter. The sequence goes on from CM057157.1 coordinate 27,628,257, forward strand.
TTATGTTGAAAAGCAGGCTTATCTTTTCAATACGATGTCATCTGATTGCTCTCTTTGAACCTGTTCTTTTGAAGCCTAGACAATGTTAATTCCAAAACGATTTGCAAATACTCTCAATGAAAAGCTTACCAATTTGGCAGGTTGGCCCAGTCCATCCTGAAGAACATATGCCTGAGAAACATGTACCCGTCGCAGAGTTACAATCTGAGGCTCCTTCTAAACAGTGGCAGGTCTTTGTGCAAGAGTCAAAGCACCCTGCGTCTATATGAGAAATGTGGAAATGGGTTAGGGATTAATAAAAGATTAATGGAACATTGTAAGCTCTTCCTTCATGTCACATTACAGGATGCCATTATATCAAACTTTGGAAAACGGGATAAGAGTTCTATGTTGAATTCAAAGGCCTTGTCTATCTTGGAAGTCGTCTTTTAGAGAAATCCCTCTTTACAAGATTTCAACTTACAGATATCACAGTAGGTGCTCCTTGATGGCTCAGTTGCATACCCCACGGCACACACACCATTTGAGTTGATGCAGTAACCGGTATCTACATCACACGATGTATGGTCAGGACAACGACATTTACCGCAGTATTCACCATATGATCCATTTGCACAAACTTCGGGAACTGTGGGAGTTACAGGGAAAATGAAAAAGGGATATATTTCTGAGATAATATCAATTACAAATGAATCGTAACATCATTTACAAAGGAACTGTTATTATCAATTAGAAATGAATCAAGACAGAAAACTTCAACTAAAGTATGCAATTTTATCTTAGCATGGAGGCTTTGAAGTAACAGTAGTAATTATGACTGTTACAAGCTTAAAATCCTGGTGGATATCATAGAGTCATTTTGGTGGACATAAAGCTAACAAGACCGACATTAATGTTCACAAGACTGATAGCCCATGACTAAAAAACAAAGAATAAATACGGGATGATAAAAATGTTGGTCTTATGGGCCATCGGTCTGGAGATCTTTGTTGGCCTCATGAGCTCTCGGTCTACTGACCCCTGAAATAGTTGTAAGAAGACCTGCGACAAGGAAATTGTCATCCTTCAATGGGCCGTGGGTCTCTCAAGTTGAAGCTAGAATTCTTACCTTGGCAACTTGGACCAGACCAGCCGTCAGCACAGTCCCCCGGACATTCTCCGCTGAAGAAGTCACACGCTGACCCTCCGGAGCAGTGGCAATCCTGCAGACAGTCAACACCGTAATGACCTGCTTGACAGGCTGTTAAGAAAGCAAGATGATTACCTTTCCTATTCTGTACAAGCCCCGATTTGGAGCACCAGTGACAAGCGGTTAGTACGCTCAGTATCAGTATATTACAGTGTAACAATGAAACGACACGTTTTTCAAGGAGCCTGGCGCATTGCCCGTAAATCAATTCTTTGTCACAGTACTTTACTATGTTAATTGTTTAACAATATTACATTATGTGAAATATACGAGAATATCAATAAAATTCACATTCTTCCGTTCTTTTAATTTTCATCATATTCCTAAGTGAAAATGTAAAGAGATTACATATTCGGGCACATGCTTCCCAAAATAATATGGGAGTACTCAGGCATCTCACGATGCTCACTGTCGAGATGGTCTTCCGAATATTTCGATTCCCTCCCCCCCCCCCCCGAAAAAAAAGGAACTGGAAAGTTTAAGCGACAGTTTCTCAGTAGCAATATCACTTCTTTGTCGTGAATTACTGTAAAACAACCTCATACAAGCATTGTGAAAGAAGAAAGTATAATGGCAGACATAATTCCTACATTAAGTAAGCTTGATATGTTCGAAACACACTGTGGAAGAAAGTACCTACTTATCAAGTAAATGTATAATTCTTCACTTGCCCACACCTCGTACTAATTTTCTACGAAATAGTTCTCTTTATCACGTTTATATAAGCTGTAATTTATTCAACAAGCTCCCAGAGTCCATGCGTTTAGAACTAATTTAAATATATTCAGCAAGATGATTTCGCAGTTATATCCCCTCCCGTTCTTATAACATACCGAGTGTCCCCCTCCCCCCAAAAAGACCCCCCCCCCAAAAAAAATAAAAAAATAAAAACACGATACAGTTTAAAACGGCCCCAAATAAAAAAAAATAGTGGATTTTTGAGAATTTTTTTTATATTCATCGATAGCTGAAGGTCTCTTTTATCACATGACACCAAAAAGGTCCAAAAATATTTCATGCTTGGGTGAGCACTGCCCACTTTTGTATTAGACGTGAAAATTAGGTTGCGCAGGAACAGGAATTCACTATCCATTTTGGCTGAGATGAAAAGTTCTCCAGTTTACAAATTGCTTATGGTATGATGAATTTGTGATCAAACACTGATCCAATCATTCAATCAATCAAACACTGATTCATTCAATCAGTCAAACACGGATTCAATCAATCAATCAACCCCAAAACAACCAGTCAATCAACCAACCACACACACCAGCCGCACACACATAACCCACCCCCTGAAGACGAACTACCAGGAGCACTGCAACAATTACCATAAACATAAACACCAGATAATATGGTACTGTCAAAAGTGTTTCATTTGAACCTAATTTTCATGTCCTTTACAAAAGTGGGCAGTGCTCACTCAAGCATAAAACATTTTCAGACTTTTTTGTGTTATCTGATAGAAGGGACTTTCAGCAATCCATATATATATATATATATATAACTTTTTCCAAAATTCGATAAAAATTTTTTATTCGGGGGCCATTTTATACCTTGATTGTATTGTAATGTTGTGATTTGTGTTATATTTATTTATCTGTTTGTTCAATTTTTCATGTACTCACATGCTGAAAAACAACTTCTAAGCTGATAGCATGTATTTATTTAACCGTATTTAAATGAATAAACTTAACTGAAATTATGGAATATAAATCCGAGACTCACTGTCGTTACAGGAGATTCCAGTGTATCCTGAAAGACAGTTGCATTCATAGGGATCAGGCCGACAGATCTGACTTCCTGTACACGTCACGTTCAAACCTTCATTGACACCGCACATGATATCGCAATCTGAACCGAATCGATGCTCGCCACATCCTTCAGGGCAAAAAACAGACAAGAAAAGAAAATTACTCATGTCGAGGCAAGATTTCTGACAGGTCGTGCAGGTTGGAACATTGGTATGTATGGAGTACTTTCAGCATCACAAACAGGGGATAGAATCGAGCATGATGGCTCAATTGATAGACTTTCAAAATGGGACCTTCTGCCTTCTAGCCTGGCGCTCGGCATATAAGAATGGAGAAGAATAATAGTAACATATTATGTTATGCAGGGCCCGCTGGAAGAGCAGCTGATAAAACCTAAAGTGGCTCACCTGGGTAAATAAGACGTTATAATAATAATAATAATAATAATTGATTCTTATGGAGCAATTTTAGAGAAAAGCTGATCAGAGCGCTATTACAACAGAGAAGGAACAGCAATCAAGTAAGCTATAATCATTAACGTAACTATAAATAATCATTCACAATAAATGATATGCAGGCATGATATGCTAGGAAATGAATTATTATCATTATTATCATCATTATTATTATTATCATTATATATATATATATATATATATATATATATATATATATATATATGTATGTATGTATGTATATATACTGGACAGTAAATTATGGTTAGAGACAGAAATCAAAATACTTTTGAAGGTGTGGCAGTGGATTCTACAACGACCATTTCAAGTAGATTTGCTGTTGCTGTACCTTGTAAACAGTTCTCTCCGGTGAATCCAGGCGGACAGATACACGATCCAGATCGTTCATGGCAGATCCCTCCATTGTAGCAAGGATCACAGAAACCTAGACAAGATGGTGGACCCCATCGATCTGCAGGACAGTCTATGAACAGGGCATTTGAGGTCGTAAACAAGAAAGACGATCAGAGTCTATACTGTATGCGTCAGAAATGTTGGAACTTCTTAAAATACCTATTGTTTTTAAAATACTTTAAAAAGAGTGAAACGTGCATAATCATTATGGGGGCATCTCAAAGAAGTTGATATTTTACAATTCACTCCTGAACAATACACAACTTTAGAAATTCTAATTTATTTTACTATCACGAACCCTCCTGTCCAGCTCTTCCTCGAGCACCTCTGTCAGATACTTATCTCTGGACCGGAGCACACAATCCACAATATGAAAACCCCAAACCAAAAAACTTCCACGACAATGTGTTACAATTTTAGTTTTAAGTATTATACTGAGCACCCCTTCCCATTTTGGGCCCTCTTACAATCGTACGTCTCCTACAGCCAAATACCTCAATTTTTTTCTCATCCGACCCAAAGAATTTCAGATTGTCTTCCGAAAGGGGTTCTGAAAATCTCTGACTGGCCGCTGCAGTGCCCTGGTCTGAATTTGATAGAGCTGCCTTGGGAAGAGCTGGACAAGAAAATGCTAAACAAGTGAGCGTCATGTGTTGTGTCTGTGGAAGATTCTTCAACAGGCATGGCAAGTAGAAAGACATTTCCAGTGTCTACCTCCACAAGCTGAATAGCCAGAAGCCCAGCATGTGCCATGTGTAAGTACCTTCCTGGGGCGGGTTCTTTGATAAGAAGTCCCACGGTCATGATTAAATGAAATTTTCTTTAAAAAAAAAAAAGAAATGTTCATCATACGATGTACTATTATTCATTTACTCATTCTAGCACAACAGCAAAGGATCTACAAAGAAATTTGATTTCCCATTAAAAAAAGAGGAACGAAAAAAATCATCGTGTTTCAAAAAGTATTTGTGTGTTTCTTTGACGAATATATTAGTTTCCTGTATGTGGAAATAAAAGCTTACTGTCTTTACAGTCCATAAATTTTGAATATTCATAAATAAAAACAAGGCAAACAAGGGTAAGATTTGCCGAATGCCAAAAAGATCAAATGCTGGCACAACTGACCAAACTCCTCATTTCGCTAAGTATGCTATTTCGGGGGGAAACTTTCCTTTTATCAGGCATGACTGTCTCCTGAAACGCTTCAAGATTGTGAAACTGGTGTCCATTCTAACGCTGTCTACGCTTTAGTTTGATAGCAAATTGTCACAGTGCCACACATCTGATAATAAATTGAATGTGACTTATTGTGGATGACACTGAGTTAATAGGAATATTTGGTTTCATTTGAAAGGGTAATAATTTTTCTACAACTTTTGTGTACAACATATTTGTACAGGAGTTACTGTTGAAGATTTGCAGTCGTTTAAAAAGTAAGCATTGTTCATGATTTGGTAGAATCTTGGAACAAGCAAAATCCCTCATTTCGCTAAGTATGCTATTTCGGGGGGAAACTTTCCTTTTATCAGGCATGACTGTCTCCTGAAACGCTTCAAGATTGTGAAACTGGTGTCCATTCTAACGCTGTCTACGCTTTAGCTTGATAGCAAATTGTCACAGTGCCACACATCTGATAATAAATTGAATGTGACTTATTGTGGATGACACTGAGTTAATAGGAATATTTGGTTTCATTTGAAAGGGTAATAATTTTTCTACAACTTTTGTGTACAACATATTTGTACAGGAGTTACTGTTGAAGATTTGCAGGCGTTTAAAAAGTAAGCATTGTTCATGATTTGGTAGAATCTTGGAACAAGCAAAATCCCTTGGCACCGTTAGAGTTAAGTAAAAAGATTATCTACCTTCTGAAGGTAAAGCAACGAAAATCCACCGTTCCGCTTTTTCTGAGACACCCGGTATAAAATTATGCAGCAATGGAAATACACACATGAAAGTCGACTTGAGATCTGGCCACCTCAAGTCGACAAAGGAACTTCGAAAATTTTACAGCTAGTATATAGACCGTAAAATTGTTAAAGTTCTGTCGACTTGAGGTCTGCCGACTTAAGCTGGCCAGACCTCAAGTAAACTTTCATGTTGGTACTTCCATTACTGTAACAAACCACTTTAGACAGTTTTGAAACTCAAGTCATCAATTATATTTTTGTTGTCCTGGCACGATCATCGCTTTGCTTAGTTTAACTAGAAATTGTGTTTATTCCTCTTTAGAATGATTCCATGTTAATTTTTGTCATGATTTTGCAGTCATGGAATAAGCAGTGCATCTGAATAATGGACAGAATAAAAACTGAAAAGTTGCAAAATGCTCTTGTAGGCACTGGTATTGTTGTGCAGAGCATGTTATTTGACATTAGAGACTGCGATTTTTGTAAATGAGTGTGAAGATTTTGTTCCCAAGCATTCATCCATCAATGCCAAATTGTCCTGAAAATACAGTTCATATACTATGGTGACATGTCAGGAAACATTCGCTACAGATTGGTCATCAATTTTCCGAAGCATCATGCCTAGGTTATCTCAAGAATATTTTGTTTTTATCTTTCAAATAAAATTAATGTTATGACACAATTTATCTCAGACTTTATCCTTATTTCATCTCAGTCTCTGGCAGCCCCGTTTGCCCAAAACGTACTGCGCCGTGGGATTTTTGCCTTTTTTCCCCTTCCGTATAGTCAAGTTTTGTTAGGTCTTGCTAAGTTTTCTCACGGTCTGCATGGTGTCTGTGATGGGCCGTAAGGTACGTTCCCTGCGGAATTTTTTTTTTCCGTACACATAAAGCAAATTTTATGAATTATTCATAAAGCTGAGCTTGAAACACTGAAGTGCGCAAGCGCATGGACTTCGCACAAAATTAAGCGGACAAGACGCTCCACATAATACAGATCCCTCTCCTTCCGAGTCCCGAGTCTTCCTCCTTCCCTCTCCCCTCGTTTATCTTGCTCTCTCTGGTCTGCCTCGAGTCTCTGTGGTATATCAATCTGCGTTACATGTCTCAGTCACGTTTTAAATGATCAAGAAAGAAGGAAGAATGGCTTGAAAATGGTACAAGGAGAATCAAAGAAAACTACACAAGTGATCTGGAAAGATAAAGGTAAATAGACAAAGAAATGAAGAAAAACATAGCAGATGAAAGAAAGGATATAAAACATGGGGAAGGACAGAAGACAAAATGAAGGAAGGTACAATAAAGGAAAACAAGGAAACAAAGATACGAAAAAGAAGATGGATTCAACTAATTACATAATGAAAAACGGAAAGGAAAAAGAGAAAGTTAGGATAGAAGGAATGATGAAAGAAGGGAAGATAAAGGAAAACTTCAAGAAGAAAGATAGAAAGATGAGAGTAATGTCTGACGGAAAGGAAAGATCATAGCAAAATACAAAAACACGGAGTATAACACAAGAAAAACAAAAAAGAGAAGGTAGGGAGGGATAGAAGAAAATGATGATAAAAGGGAAAATAAAGCCAGAAAAATGAAGAAAGAAATCAGGTTAAAGAGGAGAATAACAAATAAGGGCGGTAAGGAAAAGAGATGATAGAAAGACAAAAACAAAATATAACATGATCAAAGACAAAAGAGAGAATAGAAAATAGAAAGGAAAGAGGGATGATGAAAGAAGGAAAAATAAAGGAAAACATACTTTCCTATGTTATACTTTGTTTTTGTCTTTTGCTATCATCTTCCCTCTCTGTCTGTCATTATTCTCATCTTTCTATTTTTCTTCCTTAAGTTTTCCTTTATTTTCCCTTCTTTAATCATTCCTTCTATCCTAACTTTCTATCTTTATTCTTCTATCCTTAGTCTCTTTTTTTGTCTTCCCTCATGTTAAAGTTTGTTTTTGTGTTTATATCAATTTTCCTTCCCGGTTCTCATTATGTTGTTAGTTGAATTCATTCTCTATCTCGTATCTTTCTTTCCTTGTTTTCCTTTATTTTGTACCTTCCTTCATCTTGCCTTCTGTCCTTCCCCACGTTTTATTTTTCTTTCCTTCGACCGTTATGTTTTCCTTTGTTTCTTTGTCTATTTATCTTTCCTTTCCAGATCACTCGTGTAGTTTTCTTTGATTCTCCTTGTACCCTTTTCAATCCATTCTTCCTTCTTTTTTCGTCATTTAAACGTGATTCAGTCATTGAGATTTAACGCAGATAGATACCACAGAGAGATTCGGGGCTGACCAGAGAGAGAGAGAGAGAGAGAGAGAGAAAAACGAGGGGAAAGAGGAGGAAGAAATACGGGACTCGGAGTCCGCTGAATTTTGTGGTTGCGCTTGCGCACAACCGTCTTTCAAACTCAGCTTATGAATAATTCATTAAATTTGCTTTAACGTGTACAGAAAAAACATTCGCCTCCCGGCCGCGCGTTTCTGTTTTACGCCACAGCGTAGGCAGTTTCGCGAAAAAAAAAAATTCAAGAAGTGCTCTGGTGAAAGAGTCTAAGTCGTCAGCGCACACTTGAACGGTCACCAGCATGCACAGACAGACAGCAATCTATGGAGACAGCCAAGATATGCACTACAATTCACTTTATCATGTGTGCGAATGAACTGAGCCTAATCTAATCTAAAGGGCAAAGCAATGAAATACATAAGGTAAGACGAAAGGAAAAAACAAAGAAATACATAAGGAAAGACAAGAGGTAGGATGAAAGGAAAAATAAAGAAATAAGGAAAAACAAGAGGTAGGATGAAAGGAAAAACAAAGAAATACATAAGGAAAGACAAGAGGTAGGATGAAAGGAAAAACAAAGAAATACATAAGGAAAGACAAGAGGTAGGATGAAAGGAAAAACAAAGAAATACATAAGGAAAGACAAAAGGCAGGATGAAAGGAAAAACAAAGAAATACATAAGGAAAGACAAGAGGTAGGATGAAAGGAAAAAAAAAGAAATACATAAGGAAAGACAAGAGGTAGGATGAAAGGAAAAACAAAGAAATACATACATTTGTTGCGTTCACCCCGTTTTACTACGGGCCTACTATCACTATGAACATGACGGACAAAGAAAGCGGACAAAATAAACAACCCTTCATTCTACCCTTCACAATGGTTCTGGTAGTCAAAAGAACATCCCTTCACTGCTATTGTCTAAAATATGTGGAACAGGTGTCACATGCATATTCACCTGGAACTACATGATTAAACATAATAGCTGTGAAGGGATGTTCTTTTGACTACCAGAACCATTGTGAAGGGTAGAATGAGAGGTTGTTTATTTTGTCCGCTTTCTTTGTCCACCATGTTCATAGTGTATGTTTCTCATCCGCACCGTAACTGCTGAGGCGATTTTTTGACAGTTTAAAAATCTGGCCCGGCATCCACGGCAATCACGGACTGTCACGTTTGCCAATCCCGTCCCCCCGCGTTGTCTCGCGTCCATCACGTTTTGTCTACGGTGGCCAGAAACGTAGTTACCGTGGCCGCCGGGAACACATAGTACGTCTATGGTATAAACCTAGCTTTATATCCTGTGTACCTCTTAACGCTATACATGTAAATGCATGATGCGCACAACTTTTGCGCTTACACCCATCTTACTTTCAAGGAAATATAAAATAAAACTGAGAATATGGTAGGGGCTATTTCATTTCTTAGACGACCTGCATTAACAACATTTCTGGACAGATCGCTGCTAGTCTTGGGATGACAATAAAGAAAAGCACCCTAATTACTGACTGTAATACTCAAGCCATATTCCCATAGGATAAACGAATTTGATTTGTAGATTTTTGTTCACTTATATCGTCTTTGAAATGATACTTGTAATGGTGTGCTGAAACTTCTTAAAATGCTCTTAGCTTTCCTGCAAGCGTAGGGAAATTTTAACAAATAATGTATTCGCGCTTTTATGCCCCACCAACGGGCAGGAAATAATTCTATTGGCTGACCAAAGGTGCGAGTGCAAGTTAACAACATTAATTATTGGTTACTGCATCAGAATGGGCGTGTCTTAGATAAGATTTCAAAAAAATTAGCTAAATATCGACTTTAAAGATTTCAGGGGTATTTTATTTCACTGAGTTAAATAAATGTCAGAGTTTATCTGAGATAAAATTAATCTCAGAATATCTCCCCAGGCAACAGGGCAACTCGAGACTGAAGTTCTCCCAAAATATGTATTGCACTGTGGTTTGGAATACGTCCAAGCACCATATCGAAGTGGACATCCCCCAAAAAAACCGAATTGTAACGTAACCCCCCCCCCCACAAAAAAAACAACAAACAAACGAAACGCAACGTAACGAAACTACCGAGCAAGAAGACCGCTTCATCACCTTCCCGGCGTTGCGAAATAAGAGAAGTGCGTTTTGCAACTTTTCTCTTCTGACCTTGCCCCTTATTTTGATGTAATACACATTCCATGACTAAAACATAGTAAGGGTACCACTTTAATAATAAATAATATAGCGATGATTATTTCACAACAACAAAACAACAAAAATTTTAAAAATCATACCTGATTTTCCAAACATTTTGAGGGTATATACTGTTAGAATAGTTGTTTAAAAATCATTGGGTTGTTTAAAATATGAACCTACTTGTTTGAAAAAAATGCCCGTAGTTTCACATACAAATTTTTATGAACAGTTTGTAGGTTATTTTAAACAACCCAATGATTTTTAAACAACTGTTCTAACAGTATATGATACATTATATGATACATATTTATACACACATACACACACACACATATGTATGTATATATATATATATATATATACATACATACATACATATTTCTTTATTCATAGATATCATAAAATCAGTTCCACATTCATGAATATAATCGAGAGACGAAGAAAATTTAAATAAGCAGAATCAGCTTTCAAATTTATTTTGAAATTTGCTTGTCCCATTCACTCCTTAGGTTCGTATTAATTTTCAGTACTTAAAATCGCCCAGGCCCGGATTAGGTGGGATGCTGAAATAAAACTGAATGCTAATTTTAGGAAGCTGAATGTTGATCACGATGATCATCCAAATTCCAATAAACTCTAATGACTGTGCTTCAATCTACAGCTGCTCTTTTAATGACGCTGAGCCAGAAACTTTTTGATAATCTACAGGTATAGATAAACATCGTACAAGCATGAGAGAGATAACAATCTTTCTCTTTTCATTCTTGTTCGTTCATGTGCCACTTTAAGATTTTTGGTCCATATTTTTTGCAGATATTTCCTATACATGAAATTTACAAGTTACGACGTCTGTAACAAGTAACAAAACTGTGTATTCATTACCCAAACTTTAGTCTGGTAACCACTCATTTCATAGTAATTTTATAGTGATACTTGTAAGCGGCATGTAAGAAAGAAGTAAAAGCAGCATACCATAAGACTCACCATAGACGATTACTCTTATAATATTATCCCTACGGTTGGGCATTATTCGGTCCTCGCATTCAGAAAAAACAACATGCGTTCCTTGGGCGTCTTCTCGTAGAACAGCATCACAGTAGACGTGATGCACAGAAACAGATAGAAACAGACTGTTCACAGACGGAAAGAAATACGAGTCAGTTCCTTTCTGCGAAGTAACAGCCAACGTGCTGTTCGTCCCTGAGTGGACAGACCGGGTGAATCTCCCATTCTTTGGTAGCAGATTTCCTTTAAATTTTCGATCAATGAAAGAAATGACACTCAAATTTCTTCTAAAAAGCTATCGCAAACAGAAACATTGACATATCTAGAAATGTATGTTGGCCTACACTAATTTTATAAAGTTTTCTTCCCCTATTTAACGGCCGTGGCAGTGTTGCAGTTTTAACCACAGGGAATTTAAAATAACTCTGGCGTTTGAACCCCCCCCCCCCCCTTCCCGGCCACGATTTTTTTCATTCTTCCAGGACTTGCGCCGTCAACGCGAGAAGGTTGGATTGACCATAACTTACGAAGAATGTGCATGCATATTTGTGAATATGCAATGATTGCTTGGATAGAAGAGAACGCCTTAAAGTTAATAATGAAATGGCTCCCTTACACGCAACAGAATTGACACCGCATCTATCTAGTCATCTTGGGAGCAGAACCTCACGTTCAAGTACACCTTGTACACAATCGCGCTCTGCGATATATATATATATATATATTTTTTTTTTTTAAAGAAACATACAAATAAAGGCGTTGGTATCAATATGACTACAGCACGATGATTCATTTTGATGTCCGATAAAAGGGCTGAAGATGAAGATAAAATGCCTTGCTCAACGGACGGCATATAGTTTCGTGCCAGGGATCGAACCCCTAATTCTCGCTTCTCCAGTCAAATGCCTTGACAACGACAACTCCACTACACACACACACACACACGCGCACACACACGCGCGCACACACACACACACACACACACATATGTATATAAAATTGAAAAATAGTCTGCTTGGCATCTAGATAATACAAGAATCAGAGTTGGTAGTAGAACGCCATTAAAAAATAGAATCATAGATTTAAAAGAAAACTGAGCATAGCTCTCAAAAGTGAAAAGCGAAGTCACACTCTTCGTCAGTGCCCATGGTGTGACAAAAAGATGTTAATCAAAATCCGTCTACCCATGAACAGAGGTGTTTTTTCGTCTGTGTCAGAAATGGATTTTGATTAACTAAAAGAAGAAAAATAATCTACCCCCCCCCCAAAAAAAAAAAAAGTGAAACAAGTTTGACAGTTAATTTGTCTATCCATCCCAAACCTCCGCTTACCCTCTTTCATTCAATTCTTTCATTCAACTATTTAATGCTTTCACACCAAGATTTTGTCCGGACCAGGTCCGGACCAGAACCATTTCTTTGTCCAGTATTTAGAACCCTTCAGAAAAGAAGTTCAATAAAGGGTTCTTTATAATTTCAAGAACCCCAAAAGGTTCCTTGTATAACCAATAATGGTTCTAAAGACCCCGTTAGAACCCTTCAGAGAAACTTTAAGGGTTCTTTGAAAAACCTCTAAAGGCTCCAAATGTGGGACAAGAAATGGTTTTAATCAGCACCATTTTTTCTAAGAGTGTGGCCAGTAACAAAAAGTAAAAAAAAAAAAAAATAATAAAATAAAACGAGACATTTTGAATTCGTCACTGAGGCGAATTTGGTGGTCTGTCAAAATCTTCATCACTCTCTAAAAACACGTCTAAGCTACAACGCACTTGAAGAAGGGCGAAAATCAAGCAGGAATACCGGAGCTGTTGCTCAAAGAAGATAGTAAATGTATAATCAAGATTTGATAAAACTCAGGTCCCATAGAGAATATACGTAGAATATGACAACTTGATATGCCTCTATTCATCGTAAAATTGGACCATGATGATGTTGTGAAAATAACAAGTCAATAGCAAGATTGTGTCTCGCCCACCCATGACTAAATAACACGAAAATTTCCCCAAGTACATCCCTAACCAAGTTTGATGTGACAAGAAAGTCTTGCAGGTAAACTTTAATGTTTGACCTCAAATGACCTTTGACCTCACCATGTGACCTCCGACAGCACCACAACATGATGTTACCCCTAGTGCATCTATCACCCAAGTTTGGTTGCCATTGGACCAACAGTTGTCAAGTTATGTGTCATAAGAGAGTCTTGCAGATAAACTTTAACGTTTGAAATAAAATGACCTTTGACTTTACTATGTGACATCCGATGCCACTATAACATGAAGTTCCCCCTAGTGCATCTTTGACCCAAGTTTAGTTGAAAAGGGAGCAACGGTTGCAAAGTTATTTGTCATAAGAGGGTCTTGCAAATAAACTATAACATTTAAACTGAAATGACCTTTGACCTCACCATGTGACCTCCAACAGCACCACAACATGATGTTACCACTAGTGCATCTATCACCCAAGTTTGGTTGCCATTGGACCAACAGTTGCCAAGCTATGTGTCATAAGAGAGTCTTGCAAGTACTCTATAACAATGTGACCTCAAATGACCTTTGACCTTACCATGTGACCGCCGACAGCCCTGCAACATGATGGTACCCCTAGTTTAATATTTCTGACAGACGAACGACGGACGACGGACGGACGCCATTTGGATCCCCTAAGGCCGTATCTCACCAACGGAGGCGTCGCCGCGACGTCTCCCTTTTGTCTCCGAGACGTCTCCGCGACAAAAAATGGTTTGCGCTCTCACCAAGGCGCAACTTCTAGGAGACTAATCGGAGATGTCTCCAAGCCAGGTGCCAATCACTCTGCTTGGAATTCGCGGAGACATCTCTAAGAGGTCTCCTCAGTCCCGGCGACCGCTCTGAGATGTCTCCTCAGTCACGGCGACTTCTCTGAGACGTCTCCTCAGTCGCAGCGAAGTCTCTGAGACGTCTCCTATAGTTGCAGCACAGTTTCCACGACCTTGGAGAAACAAATAATCTCTGCAACTGATGGAGACACAAACTAGTCGCGAACTAGTTTCAAGCCCAGTGAGATAACCCCTTTAGTCTCGCCTTCACCTCCGGTGGGTGAGACAAAAAATGAATACGTGTTCCTTTTAGAAAATTTTGTTGGCTACATCATCTCGAAATCCCGGTAAAAATCGACCAACAACAAATGAGTTCGTCTCGTTTAAATGCCAAAAATATGACGTCACAAATTTGAAATCGAATATTTGAGTTTAGGTGCCGATATCATGATAGGCCATGGACTAGTGGGGGTCATAGTGCACCCCCGTTGTGACTTACGGAAATGGTTATTTTCATGTAGCCCTGGGTCTAACTATTCGGAAAATTGATATTGCCACCAAAAAAAAAAAAAAAAAAAACAGGGATGGAGTATACCCCCCCCCCATGGACTTTTTGACCACGCCCACTTGAAAGTTACATATGTCCAATCATGTTCTTATTTAGTACCAGAAAGTTAATGTTGCCAGCGAAAAAACTTGGATTGAAGATACCCCATGACCACGCCCACTTTTACAGCTGATCGTAGAAAATTAGGGGTACTGATAGTTTGTAACTGCTCTAACTTTGCAATTCTTCAGAAATATATATCATATGACCCCTTAAAATGTTGGCATAATTGAGCTCAACAAGTTTGTACTACATTTTATGCAAATATCTTTATGGTAAAAAGGTCAAAAGAGGTAAAAAGGTCACAAATGTTGATCTTTACATCTAATATAGAGCAAATGCGGGGATATTTTTATATCACAAAGACCCTGTAACAGATTTTTGCATTGAAATTTGATTAAAATTGAAAGTTACATATGTCCAATCATGTTCTTATTTAATACCAGAAAGTTAATGTTGCCAGTGAAAAAACTTGGATTGAAGATACCCCCATGACCACGCCCACTTTTACAGCTGATTGTAGAAAATTAGGGGTATTGATAGTTTGTAACTGCTCTAACTTTGCAATTCTTCAGAAATATATATCATATGACCCCTTAAAATGTTGGCATAATTGAGTTGTACAAGTTTGTGCTACGTTTTATGCAATATTTTTTTAATGGTGAAAAGGTCACCAGAGGTCAAAAGGTCACAAATTTGACCTCTACCCATAATACGGAGCAAATGCATTTTTTAAATCACCAAAACCCCTTAACAGATCATTGAAAATTAATTGAAATTAAAAGTTACATACTGCAATTATGTTTTATTTAATATCAGTAGACAAATGTATGAAGAAGAAGTAGAATTAACAATCTGGTACTTATCTTCTACATGTTCTACGCATTATTTGTACGTTTTGACATACATGTGTCAAATAGGAGCATAACACTTCACAATTCCTTGCTGAAACACCCTACAATCAGTCATAAAACAGGAAAAATCAGTCGAAATGACAAAGCTATGAGCAGTACCGAATCAACATAAGAAGAACCTTAAATATGTACATTATAACTAAAATGAGAAATGAAAAAAATGGACAAGCTGAATACATAAATAACTGAAACAAATTACAGAGAAATTAAATCAATTAAGAAACAAATAATGGAAGAACCGAAAAGGAAACCAAGGTTGGAAGAGGAATGTTCTGAATAAAAAGGAGATGGTGAGTAAGAAAAGAGTCATGGGCTGAATAGTAATGATGGAAAAATAAATGAAAAGGAACTGGGGACTTGTGGACCAAGCCAACTTTTACAGATGGTGTCGGAAAATTAGTTTATAACGGCTCCAACTTCGAAATTCTTCACAAATATATTCTCTGTGACCACTTTGAAAAGTTGATTTACTAGTTCTACAAATTTGTGATACGTTTTATGCAAACTTATCAAACTTATGCTGTGGAAAGTTCACCGAGGTCAAAAGGTGGCAAACTTTGACCTAAGTTTGCCTATGATATTAGCAAATGCAGTTTTTTACCCACCATGATCCTATAACACAATTTTTAAATTGGAAATGAATTAAAATTAACAGTTTTATAGCTGTTATTTTGTTTTTGTTTAATATCAGCAGGCAAATGCTTGAAAATAGGTGGAATTAAGCTTTTGGTATGTAGAATGAAGGGATTTCATTAATAAAGGAAAGGTAATATACAAGCTGGCATTTGTTTAGGCATTGAAATCACATGGTTCATTTCGTAATGATCATGATGATGATAATAATAATAATAATAATACGCAACATTTATATAGCGCTCAATACAAATGTTTTTAAGCGCTGCATATCATTACCCCGGCTTTAGCACGGCTACCCTGATCAGGCGCTCGAGCATTCAAGGAATTTCTTCCTACCGGGTACCCATTTACTACACCTGGGTGGAGAGTGACAAATGTATAACAAACTGCATTGTCCAAATATCAGTTGTGATCACAGGCCATGAAAGATTTCAAAGTAACACTTGCTATAAAATATTCCTTGATCTGATGACAGTTCTTCGAATTGCTTTCCCTTTATTCTACATACCAAAAGCTAAATTCTACCTATTTTCAAGCATTTGCCTGCTGATATGGTCATGGGGTATCTTCCAACCAAGTTTTTTTTCTTTTTTTTTTTGTTGCTGGCAACATTAACTTTCTTGTATTGAATAAAAACATGAATGGAAAGATGTAACGTTTAGTTCAATTAATTTTCAATGCAAAAAAAAATCTGTTATAGGGTCTTTGTGATTAAAAAAAAAATTCCCTGCATTTGCTCTGTATTAGAGGTAAAGGTCAAAATTTAGGACCTTTTCACCATAAAAAAATAGCACAAACTTGTAGAGCTCAATTATGCCAACATTTTAAGGGGTCATTTGTGAAGAGTGCAAAGATAGAGCAGTTACAAACTATCAGTACTCCTAAATTACACAATCAGCTGTAAAAGTGGGTGTGGTCAATTCTGTCAGAGGAGACTGTTGCAATGGTCACTGAGCAATTATCGCGCGCAAGGTGTGACTACTGTGCAGTCACACATATCCGATTTAGACTGCGGTTCACGGAGCCAACACGATTTAGCGCGGCGGCAACAGGGAGTTTTGCGGAAAGCCTGGGAACGGCTGGGAACATTCTTGAAAGTCAACACGGATCCTCCGACGCAGGTTGATATTAGTCCATTTTGCTGCTGACTAGGACTCAAAATATCGATTACTCTTCGTTACCTAGCGACCAGGAGGAAGAAATGACTGGTGGATCATGGCGGTGTAAACACGGTGTTATCACGGATCCTGCGGTGCCAGCATGGATGCTAGCGTTCTTTACACGGTGAACGGCGTTACGAGCACGGTCCATTTCAAATTGCCAGGACCGCAACATGTTTAATTTTTGGGGCGATTCCTCCCGGTTCCCAGGGTTCCCAGCGGATGAGTGACGGATTACCAGGGTTTGTGTACGGTGTTAACTCGGTCTTTGGCGGAGCACGGCGGATTGCCGAACATTCTGTTGAAAGTGTATCATCACGCCGTGTTTAAAAAGGCTTTCCGCCATCGTTTTGACAAGGTCCATCTCAAACCGCCGTGAACCGCCGTCTAAATCGGCGATACCTGTTCCTGACGATGTGACCACAATATAGCAAAACAACAAAGATTTGATAATGAACATTAAAGTGACCTACTGCCAAGGCTTGGATGTATCGCTGATACCAAAGTTGAGCTGTGGTCACTCTCCGAGCTCAGTCTACATTCAAGTTTAAGGGTAATGCGATTCAGTGCCAGGTATAACCCCATATGTACAAGAGATGACGAATTTAATCCTGTCACGATACTGGTCGGTAAGGGCTTTTGACTAGCAACAATTCTAGAGGCGGAGGCGGTTCTATAAACAGTTTGTGAGCAATTAATCTGTAAATAGGACTGGTTTTCTTTCTGATCAACAATTAAGAATGAGAAAACCCTCCTATTATCAAGAGAACTATACGGTTCCGACACCACAAGATTGGTTTCGAGCACCTGTTCACTGAAGATACCTAGAAAATGAATGAGAAGACAAAACCATAAAACGTAAAAGACATGTGCATTAAAAAATCACTATGAATTATCCTTATTAAGAGCACCAACTGACCTCATAATCATCGCCATTTCCCCCTTTTTTTGTAGTATCGAACTTCCTGTAAAATACAATTTTGTAAAAATTCAATTCTAATCTGTACTCCACACATGTGTTTTAAGTATTATGTATCTGATTGCTTTAGGTGTTGACAATTTTTCTGACTACTTTAGAAGCCAATTTTAGTAAAAAGCATCGATGTTCGTCATCGTATCCAACCAGGACAATATATCAAAATAGGTTCTGTTTCTAAAAAGTTTCGATATTTAGTAAAAAGTAGCGGTATACTACAATACCATGGTCAAAACCTGTTAATATTCAATTTCCAATTCAGTTTTCATGCTAAATATAGATCTAAAGGCCTAATGAGTACTCTGCATGGGAAGGGGTATATTAGTTTAGTTTAGCAGTTTAGTGATTTTATTCATATTCCTCAAATTATTTAAGTACATATCAAATATTACATTCATTTACAAAAAGGCGGACGTACGTTCTAATCGGAACGAGCATTTTCTCAAGTGAGCGCTCTAGTGTTCTCCGGATTTAACTCTGCGGCTGATACCGACAGAAACAATAACTAATTTTTATCAACTGCTTTTATTCATTCGAGCATAAAATAGCACCAGAACTTCTGCTGTCATTATTTTGATAAAGGGAAAATTTGCCAACAGTTACTTATTTTCTGGGAGGCCCTGTAATAAACTCTATGTTACCTGGGAGATTATGGCATCAAGTTAATTTTTGCATAATAGAGTTTTGTACTTTGAATTCGTACTTCATTTGTTATTTTTGTTGTGTTTTAGCATGCAATGTAAATACAATGTTTTCTACGTTACCAGTCACTGGGATTGGGACAAAAGGATCTATGCTATAGTTATTTAGTTATTATATGAGTTTGTTCAACGATTTTCTTTTTTTGTATAATTATGTATTGCTTTGCCAAATGATGATGATGATGATGATAATGCAATTGATCGTACGGTCGATCTTTGCGATTGATTGCATTGACTACTACGGGCAACCAATCGCAAAAATTTATTGTACGATCAATCGCTAAGCTCTGTTTTACGGGCGCCAGAACTTCTGCTGTTATTTGATAACGGAGAAAATCATATTACTGCCTACTGTTATTTTTTCTGGGACGCTCTGTAATAAACTCATTTATATATTATCTATTTTCTCTCTCAAGTTGTGTTAATGGGAGATTTTGGCATCAAATTAATTTTTGCATAAGAGAATTGAATTCGTGCTAGATTTGATATTTTTGTTGTGTTTTAGTATGCAATGTAAATACAATTTTTCCTACGTTATACCAGTCACTGGGATTGAGACAAAAGGAACTATACGCTATAGTTATTTAGTTATTATTAGTGTTTGTTCAAACAATTTTCTTCTTTTGAATAGTTACATATTTTCTTTGCCAAATGATGATGATGATGGTGGTAATAATGATAATAATAATGATAATGATAATAGCAATAATAAGCATGTATGGGGGAAAACTGACTTCACTTGGCCCTATGAAACAACAAAGAAACAAATAGTGATTTACTAAATCAATAATTTGCTTTATGATCATACAATCTGATGAAATATCAGCTCAAAAGAAAATTGCAGGTACCTGATCGTTCACAAACGAAATTAAGCACGGTGAAGCAGTTGTGTTCACGCCACGTTTCCTGTTTCAAGCGAACGCAGTCTTTCTGCTGATGACATATCATTGTTTTGTTGCCTTCCCATGACGAAAAACTGCTGATAAAACCACAATTCTTAAAATAAAATATTTATATAATGACTTAGAAATTACAAAAAAGGAAGTGAGCTCAAACAATCGTTGTAGAATTCATGTATAAGTACCCACGTGCCCCTCCCCCCCCCCGACCACTACAGTCTACAAAATGAAGATTCGAATTTGCACATAACCAGAAAATTGCAGCACCACTGCCACTGAAAACTGAATAAAAGCGCTTTTCTTACGAATTATCTAGCAGCGAGCCATCAATCCATTTATAGGTGCATTCCTCTTCCAGATCCGTGAGGCCAAACCAGACAGCTCGATTACCAATAAAATCACGGACGAATTCCTGTCATCAAGAAGAAACTTTACACTGTTCATAAACAATAACGACTAATGATAGCGATTATGGAGATGATAATGATAACCAAAATAATGATGATCATGGTAATGGTAATGATAATAGAAAATAATACATAGTAGTAATAATACAATGATAGTAATGTTTCAATTATAATATTAATGACAACAGTAATCTGATATCTAAAACGTACGATATCTTTTCTACCTAAAAAAAAACGCTTTTGTAATAACAATAGTAATAATGATTATGATAATATTCATAATTATGATAATGATGATGATAATGATGACAACGAAATCATGATCATGCTGATAACAAAAATACTGATAAGAAGAAAAATGAAAAAAAAAAAAACCCACAGAATTGTTTTAGAAATACATGGAAATAATTGCAATTATTATCATCCTCATCATTATTACATTACTAATATCATTATCATTATCATAATTATCGTATCATAACTACTATCATCATCGTTGTCGTCGTCCTTGTCATCACCATGCTTATCATCATTATATTGTTAGTGTCAGTAAAATGGGTTGTGGTATACCTCTGTTAAAGGAGAATGCAACCCAGGCATCAGTGTGCTCTTAGTGAATAAAGATGACCAAGAAGAGTAAACAGTGAAAGTTTGAGCAAAATCGGACAATCTGTTCAAGAGTTATGAATTTTTAACGTTTCAGTAAATCCCTATTTTGAGGATCCTTAATTGGGTTGGCAACTTTGCCAGTATCTGTGATGTCATCGTGGACAACTCTCAGTTCATTTTGTACATGATTTTTTCAAAAAAATTAATTTATTTGAAATTTTAAGTCAGGAATCAGATGATTCTTCCAAAAATGCTTGCAGAAATTAGAAAACCATGTCATACTCAAACAGTAAACCAACAGAATTTTTATTTTTCTTAAAAATAAAGAAAATGTTAAATTCTGTGTACAAAATGAATGGAGAGCTGTCCACGATGACATCACAGATGCTGGCAAAGTTGCCAATTCAAGGATCCCCAAAATAAAGATTTACTTAAACTTTCAAAGTTCATAACTCTTGAACAGATTGCCAATCCTCAAACTTTCACTGTTCATTCTTCTTGTTTTTCTTCATTCACTGGAAGCACACTGATGTCTGGGTTGCATTCTCCTTTAAGCTCTCAAACCGTACTATAATGTAACTTGCCGGTAAGTTACCAACAAAAAAGAGGGTTTTCTGCTAAAGCGTATATTGTATATGCGAATTTTTATGAGCACGGTGGCAGGACGGACGGGAGCGAGTTGTGTTGGTGGTCTTGTATGATACCAGGGAGATGGACCGTTCCTGATAATTCGGTACCAGCAGTAAGCAGGGGCAGCGCTACAAGAGAAGGGGGAGGGGGAGGCACCGAATATCATTTTTTTTTCCTTAAGAGAGAAGAAGAACTTGGGCAAGAAGAGTACGGGCAAGAGAGGGTAAGGTCATGCAATTATAATAGCCCTATTTGTTCTTTTAAAACGTGAATTAACTCACCTGTGGGCGATTTTTTAGAGACCCCCCTATTTCTTGCCAAGCAATATGTTTTCCCCTTATAGTTCATAGAATAGAGGCAGTGTCTATCTTTGTCAAATTTCCCATGCTTCTATGCAAGAAAGTATAAACGAAACAGCACCATTTTATGATGAAAAATGTGAAGTTTCCACATCCACCTCCTTGGTCGCTTCATCGCTTACGCCCCCCCCCCCTCCCGCTCACAACTCTAGATCCGGCCACGCATAGTGTCAGAGGTAGATATTCAGCCGAACAGGGACTTAGCTCTTTGTGACTGTGACTACAGGAGTGTGTGGATTTCTTTATGATGATTTATAACCTTGTTCGGTCTTCCATTTTTTTTATATCTAAGAGGTATGACCGTGTCACAGATTTTTTGTTTAAAGATGGAAGGCAGAGTTTTGAAGGTTTGATCGCATAGTATTCAAATTATTCTTACAGGTATACTCTATTACTATACAACATTTATATTTTGTTTATTCAAAAGTAACATTCTTCCATCAATAATTAAAAAGAAATGTTTTGCAACCATTTCCATTGGCTCCTATACAACATCTAAGATCATAATGTATGAAAATGAAAACTGTTATTAGGACTTTAATAAAGAGCCAGAAAGGACTACTTTGAATTTGATCTGCCTCTAAGATTTAAAAAATAAGAAGTAAGAATTCAATCATGCTAATGCTATTCTATCTTGAATGCTACCGTAACATTTGATTAAAAATTTCCTGCAAAATCTAACCTGCCTGTCATGAGTGTCGATCCGGGGGGGGGGGGGGATGGGGATATATAATATTTTGGATAGGGGGGTGGCCTGTATTATCATCCCCCGAATAATTCACCAAAAAGAAAAAAATGACATGACCCCTGATAATTTCCTAAAGAAAACAAAGTAAAATAAAGAAAGAACAAGGGGAAAAGGAGTAGAAAAAAAAACAACAACCTGGAAGCGCTCGCTCGCCGCATTTTAAGTATCTCAACCAATGCCGGTTATAGTACTATCTTTATAACAGGAAATAGGTATGCTTCTTGTCTTTCTATCTAATGTTATACTATTCTTCTAGTCACAAAATGTTAGTATGTAATATAAATCAAGGAATCGAACGGCGAGGAGGCCTAAGAAATTCCCAGGACATATTGGCCTGTTACCAACAGCCTATTCCTATCATACCAAGCATAAGAAAGGAAGATGCTGATAAAATGTATGTTACTGAAATCATGAGAATGGAGAAACAATACACTAGAAGCTGTTGTCATTATTCAAAACATTCAAGTTTTTTCTCGCTCGCTCGCTACGCTCGCTCATAAAATCTAGAAACAAGATTATTTTCGAGCAGCAAGCACTATTATTCTGTCAGCAATATTTCTAAAGGAAAGAGACGTCTTTTTTTGGGGGGGGGGGGCGGTAGCTCGCTTCGCTAGCTCATAGAAACAGAATGGTTGTGAACGGCAACTGACGAGTCAAAGAGCGTCATATTTGGCAGTTAGTAATCGAATATACTATTTAAGATACTATTTAGATATCTTTGAGGCGTATCAAGGAGTGTGATTTTTTTTTCCTCGCTCGCTGCGCTCACGCGTATAACATAAGGATAGTTTGGGAAGGAAAACGAATTGGGAATGCAAGCGAATTGGCCGAATATGTAATTTACATATCTTATAGGCCTATAGTATATTTTGACGACGAAATGATATTTTACCTTCAAAAGAGTGTGTTTTTCCTCTCTCGCTTCGCTCGTAATATCTTTAAACGGGGGTTTTGAACAGCAAAAGAATGGACCACCGTGGCGCTAGAATAGAGTCATATTTGGAAGCGAGGTCACCAAATATACTATTCAAATAATTATACTCCTTTCAATAATTCTTCCACTTTTGGTCCGCACTAAAATAGTCCGCACCCAACACCAAAATTTGCTTTCAGTAATTCACAGCGGACTGTCGGAAAGGGAGTAACTGCCGTGTAAACGAATATTGTGTCATTAGAGCGGAAGAGCTTTTTTGCACTCGCTATTCGATGTAGGCCTATTTGTATTTCCCTCATAGAACTTCATTGACATATACATCAATATTTTCGAATTATTTCGAATAGTCATGAAAGTACATAATAATGATTATAATAATAATAATAATAATAATGATAATATTAACATATGTCAAAATGAACAATATATAGATAGTACTAAACCCTTACGTCTGTAAAAACTTTTTCACAGTCATTATATCAACGAGAGTACGTCTTCTTTCAGAACATTTACATTATCAGCGTATACAACTACAAGTAGCACAAGGCGATGAAAGTGAGTCACTATCCTACTCTTATTATAGCAAAATTCAAGGGCCGCTGAAAAGCCTGAGAACTTTGACCGTGAGAGAAATTTTAGTGGGGACTTTGGTGCCGCATACTTGCCAACACTGAAGAATAAAAAAATAGGTAGATTTTTTTTTTTAATGTTACAGTGCATGAGTGGGTAAGGATCTGGAGGGGTATCAGGGGAGGTTGTTTTTTTTCACGACGGGGAGGGGGCCACATCTGAATGAGAGGATTTTGTACTTTCATAAAGGAAACTTAGCGTTTTAGTGACGCTCTTAGAAAATTACTTTCATCTGTCCATTCAGGATGCGCGGTCACGTGGCGACCGAGAGAGAAATACTTGGCATTTGAAACACATTTTTTCTAATTTTTAACTATTTTCTGGCACTGTTTCCTGTAAAGACGATTATGTATATCAATTTCATAAATAATTTTAGGTATTGATTAGTGAAGCACGTCTAAAACTAAAAGGAACCATTTCCTCATCTCCCTTTTCAGTTTTGATATCCTGAAATGTAATATAAGTGACTTTTCCCACTTTTCCAAGAAAAATTATTTCTTTTGATATTTGGAAACTAATAATGGGCGTCATAAGCTACATTAAACTCTTGCTTTTGAAACGTGATTAAATTAACACTGCTCTCACTTTTCACCTTTGAAATCCTGAAAGGTATTATGACTATTATCACTTTTCTAAGAAAAAATAAAACAAAGTTCCAAAGGCATTTATTTCTCCCTTCAGCCTTTAAAAACTATTGATAGTTGGAAACTAATAATGGGTTTTATGATACAAGTTAAATTCTTGCTTTCGAAATTTGAAGACACTGCTCTCGCTTTTCAGCTTCGAAATCTTGAAAGGTATGATAAGTGAATATTCTCGATTTTCCAAGAAAACTGAGAACAAAGCTTCCAAACATTTTTTCTCCCTTCTGCCTTTAGAAAATTTCGATGTTTTGAATCTTATAGAAGGGTCATGATGCACATAAAAATTTTTTGCTTTTGAAAGGTGACCGATAAGACACTACTTCTACTTAAGCTAAGATAGTTTGAAAAATTTGTTAAGAATTTTTGAGATTTGAAGTAAGATGACCTCATAAACGAGGAAATAAGCACAAAGAATCCTCAAAGTGTGATGAATAATGGATGATGGAGCGAGCCAGTAATTAATGCAAAGGCATGAAGACAATCTTTTGGTCAATTAGCTTATCAAAATCGGTAGTTTCTACTGAAAAGGATTTCAAAGTCGGTATAGGTGTTTAAATTCCATGAAAAGCGGTAATCTCCCACCTTAATCGGAAGAGTTGGCAAGTATCTTATGGACTGCTACTCCTTTCAGCAATTCTTTGGTCCGCTCCTGGTGCTCGTAAAAGCAGCGCTAAAATAGAGCTTTGGCCCGCGCTGTTCACTTATTCAAAATTTTACGAATTTGAGCGGACCTGGTCCGGACTAGTGATTTATTGGAAGGGGTTCCAGAGGCCTATAGCGTACGTATTTTGATGAAGAAATAACACTTTATCGTCAAAAGAGAGTGTTTTTCCTCGCTCGCTACGCTCGCTCGTTTTATATGCAGAAACAGGGTGGGTTTTACAGTACACAATTGCAACAGCGAGGTGATAAAATAGTCATATTTGGCAGCAAGGTTAACAAATATACCATTCAAATAATCCCATAGGCCTAGAGTGTATTTGATGATAAAATTACATTTCTGTAGCAAGAACTTGGAATTTTGGGCTCGCTTGCTTCGTTCGTTCGCAAAATCCCATAGGCCTAGAGTGTATTTGATGATAAAATTACATTTCTGTAGCAAGAACTTGGAATTTTGGGCTCGCTTGCTTCGTTCGTTCGCAAAATCCCATAGGCCTAGAGTGTATTTGATGATAAAATTACATTTCTGTAGCAAGAACTTGGAATTTTGGGCTCGCTTGCTTCGTTCGTTCGCAAAATAAGAAATAAGTTGGCTCATACTCTAAAAATAAGTGTCAACTATATAAAAAAAAAAAACAGGTCCCTTAACATTCCATTCAAGTAATGAGGATCTACTTCTGCGATACAGTTTGGAAATAATTTCTCGTGAGGTTAATTGGAGGGACGGTAGATTAGACTGAGAATTAGACTTTGCTTTAATAGTCGACCCTTCACATTTGAACCCCACACCCTTTCCCGATTGGTCGCTTTGCTCCCTAGAATCTAGAATATTCGGCATCAATCAATACAAGGTCAGAAGGTATTTATTTGTAACGTGTATTTCCCGGTGCGAAGTAAGGAGTCGGAGCAAATACATTTTTTTAATGAGTTCAATTACGAATGTATGTTAAAGACTATTTTACAATTATAGGAGGGGATTCTGATATGATTAGAAACGTGGATTTGGATTATATGGGGAATAGTAGACCTTCATCCCTCTCTGGATTGGGCACACTTTTTGAACAATTTATGAACAACTTAGATTTTATTGATATTTGGCGATCAAGAAATGGAATGAAGAGGCAATTTACATACAGACAAACCGAACCCTTAATGCAAAGCCGGCTTGACTATTGGTTTATATCGGAGAAACTAGACGAAATAGTTGTTAAATGCAATATTATCCAATCGATAGCTCCAGATCATTTAGCAATTCAACTGCAGTTTTATAATAAACCTCAAAATCTATTGAAAGGCAGAGGAAGGTATTGGAAATTTGAATTAAATTTCCAATACCTTCCTCAGTTTATGTAGAGATTACGACTATGTAAATGAAATGAAAAAGGAAATCACAGAGCTGAAGGATAAATTTAAGGACGAAATCAAAGAAAAGAGGTTTTTATGGGAGTTTTGTGAAAATGAAAATAAGTCAGGTCACAATAAAATATTCCAAAGATAAAGCTAAACAACGAAGGGGAAAAATGGAGAAACTTGAAAGGGATATTGCGGGTATCGAAAAAGAATTAGAAAATAGCATAGATAAAGAAAAGGTTAAGCTGTTAGAGAATAAAAGGAAAGAGTTAAAGACATGTTACGATTTCATTAACGAAGGCGTTAAAATTCGATCGAGAGCATCATTTTATGAAAGTTGCGAGAATGACATGAGATATTTTAACCAATTAATGGAATTTAACAAAAAGAAATCGGTGATACAAAAGTTGTTAATGGAAAATGGAAGAATAACACGATGAAATGGAAATAACAAAAGAAATACATTCATGATAGTACATTATACGCACAGCCGTTAGTACACTCCAACACTCGGGACGAAAATTTATTTTTAGGAGGTTTACAAAAACTGTCTAACGAATCCAAAGAAAT
This sequence comes from Echinometra lucunter, assembly GCA_029962745.1. Classification (NCBI taxonomy): domain Eukaryota; kingdom Metazoa; phylum Echinodermata; class Echinoidea; order Camarodonta; family Echinometridae; genus Echinometra; species Echinometra lucunter. The sequence goes on from CM057157.1 coordinate 27,655,682, forward strand.
GTGTGAAGGAAAAATCACTTTAAGTGAGTGCATGGCGGTATTAAAAGAAATGAAATGCAATGAGTCCCCAGGCAACGATGAACTTTGGAATTTTATGTTACGTTTTGGCCGGAGATTGGAGAATTGTTAGTGGAAGCGCTTAATACTGCTTTTGAAACAGAGGAACTTTCTCCTTCACGAAAACAGGCAATGATAATCTTGATTCAAAAAGAGGGTAAAGACCCGTTGCAAAGAAAAAACTATAGACCGATTTCACTGCTAAATGTGGACTATAAGATATTGACAAAAGTTCTTTCAAGGAGAATAAAAAGGGTATTAAATGAAATTATAAGCTTGGATCAAGTTGGTTATTTAAAAGGGAGATATATAGGTGAGGCAATAAGATTGATAGACGATATGATTTTTCATACTAATCATAACAATTTACAGGCACTTTTGCTGGCAATAGACGTCGAAAAGGCCTTCGACTCGGTCTCACATATTTTTTTGCAAACTGTTTTAAGAACATTTGGTTTTGGTTCATCATTCTGTAAGTGGGTTAGAACCCTTTAAAACAATGCGCAAAGTTGTGTATTTAATGGAAATAGGTCTACAGGATATTTTAGCATCAGCAGCGGCCTAAGGCAGGGGGATCCCTTCTCCCCATATCTCTTTATATTATGTATTGAAACTGTTGCAAATTCAATCCGTCATAATAAAGAAATTCATGGAATAAATTTTGGAGATACTATGGTCAAACAAAGTTTATATGCAGATGACAAGACATTATCTATTAAAGATAAGAAATCGATGGAAAAGCTCGATATTTTATTCAAACGGTTTTCTAGTATATCAGGACTAAAAATGAATGGAGAAAAAATAAAAGAATTTATATTGAAAAAAGAACATAACAGAAGAAATGAAATTATATTTAACAATGAATTCATTCGTGTCGATGGAAAAACGGTGTTTTTAGAAAGCATTTTCCTTAAAAATATTTACAAAATACATCATATTGTACATACAGAAGGGAATTTGAAGTCGTTCAATTAGTTTAAAGAATGGGATTAGATAATTCGGAAATTAAATTATTAAAAATATTGTTTCATTTAATTCCTACCACGGGGAAACACTTTATAAATAAAATGACTATCCTGATGAAGACAAAGATTTAACTTTAGAATTTTTTTCTCAATGAAAGGAAATTGTCATTGCGTGATATTATTTCCAAGCCAATATACAACTTTCTATGAAATACAAGAACAGAAAAGTCAAGTGCCGCACGCAATCTTGTAGACAGATATAATGTTTCAGGAAAAGAAATACTGTATATATTCTTGACACCTAGGAGGTCCACCTTGAACAACAGGCGAAGGGAGTTTCAGTTTAAATTACTTTATAACCGTTTACACCAATCAACATCTGTTTACCTTTAAAATCTCAGTCGATAATAATAAAGTTCATTTTGTAAAGAAGAAGAGGAAACATATGAGCATTTATTTTTCGTATGTGAAACGTAAGGCATCTTTGGAGAGATTGTGGTAATTTGTTCGATGACAAAGAAATAAAAAAAAACATTAATTGGAAAGGAGTTCATATTGGGATACAAACGTCTAATAAAGATAAAGATCTACTGTCAAACCATCTAATAATTTAATTAAGTACATCATATTTACTTACAGTAAAAAGAATGGAATGCCCCCAACGTAACAAGACATTATTAAACAAGTAAAAGAAAGTGAACATGAAGAAAGAAAAATACCTGAGCAAAAGGGTACATTACAAAAACATTATAAGAAATGGGAGAGAATGGAGTCATTGGTCACTCTAGCTGGAGGAGTAACGCAAATCTGATTAATCTAGGCTTCCGGGGGTGGGGTGGGGGTAAAGGGGGGAGGGGGACTCGGGTTTTGGGAACACCCAACGCAGATATAAGGCGGGGAAAGAGTATAATGTTAGTGGAGAGGTGTTTCTTAATAAAAGATTGCCTCAGAACTTCATTGTGGTCATTTATTAATAGTTGGAAACTCATTTTATTTTTGTTTTATTTTGTTTTTGGCTTCTTTTTTTTTTTTGGGGGGGGGGGTGAAATCTATGTATGTGAAACTTATATATAAGAAACTTATATTTTAAGGGAAATAAACTTACAAAGTTTGAAAAATGAAAAGCTGTAAGAAGACTGTGGCATATGATAATTATTTCATTCCATTTCATTTCATTTATTTTCATAATTCTCATTGACATTTGATTGACATAAAAATAAGGCAGCAACAATAATACATAACTATTAAATTATAAACAACTGAAAAGTATACAATAACATAATATAAAGATACAATCAGTCGAGTTATGGTAAAAGCTTAATTTAAGTCAAAGAAATATGATGGGACCTACATAAAAGCAAGCTTGTAAAACTGCAGGCCCCGGTAAAAAAAGTTGTGAGTAATTTATTGTGGAAGACGGATAAATTCAAGACCTTAAATATACAGATTTGAATTTTCATTTAAATACAGTAAAAAAAATCGAAATAAAAAAAATTCGAAAATAGAAAATTGAAGGGGTCAAGGCAATACAAATTGCTAACATGTGTTAAAAAGATAATATGCATCCTTAAAAAAAAAACCATATACATGTGTATACATAATTTAGTCAATAAAATCTTAGGCCCATATATTTTTGTCGAAATATGCATGTAAAGTTAACATGGTTAAAAAAAAAGCAAATAACTATAGCACATTGCTCAGCTGGTAAACTATAACAGAAATAAAGTTTAAAGCAACAGAAAAGCACAAAAACAAAAAAAACAAAACCCCCCAAAACAAGTGTGACTTAGTCATGGTGATCAAGATAACGAAGAAAAAGCAGTTCCTTAAGTTTGCGTTTAAAAGAAAAAAGGGAAGTGCATCCTGTTATATCTGACGGAAGAGTATTCCAGTACTTTGGTCCTGTGAATATAATTGTTTTTTGTGTAAAAATTGTTCGAGTTCGAGGGAGATGGTATTGATTACTCTGACGCGTAGGATATGTGTGATATAATTGATTTTTTTTTAAACATATGTGAAAAGATTTCTGGTAATTCATTTTTGGATAAATGATACATAAATATACCAAAGTTATATCGTGAATCAGGATATATCTTCCTGTTGTAAAAATATATTAAACTTTGTAATAAGTGATTTCAATTTTGTTGGTTGGTATATGTACGTATATGTACGATAGGTATGATACACTGCTAACATTCTATTCACCAAATGGAAATGTATGATTATTTTCCTTGAATTTTGTATTTACCCAATATATGTTCTGAAAAATATGTTTCCAATTTATGTATAATATGTATGGAAAATGATGTTTTGAGGAATAAACATCATTGAATACAAAAAAAAAATCATCCCCAAACCACGAACACAAATCGACACCCACGCTGCCTGCGATGAATATGACAAACTTCTAAAGCTATTACACTTAGAAGCGTGGCAGAAAAGTTGGGTTGCAATCAACTGAAAACAGTGCACCTGAAGCAGTTTGGGATTGGGAGACAAACTTCCAAGGGGCGCATCTTTTTAGGGGCTCAAGTCTTCCCACCGCTAATGTACACCATGAGAGTGGGAATTATAATTCAATGTTCCCAATTCCTTTTCCTTGAATGAACTACCATTTTTAATGTGATCTATATTATCAGGTTTCTTTGACTATTCCTTTTTGGCTAAAAAAAGAAAAAAAAAAAGAAAAAGAAAGAAAAGGATATTATTCTCTTTTTACTCCTTTACTGCTGAATTATTATAATGTTATCATTTTGGCATGTTTGGGGAGGGGCTTTTTTGGAGCGAAAAATTTGTTTTGCCCCACCACTTTTTCGTTCGGGGCGTCTCTTGTACACATATGGCCTTTAAAGTGTAACGGGCCCAAGAATGAAACTTAGGTTGCATGTGGCTTTTAACGTATATACCTGGCCATAAAATGCAACCTGCCCAAAAATGTAACCCAAGTCTCTTTAAAAATATGACCTTCTCGTACATTGTAACACGCCCAAATGTGTAACCTGTCCTATAGTACCCCGTACCCCTCTTCTTCTAACATGTATCCTTCCCAAGGGCTGCAGAACGGTTTTTTTCAAATGGGGGCTGATACCCAGACTGGCAGGTTCTAGGAGGTAGAGCCCCCTAATGCTCTTCGGTTTGTATGGTTTTTCGAGCCATAAAATTTAAACAACGGTCGTTTTTTCCCCGTAATTTGTAGGGTTTCTTTGTAATTTTATATTGTAACCCTTTTTCCATTTTTAGCCGAAATTGGGGGAGGGGGCTGCAGCCCCCTTCCCCTGCTCTCGCGGGCGAACTCCCTGAACAATTACCAAGCTTCAGCTTTCAAAGAATTACATCCCAAATGTAACTCGAATCACCGAGTGACTTTTAAAATGACGCTTGGCCCTATAATTACAACATGCCCAAGCGAGTAACATGGGTCTCTTAAAAGGTATTACCTTCTTAGTTACGTGACAATTTGAAGGCAATAATGTGTACAAGAGACCCTGGTTACATTTTCGGGAAGGTTATGCTTGTAGGACAGGTAACATTTTCAAAGCCATTATGTACAAGAACACAAGTTACACAAACGCAGATAAAAGAACTATGTGAGGCGCTCAAAAGACTTGGATGAAAAAGGAACAAAACACATTTTTAAAAAAGAAGAAAAAATAAGTATTACAAGCGAGGAAAAGAGAGGTGGGGTCATTATTATCATGATGGACAGGAACAAATCGAGATCAAACTGCAAACAGGAAAGTGCACAAAGGAATGAATAACAGAATAAGAGAAAAGGAGAGAGAATGAGAGAGAGAGAAAGAGAGAAAGAGAGAGAGAGGGGGGGGGGGGGGGAGGGAATGGATGAATTAAGCACAGAACTTGCCCTCTGCCAACGCCGTCACTGTCTGTGTGATATACCATAGCACGATACACATAGCAGTGCGTGTACACATTTTCAGCACCTTAACCGGCGAGTTACGCTATAGAGGCGGATCACAGAAGCTTAATAACATATGTTACGTCTACCGCACTTCACATTGACATACCAGTACACTCTAGTGAATTAGGGAACTCACACACACAATCACCAAAACTCTTTTTTTTTTCTTCTTCTTCTTCTTAATTAGGCAACATAAACATTAACACAAGCATAAATACGACACAAACTGGCATCTAACTCCAAAAATTAGTTTGCCCAGCACACGTGTGAGGAAGAATATCATTATGTTATATTATCATATTATATCATATCATATCATATTATCATATCATTAGACAATAGTGGAAACAATCACAGTCAATTTCCGTTTTGGATGTGATAAAGAACCCTTCACGAAATAAGCATTTTAGGCCTCAATTACAATTCAAGAGCATGCGCGAATCTTATCGGCACCAGCGCCACTGACACACGCAATACACACACACACCCCCACACACACACACCCACGTGCACGCACACTAACACATGCGCACACACGAATAGTATCTTTGCTGTATATGCTACACCTCTGAGATTTTTAAGGTTTTGTATTTGTACTACATGATATAATGCAATGTCATTTTTCTTCGTATTCAACTTTCTCTACATTAAAAGAGAATGAAACCCTCAAGATATATCATGGGAAAATGTATTTGATACAACATATGATGAGTTTATAAAAAGACAAGCAGCAGCTTTGGAGAAAATATGAGATTTTGTGCACAAAACGTATCGAGAGTTGTGCTAAAAATCTGCCATTTTGAAGCAACATTGCCAATTTGAGGATCGCCACAGAAAGTAAATCGAGACTTTTCAAACTTTCATAACTTTCTCATTTCGTTACCGATTTTGATGGAACTTTGCTTCTCTCCATTTTCTCTTTTAAATATAACTGGTTTTTCCTCAGGGTTTCATTTTTCTTTAATGACATTTGAGCATCACTCCGTACGCCAAGGAACTCACATTAATTTCCTGTGTCTTAAGCTGTGCCAGATCCCCACCAAACTCGTGGCACTTAGCCCGTGCATCCGGGAAAGACCGAGGGGTAGTGATATACCTATAGGAGATTTTTCCTAAATAATGCCAGTCTTGAGATCCATTGGTACTGCCTGCATGTTCGAAAAAAGGGGGAAGAAGAAAATGAGATCAACCTTGTCCTAGTCGAGCCAGGGTGTTGACAAAAAGAGAGAGAATTAGAGCCTTTTAGAGCCACCATGTTTTTAATAAAAACCATTTATAACCTGCCTCTTTATCATCAAAATTTAAATCAACGCAATAGGTTTGAAACCCCTTGTTTTGTCCATTTCTGCGTGCCACTAATCCAACATAGTAATTTTCCTTCATTTTCATTCAACATTCTTGTTTCTCCTTTTTCTGGCGACTTCCTTTTGTTCACCTTCCCCTCACTGCGAAAAATCCCCTTAGGGAATAAGGATCAAGTCGATTTGCATGTAAAATTCAGAAATATGATAGTTATAGTTCTAAACAGACGCCTAAACACCTCAACGCCTCAACGCTAAAAAGGGGCTTGTGTTCATGATCTTTTATAAAGTTTCACTTCCGAAAATGTCGATTCTAGCCTCAAATATTGTTTGCCCATCACTCCACATTTTTACGGCTCACCTTGATCGCCACTGCTACTACTACTACTACTACTACTGCTGCTGCTGATGATGATGATGCATGCTGGTGCCCCTGCTACTGCTACTGCTAGTACTACTACTATAGTAGTAATAGTAGTACTTACAACACTTCTACTTGATTGATATATATATATATATATATATATATATATATATATATATAAAGATAGCATTACAAAGATAGCATTCACCAAGTGTATATATATATATATATTATCATTGTTACTATCATGATTATTGTTATTATCATTTTGATCGTCATTATCATGATCATCATCAGTAATTTTGTTATCATTATCATTATGATCACAATTATTACTAACCCCACCATCATCAATATAATTATAATCATCATTACGCTTCTACTTACACTTCTACTTATAGTATAGACCTACTAGAGATGGACTGTATACAGAAGCTAACAGAAGCCTTCTTTTGATCCTATGATTGTCACCGCCTTCTGATCACGCGCAGCTTAGTGAAAACATTCAGGTGTTGGGACAATAACGATTGCGTAAGAATGTTTGAACATTGACAAAGGAACAGTTCCCCTTAATTAGGTGACGTTGAAAATACAATTTCTCGGCTTAAAAACTGGCATGCATTTCTAACTATTAGTTGTCAATGGAATCGTTTTATAGGTCAATAGTATAGGGGCTAACTTTGAAGCCCTTTTCCATGTAGCTTTAAAAATTTTAAGATATTCTACTTATATTTTTGCAAAGGGGTTTCGCATTCTATTCATGTATTTCTTCCCTTGTGAATTGCGCAACAGTTTACAGTTATCGACATGTAAATCAGAAGCGTAGGTAGCGGGGACGGGGATGGGGGTGGGGGATGCATCCCCACTGCTTGAAGTGTATAAATGGGGGAAACTTCTCCTCCCCCCCCCCCCCCCCCCGGTATGAGGAACTATCTACGCTGATGATGGAAACGTAAATATTTTGATATCCCTGAATATTTTCGTGTTTGGTTTGATGTGTGGTGTTTAGTTTTAATATTCAGAACCTGATGAAGGAAGGGTGAGGCTGAAAGCTTTTTGTAATACAAGGGGTTTTTTTTAGTTCAGCTACTTCCTCGTTGTTTGTTGTTTTTCCTCACTCTCATATGAATTTCCCGATCGAAATGCGTTTGAAATACTGGATTGTCACACTGAAAAAGCATTTATTTTATTTTATTTATTTTTCCCCAGCAAAGCTTGTTAACTTTCATCTAAATTTCACTCCACAGCCAGGTTGCTAAGAGACAAGGAGTAAATTTTATGCAGCAATGAGAAGTGTGTGAGGAGAAGAGTGTGAGAGATTCTTTTGCCATCGATGACTGACTTGAGTCAATTTACATATCTATTGTATGTTCTGCGCAGGGTAGTAAACTTGAATAGGCCTTTTTAGTTGAGCTTAGTGAGCCTTTGCTTTTTTAACAACTGCCTGAGATACTTTTGGGAAAGTGTAAAATTGGGAGGATATATACCAGTATTTTTCCAGTAGATTTCTGGGCAGAGTATCTTTTAGACTTTGTGGAGCACACATGTGCAGTTTGAGGCAGTCGCCATTTTAGTCGCCATCTTGATTTGATTTTCAACTTTGAACCAAAAGCAGCCTAATTTCACTGATATTGGCTGAAGCTTTATAAACCTGTATGAGGCCAGATTAGGCAGAATTCATACTGATATTTTTATGCCGGAATTGAAGAAGCCATTGGTAACAAAACCGTGATTTCCTCTAATTTTCTTATTTAAAAAAAAACACAATAATAATAATAAACTTAAAGAACTTCAGTGATGATTTTAAAATCTTATATAAATGTTATAAACCTTATAGAATATTTGATATGTTCTTTTGGGGAAGAATGCAAGTATCCTAAAAACAAGTTATTTTGCAAGTTTATGTGACAGCTAAATCATACTTAATTTGTGAATAATATTCTTGAATGTGATTTTAACTTCAAAGTTTGTTGATAGAAACTTCAAACAAACCTTTATCAATTATAGTATGACATGTAAATTGAAAATACATTTGATGTTATTGTTAATATATATATTGTAGAAAGATTCTTGGTTTTGTTTTTAATTTTAGATGGTTCCAAGACCGGGATACGTTCCAAGATCGGGATAAATTCCAAGATCGGGATAATTTCCAAGATCGGGACATTATCCAAGTTCGAACCGTTTTTGAAGATTGGGCTATCTAGTTACTACATAGATCGGTGAATTGTTTTAGGCTGACGATACAAAGCACTGTCTTTGAGGGGGTTTTCGGCCAACGATATACGAGACCGGTTACGAGATAAGTTGTTATAAAGAACAGTGAGGGAGAACGCAGAATTTTTTTTTTAAAAGATTTGAACTAGCTTTCTAAATATCAAGGAAGTCTTGCAGATTGACCGTGAGATCAGAGGTACAGATAAAACATTTTGAAGATGATTGAACAGTTGATTATGAGAAGTGTTGTTATTTTGAATTTGGATCATTGTAAGATTTTATGATGTCAGATGATGGATAGTCTTGAACTAGAGATGTGAAAATAGAGACTTAAAGAGATAGTCAGCGGTTAGTTGGAGAAAAGTTCAAGTTCAGGTGTTTGAAGTGTTTTGAACTGTGATCAGTAAATGCAGTAGTTGAGATATATTAAGTGAAAATTAAGGTGGATCAGCACAGGGTCCTTTCATAGGAATGTTTAGAAGAGTTATGTTTCTGTAAAGAAATGAAACAAAGTTAAAGGTTTAATTGATATTTTTTGGAGAAGGTTATTGGAGGTGATAGATGAAACATTGAAATTGGTTTAATTGTGATTGGATCAGTACAGGATCTTTTCATGGATACTTGAAGTTAGTTATTATTGGTCGGTATAGAGACAAGGTTAGAGTTGGAATTGGATATTGATGATTGGATCAATGCAGGATCCTTTGCCTATTTGTTAGATTGAATTTTATGGTTTTGAAACAGAGTAATAATTTGAGGTAGTAGACTTTGTAGTTTTCGAGGTGTTGAAACAATTTTGTGTGTGTGTGTGTGTGTGAGAGAGATTTTCATGTTTGACAATACAGAATTTCCAAGAGAGATGTTTTGATATGGAGTTCTTGTATATACTGAAATAAATTGTAAATCTGTTTTGATTGGTACAAGTTGACTTTCATCTGGAATTTTATTTGAGTCCACCCATGTGACATGGATATACATTTGTATATATACATACAGACATATATAAATTTATATGAGAGCTTGGCTATGAGACGGACGTTGCTTCTGGTATTCCTCCTTTACCAACAGAGAATAATCAGAATGCTCTAAAAACTTAAGGAACTATGAGGTTTATACCCGCAAATATGATGCTGTCAGTTTGGGGCTCAAGTATAAAACATATTTTAAGTTAGCAGTCTTCATGAGAATATTCATTTGAAATGATGAAAAGTTGCTCTTCCATCTGGACATCAAAATGTAAAGAACGGCTACCCTTATTCTTCCTGACAGATGAATAATTTCGTTTGTCTGTTTTTTGTTGATTTTTGTTGTTGTTGTTGCTCTATTTGCTGTACAGATAATCAATTTTCTCAATTATCCCCTTGCTTTAAAAAATATCATTTTGTAGTCTTGGATGTTGCAGCAACATGTCGGTTCCTTGTGGAAACGAAATCAGAGTCTTTAGAGAGGAAATACAACCACATACTGACAAAGAGAGAGAAATAAAGAAAGATATGACAAAGCTCATTTTAGAAATTTAACTGATCTGAGGCCAACATGCAAAACTGCAATATCTATTGCTATATGCACCTGCAAATTCTAGTGTAGCATTCTGATCCTCTAACACAATTTTCGGGTTTTTTCGACATTATTCCATGAAGTGACGTTGAAAACGAAATTTCTGGGATTAAATTTGGATGCATTTCTAACCATTAGTTCACGCTGGAATCGTTCTATAGGTCAAAGTTCAAGCAAATTCAAATTTAAAAGATGCATAAAAGATAACTGGTGCTAACTATGATAGCCCTTTTCCATGAAGCTTTGAAAATTTTAAAACATTCATCAGTAAATTGTTTACACATCAGATATCTGCTAAATGTATTGAATGAAAAGCATTTCCTTTTAAATTGGTGTATTTTGGTTTGATGTTGGTGTATTGCAGGATGGACTTTATGATGTTTGCAAAGGGGTTTGGGACTCTGTTCATGTATTTTTTTCCTTGTGAATTTTGTAAAAAGTTTACAGTTATCAACATGGAAATCAGAGGCGTAGAAAGGGGGCGTGGTGGTGGGATGCATCCCCCACTTTTTGAAGTGGATGTATATACGTGTGAATATAAATATGTATCAATGGGGGAATCATCTCCCCCCCCCCTCCCCCACGTATGAGGAACTGTCTATGTACAATAATGATGGAACGGTAAATATTTTGATTTCCCTGAATATTTTGGCGTTTGGAATTTTAGTGCTTAGTTTGATGTTCCAGTTTAGTTTTGATATTCAGGTGACAGCCCAATACACCGTAGGCCCGCGAGACCAACTTTTTTGTATCTTATTTTCCTTCATCAGGTTCCGCGATCGAGTGGTTTAAGGCGCCTCGTTGCAGCGGCGTAACAGGTGTTTGTTATCAGAGGGGGGAGGGGGGCAGAACCAAATATTTCCCGGTAACTCCGTCTAGAATTAGTTGCGTAGCTAGGATTTCAGTTTAGGGGGGCGGTAGTTCCGCCGCTGCAACGAGGCGCCTTAAACCACTCGACCGCGGCACCTGATGAAAGAAAATGAAATTTTAAAAAAAGTCGGTCTCCCGGGCCTTTGTTCTCGCGGGCCATCGGTCTCGCGGGTCTTCGGCCTTGCGGGCGGACCCCGATATTCAGAACCTGATGAAGGCAGGGTGAGGCTTAAAGCTTTTTGTAATACAGGAGGGTTTTTCAGTTCAGCTCCTTCCTCCTTGTCTATATGGGTTTTTCTCACTTTCCTATGAATATCCCGATCGAAATGCATTCGAAATACTGGATATATGTATACTGCCCTGCTCTGGCAAAAGGAAGCAAGTGACATACCA
>CM057157.1:27669824-27672816 GCA_029962745.1 Echinometra lucunter
GATTTAAGTCTAGGTCATGGCAATAATCTTCCTTAGGACGACGTCATTCTATATTTGCCACTCCCAACAAAATGTGTAGCGAATTGGTAGATAGTAATCTTTTTGATATGTTATAACAATATTAATAACAATGATAACAATAATCATAATAAGTGAATTATTCCGAGGCGCCGAGGGGTTTTATTAGAATGAGTTACATAGTGAAGGGAAGAACAAAAGAGACAGATGAGAAAAGAAAAAATGTATATAAATTTAAGAGATATTGAACTTAGATAAGATGCGAACTTGCACGACTTTAAATTCTTCTAAAAATAATACTAATGATGATAATGACTATATGTAAAGCGCCATGTCCATTGCACAGAATACTCTTGGAGCTGAATAAAAGGTGTAAACCACTTTAACATGTAGATGTAATAATATGATAGTAAATGATTTTTTTTAGAGAGAGATTCTGCTGATCGGATCCTCATTGGAAGGGCTTCCTAGGAGATGGTACTGCAGAAATAATTTTTTTCCCCAAGAGCTGAGACTGTTCTTTTAAATCATTAAGAGCAACTTCTATAAAGCAGTTTTCTTAGCATTATTTTTAATTTCATTTCATTTCGTTTATTTCCATTTCCAACATATATAAACAGAATACACAGGATGCATCGTACAAAGTAAACAATGAAACTTAACAATAGAATCGTAAATGTAAATAGTTCACAGTGTACAACAAGCCTAAGAAAAAGGTTGGTAATGGAGGGGACTGCTGAAAAGTTGGGCTTGTAGATTGCAGCCCCCTATAACTTAATGTTGTAAAAATAGTGTATCAATAAAAGAAAAAAAGGGAATACACTAATACAAACAGCGGATAGACATAAAATAAAAGAAGTGAAAGGGAAGGGAAGGAAAGGAGAGGAGAAACGAGAGAGAGAGAGAGAGGAGGACTCTTGCCTAACAACACACACACACACAACATACACGGACCGACCGGAAAATGAATACCTGTATTAAATGAATGAAGACATAGTGATAATGATCGAGTAGTTTATATGTTAAGTAAAATAAATCACTGCATCAAAGTCATGGCATGAGGCTTGTGAACTTTATAAATAACAATTTTGCATTTAGGTCGTGTTCACTGAAGCACGACTGAAGGGTTTGCTCTGAATTTTACAGGAAATGTAGCTTAGAAGTGTAGCTAATCCGTATTCAGATTTCATCAAAGGTTCCTGTTGAAAAAATACAGAGATTTGTTTTAGCCGGAGCTTACTTTTTGTCTTATGTTTATATATATGAACCACCGTTTTTTAATTTTGCGAGCAAGCGAGCGAGCCAAAAATCAAATTTCTTGTTATGAAATGTTCTCTTGTTACACTATAGGCATATATGATACCTAATATTATATTTCATATTCAGTTACCTTGCTGCCAAATATGAATCTATTTTTGCGCATCGTTGGTCCATTGTTTGCTGCCCGAAACCACCCTGTTTGTCAATATCACGAGCGAGCGAAGCGAGCGAGGAAGCACACACTGTTATTTAATGTAGACGTAGTAACCCCTTCAGCAAACTGCACTGTGAGCCCATGAAACATCTAAATTATTCATTCGGTCATCTCACTTACCTAATTGTTTTCGAAAACCATTGATATCAATCGAGCGAGCGCAGCGAGCGAGGAAAAATATACCCTTTTCCATGACAGAAGTTTTATTTTGTCATCAGAATACACTATAAACCTATTAGATACCTAAATGATATATCCGATCACCTATGTGCACAAATCGGAATTGGGTAAGATACTTAAATGTGAGGGAGTGTAGTGAGCGAGCGTTTCCCCAGTGTCCCATTTGCTTTCTTTTTCCTTGTTTTCCGCTTTCATTTCTACTCCTTCCTTCCCTTTCCTTTCCTTTCTCCACTTTCCCCGCTGTTCAACCGATAATTACAAGACCCTCTAAAAAACCAAATAAATGGACTGGGTAAAGTATCTTAGTCTTATATCCAGCAACATTGCTAAATTGTTATTCGAATCGTTCATATTCAATAACAAAAGACTTGATCAAGTGTGGCGCTAATGTAAGTTGTATTTTCAGTCTTTGGCCAATATTAAATCCCTAAACTTTAAAAAAAAAAAATGGAAGTCGTACCCAGCGCATTCTCTTTTTAGATTTGCCTTAGGGGCACAGGACGATGTGTCCCTCTGCTGTCACAATGAGTCAAACTCCTCCATGCAGCCCTGCCCAAGGCTAAGTTCTTGGCAGCCTCCAGAGTTGGTCTGACATCGCTGGGCCCTCCATCTGGGAGGTGAGCGTCCTGGTGGCCGATCGGACATGTGGGAGCAGCAAAGTATTTCCGACAGGCTTAATGTGGAAGGCGGTCATGAGGCATTCTTATCACGTGCTCAAACCAAGTCAAACGTCTCTTGGTAACTTCTTCATTGATTGACTTGATTATCTTCAGCAGCAATGAATTCAGTCATGCTTGACATGTAATGTAATGTAATGTAACTTATATCGCGCCAAATCCACTCTGTAGAGTGCTCGAGGTGCGTGACATTAGTGATGAGTGTTAGTGAAGTATCTATGGAAAGGGGAGGAGTCCCTCTTTTCATTCTTTAACTACGTATACATATAACATCCACAAATATTATGGAGGTTTTTTCACCAGATGATTTTAAGTATGACCATGTCAAAAACCGAAGACATGTTTAATGATTGCAGGGTCATTCAAAATGTTATACATGTATTTGCATGAAACCTTGATTATTTAGTGTCAAACTTTTGGTAGAGATCTCCGAGAACACTAAAATAATTCAGCCATAATTTGTTTTTCACAGTCAGCATATGGTGGGTTTATAAATATATTTATCTGATTTTCCCCCTATGTATTAATGCAGATTGAGGTATATTCACAGGAATTGTTCAATAATTCCTATTTGAACTATAAATAGCATTAGGGCCTATTCTCAATAATGAATGTAGTTTTCACGATTGCAAAGTTACAACCA
>CM057157.1:27673316-27720324 GCA_029962745.1 Echinometra lucunter
AAAATAGTGATGTGATTTGTCGTTGTTTTGCTCGCTGTCATGTAGGTTTTATCTGCCTCTTGCTAAATCAAACATTTGAAAGAAATGTAACATCTAATAAGGGCGGCATTTTAGAGGGGGCGCACAAGACGCAAGAGAAAAAAGATAAAGGTCAAAATGAAGAAAAATCATAATCTTTAAGAGATATGCACTCCCTCCCCCCATCCGCAGGGTAAATGCATCAGAAATAGATTTTGTGAGGGTTTAAAATGCCATAAAATGCCACAATTTTCAAGTTCTAGGGCGCTTTGCTCCCTCGCATGAATAATTCCTTTCAGGATATCACGGGCTTTTTTAAATGGGCTTTTTTGTGGGGGTTCAAAACTTGAAAAATAGTGGTGCAGTTGTTGCTTTGCTCGCTACCATAAGTTTCATCTGCCCCTCGCTAAATACTGCGCCTCCAGTATAATACAGCATTTGAAAAGTTTAAACATTTGAATGAAATCTTTCTTCTTTTTTTTGTCGTCTTGCTATTAAGATCAGACTATCTCTCAAGGGTTTTCGTTAATTTTACCACCGATTTTAAAACTGAGAAAATAGAAAACTGTCTATTAATATCTAATTTCGATCTTCTCTACCTTTCAATTTCAGTGGTCAATTGCCAAAATTCCTGCCCAAGAAATTGCGTTTTTACGGATTTTTTTAAAAAAATTCGCCGCTTGGTCGCTTCGCTCCGTCGCTTGTACCGTTTGGGCACTTGGGAGGGGAGGGGGCGCAACTTCACTGTTTGCCCCCGGCGCCATAATGCCTAGATTTGCCACTGATAGTTATGTTCACAATGTGACTCAACATTTCGTCTGTTTGGAGCCAGAAGGGCATTAAGTCTGTATAAAATGATCGAGTTAATGCCCTCCTGGCTCCGAACAGACGATTTCATCCTGCAAGGCCATGATGGAGACGAAAAAAATAAATTCCTAGCGACCATAGTGTGAACAAGGTTTGAACAGAAACATTTCATTTTTCCACCATTTATACGTTTTCTTGATATTTATGAAGAATTAAAACGAGAAAGATCGCATCATAAACAAGCAAAGTATGACTGAAACAGTAAGCCTTTCAAACACCAACTTCAGGGTTGATAACAACATACTGGAGCCCATTGCATAAAGCTTACTATAGACCAATTTCACCTCCGGTTTATGTATTTGGCCCTCTATCGGCGACGCCATTGCTGCGGTGGGCAAGCGCGCTGACCGCGATTGGCGCTGTGTACAAAATGAATGTAAGATATGAGATATGCCCCCGATATTGTTCCATTTACTTTATTCTAGATCAATAAAATAAAGCATGGATACATGGGTAGATGAGGTAAGAAAATGGTCATATCTGACGGATGAAGGTATGATGTATTTTTGAACTTTCGATGGTTTTTCAACTTAGTTTTGTCAGTAAAAGTTCGATTGAAGCATTGAAGCATAGAAGCCGTAGTAAACGGGAGCCCTAAATCTTACCCTGTTTACAAAGTTCACTCATTAAATTTTACGCCAAAGTACATAATGATAATGTTTCTTGACTTCATAGTCCTTTCTATTGATGATTTTACCCACTGGTGACGAATTCCTTCACATTGCTTACAGAAACCTGTGTAGGGAGTACGGCTTCTTACACAAACAGGCTTCATGAGTCAAAAGCGAGTGAATTTCGCACTCAGTTAGCTTTCACTTTTTAAACTTTCTCTAATTCTTGTGGCATTTGAGCACCGCACAGCTACGACCTGAACTTCCCTGATAATTTCTCATTGCGAATATTAAAATAAATCTGCATATACTGGTCAAACTAGACAAAAAATCGAACGAATGTACATAACGCGCTATTGACTTGTGTACTATAAAAGTTGGAGCGCCCACCGCAGTATGTCGAACTGTGTCGAACAGTCTGCTGCCCTCTTGCGTTGTGAAATTGGTCTATAATAGTAACTCTGCTATTATAGTAACTCTTCATGGAATACTGGATTTTAATTCGCTGTGGAATACTGGATTTTGATTGGCTGTTGAGCATGTCATGTTGCCCAACTCTTCATGGAATGCTGGATTTTGATTGGCTGTGGAATACTGGAGTTTGATTGGCCGTTGAGCATGGCGTGTTGCTCAACAGCGAATCAAAATCCAGTATTCCATGAAGAGTTACATTAATAGCAAAATTACTATTATAGTAAGTTTTATGCAACGGGCCACAGGTAATTTAAAAAAAAAATCATGTCCAGTAGAGGTGTTGTGGCTCAGTGGATAAGTCTCCGGCCTTTGAACCACAAGGTCCGGGGTTCGGATCCTTGCCGCGGCACTAATATCCTTTGGCAAGATTTGCCACGTCTTTCGGATGGTGACGTTAAAGGTCGGTCCCAGACGTAAATAATCATATTTGATTGATATACGTCTGTAAAAACCCAATTCAACAACAACAAAAAAAACATGGTGACAGTCTCTGGTCTACGAGAACCACAGGTGAAAATAATGTGTTACACTGCCTGACTCAGCAGTGGCGCAGACTGTAAATTCAGATTTGCAAACCCACCTGAGTTCTGGCTACATGAAGAAAGAAAGCATGCATAGTTTTAATATAGTCTTATACACACAGAGATAAACTTGTATGGACCACAATGTAATTATCGGAAACTTTGAGAGTTGGCAATGAAACAGAGAACCAGGGTCTACAATACTCACAGAGTGGCATCGGATGGAAATTCGTATACTTGCATGTACTTAAAGCGATGACTTTGTGAAAGCATTGTGTGATAGAGAATTGCGAAAGTGAAACATTTTAACCCTTTAATGATGACTGCATATTAACGAAAATTAAAGAAGACAAAATATAAACAGCAGGAGTTTACGATTCTCGACATTATGACATATAAAGTTATTAACTATACTTAATATAATAATTATAGGTTTATCAACTTTCACGTTTCATTTGCTCATAATACTCTTCCTAGATAATACCTTGTTACACCTGCGTTTGAAGCTTTGCTGTGTTAAGATTTGATGTAGTTTGATAAAGTTTCTACATGGAAGGCAATAGTAGATACTTTTTTTGTCTGTGCTTAAATCATTCCGGTTAACTTCATAGTAAATGGCAATGAGCAGTTTGTGCGTTGCGCCTTTCGTGTGCACCAGTGCACATTCGTATACAATTAAATTGAACAATCGTAATAATTAGTTTTTCCTCCACCATTGCACCAGTCATTACAATGGAACTTAATGGAACTTAGAATGGCTAATGTACTTTAGCATGGCCGTACGCAGCAGGGAGGGGGGGGGGGAGGGCAGGGGGGCAGTTGCCCCCCAGAAATTTTGAAAACACACATTTTTTTACTGAAAATTTTCATAAAATCCCCCAAACCGCACCAAATCCTTCAATCTCACTTTTAAAAGTGCAATAGCGCCTTCGTTACCAGCTTGGTCGCTTCGTTCCCTCGCTTTCGACTTTCTCCGAAAATTTCTTACGCGTCTTGCCCCCAGGAAAAAATTTCTGCGTACGGCCCTGTGCTTTAGTAATATCTACAGAATGATTAACAGTATCAATATTCCACTAAAGGAAGTAGACTTTAAAGAAAATAATAATTAAAAGAACATTATTGTCCCTATTTTCTTCTAAAAATTGATTGAGCGTACAAAGTGTTAAAAACAGACAAAATCTTTAATTTTTTTACTCGAAAAGTGATTTTGCGCATCGCGGGCGCTTAACTTTGATGGAATGTCGAGAGGCCGCGAAGCATTTTTTTCCTTCTACTTTTTGGGAAATGACGCATCTTGCTAGATTATGAAGAACCCTTTTATTTATTTTGCGAGCGAGCGAAGCTAGCAAGCCAAAAATAACTACTTCTCGCCATAAAAAATTACTCTAGGGCCTGTAAGATATTTGAATGTATTTTGTCACCTCGCCGCCAAATATAACTCTATTCTGGTACCTCATTGGTCCACTTATTGTTTGCTGTTCTAAACTCCACCCTGCTCAAAATATCACGAGCGAGCAAGGAAAAACACACTCTTTCGATTTTCAATATCATTTTGTCATCGAAATACATGCACCATAGGCCTATAAAGACATCACAATTATGTATTCGGTCACCTCGCTTGCATGCCCAGTTCGTTTGACTTTCCCAACCATCCTGTATCTATATTATATGAGTGAGTGCAGCGAGCGAGGAAAATTATATACTCTTTGATAAACCTCAAGGATATCTAAATAGGATAATGATCACCTATCTGCCGAATATGACGCTCCCGATGACGCTATTTTGGCTCATTGTTTGCTGTCCAAAACGATTCTGTTTCTATACGAGCGAGCTAAACAAGCTACCGGAAAAACAACAACAATTACTTTTTACTTTGATAGGTAGATTTGCCACCAGAATACACGAGATAATTTTAATAATGTACATCATTGCGAAAATAGTCCGATCATCGGGCATCGCGCTGCGGGAATAGGAGTGCTTCCTGGTCGTAGACATGGTAATATTTTGTTCTAGATTTTATGAGCGAGCGCAGAGACTGAGCGAGACTAAATGGAACTATACTGAGAACAGGTTCTAGTGAATTGTTAATTGTTACTCCATTTTACTACATTTTGTTAGCATCTTCCATTCTCACAGTGGATATATTAGGAATGGGATATTGGTCACAGGCCGCTATCTACTGAAAATTCATCTGATTTAGATCTACTTGCACTCGACTCCTAGCATTTATATTACTAACACTTTATGAGTGGCAGAATAGAGTACAACAATAGACAGAGAGACAAGATTGTAACCAATTTCCTTTCATAAGAATAGTAATATAATTGGCATTGCTTATAATAACTCTTATTTATCCAGGTAGCCACTTCAGCTATCAGCTGATCTTCCAGCGGGCCCTGTATAACATAATATGTTATTATTACCCTTCTCCATTCTTATATGCCGAGCGCCTGGCTAGAAAGCAGAAGGTCCCTTTTTTCTAAGTCTTTGGTATGACTCGGCCGGGAATCGAACCCACGACCTCCCGTTCATGAGGCGGACGCTCTATCAATTGAGCCACCATTGCCCGGTGTTCATCCTCTGAAAATATAAGATAACGAAGAAAAGAGAAAGGAGAGGAAAAACAGAAGAGGGAATACCTGGAAGCGCTCACTGGCATTTTAGATGCTTAAGCATCTAAAATGCGAGTGAGCGCTTCCAGGTATTCCCTCTTTTGTTTTTCCTCTCATTTTTCTTCCTTTCTATTTTCTTCGTTATCTCATATTTTCTCATATTTTCTGGGGATGAACAGGGGGCCATGTCATTTTTATGAGGGTGAATTACTGGGGGGGGGGGATGATAATACAGCCCATCCCCCATCCGAAATATTGGGGATCGACACCCATGCCCACAGAAGTACATTATAATACTTCTGTAGGGATATTTTCTTTTTATTTCATACCTTGTCCTGATGTACTGCCCTACTTTGACAAAAGGAATCAAGTGACATATCAACTAACATGACCCAATTTGTGTTACATTAGTTTAGTGTGCTCTTCTTCCGGGCTAAATTTTTATGCATGAACACTCATCCTGCTAAGAGATAGGTTAGGCAAGACATCATGGTATTGCATCGACGTCAAAGAAAATGACAGATATATATTTTGTTTTTTTGTACAGGAAATGCCATTTTGTCACTTGCTTCCTATTGCCAAATAAGGGCAGTATGTAGAAGGACGCTTGTATATTCATCATGTTCATTTCATGAATACTATTCACCTACACCCTGGGAAAACTACTGTCAAGTTTTATCCTACCCAAATCTGTTTTTGTATCATTATTATTATTCATACTCGTAATTGACATGTTGACATAAGCACGATAAAAAATATATATATATTGGCCCACAAGGTCAAGTTCCATTCAACAAGTTCTCTCAACCATTACCCATGGCAAGCCTTTTTTTGTGGCCGGGTTCATTCATGAAGATATTTGTACAGTATTACATATACCGGGTGGCCCAGAAGAAACGCACTATTGACACAGTATCGTTGGTTTTTGATGTGATTTGTAGAATAATTTTCTTCACACCAATATCGTCAGTTTGGGGTGAAGCAGTTGATGTTACGGCTGTTTTATGAGGTAATGTCATTTCCGAAATTTGCTACTTTTGCAACCGTATTCAGCGAGAAAGTTGCCTGTAAGAGCCTTGCACAGAGTCAACCTTGTGGACAAGCGCATGACCGCTTTCTGCAGGAAAGGCAACATGAATATAACGGAGATTTGTATGGAAAGCTGTTATGCACAACTTTCTCGCAGCTTCAAGCAGGATTACGGCTACAAAATAGCATATTTTGAAAATGACATGCGTCACAAAAATAGCCATAGAATTCAAATGTACCCCCCAAAAGAATTGATAATCTAACTTTACCCAGTAAAATAAACAAAATCATATCATTTCAATGATGTCGTTGGTATTGCATGTCGCAGATGTTGCATTCTTTTTGGGCCACCCTGCATCGTGAAATGAGGAAGTACTGAACCGATTTTTTTTGGAGAAGTAAAACTATACGGTAGCATATTCCGTCACGACGTCCGAGAATAATTCGATTTATTTCTCTTGTAAGACAATCCAATTAGTTCAACATAAGGAATTGTCACTCTTTATCGATGTGATGATGTAAATGATGGATTTTGATATCCATTTATTCGTGCTGCAAGTGCTGCTTACAATGGGTAAGTTTTTCAGCGTGGAGTGTCATTTTGCTAAATACAACTTTCAAAACGTCAGTTTTTGTAGTGGCAGATAGCAATCATGTTGGCAAAGGAGGCACCCATCATGGCCATAGAGAGAAAGAAATATTTATTATAGGACAACTATTCTTAGAGGACCACCCTATCTTCGGACATAATTTTATCCCTTTCTCCCGATATACCCAGATATTTAGGCACTGGCAGGCGCGGTTTTAGAGCAAAACTTGGGGGGGGGGGGGGGGCTACTAGAATATATATGAAATGAAAATTGCACCTGCACCTATATCGTCCAAAATATTGAGGGGCTTGAGCAAGGGGGGGGGGGGGGGGCCTTAGAACCGCACCTGGGTAATGGAGTGGCATTTTTAGATTATTATTTCGTTTTTTATTTTTTTTTATTTGAGGTTGTCGTTGGGGATGTTGTCATGGGGACGTTGCCGAAAGTACTCGACTGGGTTTAATGTCCTCAGTCACATCCATAATGACCAGATTGCTTTGCTTCACATTTCCCTTCCTTTTTATTAGGGAGTGTCAGTGGATCATCGGACTGGCGTGCTTTGGGAAACAGTTCCTATCTTTACATGACTGCTCCTCTGTCTTTTCAGGACGCTCGAAACAAATGTCATGAGTTTGGAGGTGATCTGGCCCAGATTAAAACACAAGAGATCAATGTAAGTCCAGAGAAAAAATAAATTGGAAGATGTGGCTAAAAATTACCAACACTAGACATGCTGGACGACATACAGCATACTGATCTGAGACTTGGGTAAAATATTCCCATCTGATGTTGGGTAAAAGGATTTGTGGTTGAGTAATTTTTTTTTCTTTTTTGCTCAACAGTTGTTCACCAGTTTTAATTTGAGTTCTGTTAATATTTCCCAATGAGATATTACCCACTAAAGGTTAACGATTCGGGCAATTATCGCTAAGCTCTTTAAAACTTCACCCTAAGGACTGGGCTATAAATAAACACCTCACAAAAAGTAACTAACCACTTTGTCTTTAGATCGTAACTCAGATATGGTGTGTTGCAACTTTTAACAGAATTTGAAAGAAAATTTAATTCAAAACATTTTGACACTCCTTTTTTGAAATCAAATAAAGAATTAATGTGAGCACAATGGCGATTCATATGCATATACCCCAATAATTAAAGTTGCAGCAATCTCTGTAGATATGGCAGTCTCTATTCACAGAATGGATTCTGGCTACCAACTTTCTCCCTTTGTTTTTGGACAATAGGGTATAAACAAAATCACAGAGGCGATCTGTAAAATGACAGTCAAGACATGTGCCGATCAAAGTCATTACAAATGCATGAGGAAATGGACGTCTGTGGGGAACGGGGGGGGGGGGGGGGGGGTGGAGGGAGCACCGCTTCCACCGCCCCAACCGACCCCTGGCTACGGGTGTGAGGAATATTATTTGTGTGTCTGTTCTGAAATTTAGGATTAACATGACATGCTTGAGTGAGAGAATGAACAAAATATTGTTTTAAAGTGGTACCTTTTTGGTATGAATTTACCATGTAGGCAGGATTACTTCGCATGTCGAAAAAAGAATATCACCAAATGCCATGCCATGCAAAAAGATCAAGCAATGAATCAATCGATCTATCAGTCAGTCGCTCAATCTTCATTCACTTTGTACGGCAATCAATTAAAAATAAGTGATTTGAAACAACTAAATAACTGCAATCTGCATGCAATCCTGACGTTTCATGATCATGAGTAAAACTTCAACATATTCGAGCGAAGACACTTGACATTTTATCAATAATTTTTGACTCGTTTGATAGCGTTGTCAATCTTGTGAATTCAACCTTTGATGAAACGAAACAACCTTAATACACACAATCAGATATGGATGCGCATCCAATTAGGGGTTTGTGGGACATGGAGATTATTTCATTGTTATATTTACAATTAGAAATCACGTTTTTGTACTAAGAATCATGTTGATATCAACTTAATATCTGTAAACAACCGTGAGTGTACTGTTCTTGCACCTTGAATGAGAATAGGCCTGCTCCTAATGAACCGGCATTAATGTGGGCAAGTAGGTTGGCAGCCTTCTTGTATTGTTTTAGTTCCTTTGGGGGTACCTCTTCGTGTAAGGTTAGCCGTATGGATTAAATCAACGTTATTTGAACACCCTAACAAGACAATTATGTTTCCAATTCAATTGTACATTTCAAAAAGATGTTTTTCTTGTTTATTATGATTCGATTATTGCAGAATGATTTAAATATATCTATTTAATTATAAGACTTTGTATTTTGTTAAAAATGGTAGAGCCCAAATATTTTCAACCACTAATATGTGATTCTGTGCGTGAACGCTACTTAATTCCGACTAGAATACGGCTGCAGTAAACCTCTTTTTTTTTTTTTTTAAAGATGGGCCTAAACGAAGAATATATACCGCTGTTAGTACCATTCTTAATGAATAAATGTAAGACCAAGTTTTCAATCATTTAGATAACGAAGTTGACATTTCCTTGATTTTCAGTACTAAACCCTGACCTGTAACTGCAAAAATATGTTTAAACTCTCTTCTACATCCCTACAAAACCTCCTATTTCATGGAAGTATACTCATCAGTGTACCCCGTTTCGTTTCATCACCATGATCACAGGCTGAATTCACGAGATTGACAACGCTATTAAAGTTCTATATCACCGCACATACACAAAAAATAGTACGGAGTTCAGTTTACATATTCTGTGTAAGTTGTCTTGCTTGGCATATCCTGTATTCATATAAATTTATTCGAATTATGCACATTGTTCAAGGTTGCTGTTTGGGCAACCAAGCTGAAAGTGTTCATAAACTACATAGGAACCTAAATCAATGAAAAAACTTCAACGGAAAGAACTTTTCTAGGTTTGTAAATTGTCAAACCGACTATTCCAAAGGCGCCCTGCACTAATAACAAGCATCATTCTACATGAAAATACAAAATACATAACAGTTATAGGCAACATGATAAACTACAAACATGGAGAGTGGATTAATGGTATTGTAAACAAGTACATACATGGATATATAGCACTGTTATAAATCAGTTGAATCAATATATAAGGCTTTGTATCGTTTTTTAAAATCTATAAAGGGACGTACATGTTTGAACATTTACAGGGAGTGGATTAAACAAACTGGCTCCTACATATGCAAAAGAATTTCTTTTATATTCTGTCCTTGGGCGGGGAAGTTGGAGGGGCCATTTTAAAGAATAACGTGTCCTATAATTCGCAGTTCGTTTACATATCAATGATTCTAGATAAGTCGGTATTAGATTATTTTGTATTTTAAAAACAAGAAGACAATATTGATATTTCATAGGTTGCTCAACTGAATGCCATTTCAGCGTGAGTAACAAGGAAATTTGAGATGTATGATAATCTTTATTCAAAATCATTCCGGCATATTTATTTTGGAGTTTTTGTATCTTATCCCTATCTTATCATAACTACATGGATTTGAAAAAGAGTAACCGAATTCGTCCAACAATTAATGAAATAGTGGACGATTAGAATGACATACAAATAAATCAACCGCTTTAGTTTTTTTTTTTTTCAATATGTAACAGTTTGAGTAAACCTCCTCCAAACGCATTCGACTAACAAGCAGTAATTTCGGGGTCATTAAATATAATGACTGCATTGGTACCCTTCTTTCATGTCATCAAGTCTGTCTTTGGCCGCAAGTGTTCATCATTAAGGAAAGAAAACCCTGTGGCGGTAACCCCTCCCTCCCCCCACACACACACACAAACACCCACACACACACTTAAAGCAGGTCCCTCAAACAATAATTTTCTTCCTACACACTAGGAAATAATTGCACATAAATGCAACACTGGCTGCACCTTTTTGGGTGCAATCTTGCACCCCGGACGAAAAAAGGTGCAAAATTGCACCTTTTTGTTCTTGTTTGCACCCTGAAATGCCCGTTTGCACCCTAAAAGGTGCAAAGTGGAAAATATTGTCCCGAGGGGAAAATATATCTTTGGAGGGGATATGAAATGTTATTTATTAAAGAGATAGACCAGGTAATATCTGTTATATTATCATAGTCTATATAGATTCGCCATCAGAGTATTGCACTGACTCCATGAACTCGCACTACTTGCTGCAGATCCGGGGAGTGTTTCATCAACATTTGTTGTCTGACAAGTTGTCAGATCTAACATCTTTCCTTGATTTTGATTGGCTGAGAAGCATCGTTACTATGGCAACTGTCGGATAAAACAGACTTTGTCGGATAAAACATCCGACAAGTCCTTTCATGAAACGCTCCCCCGCTGTACAAATAACATGCCTACGTAATAATTGAAAAATACAGCTTATTCGAATCTATATAGCCTATGTAATATTTATTGATATTACACGGGGTATATAGATTCGAATCAGTGATTGGTCAAAATACCATCACGTGACTAGAGCTGTAAGGATCGCAATAATTGTTATATTTTGGTTTTGACGTCATCTCCATCAATATAACGCCGTTATATTAACCATAGATATTGACCGAGGTGACGTCACTCACTGCGTATAAGCTGCGTAGCCAGGTGTGTGTACGCGTTGTTTGCATGCTGCGCGCACTAGCTGTATTTGTTTAATTATTACCAACGAACGTAGAGGGCGTCAACACTTTTCAGTCAGTCATTAGGAAGGTTCACTGCGCTTATTTTTTGTGACCATGATTTTCTCGGATTTTCTCTCAGAGAGGTTTTTCAGTAGATAATAGAGTTGATTTTTTTTCTATTTGAAAATTTTACCACTTTTGAATAAAAAAAATTGAAATAAAATCTTATGGTAAATAATGTTTTAATAGTTTCTCTTATTTTAAGGAAGAAAAAAAAAAGCTAAAATAGCGATGATTTTATAATCTTACTTTTTGATACAATAATATAGATTTGTGAGGTTGATAACGTTCTTCTGCTAGATTTCGCTGCTACTAGCTACTATACTATAGATCCACTCTGCTATGTACTGTGTGTGTACTGTCATGTCGATGTCGCGAGTCGGCTATCAGCATGCGATGAAAAATGACCGCCTCGTCGGAGTCCGTGAAAGTGAACAAAGTTGGACCAGGTATGATTTGAATTATGAAATTTAATGTTAGATTTACTTATTTGAAATGATAATTAATCAAATTTGGCAATTGAGGGGAATAAGGGACCGACTGTCTGGATGCAAATTATTGTCTAGATTCTAAACTTAACCTCCTAACTTTAATTTTTGCCAACCCGCGCCTGTGCCTGCGGCCCCCTGCGGCAGTCCGCATGCGTGCGAAGTTTACTTCGGCCCGTTTTCCGATCGTTCTGGGGCTAAAACTTAAAAGTCTAGTCAATCCGGGAGTCAGTCAAGACAATCTTATTGTTAGGCAATTTCTTCAAATTCAATAACTCATTAAAATTGTCAGCAGTATCGTGAAATATGTAAGCTCTAAAAATGTTCTAAGTTTCTTTTAGGGTTAGCCGGTTGGGTAACAACACCAACGTTTAACTCGTCTCGAGTAGATTTAGACTTAGCCCCGGAACGCTGCTACGGCTACGCGTTCGGGCTGCCGCAGTGGCATAACTTTATAGGCCAGACATACCAGATTCTTTTTGCCTTTTCTTTTATGATAGGAGAGACCAGCCATTTATGACTTATGTCATGCTTGTAAGGATCCTCCAACTAATTTATACAATTTTATTGTTTGATTGTAAATACCTTTTTATCTTGATTTGGTTTGTAGTGATATGAAATGGAAATGAAAATTACATTTTGTAGGGTTAACACATGATATCTGGAAAAAAAATCTTAAATCATGGACATTGATAATTAAAAAAAAAAAATCAAATAATTTGCATGACTTGTCAACCTCTGAATGCCATTCACATGAAATTTAAAGTTTGAACATAAAATTATGTCTTGTTTTTCAAAATTTTGAAGAAATCTCCATCATTGACATTGTTAATTCTTTTTCTTTTCACTTTTTTTCAGTAACAAAGTTAGAGTCTGTTGAAGATCAAACTCCTGTAGCCCCTATGCCCAGGCAAGATCAACAAATTGCTCATGGCTCAACCTCCCAGCCAGTCTTCACCATCTAAACAGAGAACATTGTCACCTATCTCTGGAATAAAAGAGCTGCTAAAGATACTGATCCAGATGCTGGGCAGAAAATGCTTGGTAGGTTTTATGTTTGCTAGGTCAAGTCCTACCCACATCAGCTTTTAAACTCCTACTGGCTAGTCATTACCGCCGGAAAAGTTTCAATAGCTTTTGTGTGTATTGGCCTGCGTTTTGATATGCTCGATAATTCATACATGAGAGGAAAAGAATTATTTAAAATTTCAATTTCAACTCTGAATCCCGAAATCTGTACCATATTAAGAGTTGAAGAGTCCCTGAATCAGATAATCTAGCAAATTTAAGAAAATTATATCTTGCTTAGGGCAATTTTGTTGTTTGCTTTTGACCCCTGCAATGGTGAATGTTTGATAGCCTACAGTCACACACAAGTTTGATCTAATGTGCTCCTACCCTCTTTTTAAGGAAATCGAATAAAAATCAGAGAGTGAAATGTTGAGTAAAATTAGCCATTGGCATGTTGGATCAAAATTACCAAAAATTACATTTAAACAAGGATATTGCATGTACATGTATGATTTAACAGTTTTCATATCCCCCCTCAGAAGAGTGAAAGTTGAGTAAAATTAACCATTGGCATGATTGCACCAAAATGACAAAAGTTTACATTTAAACAAGGATATTGCATGTACATGTATAATTGAAAATTTTCACATCCCCCCTCAACATAAAATCACTTAATTGTTTAAGTCATGTAGGTTTGCATGTTCATATATTTTCCAAAATTATAAATCTTTGCACTTTTAGTTTTGAGCTATTGCAAAAATACTGTTATTTTTGTACTTCTTTAAAAAAACGTATTTGTTATTGTTATCTTTTCTCTTTTTTCTTTTCAAAAGATTCTGTTGATCAAAATCCTGTAGCCCCTAGACAATCAAAGAATTGCTCACATCTCAGCCTGCCATGCCACCCTTCACCACCTGTAAAGAACAGAGCACATCACGGCCTTTGTCCAAAATGTAAAGAGCTGCTGATACTGAACCAGATGCTGTTCAGAAAATGCTTGGTAGATTTTTATTTCTTTTAGGTCAAGTCCTACTTGCTTTTCAAGCAAATTGAATAATCAGAGAAAAATGTGTTTAAGTATTAACATTAACTTATTGCTTCCGATCATGTAAATGATTAAAACATTAACCATAATTTACTGATGACCATCGCCTTCCATCCATACTCCTAATTGTGCAATATCATATTTTGTTCCATTTAACATGTCTGTTGCATTGAATTTAGAAGTGCATTCTTAAGAAACTAAGGCTTTGCATTAGGACGTACCTTTCCTACTTTTTCTTCTTGATGTTAATTGTATATACATTATACTTTATAACTCAAGTAATACTCATTCTGGGGTACAATATTCTTATGTAGATGTGTTAGAGATTCAGCAAATGTAAGATGTTTCACCATCACTCAGTGTGTTTGTTTATTTGATTTAATATGAGCAGGTGGATGGATATACTTTATTGACTGTGCAAAATATGAAAATTTTCATTTATTAGACTTGACAAAGTAAGAAGACTTAAAGGGAAAGTTCACCATAATGATTTGAATAGTTTCATAAGTATGCTAATGAGTTAGCCAATGATGTTGCACACTCCCATTTCTTTGTGTATTTTATTCATTAAAAAATGTAAGGATGGACCTGCCATTTTAGTATACAAGTAAGTCACCAGCCCATTCACTGCCGTTTATCTCGTCAGTGCTGGTGACTTCTTTCCACTCTCATAGACTTTGTACACAGTGCGAGCGCACACGCGAGAAGAGAGGCGACTTATTTGACGATAAGGCCATTGGCCTAGTGATTTATAAGTTTAAAATGTGTGAAATTCAAAGCTAATTATACTTTGAAATTAAATGTCAGATCCAATGAAAATTTACAGCACCTTTGATTAGGAAAACAGATTTGTTCTAGGTCAGTTCTTCCATTGGGTTGGATTGGATGGGAAATTCGTTCAGTGCTTCACTTCATTTGTACAAACTATTTTAATTTGTGAGAAGGTAGTTAGAATTAATTATCTCTATTATGATACTTATATTATTGTGATTATTTCTTCAGTTTTCTTTAAGTTATTTAATTTTTTAAATAACTCTAGAAATTAGCTTTACTTTTTTTCTGAACTATACATACACTGTATTATATGTATCTTTCTCTCTTACCTTTTGAAATATAAATGTATGAATATAACTAGATCCCATAAATAGATAGTGGTCAGTTGTGAGAAATGAAATGGCAACGAATCAGTTAGCTTATCAAGCTGACCATTTTAACCTCTATTACCGAAATCGGTTTGAAATTGAGTTGATAACACCTAAATAACCAATTTTGAGCCAAGGGAGCTCCCCCCGGGAGCTCCCCATAAAAAAGCGAAACAGAAACTGCCATTTCACATCAAATACTTCCTTTTCTATTGTATCCTATTCTTCTGTTATTAAATTTGGTTTGATTTTTTAATTGTACCAGTAATTGGGGTTTAATAAAATCAGTGACAGTGAATAATTCAACTTGCAATATGTAAGCACAGTCGTAGCCTTGATGATGTTTAAAGCACAATAAATAAAAAATAGTTTTATAATTGAATGTACAATTATACCTGTCTATCTTTTAATCTAGGGCGTAACTTGGATGAATTGAATCGTAAATCGAAAGAGCCTGGGAACAGAATATGAGAGAGTAAGAGTATGCAAAAGAAAAAAAAAAAGATGAGAGAGAATATTAAATACCTTGGATAGTGAGGTTTGATAAAAATGGGAGAGAGAAGAAAAAAAAATTCGGGTGATAGAAAGAGTGGGGGAGAGTGAAGGAGGAAGAGAGAAAAGAGAAAAATATAAAGAGAGGGAGAAAGGGTGAAAAAAAGTTTCCAAAGAGGTTGAGTTGGGGGAGGGGATCAACATCATTCGATGTGATGTTCCCTATTTAATGAGAATTACCCTACCTCCTTCGCCTTTCCGGCAGCCTTGTTGGAGAAGGTTAAAATGACACATGAGGTCTCAATAGAAGTGGTGGTGATGTCAAATTCAAATTAACCCTGCTCTCCTCGCAAAAAAATAATCAAATAAAGATAAATGAATCCATAAATACATAAAGTAATTAACTAATTCATTCATGTATGTCATGAAAAAAAACCCCTGAAATAAATCGAATTGGTAAATATTTGAATAAATGGGTAAGAAATACAAGATGAATTCATAAACAACCAAAGTCAGTGATAGGCTGGGGGAAAAAAGAATTTGAATACATGTCGAAATTTTTGCCCCTAACATTCGCCGTCCGTTTTGTTGTAGAGGTTCGTTTTTTTTTTTTTTTTTTTTTTTTTTTTGTCATTATAGTAAATTACAAGTATGGAAAATTCATGCCCTGTTAGCGCTTCTACGTCCTCGGGCACGTAAGTCCAGTGCAGGGAGCTAGTCTACCCCTCTATACCTTACCCAGGCGCCAGGGCAGGCGCTAGCTATACGTACGTACCGTAAACAAAGCTTAGCAGACGACGCATCATTATTGATATTGCATGTTGATGGATCAGCGCACAGATTTTATTCAATTTCAGTAGTACGCCCGCAGCGAGGGAGAGGTACCCCCCTATCCCGAAATGCATTGCGCGTGGTCACAAAATCAGCTTGGCAAAAACGTCATGAATTTAGCACACTGGCAAAATCACTGATAACATTGGTCACTAATTACTGAAAGATTATAGATTTCAGAAACATATTTTTCAAGGTATCAAATACTTAATTTTGTTTGGCATAATTTATGCTTTCAATATATATTTTTATTCATAATTTTAAAAAATCTTATTTTTGTCATAATTCCTCTTTTTGTTTTCATGTCGCTACTACTCCGTCATTGTATTATATCGGTTTAAGGTTTTGTTTGCACCCGGGGGGGTCACTCTCCACATGGCTTGCTACCCACCCGTGTCCGACAACCTCAGAAATGCACCCTAAATGGCGTAACCTATTAACCAAATTTGCAACCCTAAATGGCGTAACCCATGAAAAAAGCCACCCTAAGTGGCGTGAACAGGGAAATCCCCTAATTTGATACCCTAAGTGGCGTAAACATTGAAATCAATTAATTTGATACCTAAAGGCCCTTTCTCACCATCGGAGACGTCTCTGCGACAAGTTTCAAAATAATGATAATGGAGCATTTGCAGGATCATGCACCTGACTTGGACCAGGAGGAATGTCAGCACGCGTTCAGTCACGCGGTTTCTAAAGTGGGTCAAACATCCGGTAAAGTCGCGGAGACGTCTCTGCATTCTGCAACGTCTCATCAGTCTTTCTGGTCTCCTCCTAGTCTCCGCGACATCACTGAGATGGCTCAGAGTCGTCTCGGAGATATTGCAGAGACGTCTCAGCAGTCGCGGATATAATTAGTCTCCGCAACTAATGGATACGTCTCGGAGACGTCGCGGAGACTTTGCAGAGACTGTAAAAAGTCTCCCCCCCCCCCCCAAAAAAAAAAAAAAAAAAAAAAAAAAAATCGAGCATGCTCGAATTTTTTGCGACGCCTCGGAGACTCCATAATTTGCTCATTTCTTTTTAAAAAAATGCTGTTCAAATTTATCTCATTTTATTGAAACAGTGAAATTTCTAGGGTGGACTTACTCTTTAAGTCTGAGAAAAAAATTTTTACTCGTGTGATTTTTGCACCTATCATCTGTGGTTAAATAATTCATTCAACTGAAATATATTATTCTATTCATTCAGAAATGCAATTTTGTTTTTGCATTGAATTGTACACAAAGACAAGTCAAGCTATCACTCCTGTGAGTGGGTCAATCAAGGACAGGATAGATCTACATGTAAGTAACGCTTGGCCACTACTGACTTGAATTGAAAAACACAACACAATTAACAGTATATGGGGCTGGCCTCTAGGAATAACAACACGAAAGAAAACCAGTGAAACAAAGTACACACGAGTAAAACTTTTTCTCAGACTTGATATATTTACTCACCAATAAACAGCTCTTCTAGGGTAATAAAATTTCCGTCAAATGAAACTCACGATGCCATAATAATTTGTTTTGAGATGTTTGGAAAATGCTAGATATAAAAAAGAAATTGTGGCACTTGAGAGTACTTTTAAGTGTTTCCGGTGTGTGTGGTTAGCTTCCAACGAGGGTACTGTTGCTTCATCCATTTGTTAAAATATCGATAGTGCAAATGCATGCCGTGCAGCCGAGCATAGTCGCTTCAAACAGGCACGAACTGTTGCATTAGCATCGATGATTAGCATAGCCATAGCATAGCATCCTCTGCGACCTATGGGCGTGTGTATGGTAACGCGTGCTGCCTATAGTATAGAGCCGGGTGTAAGAGACTAGCTTGGGGAACTGTACGGGGGTCACTCTCATAAGTGCTGGCGCTGGCCGCGCCGGCGTGTGCGAGGATTATTTGTATCCCTATGGTGTAATGGCGTAGGTATGTTCAAATTTGCCTAAATTTGCAACCCTAAATGGCGTAGATTAAATTTGCACCCCTAAATGGCGTAATCTGCATAACCAAATTAGCAACCCTAAATGGCGTGAAGAGTGAGAAAAGGCTACCCTAAGAGGCGATTTACCAGCGAATGGTGCTGAAAAGCAACCCTTTTTGCCAAAGACGTCGACGACGCCTGAGTGCCTGAAACGGGACCCTTTTCGACGCTTTTTCTGGACGCGGGTGCGTAGCAGGCCATGTGGAGAGTGACCCCCCCCCCCCGGGTGTTTGCATGACTACCAAAATGTGCACGCACTTCAACTGCTTGCGCGTATGAAGTGAACCTTCCTAATAGCAACACTGAAAAGTGTTGACGCCCTCTACGTTCGTTGTTATTACGTAGGCATGTTATTTCTACAGTGGAGCTGCAGCAAGTATTGCGAGTCAATGGAGTCAGTGCAATACCCTGATGGCGATGATCTCTTTAATAAATAACATTTCATCTCCCCTCCGAAGGTATGTTTTTCCCTCGGGACAATATTTTCCCTCAGCGCTGCGCGCTTCGGAGAAAATATAATCCCTTGGGTAAAATATAACTCCGTCGGGGAAATGAAATGTTATATCAAACCCCTAGGCAGGCAATATCTGAATAATAGTTCACCAGGGTAGCCTGTTCAACGAAAGTTAATCTGCCATACATAGGGCCCGGAAAAAATATACAGTTATATTATACATTTAACAAGATATAAAACACAGTCGGAGTGGGTCGGAGTATAGCATAAACACATAAAAACAAAAGCGTAAGTACATCTGAATGAATTACACAAACGGTATGATAAGGTAATTTATTCACTAACTTAACTGAATGTATTTTCAAACGTATAAACTGCATAATTTGTTGGATCTTAAGAATAAGTACTTTTTTTCAGCAAATGCCTACCGTTGCTGAGTAAAAGAAGGCGAGTGTTCATATACGTTGTGTTGCGTGTGCGTGGCGCGTGTGGGTGTGTACTTGTATAGCTTTGCAAGCGAGGACAGTGAACAAAGAAAATTCCTGAGAACAATAGTCCTCGGTTGGTAAACAATAGTCCTCAGTTGTCAAACAAAGGATTTGGGTTTATTCCGTCAGCCTTGAGAGGACAGGGGACAATAGAAGTCCAATTGTTGTGCTCGGTAGTATAGTGATGTACAGCTGTGTGTGTGTGTGTGTGTGTGTGTGTGTGCGGGTGCGTGTTTGTGTGAGAACTCCTTATAATCCTTGAATATTCTGCCAACTCTCCGTTCTTTACATTAGGAGTTTATTACAGATTTGGTCGGTAATTACCGAGCAGTCTGGTTTGGCCTGTCCGATCTGGAAGAAGAATGCACCTACAAGTGGATGGACGGATCATTGCTTGATAATTCGTAAGAACACGCCGATTATAATTATTTTGATCCTTTTTCATCATTTCGATACGTTTTTCGCTGTAGCTGTAGGTGAAGCGTCATTGCCCGTTCTTGATTAAGGTCAAAGGTAATGTTAGAAAGGAAAGTTCAGATGTGCACTTACACACACGTAAAGAAAATTCCAAATGTAAGCGAAACTATCTGTCCAAGGAAATTTGAGGCAGGCAAGCTATGTCCAACTTTGGCATGTTTGGCAAGGTTTATCCTACCAAGGTGATGTTATGATTATTACAAGGAACTAAAGTCGTAAAAGATAGGGAAATAATTGCCCAAATGTTGAGTGGACACATATAGTTACCCTCCTGTTGGGCAATCGTTTACGCATCCCTTCTATCTTTATAGAATGAAATTGTTCAATCAAAACCCGAAGTTTACTTAATCACCTTTGTACGCCATAGGGCTGTTTTATACCCTAGAGGGTCCCAAGTTGGACCCTTTTCCCCTTAGAATAAAGCAGTCAATAGAGTCTAGGAGAGGCGCTTATATCCTAAAGAATAGCTCTGTGAAATGAAATGTTAATTTCATGATTGATAGCAGAGCTAATTGTGTTGTTATCGTCTGCGCCATTGCAACATAGATACTTTTCACATTCATAACGTTTGTTACTGTGTCAACAGGTTTTCATCATGGGAAGGCAATGAAACAGTGATATGTCATCAGCAGAAAGATTGCATTCAGTTTGAACAGGAAACATGGCGGGAAAACAATTGCTCCAATCCACTCAATTTCGTGTGTGAAAGATCAGGTATCTGAAATTTATAACTGTATCTTTCAAATATTGAACTTATTTTGCTACATATTTCAAACATATTCACTAATCATGTATGACATAAAAGTGAACCCCCTCCCCCTTTCAGATACATTATCTAATGCGTGAAGATATCATTCTACAAATGCCTTCCGACTCAGTGCATTCTCCTGCCCTCAACTTTTTTTTTTATTGCATGTCTCTCCAATCAATCTCTCTTTCTCTCTCCCCCATTGGCGTAAATCCGGGGGGGGGGGGGGGTGGGGGATGGGGGATATATCCCCCACTTTTTGAGAGGGGGGGGGGGTGGCGTGTACAAATATCCCCACTTTTTAAGGTAGAAATGATATTCGAATTAATCAGTTAGTAAAACTTTTAATAATCTGTCATAAACAACCGTATGATTTTAGAATTTCTATTTGAAAATGCAATTGAAAACCAAAAATGTGGTTACTTTTTTGGCTCGCTTGCTTCGCTCGCTCGCTAAATAAAAATTAAAACGTGTGTAAGGGGTCTGTGTGGGTGAGTGAGAGTGTGTGTTTATACTTAAGGGTGAGTTCGACAAAAAAAAAAATCGGCAAAAAAGTCACTCATCCCCCCCCCCCCCCCCCACTTCTCAAAGTGGATTTACGCCGGTGCTCTCCCTCCCCCTTCTCCCTACCATTTTTATTGCAATTTTTTAAGCGCGTAATTCCAATGTACTATCATTATTGTTTTCATACTGTTATTTTTAATTTTTACGCAACTAATTTTCAGAGGCATGTGCCCTACTACTTACAAGCTTTGCTTCTATACAACACGTCCCTCCGTTCTAATTTAGATTATCACTGCAATGTGTATAGATTTCAACATTCTTCTGTATATTCATGCCTACGATTTTTGCCCAGCCGTGTCGTAAGGCAGTTCAATTTCATGATCTGAGCTTTCAAAACCATCTTGGAAGCATTCAAACTCACGTTTTTCTTATCCAAATTCGCAATTTACGCACGTATTCATAAAGTCTCCATTCAATTTGACGTCGTATGGCCACGTGATTACGCAACAGACACATTCGTGCATTCGAATTGATTTTGGAGCATCAAATTCAGCAAATTGTATGTCCAATTTAACAATTTCTTCAGTATTAATTGTTATATCTTTGCATGTGTGACATGATATTTGCCTTTTAAAACAGAGTCTAATTTCTTTTAATCTCTTCTTTAATGGTTCACTTGAAAACGCCATCATTTCGGGTCACTAACATGACTAAATTATGCCTGATCATTTTTTTTTCTTGCATACACCAGAATTAAATCAAGTCGATATGAAGGCCTTATTATGGAATTAGTTTATTTCTACATGATTATATAATAAGGCCTAGACTAGAGTGTAGAAGGCATTTTAGAAGACAATTGAAAATAGTGTTATATCATGCACGAGATGTGAATTTGCAATGCTGGGATGTAATGGTTTTCAAAGAACAATTCAAAAAAAAAATTCCCCTAAGGTAGATGATGGAACACATGCATGAAAGGAATGCTGGTTATCTTTGTGTCATTCACTTCTTCGTCGGAGAGATTGTCACATTAATTCGCATCTTCATATTTTGGGGGATGAACTGCATTTCCCCAGGGCACGCAAAAGTTTTTATCGTATAGATATTTGACTTGAGGGCATGTGTAGAATGCAGTCCATCCTATTTAAGTCTGAAGTAAAGCCTAAATGAGAAAAAGGTCTACACTGATGGCTCAAAGAGAAAATTACATTTTAGGAGAATTCTAAACACAATATTGTTGGGTTAGTTAAAATGAATGAAAATGTTACGAATTTGACTGCCCATTCGCGAATTTGAATGCTCGAAAGGTCCTTTTCGGCAGTTGCGGATGAATTTGAATGATTCTTACCTGCGTGCTAATTTGAATGATGCAAAAGCCAAATTCCTTGCTCGAAAAGCTAAATTGATTGACTTATAAACAATTTCGAATGACAGAAAAAAGGTAAACGAGGTTTTTTTTGCTAAATTGAATGAACGATTTATCAAATGGACTGACAAAAGTGCGAAATTGGCCGGGAAAACCTATATTATGTTTTAACATGAAATGAACTGGTCCTGGAAATGTGAACTGGTATTGACGATGGTGTGAAAAGCAGGTATATCTCTTTTACTTTTCAAAACTTGTTAGATATCAGAATTTATTTTTTTCGCGATAGCTGTACTGACGTATACCATTACAAACATCGATGCTTGACTGAAATTGACCAATAACATAGGCAAACATTTGTCGACATCTAAAATAATCAGATATATGATGCCTTTAAAAGCTGCTGTATAGGTTATAGATTACAATCAATATTTTAAAGTAACGTGTTTCACAGGGAAAATTTCTCCGTCCCACAATTCATGTCCCAAAAGATACTACAATTCCTTAATGAGCATATCATTCTGTTTTACGTTCTTATTTTTGTTGTCACCGTTCATTTCGTAGGTATCTTCAGTGAACAGGTGCTCGAAAGTCATCTTGTGGTGTCGGACCCGTATGCTTCTGTGGATGATCTGAAGGTTTTCTTCATTGCAGATCAAGAAAAAAACCAATCATATTCAGAGATGCATTGTTCACGTATCGAGTACGAAGTATTCCATATATTTCCTGCTCGTGCGAATACATATTCCCTATCAGCCAATAACGTGACAGGATTAAATACGTTGTCTCTTGTACATGAGTTGTTATTACATGGTTACCACTCTTCCGGACGTAAACTTGAATGCAAACTGAGCTCGGAGAGGCACCAAAACTCCACCGTTGTATCAGCGATACTTCTAAGACCTGACAGTAGGTTACATCTTCTTTATGCAGTCTTTGTTATTAATACTGTGATCACATGGTCATTTGAAAACCATAAGACCACGCAGGACTGCCATTGTTTCAAAGAAGTGATAATTTGACCGCGGTTGTTGCTTGACAACCATGCCGACAGGAATTATTCCTCATTGTCATAGCCTACCTCAAAGTGGGTTAAACTCTACCCCTATAAAATCGTCTCAAATTTGGTTTATGGGATAATTGACTCTTGCCGTGCTGAAATGTGAAATTTTAACCCCCACTCTAACTATTTCCAGGGGTGAATGAACAACTTTTTTTTTTCAATTTCAAAATGACCATAATTGTCTGCAACTACTGCGTCAATTTTGTAAATAGGACATATTTAGAAAGTTGATTATGATAGCTATCTGAATCTGCCGTCATACATGCCCGAATAACATAAACTTCAATGACTTTTTGATCATCTTGATCATGTTGATGTTTGAACTTTTCCTTGAATTTGAAATTCAAGAAGAAGAAAAAGAAGAAGAAGAAGAAAGAATATTGGGGAAGAGCTGTGTACTGTGTGTGTGTATATATATATATATATATATATATATATATATATATATATATATGTGAGACAATTGAGAGAATAATAGCGTAGCATGAATCAAAGTTCCCCAGAGCTGTCCTACCATTTGGGAAATTTTGCAGAGGTTGAAAAAATGTCTCCGCCGGGAATCGAACCCGGGCCTTTGGCTATGAACGCCAATGCCTTAACCACTAGACCACGGAGACGGGCCAGTGGTTTCGGCGACTCCAAATTCGCTTAACCGACAGATTGACAAATCTTCAACCCTCACTAATTAATTCCTTTGTTGGTGGCAGATGAGTTTCGAACAGTGACCTGCCGCGCACACCTCAGCTGGATCCGAGCGAATGCTTTTGGGATACATGTATTTGTTGGAATAATTAACATTTTGTGATCAGGTAACATAGGACAGCTCTGGGGAACTTTGATTCATGCTACGCTATTATTCTCTCAATTGTCTCACATATATTTATTTCCATGAGAGTTGCCAAAGCTGTTGTATATGTTACCTGATCACAAAATGTTAATTATTCCAACATATACATGTATCCCAAAAGCATTCGCTCGGATCCAGCTGAGGTGTGCGGCAGGTCATTGTTCGAAACTCATCTGCCACCAACAAAGGAATGAATTAGTGAGGGTTGAAGATTTGTCAATCTGTTGGTTAAGCGAATTTGGAGTCGCCGAAACCACTGGCCCGTCTCCGTGGTCTAGTGGTCAAGGCTTTGGCGTTCATAGCCAAAGGCCCGGGTTCGATTCCTGGCGGAGACATTTTTTCAACCTCTGCAAAATTTCCAAAATGGTAGGACAGCTCTTGGGAACTTTGATTCATGCTACGCTATTATTCTCTCAATTGTCTCACATATATTTATTTCCATGAGAGTTGCCAAAGCTGTTGTATATGTTACCTGATCACAATATATATATATATATATATATATATATATATATATATACCCATGATTTCAAATCACACAGTTGACGTGAGGTTCATCTGTTCTTTATTGTGCTACTCCGAGTTTCACGCTACCTACAGGAGGTGCGATCATCAGGCAACTAATAAAGCTTCGCATCAATACCACTGAACAAGGCACTGGAAAAGCGCCCAGAGCGCGCAACCCCATTTCACGCTGTATATATAGACCGTGTGTCTCAGAATAAACGAAACCGAGATTGATCGATGTGTTATCATATCTTCGTCACAGTTATGATTAATAAGATAATAATCATATCTTAATCATACTTCAAGACTTCAAGAATTTTATTACATTTCCATTCATTTGCAAAATAAACAAATACAAATCAAATCCAATAGATTGTTGAACATATATAATATAACATAATGGTTATAGCAAAATAGAGTAAAGATTGTAAAATTTGTACAAAAAAGCATATATGGAAATGAGGGGGACCACTAAAAAGCGAAGCTTGTATAATATGATTCCCCCTTACAATTGAGAACAAATACTTATATGTAGTGCATAATCAAAGGCAAAAAAAAAAAAAAAAGAGAGAGAAAAAAAGAGGCAAAATATGTATCAACAGAAATATCAAGGGGATTGCATTAACATCGTTACTTACTATTCTTTATAATATAACATACAAAAATCAAAATAAAAGAACATGAACGAATTCGAAGTCGTTATCATCTATAACTAGCTTATAAAACATTTAAAATAAACAAGGTGACAGCAATACAATATGACATGCTGCATATTGTGAACACTAAGATGGAGAAAAGGAAAAAAAAGAAAAAGAAAAGAGGAAAGAGAGATAGAGAGAGAAGAGAGAAATAGAGAGAGAGAGAGAGAGAGAGAGAGAGAGAAAGAGAGAGAGGGAAATAAAAAGAGAGAGAGGAGAAGAGAGATCATACCGGGAGAGCACAAAATACATGGATATTAGAACAGAGTGGCCATTGGAGAGCTACAGGATGGAAGGAAATTTCAATGGGAGTGTGAAAGCATGGAAACAAGACCCGTTATATGAAAAGAAAGAAAATATGAATGTTAGAATCGCAAACAATTCAATTTCTTTTGTAAGATTGTAATAAAAACAGTTGTAATTTTCTCTTAAACGAGTTAATGGAGGGGGCAAGTTGAATATCTTTATGAAGAGAGTTAAAGAATTTTGGTCCGGTAAAAATAAATGTATTTTGAGCAAAGAGAGTTCTAAGCTTAGGTAGATGAAAATTGTCGCCATGTCTAGTGGGATGATTATGAGAAATATTTTTTAGGGAACATATCGTGGAATATGGAAGGAACCATATTTTTTTTTTCTTTGTAGTTGTACATTAACTGTCCTAGTTGAAGAAGGTACAAGTCTTGAATTTTTCCAAATTTTATTTGGATCATTATGGCAACAGGGTGAGAAAAAGAAATGATACGAAGGGCTTTCTTTTGTAATAATAAAATCCTGTTGAGTAAAGTTTGGTGTGTGTTACCCCCAAACCAGGAGTCCATAGTTGAGATATGGTAAAATGAGAGAGGAATACAATGTGAGTACAGAAGTAGCAGGGATAAAAGTTTTTAGCCTATTTATAATGCCTATATTACGAGAAATGGTTTTGCAGATGTTATCAATATGGCATTTCCAGGAGAGTTTGCTGTCTACAGAGACACCTAAAAAATTAAATGGACGAAACACTTTTCAACTGAAAATCTTCAAAATAAATGCCGAGAGGCAATGAATCTATAGTATTACTAAATAACATGTATTTCGTTTTCAGAAGGTTGAGTGATAGCTTGTTAGCTCTAATCCATTGCAAGATTTTAATTAATTCAGAGTTTATCATACGAACAAAGGCATGCGGATCACTATGAGATAAAAAAAAAACCAGATTAGTGTCGTCATAAAAATAATGAAAGATAAAATATTCGATGATCTGCAAAAATCGTTTAAATACAATATAAACAAGAAGCTATATGTGATTTTCTCCAAAATTTTAGAAAAACAAGGTAGTAAGGAAATGGGTCGATAATTATTAACATTCAGTTTGTCTCCCTTTTTAAACGGAGGAATAACTTTATCAACTGTACAGTGTGTCCCAGAATAAACGAAACGGAGATTGATCAGTGTTTAATCATATCTTAATCACAGTTATGATTATTAAATATGTGGAGGATTCGTAGATTTATTGATCTTAAGACATGTCACCATGCTGTGCGAGCACTTATCCTTTCTCGGTTAGATTACTGTAATAGTTTATATACTGTTTTGTCAGCTAGAGATAGAAGAAAACTTGAAGTTATACAGAATCGTGCCGCTCGTTTAATTTTTGGCTTTGGATCCCGAACTCATACTACACCCCTACTTAAGGAACTCCACTGGTTACCTCTATTCCAACGCATTCAGTTTAAAGTCTGTTTATACGTATACAAAACTCTAAATCAATTAGCACCTGAATATCTTAATAATACCATTAAATTATACACACCCTCTCGTAATCTTCGTTCAATCACTGACACATGCAGACTTTGCATTCCCTTGTCAAAACTCTCCTCTGCCGAAAAACGGTTTGCCGTAGCAGCTGCCAAGACTTGGAATGCTATCCCTCTTTCAATAAGAAATGTTTCCAGTGTTCTTGGCTTCAAATCATCCCTTAAGACATACCTTTTTCCTAAATAATTAATATTTTTCCTTTTTATCTTGAATATTGTATAGTAATCATTGCAAATATTAAATGTTTCCTATTTTGTACGCGCTATGGTACTTTTTGTTTTTAGCGCCTCTAAATACCCATTATTATTATTATTATTATTATTATTAAATAGCAATGTTTGTAAAGCTTACACCCACTTCTTTCAAGTGATGTCACTCGTATTATATATATTTCACGTATGAGTGAATAAAGACAGTGTGAAGTTGGGTAACCAGAAATTCGTTTCGCCAACGATGTTTGAATTTCAACGAAATAATCACATTTATAGAAAGTTCATATTCTGCCCTTTCGTTTGACACCTCAATCGGAAAAATGAACCAGGGGTGACAGAGATAACTTAAATTGAAA
Source organism: Echinometra lucunter (assembly GCA_029962745.1). Classification (NCBI taxonomy): domain Eukaryota; kingdom Metazoa; phylum Echinodermata; class Echinoidea; order Camarodonta; family Echinometridae; genus Echinometra; species Echinometra lucunter. Next base: position 27,701,178 of record CM057157.1, read on the forward strand.
TATTGAATGCGTTTCCTTGATTTTTAAAATCATTTGCTTCTTAACTTGTCACCAATTGTTCGCACCAATTATTCGCATGAATGGATGCGGAGATGGTCACGCGTCATCTAAAAACTTCCGTGTAGAGATTCCTCCTATCCCATCCTCCTTATCTTCATTTCCCATCACCACCCCACCCCATCTCCAATCCCTCCCTGAACCTAAACTCTACAATCCCCCAAGCACCCTCTCCCTCCCTCGTTATGTGTGTGTGATGGTGTGTGTATTGTGTTATGGTCGTTTGTTCATCTGAAACAACACTGCATTTAACCGATAAATTGCATGTTAAAACCCACCCCTCCCACCCTCCTCTTTATCCCCACCCTATCCGTAACCCCACTGGGAACTCCAAACCTCCAAACTCTTCACCCCCCTCACACTTCCTCTCGCTCCCTCTGTATGCGTGTTTGTGTGTTGATGTTGTGATCGTTTGTTCATCTAATAAATTTGTTTAGTCAAACAGGTTCCATGACATTTGCTCCGGCGACATTTGCTCCGCCGACAACTGCTCCGAAAATGACGACAAGTGCTCCGCGACAAGTGCTCCGCGACATATGCTCCGCCGACAATTGCTCCGCCGACAATTGCTCCGCCGACATTTGCTCCGCCGACATTTGCTCCGCCGACATTTGCTCCGCCGACATTTGCTCCGAAACGACGACATTTGCTCCGGCGACATTTGCTCCGCCGACATATATCCTCCAAAACGACATTTGCTCCGCCGACATTTGCTCCGTCGACATTTGCTCCGCCGAATTATGCTCCAAAACGACGACATTTGCTCCGCCGAATTAATTATAATCATCAATAAATTGATAATAATTCTACTCTGCTCCGACAATTGACAATGATTATGACAATTGCCTCGCCGCCAATTTCTCCACCGAAATGTTTTGGAAACCACGACACTTGAACCTTGCCCCCACGACACCATTCAGTGAATTTGAGGGCATGCCTTTATTATGTTTATTATTATAGGTCACTCTAAATAAGAGTAATCAGAGTAGATCTCAAATTGCAAAGTAGTTTGCAAATACAGAAATACTGCGGTATGTCGGCGGAGCAAATGTCGGCAGAGCAAATGTCGTTTTGGAGGATATATGTCGGCGGAGCATATGTCGGCGGAGCAAATGTCGCCGGAGCAAATGTCGTCGTTTCGGAGCAAATGTCGGCGGAGCAAATGTCGGCGGAGCATATGTCGGCGGAGCATATGTCGGCGGAGCAAATGTCGGCGGAGCAAATGTCGGCGGAGCAATTGTCGGCGGAGCAATTGTCGGCGGAGCAAATGTCGGCGGAGCATATGTCGGCGGAGCATATGTCGCGGAGCACTTGTCGCGGAGCACTTGTCGTCATTTTCGGAGCAGTTGTCGGCGGAGCAAATGTCGCCGGAGCAAATGTTGTGTCACCAGTCAAACACCACTGCAGAGATATCAACGCTTAAAGAATTAATTTCTTTCCATAAAAGCTATTCATAAATTGAACCAGACATGACACTGCTAGACAGACAGCAACATCAGCAACTTGCTGAAGGCTCTAGAGCTCAGAACGTCCTTATTTTGTTACTAGAAACACTCGTTGATCAGTCTGTTGTTAACTGCAAGGTGAATTATGTGAATGAAAACATACTTCATTATTAATCAGCTGTTATCATTTTTGTGAGATTTTGGACTCACCACTCCATTTTCTTGATGATCAACCATGCATGAAGTCTTTTTTTATTCTTTGTTCACTGCTAGGACGGCAGCGAATGCAAACAGATTCATGTCATAAATCATGGAAATGCAAGCATCAGTTTACACGAACAGAGCTTAATCATCCCCGACTCATTTCCAATCATAATAATAATAATAATAATAATATTCTGGATTTATATAGCGCCTAATACATCTCCAAGAGAGTCTCTAAGCGCTTTACAGAAATATTATTACCCCGGTCATCGGATTCAGGCTTGCCCGCATACAATGCATGCACCTTCTCCACTCCCTAGGGAGCATTCCAGCCAGTCGCCTTTTGCAGGCGCGCACAATGCTAAACAAATCACATTGAGGAGTCATATTAAAGAGCAGAAAATGAAATATTCAGAAGTATTTGTTTTCATATCACAGTAACAGAAATATTTTCATATCTATCTCTTTGGATTTGAGGTATGGTTGTGCAAAGGACTTTTTGGTAGCCTTCTTCATATTGTTCTAATTCACTCATGCGTGAATTGTGTATCATATGAGTGTTATCCAATGAAAGAAGATGGTTTAAGCTTTACAAATATGTATTAGTTATCAATCATAATTGTGATTATGATATGAATAAAGATCGATACATCTCGGTTTTGGTTTTTTCTGGGACACACTGTATATATCCTTTAACTTTAATGGCGCTAGCGGGACGTATAACCAGGGGCGTCGCTAGACTTTTTTTAATGGGGGGGTGTAGAGGCCAGATTGCCGACAAATTATGCCTCCGATTGCCGACGACCAACGTCGACAAATTCAACTGTATAAAGCCCACGAGGCATGTTCAATTGTGTGCCTCTATTATATTTTCCTTCTAAATTATATTTGTTCACCTCACTTGCTGAATGTGTAAGCTTTCCGAAAACATTCTCTATCTAAATATAATACGAGCGAGCGCAGCGAGCGAGGAAAAATATACACTCTCTTTTGTAGAAGTGATAGTTCTTCATCAAACTACATGATGGGCTTAAAGATATCTAAATCATATATTTGGTCACCTCTCTCACATGATTCATTCGCTTTCAAAGACCATCCTAAATCGTAATATTATACGAGCGAGCACAGCGAGCAAGGAAAAAAATCTATATACTCCTTATCATATAATCCTTTTCATGGTAGAAGTGAAAGTTCTTCATCAAAATACATGATGGGCCTTTAAGATATCTATTTTGATATATTTGTCACCTCTCCTACCTAATTTATTTGCTTTCAAAGACCATCATGTATCTAAATATCATACGAGCGAGCGCAGCGAGCGAGGAAAAATATATATACTCTTCTTATGGTAGGTGATAACTCTTCATCAAAGTACATGATGGGCCTCGCTTGCCGAATTCGTTTGCTTTCCCAAATCCATCTTGTATCTGAATATTGTACAAGCGAGCGTAGCGAGCGAGGAAAAATACTCCTTTTCATAGTAGAAGTGAAAGTTCTTCATCAAAATACACGATGGGCCTTTAAGATACCTATTGTGATATATTCTCCTACCTAATCTATTTGCTTTCAAAGACCATCCTGTATCTAAATATTATACGAGCGAGCGCAGCGAGCGAGGAAAAATATATTTACTCTTTTTTGTGGTATAGAGGGGATAATTCTTCAACAAAATACATGACGGGCCCCAAAATATCTAAATTATATATTTGTTTATTTCACTTGGCAAATGTGTTTGCTTTCCAAAAACATCCTGTATCTTAATATAATACGAGCGAGCGCAGCGAGCGAGGAAAAATAGGCTCTCTTTCGTGTTACCAGTGTTATTTCGTCGTCAAAATGCACAAGCAAATAAGCCGAATATGACTCTATTTGGGCACCTTACTCATCTTTCTTTTTTCTTTTTCCCTCCTTCCTCTTTTCTCTCCTCTCCTTTCTCTCCCTCTCTCTCTCTCTTCAGCGATCGCGAATTTGCCGACAAGAATTTTTAATGGGGGGGGGGGGGGGTGTCACACCCCCCCACACCCCCCCCCTCTAGCGACGCCCCTGCGTATAACAGTGGGATTTATTCGATCATGCGTAAACAAAAGGCGTTAGCGGGACAACAAACGGCGCTATCGGGACATTTTGATGGCATAGAGCAAGAGAATGTCCTCCTAACGCAGTTCATATGGATCTATATATTTAAAGAAATGTTTGCATTAGTCTGTTTCTTTCAATATAATTTATAGTTATATGCAGCAATGGAAATACGCACATGAGAGTCTACCCGGGGTAGGGCCCCCCGGGGTAGACCAACCCTGGGTCGATTAGGGAACTTGTACATTTACGTATGCATTAGTAGCATTACTGTACATACGTCCAGAAACATTTGGTACTAAACATTGTATGAGCTGTAGCCTCATTGCCTTCTTTACATTCATACATTCCTTGCTGTGGCTTTGATTCATACAAAGCAGTCACAACTCCAGAGGGCAAGGCACAATAATGAATTCGTGAGCGAACGTACCGAGCGAGCAAAATTTTTGAGAATATGCTTCATTGGAGTCCGAAATGTTGAAACTAACCAACACTACACAGCGGAATCCCCTCCTCATTATTCGAAGGGGTGATAAGATTAGAGGGAACTTATTCATGCTTATTTCTGCATCTCTTAATGCATGAGGAGGGTTTTAGGTAGATTCTTGTATTTTTTTTTCATTCTAAATCGTGTATTCTTTTCAAACGAATGAGGAACTGTTCGTTGGTTTATTTATGGTGAATTATTTGATAACAATGAAAAAAGGAAATATGGGAGTCGTGCTTAGTAAAGCTTTTGTTATTTGTGATTTAGGTCAGTGATTGGGTAAGCTTATAAAATCATATTTTCACAATAGATAGAAAATACACCGACCTACTCTCAGGCATTTTATGTACAATAATGCTATCAATACATACGTAAATGTAAAAGTTCCCTAGTCGACCCGGGTTGGTCTACCTCGGGGAGCCCTACCCCGGGTAGACTCTCATGTGAGTATTTCCAATGCTGCATATATATATATATATATATATATATATATATGAGATCAACTGAGAGAATAATAGCGTAGCATGAATCAAAGTTCCCCAGAGCTGACCTACCATTTTGGAAATTTTTGCTACGCTATCATTCTCTCAATTGATCTCACATGTATTTATTTACACGAGAGTTGCCAAAGCTTTGTATATGATTGTCACCTGATCAGATATATGTATATATATATATATATATATATATATATATATATATATATATATATATATATATATATATATATATATATATATATATATATACATACATATAGATTTTTTTTATATATATAAACCATTAAAAGTCAATGAGAAGAGTTGACTCAATAATGCATTGTTAATTGGCAATAAGAATTTATTTAATCCCAATTTTCGGGGCCTCCCCCTTCCTCAGGGATAAAGACGATAATGCAATATGTACAAAAATCACCATTTCAGTATTAATGGCGAACGTAGAAAATATCAACAATGTTTAGTACCTAAATCACTGACCTAGATCACCATTTTAATATTATGTTTTGTTGGTTTGTTTGTTCACTTATGCCAATACGTGGAAGATTTGAAGATATATATATATATTTTTTTTTTTTTTTTTCGGAAAGGTTGGCAAGATAATTTTGTTTTTATTATTTTTTCTGGGTTTAACCAATCTCTTGAAAAATTTAGCACGAAGAATTCACACAGAAAGCAGGATACTCGAGTATTTTCAGTTTTCGTCTTAGGACTGCCTCAGAAATTTACTTTTATCTGTAACAATTATAAAGAGATGATACAATCACTTAGAAGAGCATGACAAAAACTAACAAAACACTGAGTTAGAATAGTTCACATAAATAATACAAAGAGAAGACATGATCATTCAAAAAGGTGTGAGAGTGACTGATGATATAGTAAATGATACAGTCATTAGAAATATGTCCAAAATACTGAAATTAAAAAAAAAAAGCAGACACCCAAGCAGAACTTCAAGTAAACCAAGAGTACGTTATAAGATGCCATATAAACTTGGTTATAAATGATGATGCGATTGACGGCCGAAACCCTATTCTGGACAAATCTTGTTTTGAAACGTACCTCTTTACATGTCTTAAAACTGCTTTGAAACTAATTCTAAAAAAAGAGAGATTTAAAAGAAAAGAAAAAGGAAACCAAAACCAAAAGGAAAACAAATCAACCATCAGAAAATAGAGAGACGTAAGTGCACTGGAGCATCAAAACACCGGTTCAGTACTTTATTACACTTATAATAATCAATTGAGTAGTACATGAATAAATCAATACGTAAATATGATCCATTGTGTTTCAGTTTTCAAGGAGGATTTCAACTTTAATATGACTTTGCAGGAAAATTTCAGCCAAGCAATGGGAGGTTCACTGTGTCTGCCTACCCAGGAACAGACATCACGTTGAATGTTATTTCAAGATATGATATACCTCACTGGCTTTTCTTCCAGTCTGGGAAAAATTGGGGCCGTTTTATCGACAGAGGCCTCAGTTATAATATTGCTTCAGTGAGTGAAGAAGATGGAGGAATATACGCCACTTGTGTGGATTACTGCGATTATTTTTTTAGTCCCGACGGTTTGATAAGGATGATCGTTGCTGGTAAGACTGATTTGCTGTGCTGTTTCACTAACCCATTTACTAGCATGTAGACAATGAATAACTACTGTCAACTAAACATACTAGGTCATGTGTCAAGAACTCGTCCCTCAAAAGAGGTGGTGCTGTTACATTTTGTACTTTCAAACTATTTGCCTGCTAAGATTCGCAGGTATCGGTAATATATAACTTGAGTTACAGTATTTGAAATTTTGGTGGCGAGGGGTGGTGCCGGAAGCGGCGCAGCATATACAAATGAATGGGAAAATTAATTTTTAGTGCATTTTTTAAAAAAAGAATTTGATATTTTTGTCAAAACTTGTCATATGACTTCATGTCTCGTAACAAATTAAAGCTTAATAGTCCTCTTTACTGTTTTATGATTGAAACGTGAGTTAGGCTTTTCATTGTAGGGTTAAAAACTGAAATACTAGGAATTTAGGTCAAAATTGGAACTCCCGGTACAAAGTCAATACAGAACTTGAATGGTTTGGGAAAATTTCAATATTTGGTCAAAACTTGCAGTTTGGTTTCACTTCTGGTTCCAGATTAAAGCTATTATACCCAGCTTTAAGTACTATCTCATGAATGAAAAATAAGAACGGCTGTCACAAATACATTATAAAACACTTAATATACAGTGGCTCACAAGAATGTATATTTTTTGGCAAAAATTTCGCTGATTTTTTTTTTTTATATTACATGATCACAATTCCAAGACAATTATACCTTGTTGAAAAAGTCTGAATGTTTCCTGCAATAATGCAACATTAGAATTGACCGAGGAGCGCAAAAAAAAAAAAAAAAAAAAAAAAAATGGGGTGAAAACAATGAGACTATAAGAAGTATTAAAATTTCCATATCATATTGACATAATTCTTTTGTCTCACACCTTGTGCCATTTTTTAGTGCACATCAAACCCTAACATGTACACTACATCGATTGTATGTCCAGTAGAAAGGTCTGTATAGTTTATAAACATGTGTACTATGGTCATCTTTCTTCTTCACTGCGTTCACCTCCCTGTTCCTAGACTGTCCTTCAGAACGATGGGGTCCACCATCTTGTCTAGGTGTCTGTGACCCTTGCTACAATGGAGGGATCTGCCACGATCGATCTGGATCGTGTATATGTCCGCCCGGATTCACCGGAAAGAACTGTTTAAAAGGTACGGTGAATAATGTAATGGAAATAGTTATCCTGCAAATAATAGCAATCTCTTTAAGAGTATTTTTAGTTCTGTTATAATCCAAAGTTTGCTGTCTAGTTTATGTATTTCTATCCCCTGCTTCATGGCAGTGCAAAGGAAAGTCTCTCCAGAGACACGCCCAAATTCAAGCCTGTCAGAAACTAGATTAATATCTTTTTTTTCGTTTGTTTATTTTATTACCTGAAGCATGTGGCGAGCATCAGTTCGGTTCAGATTGTGATATCATGTGCGGTCTCGATGAAGGATTGAACGTGACTTGCGCAGGAAGTCAGATCTGCAGGCCTGATCCTTATGGATGCAACTGTCTTGCGGGATATACTGGAATCTACTGTAACGAGAGTAAGGCTACAAATAACAATTTCCTATCATAAATGCTTGCAGACCTACTATAGTGTTGTGGTTCTTCATTTCTTGAAACCAAACATATAACAAGAAGGGACATTTCTTTTTCAAAACTATCCCCAAACTTAATGATTTATTTTCATTTTCTTACTAATGTAAATCTGATAGTAGCATTGGGAAACAAGTAAGGGGGGGGGGGGGGGGAGTGTTAAATTTCAAATATTCTTCCAAATATCATCTCGAATAACATGGACGTTGAGGTATCCGAAATATGTAATTTCTTAAAATTTTCACCAAAATGATGAAAGCACAGCTTAGGAAAAGCAATTTAACTTTACTTGCTTTCTCAACAGCCTGTGAAGCAGGTCATTACGGTGTTGACTGTCTGCAGGATTGCCACTGCTCTGGAGGGTCATCGTGTGACATCTTCAGCGGAGAATGTCCGAGGGACTGTGCTGACGGCTGGTCTGGTCCCAGTTGCCAAGGTAAGATTTTTTAGCTTCAGCCGAGAGACCAAAAGCCCATTGAAGACTGACAATGTTGGTGTTGCAGTCCCTCTTCAGATAAACGAGACCGAAGGTCTGCAATCTTACTTTTAAGTTTTTTTTTTTTTTTTTTTTTTTTTGGGGGGGGGGGGGGGAGGTGGTCATGGGCTGTCGGTTTTGTGAACCTTAGAAACTGTCGATCTTGTCAGATGTCTGTTGACTGCAATGACTCCATGCATGATTTCCATGCTTGATTTCCAGCATGACTTTGAGTTTGTTGTGGAAATACTTGAAGCGTTCATGCTCAGGGAAAATTGCATCCTGTTGTTGAAGCAATTTTCCATCCTTCCTTTTCATTTATAAAGTTCCTGAAGTTTGTCCTAATGGATTCTATGGTGAATACTGCGGTGAGGTGTGTCATTGCCCTGACTATACATCGTGTGATGTGAATACAGGTTACTGCATCGACTCAGGTGGGGTGTGTGCCGTGGGGTATGTAACCCAGCCATCAAGGAACACCTGTGATTTCTGTAAGTTTGTATCCTCTTGCTTGCCAAAGGCAGTGGCGCCGAAGGTGTCGCTGAGATGCTTAAATGTAATCGGCGGTATCTCACATAAAACAAAGGCATCGTAGGCCCATATCTGCGTTGCTCGGTCCAGAGCACCCACTATTTTCAAACTCCAGATCCACTAGCAAAAGCTTTTCGCATTTGAGTAGCCAACATCTCAATACTCGAGTACAACTCAAAGCCAGCTAAAAAAAAAAAAAAAAAAAAAAAAAATCTGAATTTCTGAATTGCACTTTTATGTTCGGTTTTCTGTTAATTTATGCGATTTACTCTGATGAGTGCGTGTCGACAAGCTTAATTATGTGTGTGTTGAATGCTTTTTTCCGATTTTGCAGTACCAAACATGGTTTTGACGATGTGGATAAGATATATAAGGTCTGTATATGCGATATTAAACTATTATCCCATTTTCACGTATAGCGTGTCGTCGGCTTTCCGGAAAAAGGCCGTTATCGACCTTTTCTCAAATTTCCCGCCATTTTTTTTATTGAAGAAATGGAAAAAAGTACGTCATATGACGTAATAAGCCAAAAAACAAAATTACGCGAGCACGTGAATTACTCCTCACTCAACGTGCTTACGCGTATAGACTGATTCGCAATAGCGTCCTTTTTCTGGGAACTATAGCGCACATTTTGTTCCCGGAAGAAAGACACTAATACTGCTTTCACATCAAGGTACGGTCGCTGCGACCGTACCCAGCGACCGATCGGACGTGCTTTCACACCTCCGTCAAAATTTGGTCAGGCCCAGAGCGATCGGTCGCTGTATAGCTGACCTAGCCGGAAGCGGAAGTAGAGATAGTGCGTAGGCATGTATGGGGGTCATTGCATTTCGATCGGTCGCTGAAGTACCTCAGTGACCGTACTCAGCGACCGATGAAATGCTTTCACATTATGATTTCATCGGTCGTAGCGACCGGTCGCAGCGACCGTACCTTGGTGTGAAAGCAGTATAATTCTTCTCTCAACGTCCTTACGCGCATAGACCGATTCGCATTAGCGCCTTTTTCCGGGAATTGGATTAACCTACTCGCGCATTTTTGTTCCGGGAAGAAAGCCGTTAAGGATAAAATGCTTATGATTAGAAAACCTTTAGAGTGTTTTATATAAAAGCACAAAATATCACTGAAGAAAAAAACTTGTTCTGTGAGAAATTTTGAGAGTTAGGACGTAAAAATAATACATTAGCTGCTAAAAGCTCAAAATAAGGTCAAAACTTCATTTGCGTTTTTCTCGAAAACGTATATTTCGCGCACGTGCGGGTTAGTGGCCTTTTTCCGTGAAGCCGACGATGTATAGTGTGAGTTATAGAAAGAGCTAAGATAATCCCTAGCCCCTTTTCACATTTTTCCAATAGACACAGGATGCTTTGACTCGTGCACAAAGACCTGCCACTGTTCAGAAGGAGCTTCAGATTGTAATTCTGTGACGGGCACGTGTTTCTCAGGCATGTGTTCTTCAGGATGGACTGGGCCAACCTGCCAAATCGGTAAGCCTTAAAATCAAGAGTATTTCAAGATATTTTGGAAATCATCTCCGTCTAAGCCTTCCATGAAAATGGTTAGGGTAGAATCGGTTAAGATTATTAAAAAAAACCAAAAAAAAAAACTTGCTTATAAAGCATTAAATAACGTTACAGGCTGCTGATAACCCTTCTTTTCTTCCATTTCTTTATAAGTTTCTCCGAGGCTGGCTGAACCTCCATCTTCAGTTTACGCGGGTTGCGATGCCATTGCAATCATATGGAGTGCATGGAATCCTGATCGAGATTTTGGCGAGAGTCCTATTGGTGGCTATGACATCAACCTCAAAAGCAAGACCTCTGATTGGTCGAAAATTGCTTTCGTCATGCAGGACTCAACTGCAACAGACGTTCTGCGATATATACTGATTGGCTTGGAGCAAGACGTCGAGTACATGATCAGTGTCACACCTGTACATATTTATGATCTTAGCGGAAGACCCATGGATGTTGAACCTGGTCAAGTATTGGTGATAAGAACATCGCAGTGTAAGTATTTAATGAAAACCCGTTTCTCTGTCTAGTAAAAACAAAAGAGAGATATGGTGTCTTTTACGAAGCATCTACGATCATTTGAATTTAGGGGCCAGATATTGAGACGATTTTGATTCTAACAGACTTTGAGTTGAAATATTCGGCATGGATTTTCTTGGGTATGAACTTGCAAAAGGTGACCGGAAAGAAGATGAACGGAATTAAACGAATATTTACCCATTATAGTATTCTTGCACTCTAAAAGAAAGGAAAGTGCAATTTTGCACCCCGAATGCAACAGTAGCGGGTTTTTATTATTATTATTATTATTTTTTTTTTTTTTGGGGGGGGGGGGGGGGTTCAGTCTTGCACCCTACATGAAAAAGGTGGAAAGATGCACCCTTTTGTACTTGTTTGCACGCGGAAATGCCCATCTGCACCCTTAAAGTTGCAATTATGCACCTTAAAGAGTGCAGACATTTTTGCATCCAAAAGGTTGCGAATTTGCACCTTCCCTAGAGGGTATAACCCTGCACCCTTAAGGGCGCAAAATGTAGCTCACTGCCCCCTTAATGAAGCATAAGAAAAAAAAAGATCAATTTTGCACCCATGAAGGAGCTCCTGGTATTACATTTGAAGGGTGCAAAATTGAACCTTTTTTCCTTGTGCACCAGGATGCAGTGAGCTACATTTAATACCCTTTAGTAAAGCTGCAAATTTGCACCCTTTTGGATGCAAAAACCTCTGCACCCTCTAATATGTCTAAGGTGTATAATTGCAACTTTAAGGGTGCAGATGGGCATTTCCGAGTGCAAACAAGTACAAAAGGGTGCATCTTTGCACCTTTTTTTATGTAGGATGCAAGACTGAACCCCAAAAGATGCTGCTATTGTTGCATTAGGGATACAAAATTGCACCATTTTTCTTAGAGCGTGCTTCCAATAGTTTATTCCATTCATGATGCACAGAATTTGTCACATGTAGTGAGTGTCAAAGACGGCACGTCTTCATGTTGGAACATTGAAAGCCTTTTTCTATCTGGAGTAAACATGCACTGATATTTATATCTCTGTGCTTTTGTGCTTCGTTATGTTCTAGGTATAGAAACGGCAACTCAAAAAGTGACTACCATATCCATGGAGACATCAACATATGGTAGCTTAGCAAGAAGCAGCTCTGGAGGGTCCGTGCCGTGGGCGCTGTTTGGGGTCACGTTAATCTTGTTCCTCGCATGTGGAGGCGTGCTTTTAGGACTCTGGTATGTCCATGTAATGACAATTGAGGCTGATAATTTTCTTTAAAAAAACAGACTGTTAGAAAGTAATCTATGCTGGGACTGTGCATGCATGTGTGTGATTTAATGCACCACAGTTTATGAACACTACTATTTCTGTATAGAAAGAAACAGAAATGATGTGAAGATTAAATATTCTACGTCTAGTGTCGGATGAACTCTCTTAATGTAATACATGTAGCTCGGTATGGGGATACTGATATTATCACTTCTTATTTGCCAGGGTTTACAGTAAAAGGACGTCAACAAACACAACGCAACAGAACATGTCATCACCATCGCCATCAACCTCTGGAACAAAGGCATCTTCACCCAATGATTATGTATACGATAACCCAACTTTCTCGACCGAAGCGGGCACGTCTGAACACACCTACCAGGATCTCTACAAGGGCCCGAAGACTTCTGGAAGCAAGGTTCCTAAGAGAGGCGATCAGGAGGAATATTCAGAAATACAAGTCAATCCTTCTGAACTGGTTTACGAAAACAACCGTGTCAAAGTTCTTTAATGGTTTTAATATTTTCGCATAGGCCTATCGTTTCCTTTAACATGTTGTAAACGTTTCACCGGCTTCAGTTTAATTGGTCCGGTGAATGGTATGCAAGACAGCTTTGGTGGGAATCAATCTTAACTCTATGTAATTTAATTGTCTTGAGACATGTTAGTTGCATTGAATGTAAGTGGTGTGCCTTTTAAAGCTTTATAAATGGGCGGGGTTACTTTTTCAATGATAAAGGAATGATATAATCAGAAAATGTATCACGTTCAATGGGGATAGTTCATCATTCTCCTTTCTCCGGAGAACCGAAAATTCTTATTGTGCACATCTATTGCAAATACTCAACAAGAATATTTATTGTGTACACAATAGTTACTTTTTGAATACTGATATGCAAATATTCCGATAAGGAATTTATGGTTCTAAAGTGTAAAGCTGAAACAATTTCATAGAAAAAAATCATGTCATTATGTTTCATTGTTCAACTGGTTCTAGAAATTTTGTAAAAGTTTTACTGATTTCCATATGAATTGGTCCGTTGGTATGCAAGGCACTTTTTGGAAGAATTATTCTTGCTTAGAAACCTCAAGCAAGGTACATTATCTCGAGACATTGTTAATTGAATTGAATGTAAAGCGGGATGACTCTATGGTATTTAGTACAGTGCTTCATTCACGTCTTTGGACATGAAGTCAAAATTAGGAGGTCAAACATCCACTTATGTTTTGGTATCTGTATGGTGGCGCCAAAATGCTAGTTTGAAAAATGAGAAGAGGAATAGATAGAGAGAGGAATTTGAGATATTGTGTTGCAGTCTGTGATCTGGGGACAAATAAAGTCGGGATAAAGATGTTTTGTAATGCATATTATACTTTAAAGGAGGACAAATTGATAGTGCATTTCCTCTTTCTTTTCCTCTGATGATTTCAAGTTGGTTTTTGGAGCTATTATTCCGTCTAAGGTCCTTCCTCCTCGGTAATTGGTGGGTCTCTGTTTGGTGGGTTTTTTTTTTTCTTCTTCTTTCTTTTTTTATATTTTATTTTATATTTGTTAGCATAGAACTAGAATAGGATCGAGTTATATTCATTATTCAATTGTTATCAAACACCCGATTCTAGTGATGCATGAAATCAATGCAGCGAAACGCAAGAACAAATGGCCTGAACATGAACGGCTGTGTAAAGTTCTCTTTAGATGATAGAGTTTTATTTTTCCTCTGTGTTTTCCAGGGATAAAATTAAGACAATAATATTGAATCGGAATTTTTTTTTTCTTTTTTTTTTTAAAGGATCTATAAAATACTCATTGTTCTACACTGGGAGTGTTAGAAACAACTCCAATGGTATTGACATTTTGAAAGCTTTCCTCCTCTTTAAATGATTTTGGATGTTTGAATAGGTAGAAGAGGTTGGTTTTTTTTTTCAGAAAGTAATCGATTCCCTTTTCATTCTGTTACATAATGCCTTTTGTTTATTGGGATAAATTAGGTATTTTACTTAAGCGTTATGGTAAATAACTTTAAGCATCGGGAGTAAAGGTATAGGGAGGAGTGGGCGTTTACACAACTTAGAGTGTCTAATTATGTTAGGGTTAGACACGTCTTTTAGTGGTTAGTTTTCGTTTGGGTCGCGTTTACGTTTTGTTGCATGTTCTTTCTTTTCTTTCTTTCTCTCCCTAGGGACACTTTTTAGTGGCACTTGGATCATGGTCGTCTTCGGGTGGGGTAGATCGTTGGTGGGGGCCATCCATTTCATATCCTATAAACGTGGTATCTTTTCTAGACTATTTTGATGATTAAAAATCCAGTTTGTAATTTCATATCCTTAAATGTAAGGGGAATTCGAGAGAGAAATAAGCGACAAAGTATTTTCAAATGGTGTAAGGAAAAAAAGGGTCATGTAATCTTTTTACAGGAAACATTTAGTACTCAAGAAATCGTTAATAACTGGAACTCAATGTGGGAGGGGACTTGTATTTATAGCCATGGTACAAGCCATGGTAAAGGTGTCATGATACTTTTTGTTAGAGGAGTTGATATAAAAATAAAACACACAATAATTGATTCAAATGGCAGATATATTTTTATAATCGGACTGTTGCAAAATCAGCAGGTAGTACTTGGGAATGTTTATTTTCCTGTCGGAAGCAAAGAACAGGAACAAAAAGATTTTTTGAACAATATTTCTCAGATTTTGGAAAGGAAAGAATTTAAAGATAAACCTTTTATTATAGGAGGGGACTTTAACATGATAAGGGACGTATATTTAGATTATAAAGGAAGTAATATTTATAAAAGACAATCTGATTTTGACAAATTTTAAAATAATTATAAGGCAATAGATATATGGCGATTTAGAAATGTCAATAAGAGTCAATATACATATCATCAACAAAATCCTTATATGCAGAGCAGATTAGATTATTGCGTCATCTCAGATATTTTTACCGAAAAGGTATCAAACTGTGAAATAGTACCTTCTTTGTCTCCTGACCATTCTGCAATAGAATTGAATATTAATTTTGCTATCACTAATCCTGTGATAAAAACAGGATATTGGAAATTCAATAATAGCCTGTGCCACGATGAAGAATACGTTAAAAAAATGAAAGAAGAACTAATTCGTCTAAAACTTCGGCTGTCTGAAGAGATTACTGACAGTGGAATACTATGGGATTATGTAAAAATGGAAATTCGAAATTTTACAAGAAAGTACTCCAAGAAAAAAGCTAAAGAAAGAAAGGAGAAGGTTGACAGATTAGAAAAGGAAATTGTAAAATTAGAAGAAGAAGTACAGCCACAGCAAACACCACTGAACAAAAATAATGATTTAATCGATATTTTGGCAAGAAAAAGGAATGAGCTAAAAACAATTTATGCATATTTAAATGAGGGTATTAAAATCAGATCTCGAGCCCCATGGTTTGAAAGTGGAGAAAGAGAAACAGCATATTTTAAACAACTGATAGATTTCAATAGTAGGAAAGGTTTTATTAAAGAACTTAAAGTGAATGGAAATGTAATTAATGACGAAACTAGTATTCTAAAAGAAATCAGAGTTTTTTATTCTACTTTATATTCTAAAAGTGAGGTGGGATTTGATGATAACAAATTTTTCCCTAGTAACTTACCTAAACTAAGCGAAAATAAAAAAAATCATTGCGAAGGGAAAATAAGCCAAGGCGATTGTGTTGAAGCTTTAAAAGAAATGCAATTAAATAAATCCCCAGGAAATGACGGATTAAATGTAGAGTTTTATATCACATTTTGGCAGGTAATAGGTGACTTAGTCTTAAATGCTTTTAATGATGCCATAAAATATAAAGAAATGTCACCTTCTCAAAAACAGGCAATTATTACCATTATACATAAGGAAGGTAAGGACCCGATGTTATTTAGCAACTATCGACCGATTTCCTTACTTAATGTTGATTATAAAATCCTCACTAAAATATTTTCTAAAAGAATCAAAACCATTTTGAATTATATAGTGTCTGTCGATCAAGTAGGTTACCTAAATGGCAGGAATATTGGTGATGCTGTAAGAATAATAAACGATATGATTTTTCATACATCAAATTTTAATCAACCAGGATACTTGGTAGCAATCGATTTTGAAAAGGCGTTTGATTCAATTTCATATTCTTTTCTTCAAAAGGTACTTAAATCTTTTGGTTTTGGACCGATTTTTAGTAATTGGGTTAATATTCTTTACACCAACTCACAGAGCTGTGTATTCAATGGGGGGAAATCAACCGGGTATTTCAAAATCGAACGCGGGCTAAGACAAGGGGACCCCCTTTCCCCTTACCTTTTTATACTTTGCATAGAATGTCTAGCTCATTGTATTCGTAATGATAGTTTGGTCAAGGGTATTCGATTTGGTGAAACGGAAATTAAACAAATACCCTATGCTGATAATAATAATATTCTGGATTTATATAGCGCCTAATACATCTCCAAGAGAGTCTCTAAGCGCTTTACAGAAATATTATTACCCCGGTCATCGGATTCAGGCTTGTCCTCATACAATGCATGCACCTTCTCCACTCCCTAGGGAGCATTCCAGCCAGGCGCCTTTTGCAGGCGCGCACAATGCTAAACAAATCACAATGACTTTCGCATCCTACCGGGTACCCACTTAACACCTGGGTGGAGAGTGGCAAATGTAGATTCATATCTTGCCAAAGGACATTAGTGCCGCGCCGGGATTTGAACTCGGACCACGAGATCTACAGTCCGGTGACATATCCACTAGACCACGACACCTCTAGTGATGATATGACTATATTTGTAGAAGATTTAAGTTCAATACATAGATTAGAAGTTATTCTTGAGAATTTTAGAAAGATATCTGGACTTAGATTTAATACAAATAAAACTTTCATTTTGCCTCTAGGACCCTCTGTTAGCCTTACACACTCTTTCCCCTTTGGTAAACAAGCGGATATGGTTAAAATTTTAGGTATTACCTTCTCTTTAAATCCTCATGTTGCTGAAGAAATGAATTATAAAGAAATATTAAGTAAAATTAAAAAGTTATTAAATTGGTGGAAACAAAGAGATCTAACTTTGTTTGGAAAGATCCACCTGCTCAAAACATATGCATTTTCTAAATTAATTTATGTGAGCACTTTAACCCCAGTGCCTGAGTGGGCTTTTAAGGAAATTGAAGAAATATGTTTCGCTTTCTTATGGAGAGGAAAGGATAAAATAAAGAGAAATACATTATATTTGGATTATAAACAAGGGGGGGGGGGCTAAAAATGCTTAACTTTAAACTTTTTGTTATGGTACAGAGAGTAATGTGGGTCAAAAGACTGGTAAATGGTGACCAAAAAGTGAAATGGACAAAATATTTCAAATTTTTGCTAAGATCCTTAGGTGGTAATTTAATATTTTATTGTAATTTTACACTTGATATGATCAGTATAAAACTACCAAAGTACTACCAGGAAATGTTAAGTATTTGGTTTGATATAAATGTGTTCATTAAAAAGGACACAGGCAATAAAAGAAATGAAATTTTTTTCAATAACAGGTATATTCATAGCGAAGGAAAATCTTATTTTCATGAAAATACATTCTTAAAAAATACATATAAACTGCACCATATTGTTGATGAAGAAGGTGAACTTAAATCAGATACATATTTCAGATCTATGGGTCTAGATGAAGAGGAAATAACAGTAATTAATGAAATTTTCGCCCATACTCCTGCAGAATGGAAAGTTGAATTAAGAAAGGATACTTCAGTTGATGGTTTGAAGATTGAATGTATTTTCTTTAGGAATGTTTTCCAGTTTGAGTCGGTTTGTTCAAAACAATTGTATAGAGCATGTATTAAAAAGATCGCCGACACTCCGGTCAGTTTTTATAATCTAGAATCATCATATCACATGTCTGAAAAAGAAATTGAAAAGGTTTTTTATCGTCCCAGATTCTGCACATTAGATAATAAGTTAAGAGAATTCCAATTTAAATTATTATATGATATTATCTTTGTAAATCACCATCTATATAGGTTTAAACTCATACCGAGTAATGAATGTTCATTTTGCGGTAAAAATGAGGAAACTTACAGACATATATTTTATGAATGTGAAATGGTTAAAATATTATGGAAATCATGTAGCAATATATTAAATTTTCCGATTCTTAAAGACTTACACTGGAAGGATATCCATGTTGGATTAGAAGAGTCAGCAGAAAATAGACAACTAATAAATCATATCATTTTACTTATTAAATTTTTAATATATCACGGAAGGGGGAATCATAAATTACCAACTGCTGAAGAGGTACAAGTAAAGCTTATTAAAAGTAAAGAAGAAGAAAAAAAGATTGCAGTCGAGAGAAAAACATTAACACAACACTATAAAAAGTGGGAACATCCAAAAGCAATTAATGCTATTTAAACTTATAAGAAGGATGAGAAAGGGATGGCTTTCGCCCGGTTTGCACACGTGCGGGGGTGGCCGATCGGTGCCATTGTGAACTGCCCTTTTCTTTTCTTTTCTCCCTCCCCCTTTCCTTTTTTTTTTTGTTTTTTTGTTTTGTTTTTTGTGTGCTTGTTTGTTGTTGTTTTGCTTTGTGTGGGTATGTCTGTATGGGGGGGGGGGGAGATGTTTGGGTGTATGTGGGTGCGTGGAGAGTGGAAACACTCGATCCTTTCTTTTTATATCATAACTTCATTCAGTTTCATTAATCATTATGCAATGGGATATAGCTTTTTTGGTTTTGTCAATTTTTATTGGTTATGATTGGCTGATTTTATATTTTATGAATAAATTAATCGCCTGTAATGTGAATATGTCAATAATATGATTTCTGTACAATAATTTCTGTATTATGAATAATTATTTGTCTTATAAACTGTGTTTTGTTTGATGTA
>CM057157.1:27731086-27776276 GCA_029962745.1 Echinometra lucunter
ATAATATCAGTATCCCCATACCGAGCTACATGTATTACATTAAGAGAGTTCATCCGACACTAGACGTAGAATATTTAATCTTCACATCATTTCTGTTTCTTTCTATACAGAAATAGAAGTGTTCATAAACTGTGGGGCATTGAATCACATACATGCATGCACAGTCCCAGAATAGATTACTTTCTCACAGTCTGTTTTTTAAAGAAAATTATCAGCCTCAATTGTCATTACATGGACATACCAGAGTCCTAAAAGCACGCCTCCACATGCAAGGAACAAGATTAACGTGACCCCAAACAGCGCCCACGGCACGGACCCTCCAGAGCTGCTTCTGGCTATGCTACCATATGTTGATCTCTCCATGGATATGGTAGTCACTTTTTGAGTTGCCGTTTCTATACCTAGAATATAACGAAGCACAAAAGCACAGAGATATAAATATCAGTGCATGTTTACTCTCAGATAGAAAAAAGGCTTTCAATGTTCCAACATGAAGACGTGCCGTCTTTGACACTCACTACATGTGACAAATTCTGTGCATCATAAACGGAACAAACTACAGGAAGCACGCTCTAAGAAAAAAGTGCAATTTTGTACCCCTAATGCAACAATAGCAGCATCTTTTGGGGTTCAGTCTTGCATCCTACATGAAAAAGGTGCAAAGATGCACCCTTTGGTACTTGTTTGCACTCGGAAATGCCCATCTGCACCCTTAAAGTTGCAATTATACACCTTAGACATGTTAGAGGGTGCAGAAGTTTTTGCATCCAAAAGGGTGCAAATTCGCAGCTTCCCTAAAGGGTATGAAATGCAGCTCACTCACCCTGGTGCACAAGGAAAAAAAGGTTCAATTTTGCACCCTTCAAATGCAACACCAGGAGCTCCTTCATGGGTGCAAAATTGATCTTTTTTTTTTTCCTTATGTTTCATTAAGGGGGCAGTGAGCTACATTTTGCACCTTTAAGGGTGCAGGGTTATACCCCCTAGGGAAGGTGCAAGTTTGCAACCTTTTGGATGCAAAAATGTCTGCACCCTTTAGGGTGCATAATTGCAACTTTAAGGGTGCAGATGGGCATTTCCGCGTGCAAACAAGTACAAAATGGTGCATCTTTCCACCATTTTCGTGTAGGGTGCAAGACTGAACCCCCCCCCCCCCCCAAAAAAAAAAATGAATAAATAAATAAATAAATAAAGAAATAAAATAAAAAATAAAAATCCGCTATTGTTGCATTCTTGGTGCAAAATTGCACCTTCCTTTCTTTTAGAGTGCAAGAATAATGTAATGGGTAAATATTCGTTTAATTCCGTTCATCTTCCTTCCGGTCACCTTTGCTCATACCCAAGAAAATCCATGCCGAATATTTCAACTCAAAGTCTGTTAGAATCAAAATCGTCTCACTATCTGGCCCCTCAATTCAAATGATGTCTTAACTAGACAGAGAAACGGGCTTTCATTAAATACGTACACTGCAATGTTTTTATCACCAATACTTGACCAGGTTCAACGTCCATGGGTCTTCCGCTAAGATCATAAATATGTACAGGTGTGACACTGATCATGTACTCGACGTCTTGCTCCAAGCCAATCAGTAGATATCGCAGAACGTCTGTTGTAGTTGAGTCCTGCATGACGAAAGCAATTTTCGACCAATCAGAAGTCTTGCTTTTGAGTTTGATGTCATAGCCACCAATAGGACTCTCTCCAAAATCTCGATCAGGACTCCATGCACTCCATATGATTGCAATGGTATCGCAACCCGTGTAAACTGAAGATGGAGGTTCAGCCAGCCTCGGAGAAACTTGCAAAGAAATGGAAGAAAAGAAGGGTTATTAGCAGCCTGTAACGTTTAATGCTTTATAAGCAAGTTTTTTTTTTAAATAATCTTAACCGATTGTACCCTAACAATTTTCATGGAAGGCTTAGACGAAGATGATTTCCAAAATATCTTGAAATACTTTTGATTTTAAGGCTTACCGATTTGGCAGGTTGGCCCAGTCCATCCTGAAGAACACATGCCTGAGAAACACGTGCCCGTCACAGAATTACAATCTGAAGCTCCTTCTGAACAGTGGCAGGTCTTTGTGCACGAGTCAAAGCATCCTGTGTCTATTGGAGAAATGTGAAAAGGGGCTAGGGATTATCTTAGCTCTTTCTATAAGTCACACTCTACATCGTCGGCTTCCCGGAAAAAGGCCACTAAACCGCACGTGCGCTAAATATACGTTTTCGAGAAAAACGCAAATGAAGTTTTGACCTTATTTTGAGCTTTTAGCAGCTAATGTATGATTTTTACGTCCTATCTCTCAAAATTTCTGACAGAACAAGATTTTTTTCTTCAATGATATTTTGTGCTTTTATTAAAAACACTCTAAAAGTTTTCTAATCATTAGCATTTTATCCTTAACGGCTTTCTTCCGGGAACAAAAATGCGCGATTACGTTAATCCAGTTCCCGGAAAAAGGCGCTTGCTAATCGGTCAATGCGCGAAAGCACGTTGAGCGAAGAATTAGTGTCTTTCTTCCGGGAACAAAATACGCGCTATGGTTCCCAGAAAAAGGACGCTATTGCGAATCAGTCTATGTGCGTAAGCACGTTGAGTGAGGAGGAATTTACGTGCTCGCGTAATTGTGTTTTTTGGCTTATTACGTCATAAT
Source organism: Echinometra lucunter (assembly GCA_029962745.1). Lineage (NCBI taxonomy): Eukaryota > Metazoa > Echinodermata > Echinoidea > Camarodonta > Echinometridae > Echinometra > Echinometra lucunter. The sequence continues at coordinate 27,733,742 of CM057157.1, forward strand.
GACGTCAAATTGAGGTTCGAGAATGGTACGAGAAGAAAGCTTATGACATACGTTTTCCATTTCTGCAATAAAGAAAATGGCGGGAAAATTGAGAAAAGGTCGATAACGGCCTTTTTCCGGAAAGCCGACGACATGCTATACGTGAAAATGGGATAATAGTTTAATATCGCATATACAGACCTTATATATATTATACATATCGTTAAAACGATGTTTGGTACTGCAAAATCGGAAAATAGCATTGAACACACACATAATTAAGCTTGTCGCCACGCACTCATCAGAGTAAATCGCATCAATTAACAGAAAACCGATCATCAAAGTGCAATTCAGAGATCCAGATTTTTTTTTTTTTTTTTTTTTAGCTGGCTTTGAGTTGTTAATACTAATGTTAATACTAATGTTGGCTACTCAATTTGCGAAAAGCTTTTGTTAGTGGATCTGGAGTTTGAAAATAGTGGGTGCTCTTGACCGAGCAACGCAGATATGGGCCTACGATGCCTTTGTTTTATGCGAGATACCGCCGATTACATTTAAGCATCTCAGCGACACCTTCGGCACCACTGCCTTTGGCAAGCAAGAGGATACCAACTTACAGAAATCACAGGTGTTCCTTGATGGCTGGGTTACATACCCCACGGCACACACCCCACCTGAGTCGATGCAGTAACCTGTATTTACATCACACGATGTATAGTCAGGGCAATGACACACCTCACCGCAGTATTCACCATAGAATCCATTAGGACAAACTTCAGGAACTTTATGAATGAAAAGGAAGGATGGATAATGGCTTTAACAACAGGATGCAATTTCCTGAGCAAGAACGCTTTAAGTATTTCCACAACAAACTCAAAGTCATGCTGGAAATCATGCATCGAGTCATTGCAGTCAACATACATCTGACAAGACCGACAGTTTCTAAGGTTCACAAAACCGACAGCCCATGACCACCTCCCCCCCCCCCCCCCCAAAAAAAAAAAAAAAACTTAAAAGGAAGATTGCAGACCTTCGGTCTCGTTTATCTGAAGAGTGACTGCAACACCAACATTGTCTGTCTTGCTATCGGTCTAATGAACCCTTTGAAAACCCGTGTAAGAAAGCCGACGACACCAACATTGTCAGTCTTCAATGGCCTTTCGGTCTCTCGGGCTGAAGCTAGAAATCTTACCTTGGCAACTGGGACCAGACCAGCCGTCAGCACAGTTCCCCGGACATTCTCCGCTGAAGATGTCACACGATGACCCTCCAGAGCAGTGGCAATCCTGCAGACAGTCAACACCGTAATGACCTGCTTCACAGGCTGTTGAGAAAGCAAGCAAATTTAAATTGCTTTTTCTAAGCTGTACTTTCATCATTTTCGTGAAAATTTTAAGAAATTACATATTCCGGCACATAGCTGTTTGAATCCGATGATATTCGGGTCACTTACTTCCCAAATCTAAATATTCGGATACCTCAACGTCCATGTTATTCGAGGTGATATTTGCACGAATATTTGAAATTAACACCCCCCCCCCCTAACTTGTTTCCCAATGCTACTATCAGATTTACATTAGTAAGAAAATGAAAATAAATCATTAAGTTTGGGAACAGTTTTGCAAATGTCCCTTCTTGATATATGTTTGGTTTCAAGAAATGGGCAACACAACATTATAGTAGGTCTGCAAGCATTTATGATAGGAAATTGTTATTTGTAGCCTTGAGTTTATATTGTTCAACCCATTAAAGAATGGGAAACTGAGACTTACTCTCGTTACAATAGATTCCAGTATATCCAGCAAGACAGTTGCATCCATAAGGATCAGGCCTGCAGATCTGACTTCCTGCGCAAGTCACGTTCAATCCTTCATCGAGACCGCACATGATATCACAATCTGAACCGAACTGATGCTCGCCACATGCTTCAGGTAAAAAAAATAAACAAACGAAAAAAAAGACAATCTAATTTCTGACAGGCTTGAATTTGAGCATGTCTCTGGAGAGACTTTCCTTTGCACTGCCATGAAGCACGGGATAGAAATACATAAACTGGACAGCAAACTTTGGATTATAACAGAACTCATACTCTTAAAGAGATTGCTATGATTTGCAGGATAACTATTTCCATTACATTATTTACCGTACCTTTTAAACAGTTCTTTCCGGTGAATCCGGGCGGGCATATACACGATCCAGATCGATCGTGGCAGATCCCTCCATTGTAGCAAGGGTCACAGACGCCTAGACAAGATGGTGGACCCCATCGTTCTGAAGGACAGTCTAGGAACAGGGCGGTGAACGCAGTGAAGAAGAAAGATGACCATAGCACACATGGTTAAAAACTATACAGACCATTCCACTGGACATACAATCGAGGTAGGGTACATATTACGGTTTGACTTTTTTGACGCTAAAATTATAGATATATTTCTTACGCTAAAATCATAGATATAATTCATGACATTGATGATCACGTGGGTCGTGGGATGGTAACCGTGACAACGACTCGTTTGTTATTGCTCACCATAAGTTTTTCAAACGATGATCAACGCGTACAATAATATTAAACTTAAGAAAGTAGGCCTTCCTTACGACTTGCAAGTCAATCGCTCATGACTGCAGCCTTTAACTGCTGTAGTCTGCAACAAACGTGGCATGATGGGACTAATGGTCATGCGTCATGAATTCGCCTACTTTTGCGTTACGTGGTGATTCTACCTTTAGTAGATTACTTCTAATTTTGAAAAATGATATCTCATTAATTATATTAACCCTGTGATAGCAAAATATTTTCTGAACGGGAATTACATGGAGAATCTAGATGTGCACTAAAAAAAAATCAGCGAAACTTTTGCCAAAAAATATACATATTTGTGAGCCACTGTATATTAAGTGTTTTATAATGTATTTGTGACAGCCGTGCTTATTTTTCAATCATAAGATAGTAAAGCTGAGTATAATAGCTTTAATCTGGAACCAGAAGTGAAGCCATATTGCAAGTTTGACCAAATATTGAAATTTTCCCAAACCATTCAAGTTCTGTATTGACTTTGTACCGGCAGTGCCACTTTTGACCTGAAATTCCTGGTATTTCAGTTTTTAACCCTACCATGAAAAGCCAAACTCACTTTTCAATCATAAAACAGTAAAGAGGAGTATATTAGCTTTAATTTGCTACAAGATAAAAAAAAAAAAAAAAAAAAAAAATCAAATTCTTTTTTTTTTTAAATGCACTAAAAACTGAATTTTCCCATTCATTTGCACACGCTGCGCCGCTTCCGGTGTGATAGTCGATGTGTTCCGGGTTCCGCAGGAACGAAACGGCTAGTCGATTCGTTCCCCGGAACCAAACGACTAGCTGATTCGTTCCTGCGGAACCAGACGTCTGATACTACTTTTGGCTGATACGTTACGAAAGCCGCCGTTTGGTTCCGACATTATCCAAGAGTTTCGGGGTACATTTCAGAGGCCACCGAACGTTGTTAGAGGGAGAGGGGAGCTGACACCCAAACAGGCGAAATCCAGATCCTGCAGATAGGGCCCTAGCGGGGGTTCAGGGGCGGAACCCAACCCCCCCCCCCCCCATCCCCGAACCCTTGGTTTTTTCTGATTTTGAAAGTCTATTTCTAAATTTACAATTTTTATGATTTTTTAAAACTACTGAAGTTTTATTTTTTGGGCCGAAAGTGTGGGGGGACCCGCCAGCCCCCCCCCCCCTTCCGCTTCCGCTGCCCCTGAATTTTGATTATTAATATTATCGAGAGTATTATTACACATTGTCTGTCAGACGGTCACTCAAGTCTTTGTAAATGCAGTTTACATTGAATAGGTTTGAATAACAGTCATTAAAAGTTCTGATCTATATGTTCCGGATATTATGATAGTGTCTGAAAAGAAGTTAACAAAATGTTTATATTTCTATTTTGAGAAGTCTTATTCTCAATACGTTATCCTAAAGCATATGCACTGTGAAAAAATGGGCAAATGTTTTGCCCATTTTTTGCAAAGTTTTGCTCAAGATTATGCATTTCCCAACATATTGGCTTTTGCCTTTGAGTAGCTTTCTATATTGCTCGGTTGTTGGTCAAATCTTTTTACCCAACTTTTTTTTTTTTTTTACCAACGTCAACTTACCCATTTTTTGGTCGCATTGTGGTTGTAAAATAATATCCAGCATCAAAGAAAATACTAGTATAGCCTCTAATAAAATTCTCCCTGAAAAACAGTGGTGTAATTATTCAAAATAATTTGAGGGGGCAGAACATGACATATGAAGCACATTTCTGAAAAGTTGCCAGCTAGCGAAGAGAGCAATCCAAAAATCGACTTGTTTAATGAAAATGTTATTTCGTCATGCAAAGATCAGGACGTGATATCCGGGAGGTAATTTAATTTGATCCCCTTTTCCTTTTTTTTTTTATTCATTTTTTTTTTTGAGGGGGGCTATTGCCCCCAAGCCCGATTAACAGTATGCCGGTGCTGAAAAGATAATAGCACCTAGCATACTTTTTTTCTTGTGTATAACAATTAAATGTCTGTGCTATATCAATGTTGAATTCCCGATGAGCAGATGTGGTGATTTCTAATGAATTACATGCAGCTTTTAAGAGGAGCAAACAATTATATTTGACGCACACTTTTACAGTGGCATACTCTGAGTGACACTTAAATGTTTTCTTTTTTTTTCAAATTAGGACAAAATATCATTTGAAAAAATCCTTGAAAATACAACAACAACCTTAACAACGTAAGGCTCATGCTGTTTGTCATGATCCCTTCTTATCAGAGCCCAAATGATAATCGTGTGCTTGTTGTTGTTGTTGTTATAGTTTATTGTTTTGATTTGTTCAGTGTTTAGAAATTGCATTGAAAAAGTTTGTGCCTACTAGCGGAAGGGCGGAAACCACAAGTTCAAATCATTAATGCAAACTAAGCAACATTAATCCCGGGCATTAATCTGCAAAATATACTTCGCGTACTCAGATGAACCTCAAAAGAAAATAACGGAATTACCTAAAGGGATTAGTTACATCTTATCAACTTATCGGGAAAAAAGTACGATTGCAGTAAAGTGGAAACTAATTTTCAATTTTATCTTGAAAATGTTACATAATACATGCACCTTTCAACTACTGCCACATAGATACATTATACGAAATTATGCCACTTATCGTTTTCTTCATAAAATAAATCAGAAGTTAAACCAATGGACATGGTTTCGAATATAACCCCTGCAATATACCCACAGGTTAATACAATTCCTTGACATATTATTATCCCTATTTACCCTATTTAACTTAACCCCCCCCCCCCATGAATATTAGAAAATTTAACTTTCAAAGAAGTTTTGGGCTTACTTATTTCGTGAAACTGCACAATACTTTCGAAATTGCCCATAGTCTCTGCGCAGAAAGTCATGAAAAAAAAAAAAAAAAACTCTGGAAATGTCCTTTATGTGACACTTTTTACCGTAATTCACAATAATTAATTTTTGTCTTTTTTAATAAATGACCCGATCTTCCAGCCCTTCGATCTAAGTAACGCACTGATCTGTACATAAAGATATATTTTTTTTAAAGTATTAAAAAACTCAAAATCCTTGTATTGTGTCCTAATAATTTCATCATCTCATCTCATTTCAGTCCACATCATCATCATCATCCTTTTCCCACACTCTGCCTGTATGTTTCCACACTCTCTGTTTGTTTTCAGTCTGACATACTAATCTCCTCCCCTGCTGCGTCACTCAGATGGCAGCGAGCACCAGACATGTTATGTAACTGGTAGTCTGGAATGTAGATGTACCTGTATACGTGAGTTGTTGTGCTGGAATAAACTTACTAGCAATTAGATTCTACATCGATGCAGTCATGAGCAGTGGCGTAGCTAGGATTTCATTGGGGGGGGCGGTAGTAAGCACGCGAAGTGTGCGAATCACCTAGGGGGAGGGTGCAGGGAGGGGGGACTTAAGGAAGCTCCGACGTTGCTTTGTCGTTGTTCCTTGTCTGCTCCCGCTTTTCTTACATTCTCTTACCTTTTTTCTCATCTCACTCACGCTTTTTCTTTCTTTTTCACTCTTTTTTTGATGAGGGGAAAGAATCGTCAGAATTGTATTTTGACACTTATAACATTTAGGGAGTCATTGGGCCCCTTTGCAGAAAAAGCCACCATTGTTCGAAAAAAATCATGGATACTACTAGAATCCATGAAAATATGTAGGCTGTTATTTTAGCAAACACAGAAAATATTACGGTGTGAAAAAGATTAAAAATTCATGTGTAAATGGACCCCTGAACAGAAAGGATCCCTTTCCCCTTCCTTTTTAGTAAAAAAAACAGAAAACAAAACAAAGAGGAAGGCGAAAAAAAATCAGGGTTTGATATTTCAAAAGCAAAGAATATATATTGTACATTTAACCATAAAGACTCCTTCCAGGTCAGCCCGAAAAGCATGGAGGCTTCGTTTATAATCAACCCTTCAGCTGACTTAAAAGTAGGGAAATTCAAGTTGGTGAATTTAGAATGAACAATTGATCAAAAAGGGGGGGGGGGGGGGGGATGGTGAGAGAATTTGGAACCGAATCGGATGACCAGCCTCCGATACATTCATGCATTAATTAATATATAGACACATAAAACAAACTGAAATAAGAGTATGAAGAAGGATTCTAGAATTACCAATATAACAGCTGACGCGGAAGCCAATTTGATAATCAAAAATAGGAACGAATGAATAAGAGAATAACTTTATAGACAGAATAGAGTTATCGGAATACGAATCCCATTCCTCGCCGAGCGCCCCCCCCCCCCTCCACAAGCATACGCTTTGGCATCCATAACTTCACACAACTGACCTTATTCCCTTCCCCCACCCCCCTCTCCTTATGAACAGGAATCAGTGTATTTCTACCATATCTATTTCTACGTGTATACCAAATTCTGAAATAGGCAACGTGTGGCTGATTTGGGGGAGTTTGATTGGCTCCAAAATGTGACCAGAAGAGTACACTTTTCTTTAGGGGGGGTACCATGACGTGATACGTTAGCACAATAGAGATTCGAATCGCCTTCGCAGCTAAATCCTTCGTCGAATGGTCGAAAGGAACAAATCGCCTGGTCGGAACCAATCGCCTATGACGATCGCATTTAGTCGACCAAAGCGGATCTAATCGGCGGGTAAATATTCAGCCGATTGGTTCCGGAGGATCCAATCGACTGCCCGGAACAAATCGACTATGACACGGCACCAACCCTCGCCTCCAAAATTTAAAATACTGTAACTCAAGTTATATATTACCGATACCTGCGAATCTTAGCAGGCAAATAGTTTGAAGGTACAAAATGTAACAGCACCACCTTTTTTGAGGGGCGAGTTCTTGACACATGACTTACTATGTTTAGTTGACAGTAGTAAAATTCATTGTTTACATGCTAGTAAATGGGTTAGAGAAACAGCACAGCAAATTAGTCTTACCAGCAATGATCATCCTTATCAGACTGTCAGGACCCTCAAAATAATAACAGTTATTCAAACAGGTGGCATATATTCCTTCATGTTCTTCTCTCACTGAATCAATATCATAACTGTAGCCATCATAGATATAATAGCCGCGATAGCCCCCAGACTGGAAGAAATACCATGGTATACCAATTCTTGAAGTAACACTCAACGTGATGTCCGTCCCTGGGTACGCAGACACAGTGAACCTCCCATTGCTTGGCAGAAATTTTCCTACAAAGTCATATTGAAGATGAAATCCTCTTTGAAAACTAAAACACAATGAACCATAATTACGTATTCATTTATTCATGTAATACTCAATTCATGAGTCCGAGTGTAATAAAGCACTGAACAAGGGTGTTGATGCTTCAGTGAACTTATGTCTCTAATTTTGGTGATTTTTGTTTTGTTTTGTTTTCCTTTTCTTTTTTCTTTCCCTTTCTTTTAATCTCTCTTTCTATAATTAGTTTCAAAGCACTGTTTTAAGACAGTGAAGAGGTACGTTTCAAAACATGATTTTTTAGAATAGGGTATCGGCCCTCAATCGCACCGTCATTTGTAACCAAGTTTATATGACATCATAACACAATCCTGGTTTACCTGAAGTTCTGCTTGTGCTTCTGCTTTACTGTATTATATTTCATTATATTTCATTTGAAATTTCAGTACTTTTACACATTTATAATTATTGACTCATTTATCATATCATAAGTCATTACTCATGATACGTTTTTGAATAGTCATGTCTTCTCTTTGTATCAGTTTTGTGAACTATTCTAACTCAGTGTTTTATTAGTTTTTGTCATGCTCTTCTGAGTGATTGTACCTTCTATTTATAATTGTTTTAAAATAAAAGTAAATTTCTGAGGCAGTCGAATGACGAAAACTTCAAATACTCGAGTATCCTGCCTTCTGTGTGAATTCATCGCGTTATGCAGGGGCGACGCTATCTTTCAAGAGATTTAAAAGAGAAGAAGAATAAGAAGAAGAAGAAGAAGAAGAAGAAGAAGGAAAAGAAAATGAAGAAGAAGAGGAGGAAGAAAAAGAAGAAAGAGTATTGGAGGAGGGAGGACAAGATCATGCAGCTATATAATACCCATATTTGTTCAATTAAAGAGTAAATAAACTCGTCCTTGGACCAATATTAACCCAGGAAAAAAAATCAAAACTATCTTGCCAACCTATAAAAAAATAAAAACCTTGGCGCCGCCCCTGCCGCTTTAAGCATATAAATACATATTTATAACACACACACACACACACACACACCAATATGTATATGCAGCAATGGAAATGCACACCTGAAAAACTACTTGAAATTAGAACACTTTCAGTGCTATCACTCCAAAAATTTTACGAACAAAATGCTAAAGTAGGCGGCAACGCATGGCTGTGGTAGTAGGATCCAGCAGAAAACGCGTAAAACACTGTATTACCACATGAAGTGTTCTAACTTCAAGTAGTTTTTCAGGTGTGTATTTCCATTGCTGCATATATATTTATGAATGTATGTGTGTGTGCGTGTGTGAGTGTGTGTGTATATGTATGTATATATATATATATATATATATATATATACACTGTGTACATGCAGCAATGGAAATACACACCTGAAAAACCACTTGAAGTAATAGAACACTTCAAGGTTTTTATGCGACTTTTACAAACAAAATACTGGTAGGTGGAAATGCATGGTTGGTGTAGTAGGATCCATGCTGCCTGTTAATGGATTATAACCAGGCCTATTGTTCTTCGATAATCTGTTCAACTTCCTGGTTACCTCGTGTCATGAAGCTTCTCTCTGTTTTCATTTCCGCTGATTAATGATCATGTCTAATTGACAAAATTATCAAAGTTTAATTGTAAATAATCGCTCTACTGGATAAGTGAGAGGTGGGGTCGCAAATAAGAAACAGCTACTGCATTTGGCATAGCAAAATACGATGTGTGATCAAGAGCAAGAGCTGATTTTCGTAAAGTATGAAGTAGATCTAGATTATGCAGTGTGCAGCAAAGAATATTTATTACGAAGAACCCTCAGTAGCGAAATAAAGCACGCATACGTATAGTAGTACATGTCAATCGGGGAAAGCCTTTAGCCTTTATCAAGATGGCCCAGAGAAAAAGAGATCATAGCCTTTATGTAGGCGTTTGTATTTCTTATCCTTTATTTTGGTAAGGAGCCTAAGAGGTGAGGGGCATAACATAATCAATATTGATACTGTCCTGTAATAAAATAGAACTTATGTCCACCAGCAGATATGATCAACTTTAACTGCAACAGGCAAGAGAGCAAGGTTGAGAATCAGAAGGGCCAGAGCTAATATGTTATACAGGAGAGATTGCTGTGAAATTCTATAATGGGGGGGGGGGGGGTGAACGCGTTTCCTGATATCAAGCTCTATATGAACAAATGTTGGGATATCTGACAGTAATATCATGAAATTCTGAAATTAAATTAACAAACAGGAGATCTTTACGTTTTTCTCTTAATCGGAATATTTTATATGATAATGTATCACAATTTATGCAAATTACAAACCTATAAAATACAGGCCCTATTACGTTTAAAGTCCATAGAGACAGGTGAAAGGGCTTTAAAAATTAGATTGCGTGTGAGCAATATAAAGATTATTAAAAAATTCTCTTAACTTGGTGGACTAGCATGGCTGACCCCCCCCCCCCCCCCTAATATATATATATTAAAAAAGATCATCAGGTACCATAATTTGAGTTTTTGGACAAGCAAGGAAAAAAGGTTTGTCATTTTCCTTCTGTGCCGGGGGTGCACATTTTCTTTCACTCGATGTGTGAAATCAGACATCAGTTTTGGTGGCTGCTGGCATGTAGGCCTAGGGGCACGGGGATTCTCGGATACGCATCCAATGGAAATAATTGAAAGTGAGGTTTTCTTACTGTATTCTTCTTTAGCAATCTGAGGAGTCAGGCGATCGAGAAAGAAAAAAAGAAGAAAAAAAACACGGTATGCCTAGTATTAGGTGCAACAAGGCCTACACTTATGAAAGAAGGAAAACGAAAAGGTCCAGCCTCTATATCATTTTTAATCAAATACTATTTAACCTTCTATAACAATATCAGCTGAAGATGTATTTACTGCTGAATCCTCAATTCTGTTTTTAAAAAGTAGGCTTATCACATTTACCTCCCTCCCCCATCAGCTCCCTGTCTTTTTCTCCCTTCCCTCTCCCTCTCAAAGAGTTTCATTTTCCTGTTATTTTTTCATACTCTCTATTCTAAAAACTGATCAGAAAAACTAACTTAATTAAATACAAATGAGGCACAATAAAACAGTTTTTCTGATCAATTCTAAATTTAACCCGTTCACTTTTTACCTCCTAGGGCCCTCGCTCTAGCAGACCACGCGTCGTGTCTCACGTGACTATGCACGTGACACATGATACAGAGAAAATACACAGTCACACAACGCAATCGATAACAACAAACGGTTTCGCGTGTAGTATTACAAATGGTCAAAAGCATGCACATTCCCGTTGATTTATGGAGGGTCTTATGGACTCGTCGTGGCTCGATTATATATTTTCAGAGTTTGAAATTTCATGTGAATCACCTTTTTCCACTGATACGAATAAATGCTAGGGGAATAAATTCAATTTCAAACTCCCTGTTTTTGTGTATTACCCCATGGAAGCTTGAAGGCCAAAAGCATGCATATTCCCTGCGATTTATGGGAGGTTTAAAAAAAATTGAGCCTTCAATTAACTTATTCAAAAGCCCAAATTGCATACAGTTCACTTTTTTTATATCTGCAAACAAAAACTATAGGGATTATAATCATCCGAAAATTGCTTGTTTTGCGTTTAAATCTATGGCGGGCGAGGCTTTCTTATTTTTTTATAATTTTTTAATTTTTGGTCAAAAGCATGCATATTCCCAGGGATTTATGGAGGTTTACTGGACTCATCGAGCCTCAATTATATATTTTCAGAGCTTGAAATTTCATGTAAATCACTTCTTTCTTAAAATTGAATAAAAGCTATGGGAATTAAAATCATTTCAAAATCCTTGTCTCACGTGACTATGCACGTGACACATGATACAGAGAAAATACACAGTCACACAACACCATCGATAATAACAAACGGTTTGGCGTGTAGTATTACAAAATGGTCAAAAGCATGCACATTCCCGGGGATTTATGGAGGGTCCAATGGACTCGTCGAGGCTCGATTATATATTTTCAGAGTTTGAAATTTCATGTGCATCACCTTTTCCATTGATATGAATAGATGCTATGGGAATAAATTCAATTTCAAACTCCCTGTTTTTGTGTATTACCCCATGGCAGCTTGAAGGCCAAAAGCATGCATATTCCCTGGGATTTATGGGAGGCTCAAAAAAAACTGAGCCTTCAATTAACTTATTCAAAAGCCCAAATTGCATACAGTTCACATTTTTTATATCTGCAACTAAAAACTATAAGGATTATAATCATCCGAAAATTGCTTCTTTTGCGTTTAAACCTATGGCGGTCGAGGTTTTCTTATTTTTTTTTATAATTTTTTAATTTTTGGTCAAAAGCATGCATATTCCCGGGGATTTATGGGGGTTTACTGGACTCATCGAGCCTCAATTATATATTTTCAGAGCTTGAAATTTCATGTAAATCACTTCTTTCTTAAATTTGAATGAAAGCTACGGGAATTAAAATCATTTCAAAATCCCTGTCTCACGTGACTATGCACGTGACACATGATACAGAGAAAATACGCAGTCACACAACACTATCGATAATAACAAACGGTTTGGCGTGTAGTATTACAAAATGGTCAAAAGCATGCATATTTCCGGGGATTTATGGACATTTATGGACATGTCGAGGCTCGATTATATATTTTCACAGTTAGAAATTTCACGTGCATCACCTTTTCCATTGATATGAATAAATGCTAGGGGAATAAATTCAATTTTAAATTCCCTGTTTTTGTGTATTACCCCATGACAGCTTGAAGGCCAAAAGCATGCATATTCCCTGGGATTTATGGAGGTTTAAAAAAAAAATTGAACCTTCAATTATCTTATTCAAAAGCCAAAATTGCATAAAGTTCACATTTTTTATATCTGCAACTAAAAACTACAGGGATTATAATCATCCGAAAATTGCTTGTTCTGCGTTTAAACCTATGGCGGGCGAGACTTTTTTATTTTATTTTATTTATTTATTTGTGTTTTTTTTTGTGGTCAAAAGCATGCATATTCCCGGGGATTTATGGAGGTTTACTGGACTCATCGAGCCTCAATTATATATTGTCAGAGCTTGAAATTTCATTTAAATCACTTCTTTCTTAAATTTGAATAAAGGTATGGGAATTAAAATCATTTCAAAATCCCTGTCTCACGTGACTATGCACGTGACACATGATACAGAGAAAATACACAGTCACACAACACTATCGATAATAACAAACGGTTTGGCGTGTAGTATTACAAAATGGTCAAAAGAATGCATATCCACGGGGATTTATGGAGGGTCCAATGGACTTGTCGAGGCTCGATTATATATTTCAGAGTTGGAAATGTCATGTGCATCACCTTTTCCATTGATATGAATAAATGCTAGGGGAATAAATTCAATTTCAAATTCCCTGTTTTTGTGTATTACCCCATGGCAGCTTGAAGGCCAAAAGCATGCATATTCCCTGGGATTTATGGAGGTTTCAAAAAAAAATTGAGCCTACCATTAACTTATTCTAAAGCCCAAATTTCATGCAGTTCACATTTTTTATATCTGCAAACAAAAACTATAGGGATTATAATCATCCGAAAATTGCTTGTTTTGCGTTTAAACCTATGGCGGGCGAGGCTTTCTTTTTTCTTTTTTTTTTTGAAAGCATGCATATTCCCTGGGATTTATGGAGGTTTAAAAAAAACTTGAGCCTTCAATTAACTTATTCAAAAGCCCAAATTGCATACAGTTCACATTTTTTATATCTGCAAATAAAAACTATAGGGATTATATTCATCCGAAAATTGCTTGTTTTGCGTTTAAACCTATGGCGGGCGAGGCTTTTTTTATTTTTTTTAATTTTTTTTTTTTTTTTTTGGGGGGGGGGGGGTCAAAAGCATGCATATTCCCGGTTATTTATGGAGGCTTACTGGACTCATCGAGCCTCAATTATATATTTTCAGAGCTTGAAATTTCATGTAAATCACTTCTTTGTTAAATTTGAATGAAAGCTATGTGAATTAAAATAATTTCAAAATCCCTGTCTCACGTGACTATGCATGTGACACATGATACAGAGAAAATACACAGTCACACAACACTATCGATAATAACAAACGGTTTGGCGTGTAGTATTACAAAATGGTCAAAAGCATACATATCCACGGGGATTTACGGAGGGTTTAATGGACTCGTCGAGGCTCGATAATATATTTTCAGAGTGGGAAGTTTCATGTGAATCACCTTTTCCATTGATATGAATAAATGCTAGGGGAATAAATTCAATTTCAAATTCCCTGTTTTTGTGTATTATCCCATGGCAGCTTGAAGGCCAAAAGCATGTATATTCCCTGGGATTTATGGGAGGCTCAAAAAAAAACTGAGCCTTCAATTAACTTATTCAAAAGCCCAAATTGCATACAGTTCACATTTTTTATATCTGCAACTAAAAACTATAAGGATTATACTCATCCGAAAATTGCTTGTTTTGCGTTTAAGCCTATGGCGGGCGAGGCTTTCTTATTTTTTTTATAATTTTTTAATTTTTGGTCAAAAGCATGCATATTCCCGGGGATTTATGGGGGTTTACTGGACTCATCGAGCCTCAATTATATATTTTCAGAGCTTGAAATTTCATGTAAATCACTTCTTTCTTAAATTTGAATGAAAGCTACGGGAATTAAAATCATTTCAAAATCCCTGTCTCACGTGACTATGCACGTGACACATGATACAGAGAAAATACACAGTCACACAACACCATCGATAATAACAAACGGTTTGGCGTGTAGTATTACAAAATGGTCAAAAGCATGCATATTTCCGGGGATTTATGGAGGGTCCAATGGACATGTCGAGGCTCGATTATATATTTTCACAGTTGGAAATTTCATGTGCATCACCTTTTCCATTGATATGAATAAATGCTAGGGGAATAAATTCAATTTCAAATTCCCTGTTTTTTGTGTATTACCCCATGGCAGCTCGAAGGCCAAAAGCATGCATATTCCCTGGGATTTATGGAGGTTTCAAAAAAAAAATTGAGCCTTCCAGTAACTTATTCTAAAGCCCAAATTGCATACAGTTCACATTTTTTATATCTGCAAACAAAAACTATAGGGATTATAATCATCCGAAAATTGCTTGTTTTGCGTTTAAACCTATGGCGGGCGAGGCTTTCTTTTTTCTTTTTTTTTTAAAAGCATGCATATTCCCTGGGATTTATGGAGGTTTACTGGACTCATCGAGCCTCAATTATATATTTTCAGAGCTTGAAATTTCATGTAAATCACTTCTTTCTTAAATTTGAATAAAGGTATGGGAATTAAAATCATTTCAAAATCCCTGTCTCACGTGACTATGCACATGACACATGATACAGAGAAAATACACAGTCACACAACACTATCGATAATAACAAACGGTTTGGCGTGTAGTATTACAAAATGGTCAAAAGCATGCATATCCACGGGGATTTATGGAGGGTCCAATGGACTTGTCGAGGCTCGATTATATATTTTCAGAGTTGGAAATTTCATGTGCATCACCTTTTCCATTGATATGAATAGATGCTAGGGGAATAAATTCAATTTCAAATTCCCTGTTTTTGTGTATTACCCCATGGCAGCTTGAAGGCCAAAAGCATGCATATTCCCTGGGATTTATGGAGGTTTCAAAAAAAAAATTGAGCCTTCCATTAACTTATTCTAAAGCCCAAATTGCATACAGTTCACATTTTTTATATCTGCAAACAAAAACTATAGGGATTATAATCATCCGAAAATTGCTTGTTTTGCGTTTAAACCTATGGCGGGCGAGGCTTTCTTTTTTCTTTTTTTTTTTTAAAGCATGCATATTCCCTGGGAATTATGGAGGTTTAAAAAAAACTTGAGCCTTCAATTAACTTATTCAAAAGCCCAAATTGCATACAGTTCACATTTTTTATATCTGCAAATAAAAGCTATAGGGATTATATTCATCCGAAAATTGCTTGTTTTGCGTTTAAACCTATGGCGGGCGAGGCTTTTTTATTTTTTTTATCTTTTTTATTTTTTGGTCAAAAGCATGCATATTCCCGGGGACTTATGGGGGTTTACTGGACTCATCGAGCCTCAATTATATATTGTCAGAGCTTGAAATTTCATGTAAATCACTTCTTTCTTAAATTTAATAAAAGCTATGGGAATTAAAAAATCATTTCAAAATCCCTGTCTCACGTGACTATGCACGTGACACATGATACAGCAAAAATACACAGTCACACAACACTATCGATAATAACAAACGGTTTCGCGTGTAGTATTACAAAATGGTCAAAAGCATGCATATCCACGGGGATTTATGGAGGGTCCAGTGGACTCGGCGAGGCTCGATTGTATATTTTCAGAGTGGGAAATTTCATGTGCATCACCTTTTCCATTGATATGAATAAATGCTAGGAGAATGAATTCAATTTCAAATTCCCTGTTTTTGTGTATTACCCCATGGCAGCTTGAAGGCCAAAAGCATGCATATTCCCTGGGATTTATGGGAGGTTAAAAAAAAAAAACTGAGCCTTCAATTACCTTATTCAAAAGCCCAAATTGCATACAGTTCACATTTTTTATATCTGCAAATAAAAACTATAGGGATAGTAGGCATCCGAAAATTCCTTGCTTTGCGTTTGAACCTATGGCGGGCGAGGCTTTTTAACTTTTTTATAATTTTTTTTATTTTTGGTCAAAAGCATGCATATTCCCGGGGATTTATGGAAATTTACTGGACTCATCGAGCCTCAATTACATATTTTCAGAGCTTGAAATTTCATGTAAATCACTTCTTTCTTAAATTTGAATAAAAGTTATGGGAATTAAAATCATTTCAAATCACTGTCTCACGTGACTATGCACGTGACACATGATACAGCAAAAATGCACAGTCACACAACGCCATCGATAACAACAAACGGTTTCCCGTGTAGTATTACAAAATGGTCAAAAGCATGCATATTCCCGGGGATTTATGGAGGGTCCAATAAACTCGTCGAGGCTCGATTATATATTTTCAGAGTTGGAAATGTCATGTGCATCACCTTTTCCATTGATATGAATAAATTCTAGGGGAATGAATTCAATTTCAAATTCCCTGTTTTTGTGTATTACCCCATGGAAGCTTGAAGGCCAAAAGCATGCATATTCCCTGGGATTTATGGGAGGTTTAAAAAAAATTGAGCCTTCAATTAACTTATTCAAAAGCCCAAGTTGCATACAGTTCACATTTTTTATATCTGCAAATAAAAACTATAGGGATTATAGGCATCCGAAAATTGCTTGTTTTGCGTTTTATTTTATTTCATTTTATTTTATTTATTTATTTTTTTTTTTTGTGGTCAAAAGCATGCATATTCCCGGGGATTTATGGAGGTTTACTGGACTCATCGAGCCTCAATTATATATTTTCAGAGCTTGAAATTTCATGTAAATCACTTCTTTCTTAAATTTTAATAAAAGCTATGGGAATTAAAATCATTTCAAAATCCCTGTCTCACGTGACTATGCACGTGACACATGATACAGCAAAAATACACAGTCACACAACGCCATCGATAACAACAAACGGTTTCGCGTGTAGTATTACAAAATGTTTGTTATTTTCTGAAGATATTGGTATGATGAAATCAGCAAAATAGCAACAGATATCATGTATTTTTTAATATGGTAAGTTTATAAATGTATTATTAAGACTACAAAGTTTGCAGCTTATGAATGTATGAAATTTCTTTTTTATTGAAAGACGGTAATGGAAGAAAGAAGCAAGGTGAAGCTGCTTGTCACCATTCTTTCCCTTTTCTTTATGGACTGTATTAAGGAATGTGTTTTTTTTCCAGATCTGGTTGCAACTAAAGTTGAAACAAATAAGCAAATAAGCATTTAACTGCTAGTCATTAGAAAGAAATGAGAAATGAATGCATTTAAATGAAATGAAACTAAATGACAGGAGTGCCTTTGGGATGAAAGTACTTAGTTTTCCCCTTTCTTTTCTTTTATGATGAAAAACTTTGAAAGATGTGTAATATGATTGATTTGTGTATTTATAGTTGCAACATATAATAAGCATCTTACAAAAGGTCATTAGAAGGAAATGATGGAAAATGATGAAATTGTAGAATGCAAGGTAACAGAACCACAAGATTTTTTCAGATTGAAAGTGCCTTTTCACTTTTCTATTTTTTCATGTTTTTTTTTTTTTTTTTTTTTTAAGAGCATTGAAAGGGTGAAAAATTTGAAAAAAAGGAGAAAAAAAAGAAAAATGGGCACGAATTATTTTTGAAACATATAATAAGTGCTTGGCAACAAGTTAATTATCAGAAGGAAGTGATAGTGAAATAAAGAAGGAATGAATGTCTTGAAACAGAATAAGAAGTTATTATTTTCAAACTCAAAGTCCTATACTTTTGTATCACTTGCATTTTAATGAACAATATTTGTAGAATGTGTATTTAAATGTGACTTACAGTAAACATGCTGCTGCAAATAAGTGATCGACAGCAAGTATTTTAAAAATGAAGTGATGGAAAGATTGAGAAGAAGAAAGGGATAAATGAAATGAAACAAAATGATAATACATTTATATAGAATTTTCAAACGGAAAACCTTTCACTTTTCTGTTTGCTACAGCGATAATCAATAGCTGTAAAAGTGTTGTAAAAGGTTGAATTCGGTGTTTTAAGTTTTTTTAAGCAAAAAATCATTCAACTGGAAGATATTATATAGAAATAAATGATGGAACGATGGAGGAAGGATGAGTTAGAAATGAAATAGTGAAAAGATTCTTTCACACTTTTCATTTAGGTTTTCTGTTTCACTCTTTTATCGAAAAATGTGAAAGATGTTTAAAACGATTAAGATAATTAAGCTTAAGAAAGGATTTATATAAATCTGACAGCAGATCATTAGTAGAAAATTATGGAAATTGAGGAATGGATGGAATGAAATGAAATACGTTGACAAGAGACTTTATTTTTAATTTTGAAAGTGCTTCTTCATTTTTCTGTTGACATGTTTTTATGGATAACAGTGGTGAACAGTTTAGAGGGAATAGCTGATTTAGTCTTTAAAAACGAATCAATTAACTACAAGTGTTTGATATCAAGTCATTTCTATAAAGGAATGATGAAAAGTTAGAGAAAGGGTTGAATTGATTGAAATACATGAGTAGTCATTCTTAAAACTGAAAATTTGGTGTTTTTTTTCACTTTTATCTCGCTGTTTTCTTTTTCTTCTTTTGATACAGCTAAGCTGTATATCGTGTATATAAGATTGACCTGGGTACAGTGTATCAAACGCCTGCAGTAAATATCATATGAATGTTGATAGCAAGTGTTTAAGAAGGAAGTGGTGAAGGAAAGGTGAAATGAAATGAAACAGAAGAAGAATACATTTAGATTTTTCAAATGGATAGTCTTTCACTTTTTTATGTTTTTTCAGATCAATAACCCTAAAAATGTGTAGATTTCTTGAATAGGGTAATAAAAATTGAAGCAAATATTAAGCACTCAGTTGCAAGTGTTTAGAAAGAAATGTTTGAAAGATGAAGAAAGGATGTGATGGAAATCAAACAATGATAAGAGATTCTTTCAATTGAAACTCCCTTTCTGGTAGTTTGTTGAGGATATGTAAAACTGAAGCAAATAATCAAAAGCCTCGGATAGCAAGTTTTTAGAAACAATTTTTTCTTTAAGATTTAGGAAATGATGGAATTAGATTAAACAAGGGGAGAAGAGATTTTCTAAGTTTGAAAGTGTTTCCTCACTTTTCTGTTTGCTTGTTTTAATGATTTGATCAACTGTTGTGAATGGGTTAGTAAAATATGATTAAGTTGGTCCTCAAAATTGATTTTTAAACAAATAATAATAAATGTTTGATAGCAAATCATTATTAGAAGGAAATGATGGAAAGATAAAGAAAGGATGGAATTAATAAAAACAGAGTGAGACGTTATTCGAACTGAAAATCCCTTCTTCACTTTTCTTTCGCTCGTATTTTGATGTATTAGTTTTAAACATAGTATTAAAATGTTTACCTGGGTACATACAGTGTATTTAAAAATTTTGCAGACTTAAAATAGAGTTTTGAGAGCAAGTATTTAAGAAGGAAGTGATGGAAAGACGAAGATGAAGAAAGGGTGATATGAAATGGATATGAAGAGAATGTTTAGATTTTACAAACGGATAATTCCTCTTTTCTTTTAGTTTCATTGATATCTGTAAAAGGAGTTCAAAATGGCTGATTTGGTTTTTTTTTAAGTTCGAAGCAAACAAAGTTATTGGAAAGAATTAGAAGAGTCTTTCAGATTGAAAGTCCACTTTACTTTGTTCTACTTTGGTTTCCAATGATGAGCAACTGTATGTTAAATTATTCTGAGTACAGTGCTAATATTTTGAGACGTGTAATTTTAATATTATCGTTTGCATGTCTTTAAATATTTTTGTTTCGTTACGATTGATATCTCTGCTTTTAAGGGAATTTTTGATAAATTTTCTCCCTTACATTAGCTGTGGTTGCATTATCATGAAAGAAAGTTCTTGCATGTATATAAGGTGATTTGAAAACACTGCTGACGTATGTAGTTAGATTCAACAGGTGCAAGGTCCGGGAAATTATTTTATTTGTAGGTTTTTCATGCATCTGATTAGGATATAAAATGGGATATTGGAATGTAGTTTCACGGCTGTTTTTTTCTCTCTCTATGAATTTCACCAAGGTGCAACTACAATGTATAAAGTAAAGTTGAAAATGCTTGGAGATAAAAGATTTCATTCTTTTTTATAGGATTATCTTTGCAAGCGCTAATGTGATTTGCAAGCACTGTTACTTTTTGGTTCGTAAAGGGTTATTATGTTTCGTTTGGAAGATATTTCCTAATGAATTTGTTTATCAAATGGAAGGGAGCTCCCTCGATGTTTAGGCTGTTATTAGGTATGTGTGTTATTTACATGGGTGTGTACGTTTCGATTGATAGTGTAATTGTGTTGCTATTGGCAAGAATTTTGTGTTGGGTGAATGCGCGTGTCTGGTATGAATGGGTGTGTCTTTCCTGTGGTGTAGTGAAAGTGAGTGATTGTTTGGAGCGTAGTGATGCCTGTTCACATTTAAATCTCCCACTTGGTCAGTTCATTTGCATATTTTTCGGGATAGGGCGTTAATACTTCGGTAGCAGGTGATATTTAACTTTATTAACTTTAAATGTCAGAGGGTTAAGAGATAGGATTAAAAGGAAAAACATTTTTGAATTTTGCAGAGATAAAGGGAGTAACATAGTATTTTTACAAGAAACATATAGTACGGTAGAGGTGGAAGAAAAATGGAAGTCAGAGTGGAATGGTCAATTATTGTTTAGTCATGGAACAAATCATAGTAAAGGTGTTTTAGTTTTGATTTCTCCAAATTTGAATATGAAAATGAAAGATGCGAGTATTGGTGAAAATGGAAGTTTTATAATAATGAAATTAGAATATCAACAATCTCCTTTTTTACTAGTAAATTGCTATTTTCCTACCAGGGATAAAGAAAAGATGCAAGTGGAATTTTTAGATGAATTGGAAAATTGTATTTTAAAGTTTTACAGTTCTGGAGATACAATTATTTTAGGTGGAGATTTTAATATGATAATGAATGGGAAATTGGATTATATGGGGCCTCGAAAGTTTATTAGAAATAGATTTAATGAAAAGTTTGAAGACCTTCTGGATTGATTATTTTTAGTAGATATATGGAGAAAGAAGAATCCAGCTAAAAAAAATTACATTTAGACAAAAGTGGCCTGTTGTTCAAAGTCGGTTGGATTATTGGTTTGTTTCCTCTGCATTACAGGATTCTGTTAACTGTTGTGATATTTTGACATCGATTACACCCGATCACTCAGGTGTACTGCTTCAATTACAGAACTATGTAAATGCTCCTCACTTTGGGAATTCATTTTGGAAATTTAATAATAGTATGTGCCTAGAACAAGTATTTTTGAGGATATTTAAAGATAAAGTAGTTGAATTAAAAGTAGAGTGGATTCCAAAGTTAAAGGATAAATTACTGTTGTGGGATTTTTTGAAAATGAAAATGAGACAGTTTATTAATACTTATACAAAAGAAAAGGCAAAGCTTAGGAAAGTTGAAATTAGAAAATTGGAGAAGGAAATAGAAGAATTAGGAAGTCAACTTTTGTCTCAGCCATTGAGAAATATAATTGATGACATTGATGAGAAAAAAAATCTAATTTGAACAAGTTGTACGATTACAATCGACAAGGTCTAAAATTCGGTCAAGGGCAGTTTGGTTTGAGGAAGGAGAACAAAATATATTTTGAACAGTTATTGAAGTCTAATAAACGAAAAAGTGTGATAAAAGAATTATATGATGACGATGAACATATCATTAAGGATAGAAAGGAAATACTGAAGAAGATTGGATCATATTATGAAAACTTATACTCATTGAGTGAAGCTATTGTTAATGAAAATTCTATGTTTCTTAATGACATTCCTCAATTAAGTACAGAAAATTGTAAAATTTGTGAAGGTGGAATGAGTATTCATGAATGTTTCAGTGTTTTAAAAGAAATGAAATTTAATAAATCCCCTGGTAATGATGGCTTTACGGTAGAGTTTTATTATACGTTTTGGAATTTATTGGGGGAACTTTTGGTAGATGTTTTAAATGAAACATATGATAGGGGTACATTGACAACCTCACAAAAGCAAGGTGTGATAACGTTATTGGAAAAGAAGGGTAAAGATCCATTATATGTCCAAAACTTTAGACCAATTACACTTTTAAACGTGGACTACAAAATATTGTCAAAGGTTTTAGCAAGTAGATTAAAAAGTGTACTGAATGAGATTATTCATAATGATCAAGTTGGTTATGTAAAAGACAGGAACATTGGAGATGGTGTAAGATTAATAGATGATATCTTATATCAATCTCATTGTGAAAACATTGGATATCTAATCACAGTTGACTTCGAAAAGGCCTTTGATTCTATTTCACATGATTTTCTTTTTGATATCCTTAAACTATTTGGATTTGGTCAGTCATTCTGTTCGTGGGTCCGTGTTTTATACTCAGATATTACTAGATGTGTTATGAATGGGGGGGGGGGGGTTCTTCTGGTTATTTTAATATAAAACGAGGAGTAAGACAGGGAGATCCCCTCTCCCCATATTTGTTTCTGCTCTGTATAGAAATACTGGCTTTGGCAATAAGGAAAGACAGAATGTTGAAGGAATTCAATTTGAGAACCATGAATTAAAACAAATTTTGTATGCTGATGATATATCACTGTTTGCTAAAAATATGTACTCTCTAGAACGTCTTCAATACCTTTTTGAAGAATTCGAGAAAATTAGTGGTCTAAAAATAAACAAAGGAAAAACTAATATTTTGTGGATGGTTAGGGATAATGACAGACCTCAGATACAGTTGTTTGGGAACTTTGCTCAGCATATTAAAATTTTAGGTGTTTACTTTTCTCTAAATGTTATAATAAAAGAGGACATGAATTTCAAAGAAATTCTGAATAAAATAAAAAGACTCTTGGGATGGTGGAAGCAAAGGGATCTCAAACTTATGGGGAAAATTCACTTGCTGAAAACATATGCATTGTCAAGGTTAAACTTTGTTTCGTCACTCATAGTGGTTCCTCAGTGGTTGTATGCTGAAGTGGAAAAGATCACATTTGAATTTTTATGGTCAGGAAAAGATCGTATAAAGAGAAATATAATGTATCAGGATTACTCACAAGGAGGTTTAAAAATGATGAATTTTAAGTTGTTTGTAAAGTCTCAACGTTTGATGTGGCTTAAACGATTACTTTATGGAGAACGGGATGGAGGATGGAGGTTGTATTTTGATTTTTGTTTTCGATCAGTTGGAGGGAGATTTCTGTTTCTATGTGACTTTGACACTTCAAAATTAAATATAAAAATACCCCAATTTTATTCAGAGATGATGAAGGCTTGGCAAGACTTAAGGAAATATCGATATTCTGAAGATGAGGTTAATCCAATTATATTTAATAATCAAAATATTTGTATCAGAGGTAAAACGATTTTTGACAAGGATCTTTTTAATAAAGGAATATTTAGCGTGGATCAAATTTTTGATAATGGACACATAAAACCTGTGACGTTTTTTCAAAATCTTGGTATTACTGCAAATCAACTTCTCCAAATAATAGATATCGCCCACGCTATACCAACAAGTTGGAAAATTTTTACTGGTTCATTAAAGTTTAAAAAAATTGATTTCGTAGACTTTAGGATATGTATGAACATTGGAAGACAGGAAACAGATTTTGAGGTAATTAAATAAAAAACAGTTTATAACTTATTCATTACCAATCTACAAGAATTGTATAAATTAACACTCAAGGCTGGTCACAGTGACTTTAGTTTTACTGATGTAGAAATTTGTAAATTATTTGGATATATCAGTAGTACAACTCTTATAAGAAAACAAAGGGAATTTCAGTTTAAGCTTTTACATGGAGCATTATATACAAAAGAACATTTGAAGAGATTCGGTTTTGTGCGGGATAATTACTGCTCATTTTGTTGTACACATACTGAATCATATTTTCATATATTCATGGACTGTATAAAAGTTAAGCCTTTGTGGCAATTTTGTATTGATCATTTTTGTTTAGTTGAATTAAGAACTATGAATTGGAGGGATATATTTTTAGGATTACCTGGAAATTCTAATAGAAATAAATGTGTTAATTCTGTTATTTTATTTATAAAATATGCTATTTTTAATTCAAGAGCTGAAGGACGGTTACCCTCTTTCATTAAAATACAGAAATATATTACGGGTTGTATACAGGAAGAAAGTCGCCTGGCATCAAAATCAGGTAAGATAAGTTAACATGGGATGAACTGAAGGTGAAAAGAGATTTGAATGTGAACAGATAGGATGTGTCTAGTGTGGTACGAGTGTCAATTTTGGTGTGAGTGTTGATGATTTTGTACTAGTTCTTTTCATTTCCCCCTTCTCTTGTGTCAATCTGATTTGCAGATGTTTTTTTACCCTATGTCAAAATTAAATGTTCATGAACATATTTGTATGAATGTTTGTTTATGTATGTGTATATGTGTGAGTGTGTTGGTTGCGGGGGTGTAAGTGTGTGTGAGTGGGTGTATATGTCAATGTACTTTTTCTTTCATTGCATGTAGAAGCTTAATGTAAAATATATTAAGGGTGCAACAATGATATCTTGCTTTTGTTTTTCTTTCTGCAAATCTTTCAATATTAATTATATGTATTATTAGGTTACATGAGGGTCGGGACTGAGTTCATTTTATTTACATATATATATATATATATATATATATATATATATTCAAGGTATTTCATTCCATCATTATTTGCTTCAGTTTTTTTGGTAAATAGTTTTGTAATTTGTTATTGATATGAAATGAAGATTTGTCAATTTTGTTTATATTTATCTGAGCTTATTTGAATGAAATCCTTAATAAAAACATGTTGAAATATATATATATATATATATATATGCCGCCATAGAAATATTCACATGAAATTCGACTTGAGGTCTGGCAAACTCAAGTCGACAACGGAACTTAGAAAATGTTACGAGCTAATGCAGTAGGCCGTAATTTATGGCTACCTGTTCGCTTTACTCAAATGGCGAAGCGATACCCCAGAGTTACCAAATACTAGCCATTGATGACTACAAGTCAACTCTTTGATCTAAACAATAACTCTAGGCAATAACTATTCAGTTAGCAGTAACTGGGCAGGCAGTCATACATTACGGCCTATACCGTATTTGCTCGTAAAATTGTCTTTTTTCTAAAAATGTTCCGTTGTCTACTTGAGGTCAGCCGACTGTAGGTGGCCAGACCTCAAGTCGAATTCCATGTGGGTATTTCCATTGGTGCATATAGATAGATGAGACTGCATGAAGAAGAGGTAACCTACTGTTTGGTCTTAGATGTATCGCTGATACAACGGTGGAGCAGGCTTCACTCTCTAAGCTCACTCGACATGCAAGTTTACTGCTTAAGCCAGAGTCGAAATAAGGCCGTGATTGCAGTGACAACTGATGTACAAGAGACGAAGAATTCAATCTCGTCACGACACTGGTCGGCGGGTAATATAAGTGCACATAAGCACAGCAAAGTCCTAATATCTCATAACTGGTATGTGAACAATATATGTCTAAATACGATTGGTTTTCGTCTTGATCTACAATGAAGAAAACTTTCAGATCATCCAAAGGAGCATATGGGTCCGACACCAAAAAATGACTTTCGCACACCTTTTCACTGAAGACACCTACAAAATGAATTGTGACAAAACAAAAAACAAAACAAAACAAAACGTAAAACAATGACATGCTCGGAACTGTATCATCGTTATCATGATTTTAGGACATGAAATTGTGGGACTTAGAAAACTTATATACTTTTGTTATCATTTTCCCTTTGATATGTTTGAAATATGTAACTTTAAAGCATTGATTGTAATCTTTACCCTGCAGCAGCTTCCAAGGCATTATCATATCTTATTATTTAAATTGCCGCCAATTGTTTTAAATGTTATCGGTCAATTTCAGTAAAAGCATCGATGCTTGTAAGGGCATATGTCAGAACCTTGTAAAGAGTTGCGACTGACTGAAAACGATCACAACTTTGAGTTTGATTTCAATTACTGTGTACGTAAGATATAGGAGTTAAGATCAATCTCAAAGTTGCGATTGATTTGAACATGTTGAAGCAATCGCAACTCTTTATAAGAAGAGGCCCTGGACAGCTATCGCAGTAAAAGTCAGTTCTGATATCTAACAAAGTTTTGGAAAGTAAAGGAGGTACTTTTCACACCACGGTCAATACCAGTTCACTTTGGGTAGGGGGGGCTGAAGTTTCGGCATTTATTAAGAAATCAAATACATACATTGAATACAAAGATAATTCAATTCAGAATTGATACAAATTAAGTGTGACAACTGATACATACACAAAAAAGAATACAATATACTTAGATAATAATAATAATAATAATAATAATAATAATAATAATAATGATAATGATAATTTGCCGTTCTTGTATAGCGCATATCACATTATGATGTAACGTCCCTATGCGCTTCCAGGGGACTTTGGATATTATTACACCGGCTTTAGATCGAGCAACCATAGCGCTTCGTGCATTCAAGGAATAAATCCTCCCAGGTACCCACTTACTACACCTGGGTCAAATGTGGCAAATGTAGATTAATGTCTTGCCAAAGGACGTTAGTGCCATGGCAGGGATTCGAACCCCGGACCTTGTGATTAACAGTCCGGAGACTTATCCACTGGACCACAATACAAAATAGTAAAATAATCGAGTCAAGCGGGGGCCAGCAATCGTAAGCACGAATGCTTGAATCGATAGCAGCCGGGGAGATAAGGGCTACATGATACTTTATTATTTGCAGGACTAGTTCATTTCATGCTAAAGCATTAACAAACCATATGTTGAGGCTCAGTGGGGTAGCTATGGGAGAGAGCATATGGGACATACCCCCCCCCCCCCCACCCGCGGAGGCACATAGAGAACGGAAGGGGGACGTGAAATAGAGATAATACAACCCTTCCGACAACCGGGATCTATATTACGCCACTGGAAAAAAACAATAAGTTTTACGAAATTGAAATTCACTTGCATTCAGTATACTCTAGAATTATCTTCACGCATTAGATCAGAAAGGGAGAGCGTTCATAAAGACCAAACTAAATTCATCCTATTATCATTTATAGTTTTCTAAATACCTGATCGTGCACAAACGAAACCGAGTGGGTTGGAGCAATTGTTTTCCCGCCATGATCCCTGTTCCAACTGAATGCAATCTTTCTGCTGATGACATATCACTGTTTCATTGCCTTCCCATGATGAAAACCTGTTGACATAGCCACAAACGTGAAAAATATCTATATTGTAATGACGCAAAGCTTAGCAACACAGTTAGCTCAGCTATCGATGATGAAATTGATCATTCATTTCACAGAGTTATTCTGTAAGATAATAATATTCTGGATTTATATAGCGCCTAATACATCTCCAAGAGAGTCTCTAGGCGCTTTACAGAAATATTATTACCCCGGTCATCGGATTCAGGCTTGCCCGTATACAATGTATGCACCTTCTCCACTCCCTAGGGAGCATTCCAGCCAGGCGCCTTTTGCAGGCGCGCACAATGCTAAACAAATCACAATGACTTTCGCATCCTACCGGGTACCCACTTAACACCTGGGTGGAGAGTGGCAAATGTAGATTCATATCTTGCCAAAGGACATTAGTGCCGCGCCGGGATTTGAACTCGGACCACGAGATCTACAGTCCGGTGACATATCCACTAGACCACGACACCTCTAGATATAAAAGCCTCTACAAAACTGGTTTATTCTTGCGGAATAAAGGTTCAACTTGGCACCCTCTAGGGTATAGGCCTAATAGCAGCCCTATGGCGTCCAAAAGTGAACTTTTGGACTTTTTGAAAAGGGTTTTGATCGAATAATTTCAATCTAAAGATAAAAAAGGTTTCATAAAGTCACGATTGCCTAACAAGAGGGTAACTTTGTGTCCACTTAACATTTGGGCAATTGTCTGATTATTTCCCTATCTTTTATGATTTTTAGCTCCTTGTAATATAACATCGCCCTGGTAGGATAAAACCTTGCGAAAGTTGGACACAGTTTGCCTGCCTCATATTTCACTGGACAGATAGTTACCCCCATATCTGGAATTGTTTTACGTGTGTGTAAGTGCACATTTGAACTTTCCTTTTTGACAACACCACCCCACCCCCTTAATCAAGAATGGGCAATGAAACTGTTCTTAAATTTGAATTAGAGTTCCAGCGAAAAACGTATTGAAATGATGAAAAAGGATCAAAATAATTATAATCGGTGTATTCTTACGAATTATCAAGCAATGATCCGTCCATCCATTTGTAGGTGCACTCTTCTTCCAGATCGGACAGGCCAAACCAAACTGCTCGGTAATGGTCAACCAAATCCGCAATAAACTCCTAATGTAAAGAACGGAGTAAACGCACCCGCACGTGCACACACACGTTTATTAACACTCGTCTTCTTGCTAAAAAATTATTCTGAAGATCCAAAAAACTGCGCAGTCTGAAAATATATCCAAATCTGTTAGTGACTAAATTACCGTACCATACCGTTTGTGTAATTTACTCAGATGTAATTGATTGACTGATTTTATTTCTGCGTTCAAAATAATAATAACAAATGCAAATCAATACTTCGCTTTTCATTTTTGAGAGCTATGCTCCGTTCTCTTTTAAAATCTATGATTTTTTTTAATGGCATTCTACTACCAACTCTGATTCTTGTATTATCCAGATGCCAAGCAGACTAATTTTCAATACATGATTATATACATAAAGTACAAAATATGTAATACAATGATCATGATAAAAACATACAAGCAAGAAAACATAATATAATAATTTTTTAAACTAAAGAGGTAAATCAAATGTAAAACGCAGGAGACCACCATCATAGCGATGAAGCTTGAATGGATGGCGGCCTCGTGTAAAACGAGATTTCGTGACATGTCTCTCTCCGTTGCACTAAGCTTCGCGATCAAGTGGGTGCAGTGCAATTTTACGTGCAAGTGCAGTTGTAGTACATATAGCATGTATATGTAGCAGTTGGGAGGGGGAAAAAGGGAATAAAATACAATTCAATATGAGGGCGTTATAATCAGGGGTGTTTGGGCTCATATGATTGTATAATATTACGTTTAAGTATGGCTTTCAAGGAGTAGATGGTTGAGCAAGATTTCATATTTGGGGGAAATTATTCCAAATATCCGGACGACGATGTCGAATGGATTTGTGTGTTAATAGTAGTTTGAGGTTTGCAAGATGAAAATCTCCAGATATGCGAGTTGGATAGGAATGGACAGAACTATTGAACCTAAACATGTTATCAAAGGACGATGGAAGTTGATTATTTATATATTAGAACATAATGACTACTACTTGTATAACATTCAGATCGAAAATTTTTAGCGTTTTCAATTTATGAAAAAGGGGGTCAGTCTGAGCCAGTTGAGTAATGTGATCATGTACAAATGCGGATAGCTCTCTTTTGTAATATAAAAATACATGTAGAATTGAGTTTAGTCGAACTACAATTAGCCCATACGACATTGCAATATGTTATGTGAGGGAGTACTAATGAGTTATATAACAAAATTAAGTTTTATGAGGCAGAAGAAACTTTATTTTGGAAATTATCCCAATGCCTTTGGAAATGCACATTATAACATGATGTAATGTAAGTGTTCATTCCAATTCAGAGCTTCGTCTGTAATTATTCTCCAAATATGAGACTTAGTTATTGGCCTTGAACCAGTCTGATACTTTATTTCGTGGTTCAATATATTTTTTAATGAATTCAGGTCTTTGTGAGAGCAAAAGATGTTTGTGTTATCAGCAAATAAGACAAAAGATAGAAAAGAGGATGTATTAGTAATATCATTGATATAAAGAAGAAATAATAGTGGACCTAAAATAAGCCTTTAGGGACACCACATTGAACTAAAAGGGAATCAGAATTATATCCATTGAAGGTAACATATTGTCTGCGATTTTTCAAATAATCCTTAAACCATAAGAGTGATTGACCCCTAACCCTATAATGACTGAGTTTGGAAAGTAGAATATCGTGATTGAGCACATCAAATGCTTTGCTCAGGTCACAGAATATACCAATGACATGTTCTTTGTTGGATATAACATTTGTAATTCTATCGTAAATTTGAATTAATGCTAGGTTAGTTGAATAATTCTTCCTAAAACCATACTGATTTGAATTAAGTATATTGTGTTTATTGCAACTCCGCCGTTGCCTGGTCCCAAGCCCAGGATGAGAAAGGATGAGGGTTAAGCGTTGGGCCAGCTACGCAACCTCGTAAAATCATCAAACGCTACAGAAACAGCAACAGAAATTACTGCAACTACGAATACTCTGCAAAGAGATGACAGCACACTCCGATGAGTGCAAATGACAGTAGCTGACCAAAGCCGAAAGGAAGTTGTCAAAGGTACATAGCATCTTTTATAATTGCAGGTGCTTGTAATTCTTAAGCAGGTCAGTTTTGTATAGTGGCTGGGGTTTGCTATACCATGCAGTCTTTTGTTAGGTCATGGTAGAGCGGTTTTCTGCTAGGTTGGGAAAGCTAAGGCAAGCTCGGGCAATGCATGCATGCTAGCGCTGCCATTTTGTTAGAAGCTGTTGAGCTGCTAAGATTGCTGCAGTATTTGGCAGCAGCAATACTGCCAGAGAGCCACACCCAAGATGCCAGGGTAGGCAGCCTGTGTTTCCGTAAGCAGGACTTTTCCAATCAGACTGTAAGTAGTATTTTCCTTGTTTTTGAGATATTTTTGTATCAAAATGTATGTCTGATTTTTGAGCAAAGATTTGATTCTTTTTCCTGACATTGTTAGAACTGTACAAGAGGTCTAAAGATTGACTTATTATAAACAGTTTTATTATAGAATTTTCATATTTGAGAATACTGAATAATTATTCATATTCCATGTTATATCGAGAGAGTAAACTGTTTGATATTTATGTGTATTTAATTAAATCACACTTGGCGAGTTTGCTTGTCGATAATTTTACATAATTTAATTTTGATTGCGAAAGGAAATGTTCGGATAGTCTTAGCCATAGACTTCTGTATTTGTTTCTATAGATTTCATTAAAGTTGTTATTTGAAATCATCCCTAGAATTGAACAATTATACATTGATTATTGATTATACATGTACATGTTTGAATTATATATTGATTATTGATTATACAAGTACAGGTTTGATATATAAAAGGAGATAGTCTTTACAGATATGACGTCATCTCGTATTGATAAATATTGTATTGTAGATGGCGGAATTTACTGGATCCTATAGTCAAAGGATTCACGATTTCACAGTTTGTGAAATGATCTGATATACCTGTCCGGTTCGTCGGTTTTGAGGTGCGATGAGACTAGTCGTTCAGCCAAGCTTCAACACGACTTCAGGGCAACGACGGAGCTCCTTCAGGGAAGGACATCGCAACCTCCACTTCATCGTGTTCACCGTTTTCTTCAGTTCATCACGCCCGATGTAGGAATTTTCGTTATAATATTTTACTCTTCGGACTCGGCATAGAAACTACATTCAGAAAGCGATATTCACGTGAACATTTATTTTCTTTAACAGGCCTAAACGTTAACTCCTTATTAATATTTAAACGGGAATCATAATGCACATGTGCTAAAAGAAATTATATTATTCAGATTCATATTGTTAGACTGTTTAAACTGTTAACCAGATTATTGAAACAATTGTATTATATTCTGAATTCATTTGAAGATTTATAATCCCAGATGGGATTTTGTCTTATTAAACAGAATATTAACTTTACATAACTGTTTCTAGAATTAATTTTTTCTTGGTTTTTGAGAGTTGGTCAAATAACCTATATCTAGATAAACTTGTCAAAGTCCTCTGGACATATCCAGATGTGACATATGTACACAGCCCCCCATTTAAGAAAATATATCATATTTACTATATTTCAAAGAGTAATAGCGGGCTATTATCAATTGTTGCTTTCTCGAAAAAAAAATACTAAGTCTAAATATAACTTCTTTGTACTTGAGAAAGTATGACTTAAATCCTCGAAAAGCATTTACCCAATACTCTAGAAAAGTTATGAAACTAATACTTCACTCTGTATATACTCGGCTGAGAAAATCAGCTCCGACATTCTCTGAACCTGGTATGGCTTCAATTCTGAACCTGAATGGCTGGAGTGATAGTGCCCATCTCATGATGCGACTATTTATACACTTTGACTAATTGATGTAGACAAGAGGCTTGTGATCTGTTTCGAGAATGAATTCTCTCCCTTCCAGATACACTTGGAAATTTCCTATACCCCACACTAGGGCAAGACATTCCCTCTCAATAGCAGAGTATGCTTGCTCCCGAGGCAAGAGCTTCCTACTAGCAAAAGCTACTGGGCACTTGACTCCATCTTTCTCCTGGAGAAGGACTGCACCTAAACCTGTAGCTGATGCATCAGTACGTACTGTGAATGGTAATGTCACATCTGGCAAACACAAAATTGGTGCGGAGGACAAACAACCCTTCAGCATCTCAAATGCCTTCCTGTCTTCCTCAGTCCAGACTAACTTGTTGGGATGTCGACCCTTGGTTTTGTCAGTGAGAGGAGCTGCTAAAGACGCAAATCTAGGTATGAATTTGCGGTAGTAGCTCGCCATGCCGATAAAAGATCTCATCTGCTTCTTAGTCTCTGGTTCAGGAGCACTGCAGATCTTCTCAATCTTGTCTTGAATCGGCTGGATCCTTCCTTCTCTCACGATGTGACCTAGAAAGTCTATCTTCTTACATCCAAGTTGGCATTTACTCGGACGAGCTGTAAGGCCTGCATCACGAAGCCTCGTGAAGACCTTCTGCAGAACATCAATGTGTTCTTCCCACGTAGCAGTGTGAATGAGGATATCATCCAGATAGTTGTGTACCTGGGGTATCCCACTAAGAAGAGATCTCATCACACGACTAAATGTGGCGGGCGCGTTTACTAACCCGAAGGGCATAACTCGAAACTGGTACAAACCACTTGGGCTGCGAAACGCTGTCTTCTCCTTTGAATCAGCGGCCAAGGGAATCTGCCAATAACCCTTTGACAAATCTACCTTTGAAAAGTACTTCGAACCTGACAACCTGGCAAATATCTCGTCTGGATTTGGAATAGGCTCCGCATCAAACACCGTCACCCGATTAAGTCGCCTGAAATCAACACAGAATCTATTCGATCCATCAGATTTCTTCACGAGCACTATCGGTGACGAATATGGAGAGTCTGACGGCTCGATTACTCCCATTTCGAGCATCTTCGCCGTCTCTTCCTCAATCACACTTCGTAGAGCATGAGGAGCTGGATAAGGATTCTGACGTACCGGTTCATCTGAGGTTAACTTAATTTGGTGAGAACCAATGTTACACTTCCCTGGAAGATCAGTAAGAACATCACTGAAACTATCTAAAATGTTAAATACCTGTTTCTGTTGCTTACCTGTTAAGTTGCGACAAACCGATACATCCTTCACCGTCTCTGTTGCTTCCAACGAAGGGAGCTCTATCCTAACTCCACTCAACTTACATGTACTCTGACCATCATCAGAATCACTATCTGGGATGATAGTAGCAACCGTAGCGACGTCCAGCATACTACTTGCTGAGTCCCCTTCCTGGCTACCTGCATCATCTCGGTCAATGTACCTTTTCAACAAATTGGCGTGAAAGGTTTTCAACTTACCCTTGATCTCGACTCTATAGTCCTGATCGCTTAACTTGTGGGCTATCGTGAAGGGTCCCTTCCACTGAACCAGAAGTTTGTTGCTATCTGTGGGGAGAAGAAGGAGAACTTTATCTCCTGGTTGAAACTTACGATCTCTACTCTTGAGATTGTAGTACTTTGCATGCTTCTCATTAGACTTCCTGAGCTCCTGTAAGGCAGCATCAAGAGTTGTCTCTAAGCGTTCTCGCAAATCCACAACATACTGATATGTTGTCTTCAGCTCATCGTCTTGTTGCTTCCCCGTCCACAACTCTTTCAAGATCATCAGGGGACCTCGTACTGTACGACCGTACAATAACTCAAATGGCGAAAAACCCGTGGATGCCTGAGGCGCTTCCCTGTAGGCAAATAATACAGGAGCCAAGTAGCGATCCCAGTCCGACGGACGATCAGCGCAGACCTTTCTGAGCATCTGCTTCAAACTGCCATTAAAACGCTCAACAAGACCGTTGCAAGCTGGATGGTATGGAGTCGTTGTCAACTGTCGAATAGACAACAATCTTCCTATTTCCTTCATCAGACTTGAAGTAAAATGTGTACCCTGGTCTGACAAGATTTCCTGTGGCACACCTACCCTCGAAAATACCTGAACAAGAGCTTCTGCCACAGTAGAAGTCTCAATATTCGGCAAGGCCACGGCTTCGGGGTACCTTGTCGCACAATCAACAAGGGTAAGAATGTACCTGTTCTTCTGAACGGTGACTGGATGAATTGGACCAACCAAGTCGACTGCAATCCTCTTAAACGGAGTGTCAATAACAGGCATCTTACCCAACGGAACACGTGGAACTCTTCCCTTAGATATCGTCCGCTGACAGATATCACACGACTGAACAAACCTGGTCACATCTGCCGTAACACCTGGCCAGTAGAAGTTTGACAGAACTTTGTCAGTCGTCTTCTTGACACCCTGATGGCCACCCATGATGCCTTCATGTGCCAACTTCATGACTATCCTCCGATAGGGCTTCGGAACAACCAACTGGACAACTGAATTGCCTTGAACAACACTCTTGGGAACGAACACCCTATACAACAAGTCATCTTCAGCAATGAAATAAGAGTTTCTCTTACCATGTGAATCAGTGTCATTAGACTCTGCCGATTGTCTAACCTTCTGGAGGGTTGGATCAGACAACTGAGCTTCCTTCATGTCGCTAGGAGACACATCAGGAACTGACGACGGAGTTTTCAGGATGCGGGGTAGGCGTGAAGCTTCTTTCGCCTGAGATCTGGTCTCTACCGCCATTCCTGTCTCTACTCCCTTCTCCGACTTAGGCAATCCCCACTCAGGATCTGGATTGTCTGGAGGACGAACATTTTCGATGTTACCTAGAATCACATCAAAAACAGGTGAGTCAATACAAAGAGCTTCAACTTCACCTACATAAAATGGTGAATCAACGCTAACTTTAGCCGTTGGATATCTGTGGATAGAACCAGGGGCGTAGACAACGGGGGGGGGGGGGGGGATGAGGGGTATGCATCCCCCCCCCACCTCACAAGGTGGGGGGGATGACATGTACAATCATCCCCCCAGGTTTTAGGGAAGGATGTTTGCTTACAATTAAACTGAATGAACATTTTTAGAAATGATAGGAACTGCAATAATAATAGGTATAACAATGATAATAAATAATAATAATAATAATAATAATAATAATAATAATAATAATAATAATAATATTATGCTTATCATAACGATAGTTATCATCATCATCATCATCGTTAATGTGACTGAAATGACGATTACTATCATAACTATATCGATCATTATTCTGATTTATGTAGTTATTTATATTACTTTAGGGCAATTTCGGCGCCGTAACAGTTTTTCTAAAGTGGTGTAACAACAAAATAATAATAATAAAAAGCCTGATGCAAATATGCAACAATGTATTTCAGTCCATATTCTATATTTGTTTGTCACGGTGCGTACATCTTCTGTTTATGTCTGTGCATTCGGGTGTATGTGTGTGGGTGTGTGTGGGGGGATGGGTGCATGGCTGAACGCAGCGGGGGAGGGGCGGGGCAGTTGCCCCCCCCCCGAGATATTTTGAAATATTACATTTTTTTACTGAAAATTTTCACAAAATTCACCAAAAGTGTGCACCAAATCCTTCAATTTCATTTTTAAAAATGAAAAAAGCGCCCCAACGACAAGCTCGGTCGCTTCGCTCCCTCGCTTTTCGAGTTTCTTCGAAAATGTTTACGCATCTTGCCCCACCCCAGGAAAAAATTTGATCCTCGATTTCTCGTGAATGGCAAATCATCCCCCCCCCCCAGGTGGAAGAACCTGTCTACGCCACTGGATAGAACCATCAATCAAAATACACCATTTGTACCTGCCTGTCATCTGCTTGTTGGCAACAAGACTCTTCCGGACGACAGCACCGGAGCAACCGCTGTCTCTCAAGACTGACACTCTCTTTGTCCCAACTAGTCCTTCCTTCACAGGCATGCGGGAAAAGAGCTTCGTCTTACAAGCAGCACACATCTTGGGCAACACCTTTCTCTTGCGTTTCCAAGAAGATTTGGGTTGCCAATTATCTCCCAGTACAGCACTGGACAAGAAAAATCCACCCTGGACAACGTCAGCACTGTCTGTTGACTCTCTAGATGGGGAACAAGAATAACATTCATCAGAATTATCATCTGCCCTATTGTCATTCTTCACCTTCCGATTTCTCACACCAGTCTTACTAGCTTTCTTACGTGTAAACTGTTTTGGTTCCACACTGACAAGACCTGCTGCTTTTGAGATATTACGACCTTTAGTGTTGCAGTTTTTTGCCAAATGACCCATTTGTTGACACTTGAAACAAGGTCCTATCTCTCTCTTACTTCCTGACTTCGGATGAACATCCTTATCAGAAGTAGTCTCTGACTTACTAGTGTTACCTAGTCTTGATTCCCTTCTAGAAACTTTGAAATGGCCACCATGAGCAGAAACATATACATCTGCCATCTCTACCATTCCCTTCACACTCTTGCAACTAGAAGTTCGTTCCTTCAAGAATATGGATAACCCTGCGCTAACTTGATCTAAGAATTGTTGTCTAACAATAAGATCCTTAAGTCCTTCATATGACTTATCTGTACCTGTTAAATCAATCCATCTTTCCAAATAATGCTCTACTCTAGAAGCAAACTGTGCAGCAGTTTCCCCTGATTCAGGAACAGAGGTACGAAACTTCCTAGCAAAGTCATCTGCCGACATTTGAAAGCGCTTTAAAAGCGAATCCTTCAACTTACTGTAGTCAGCAGCAGCATCCGATGGCAATCTACTATACACCTCAAGAGCCTTTCCTTGTAAAAGGGCACCCAGACTTATAGCCCAAATCTCGGGATCCCATCCTTGACTCCTGGCGTATCTCTCGAACCTTTCCAAGTAAGCATCCATGTTATCCTTACTATCGTTAAAGTGAGGAAGTTTAGGGGCCTTAATCAGACTATGGCGGATTACATTTTCTGCGTTACTAACATCTTGGCCTTCATTTGTTTGCTTTGTTTGTTTGGCCTTCTCTAAAGCAATTTGTTTTTCTAATATCTCAAGTTCTCTCTGTTTATCTTCTCTAGCTTCTTTTCTCTCTTCTCTAGCTACTTGTTCCCTTTCTTTGATAAAGGCTAACAAATCTTCCCCAGCTAGACCAAGTTCTTTCCCCAAATCTATCCACTGTCTATCCATAATTACTGATTATGGTTTATAGACCCAAACAAAGTATCAAGGCAAACTAAGACAAAACAATGCACGCTTGCAGTCAATCGCGCAATTCCGCACAACAAAAGCAATTTATCACTCACCAGAGAGTCGAATGCCTTGTGCCAACTTTGGAGGGGTAGTCAGTCTGCAGATCCTGGTCAGAACTTCTGAACTTGAGTTCCTGAAAATTTCCTTGATTCCTGCGAGAGGTCAATTACAGTCAAACAATTTAAATTCCCGGACAAGCCCCCATATGTCACATCTGGATATGTCCAGAGGACTTTGACAAGTTTATCTAGATATAGGTTATTTGACCAACTCTCAAAAACCAAGAAAAAATTAATTCTAGAAACAGTTATGTAAAGTTAATATTCTGTTTAATAAGACAAAATCCCATCTGGGATTATAAATCTTCAAATGAATTCAGAATATAATACAATTGTTTCAATAATCTGGTTAACAGTTTAAACAGTCTAACAATATGAATCTGAATAATATAATTTCTTTTAGCACATGTGCATTATGATTCCCGTTTAAATATTAATAAGGAGTTAACGTTTAGGCCTGTTAAAGAAAATAAATGTTCACGTGAATATCGCTTTCTGAATGTAGTTTCTATGCCGAGTCCGAAGAGTAAAATATTATAACGAAAATTCCTACATCGGGCGTGATGAACTGAAGAAAACGGTGAACACGATGAAGTGGAGGTTGCGATGTCCTTCCCTGAAGGAGCTCCGTCGTTGCCCTGAAGTCGTGTTGAAGCTTGGCTGAACGACTAGTCTCATCGCACCTCAAAACCGACGAACCGGACAGGTATATCAGATCATTTCACAAACTGTGAAATCGTGAATCCTTTGACTATAGGATCCAGTAAATTCCGCCATCTACAATACAATATTTATCAATACGAGATGACGTCATATCTGTAAAGACTATCTCCTTTTATATATCAAACCTGTACTTGTATAATCAATAATCAATATATAATTCAAACATGTACATGTATAATCAATAATCAATGTATAATTGTTCAATTCTAGGGATGATTTCAAATAACAACTTTAATGAAATCTATAGAAACAAATACAGAAGTCTATGGCTAAGACTATCCGAACATTTCCTTTCGCAATCAAAATTAAATTATGTAAAATTATCGACAAGCAAACTCGCCAAGTGTGATTTAATTAAATACACATAAATATCAAACAGTTTACTCTCTCGATATAACATGGAATATGAATAATTATTCAGTATTCTCAAATATGAAAATTCTATAATAAAACTGTTTATAATAAGTCAATCTTTAGACCTCTTGTACAGTTCTAACAATGTCAGGAAAAAGAATCAAATCTTTGCTCAAAAATCAGACATACATTTTGATACAAAAATATC
Organism: Echinometra lucunter; assembly: GCA_029962745.1. Classification (NCBI taxonomy): domain Eukaryota; kingdom Metazoa; phylum Echinodermata; class Echinoidea; order Camarodonta; family Echinometridae; genus Echinometra; species Echinometra lucunter. The sequence continues at coordinate 27,772,969 of CM057157.1, forward strand.
TCAAAAACAAGGAAAATACTACTTACAGTCTGATTGGAAAAGTCCTGCTTACGGAAACACAGGCTGCCTACCCTGGCATCTTGGGTGTGGCTCTCTGGCAGTATTGCTGCTGCCAAATACTGCAGCAATCTTAGCAGCTCAACAGCTTCTAACAAAATGGCAGCGCTAGCATGCATGCATTGCCCGAGCTTGCCTTAGCTTTCCCAACCTAGCAGAAAACCGCTCTACCATGACCTAACAAAAGACTGCATGGTATAGCAAACCCCAGCCACTATACAAAACTGACCTGCTTAAGAATTACAAGCACCTGCAATTATAAAAGATGCTATGTACCTTTGACAGAAGTCAACTCCTCGAAATGCTCAATTCTCTCTGCCAAAAAGACTGCAAAATTTGGTACCTGGAACGCAAGCACCTCGTTTCAGTGTGGGAAACATGACCAAATTATCCACGAGATAGACAAATATAGCCTAGAAATACTGGGCATTAGTGAGATGAGATGGACTGGGAAAGGAGAAATGAGTAAAGGAAACAAAACAATCCTGTACTCTGGTTATGACAGTTTACACACACACACACACACACGCACACCCACGCACATACACCTTCACACTCACACACACACACACACACGCACACTCACACACACACGGTGTAGGCATCATACTTGGCAAGGATGCAGGAAAAGCCCTTATTGGTTAGACACCTGTAAACTACAGGATTATAACAGCAAGATTATGCAGCAGGCATAACTACTATCATCCAGGCATACGCACCAACAGAAAACTCGGATGATGATGATGAGAAAGATGAATTCTATGGTACCCTTCAAGATCTAATTGAAAGTATTCCAAACCATGACATAAAAATCTTGATGGGAGATTTTAATGCACAGATAGGACGAGAAAGACAGGGCCCTGAGCAGACTATTGGGCCCCATAGAATAGCGTCGGCTCACAGTGACAATGGTGAACGATTAATCTTCTTTAGCAGTGCAAATGGGTTTAGCATAGGGAACACTTTCTTCCAACTCAAAGTCACCATAAGAAGACATGGTTGTCACCAGGAGGCTTGACATGCAATGAACAGACTACATTTGCATCAGCAACAGATGGAAATCCTCGCTGCTAGATGTAAGAGTTAGAAGAGGAGCAGACATCGGGTCTGCCAACTATCTTCTTGCCGGCGCAATCCGTCTGAAGCTCAAACGCAAGGTAGAGAAACAAGTAGACCGACTGATTGCGGTTGAAAACCTGAAAGATGGAGCTATATCTAAGAAATTCAAACTGGAACTGAAAAACAGGTTTGCAGTACTAGAACACTCGGACAGCATTGAGGAGGAATGGGAGATCGAGGGCCAAACAATGTATAAACAAAACAGCTCATGACGTTATTGGGAAATGGAGGGGCACACGACGTGAACAATGGATCAGCCATGAAACATGGCAGCTCATAGATGAAAGGAAGAAAGCTAAGAACATGAGAGACCAGTCTGGCTCAGAAGAAGTTAGAAAGATCCAAGCTGAACCGTACTCTATTCTCGACAAGAGAGTCAAGAAACACTGCAAAAAGGACAAAAAAGCATGGCTCCAGAAAAAAAAAAAAAGAGCAAGAAGCACAGGATGCAGCCAACAGGAATTATACTAAAACGCTCTATCTAATCACGAAAGAGTTAGGATGCTCCGGCAATCAAAGCACAATCCCAATAAAGGACAAATATGGGAAAAGCCTCGTGACAGAAGAAGAGCAAAATACCAGATGGATCGAATATTTTACACAAGTCCTTAATCAGCCAGACCCTCCCACATGTATAGACTTTAGTTCAGCAGACAAAATGGATCCTCTGGATGTGGACTATAGTCATATCAAGGAAGCAGAAGTCCACAGTATTATTAAAGTACTAAAAAATGGAAAATCACCTGGCACAGACTCAATTTCTCCTGAAATACTTAACATGGTGGCCAAGACGTAGAACGCCAGTTCCAGCATCTTTTCAACATGGTGTGGGAAAAGGAAGATGTGCCCAATGAGTGGAGGGAAGGAATGATAATCACCCCACGAAAGAAAGGTGATCTAAGCAATTGCAACAACTGGAGAAGCTGTCTGTTCCAGGCAAGGTATTCTGTGCAGTACTAATTTACAGGCTGAAAGACAGCATCGACCTCAAGCTGCGTGAAGAAGAGGCAGGATTGCGCAGTGGGAGATCATGTAGCGAACAGATACTTACGCTAAGGAACATTACAGAACAGAGTATTGAATTCAACTCCAAGCTGTGTATCAACTTCATGGACTTCAAGAAAGCTTTTGACAGTGTGCATAGAGAGTCCGTATGGGAAACAAATCTATGGCATCCCCCAAAGTTCATTAACATCTTCAACAGCTTGTATAGGAACTCTCGATGCTGCATCAGAACAAGCACTGGTCATACAGACTTTTTCAGCGTCTTATCAGGAGTACGCCAAGGATATATATTATCTCCCTTGCTGTTCCTGGTTACCATCCTGGGCACCACTTTGTGATGCGACGGACCATGGATGACCCAACTGTTGGTATAAAGTGGACTAATTCCACAAGGCTGACCGACCTTGACTTCGCAGATGATCTGGCCTTCCTAGGAGACTCTGTCCATAACTTGCAGACGATGACAGATAAACTCGCCACCACAGCATCCAAGGTAGGACTCAGAGTTAGTACTGAGAAGACAAAAGTCATAGCAGTCAAGACAGATCAGCCTATAAACATACAGATCAACCTACACAATGTGGAAGAAGTCCCAAAGTCTACCTACCTTGGGAGCACCATCTCTAACCAGGGGGACATTACATCAAACTTGTCATGCCCTTTAGGCAAGGCGAACTCTGTATTTAAAAGACTCACAGGATCTGGAAGTCTAAGGAGATTACCCTTAAAAGTAAGTTATACTGTATAGGACTCTTGTTACCACAGTTGCTATGTATGCCAGCGAGACTTGGAGTATGAGTGATGGAACAGCACATAAGCTTGATGTCTTTCATCAAAGATGTCTTCGAAAAATTCTGGGCATTAGCTGACAAGGAAAGGGTAATAAATGCGAAAGTTTTGCAAAGATCAAACCAGAGGAAACTCAGCACAGCAGTGAAAGAGAGACGACTAAAGATCCTGGGCAACACTCTTAGAATGCCAGAGAGGAGACATCCCAAAATATCTCTAGAGTAGACTCCTGAAGGTGGCAGAAGAAGGGGAAGACCCATAACTACCTGGAAAAGGACGTTGATTAAAGACCTCCAGGAAATGAAGCTTACCTGGCAAGAGGCAGAGGATTTAGCAGA
>CM057157.1:27776776-27787776 GCA_029962745.1 Echinometra lucunter
GTTAAGCAATTTTTGACGCCAGTCTGACATGACTGACGCTCCACTTCCGGGGAGCGTTTAATGAAGAGTTTTGTCAGTGATTTTCACTGACAACTGTTATAAGCTACTGAAAATCCTCGCATCTGATTTGCTGAGAGCAAATTAGTCGGTGAAAATCACCGACAAGACTCTTCATGAAACGCTCCCCTGACCTATTATACCCGTTGTTGCTGCACATGAGTACTGCCGCATAAAGATTTTGTTTCTGTCACATCTGGATATGTCCAGAGGACTTTGACAAGTTTATCTAGATATAGGTTATTTGACCAACTCTCAAAAACCAAGAAAAAATTAATTCTAGAAACAGTTATGTAAAGTTAATATTCTGTTTAATAAGACAAAATCCCATCTGGGATTATAAATCTTCAAATGAATTCAGAATATAATACAATTGTTTCAATAATCTGGTTAACAGTTTAAACAGTCTAACAATATGAATCTGAATAATATAATTTCTTTTAGCACATGTGCATTATGATTCCCGTTTAAATATTAATACGGGGTTAACGTTTAGGCCTGTTAAAGAAAATAAATGTTCACGTGAATATCGCTTTCTGAATGTAGTTTCTATGCCGAGTCCGAAGAGTAAAATATTATAACGAAAATTCCTACATCGGGCGTGATGAACTGAAGAAAACGGTGAACACGATGAAGTGGAGGTTGCGATGTCCTTCCCTGAAGGAGCTCCGTCGTTGCCCTGAAGTCGTGTTGAAGCTTGGCTGAACGACTAGTCTCATCGCACCTCAAAACCGACGAACCGGACAGGTATATCAGATCATTTCACAAACTGTGAAATCGTGAATCCTTTGACTATAGGATCCAGAAAATTCCGCCATCTACAATACAATATTTATCAATACGAGATGACGTCATATCTGTAAAGACTATCTCCTTTTATATATCAAACATGTACTTGTATAATCAATAATCAATATATAATTCAAACATGTACATGTATAATCAATAATCAATGTATAATTGTTCAATTCTAGTGATGATTTCAAATAACAACTTTAATGAAATCTATAGAAACAAATACAGAAGTCTATGGCTAAGACTATCCGAACATTTCCTTTCGCAATCAAAATTAAATTATGTAAAATTATCGACAAGCAAACTCGCCAAGTGTGATTTAATTAAATACACATAAATATCAAACAGTTTACTCTCTCGATATAACATGGAATATGAATAATTATTCAGTATTCTCAAATATGAAAATTCTATAATAAAACTGTTTATAATAAGTCAATCTTTAGACCTCTTGTACAGTTCTAACAATGTCAGGAAAAAGAATCAAATCTTTGCTCAAAAATCAGACATACATTTTGATACAAAAATATCTCAAAACAAGGAAAATACTACTTACAGTCTGATTGGAAAAGTCCTGCTTACGGAAACACAGGCTGCCTACCCTGGCATCTTGGGTGTGGCTCTCTGGCAGTATTGCTGCTGCCAAATACTGCAGCAATCTTAGCAGCTCAACAGCTTCTAACAAAATGGCAGCGCTAGCATGCATGCATTGCCCGAGCTTGCCTTAGCTTTCCCAACCTAGCAGAAAACCGCTCTACCATGACCTAACAAAAGACTGCATGGTATAGCAAACCCCAGCCACTATACAAAACTGACCTGCTTAAGAATTACAAGCACCTGCAATTATAAAAGATGCTATGTACCTTTGACACAGCCCCCCATTTAAGAAAATATATCATATTTACTATATTTCAAAGAGTAATAGCGGGCTATTATCAATTGTTGCTTTCTCGAAAAAAAAATACTAAGTCTAAATATAACTTCTTTGTACTTGAGAAAGTATGACTTAAATCCTCGAAAAGCATTTACCCAATACTCTAGAAAAGTTATGAAACTAATACTTCACTCTGTATATACTCGGCTGAGAAAATCAGCTCCGACATTCTCTGAACCTGGTATGGCTTCAATTCTGAACCTGAATGGCTGAAGTGATAGTGCCCATCTCATGATGCGACTATTTATACACTTTGACTGATTGATGTAGACAAGAGGCTTGTGATCTGTTTCGAGAATGAATTCTCTCCCTTCCAGATACACTTGGAATTTTCCTATACCCCACACTAGGGCAAGACATTCCCTCTCAATAGCAGAGTATGCTTGCTCCCGAGGCAAGAGCTTCCTACTAGCAAAAGCTACTGGGCACTTGACTCCATCTTTCTCCTGGAGAAGGGCTGCACCTAAACCTGTAGCTGATGCATCAGTACGTACTGTGAATGGTAATGTCACATCTGGCAAACACAGAATTGGTGCGGAGGACAAACAACCCTTCAGCATCTCAAATGCCTTCCTGTCTTCCTCAGTCCAGACTAACTTGTTGGGATGTCGACCCTTGGTTTTGTCAGTGAGAGGAGCTGCTATAGACGCAAATCTAGGTATGAATTTGCGGTAGTAGCTCGCCATGCCGATAAAAGATCTCATCTGCTTCTTAGTCTCTGGTTCAGGAGCACTGCAGATCTTCTCAATCTTGTCTTGAATCGGTTGGATCCTTCCTTCTCTCACGATGTGACCTAGAAAGTCTATCTTCTTACATCCAAGTTGGCATTTACTCGGACGAGCTGTAAGGCCTGCATCACGAAGCCTCGTGAAGACCTTCTGCAGAACATCAATGTGTTCTTCCCACGTAGCAGTGTGAATGAGGATATCATCCAGATAGTTGTGTACCTGGGGTATCCCACTAAGAAGAGATCTCATCACACGACTAAATGTGGCGGGCGCGTTTACTAACCCGAAGGGCATAACTCGAAACTGGTACAAACCACTTGGGCTGCGAAACGCTGTCTTCTCCTTTGAATCAGCGGCCAAGGGAATCTGCCAATAACCCTTTGACAAATCTACCTTTGAAAAGTACTTCGAACCTGACAACCTGGCAAATATCTCGTCTGGATTTGGAATAGGCTCCGCATCAAACACCGTCACCCGATTAAGTCGCCTGAAATCAACACAGAATCTATTCGATCCATCAGATTTCTTCACGAGCACTATCGGTGACGAATATGGAGAGTCTGACGGCTCGATTACTCCCATTTCGAGCATCTTCGCCGTCTCTTCCTCAATCACACTTCGTAGAGCATGAGGAGCTGGATAAGGATTCTGACGTACCGGTTCATCTGATGTTAACTTAATTTGGTGAGAACCAATGTTACACTTCCCTGGAAGATCAGTAAGAACATCACTGAAACTATCTAAAATGTTAAATACCTGTTTCTGTTGCTTACCTGTTAAGTTGCGACAAACCGATACATCCTTCACCGTCTCTGTTGCTTCCAACGAAGGGAGCTCTATCCTAACTCCACTCAACTTACCTGTACTCTGACCATCATCAGAATCACTATCTGGGATGATAGTAGCAACCGTAGCGACGTCCAGCATACTACTTGCTGAGTCCCCTTCCTGGCTACCTGCATCATCTCGGTCAATGTACCTTTTCAACAAATTGGCGTGAAAGGTTTTCAACTTACCCTTGATCTCGACTCTATAGTCCTGATCGCTTAACTTGTGGGCTATCGTGAAGGGTCCCTTCCACTGAACCAGAAGTTTGTTGCTATCTGTGGGGAGAAGAAGGAGAACTTTATCTCCTGGTTGAAACTTACGATCTCTACTCTTGAGATTGTAGTACTTTGCATGCTTCTCATTAGACCTCCTGAGCTCCTGTAAGGCAGCATCAAGAGTTGTCTCTAAGCGTTCTCGCAAATCCACAACATACTGATATGTTGTCTTCAGCTCATCGTCTTGTTGCTTCCCCGTCCACAACTCTTTCAAGATCATCAGGGGACCTCGTACTGTACGACCGTACAATAACCCAAATGGCGAAAAACCCGTGGATGCCTGAGGCGCTTCCCTGTAGGCAAATAATACAGGAGCCAAGTAGCGATCCCAGTCCGACGGACGATCAGCGCAGACCTTTCTGAGCATCTGCTTCAAACTGCCATTAAAACGCTCAACAAGACCGTTGCAAGCTGGATGGTATGGAGTCGTTGTCAACTGTCGAATAGACAACAATCTTCCTATTTCCTTCATCAGACTTGAAGTAAATTGTGTACCCTGGTCTGACAAGATTTCCTGTGGCACACCTACCCTCGAAAATACCTGAACAAGAGCTTCTGCCACAGTAGAAGTCTCAATATTCGGCAAGGCCACGGCTTCGGGGTACCTTGTCGCACAATCAACAAGGGTAAGAATGTACCTGTTCTTCTGAGCGGTGACTGGATGAATTGGACCAACCAAGTCGACTGCAATCCTCTTAAACGGAGTGTCAATAACAGGCATCTTACCCAACGGAACACGTGGAACTCTTCCCTTAGATATCGTCCGCTGACAGATATCACACGACTGAACAAACCTGGTCACATCTGCCGTAACACCTGGCCAGTAGAAGTTTGACAGAACTTTGTCAGTCGTCTTCTTGACACCCTGATGGCCACCCATGATGCCTTCATGTGCCAACTTCATAACTATCCTCCGATAGGGCTTCGGAACAACCAACTGGACAACTGAATTGCCTTGAACAACACTCTTGGGAACGAACACCCTATACAACAAGTCATCTTCAACAATGAAATAAGAGTTTCTCTTACCATGTGAATCAGTGTCATTAGACTCTGCCAATTGTCTAACCTTCTGGAGGGTTGGATCAGACAACTGAGCTTCCTTCATGTCGCTAGGAGACACATCAGGAACTGACGACGGAGTTTTCAGGATGCGGGGTAGGCGTGAAGCTTCTTTCGCCTGAGATCTGGTCTCTACCGCCATTCCTGTCTCTACTCCCTTCTCCGACTTAGGCAATCCCCACTCAGGATCTGGATTGTCTGGAGGACGAACATTTTCGATGTTACCTAGAATCACATCAAAAACAGGTGAGTCAATACAAAGAGCTTCAACTTCACCTACATAAAATGGTGAATCAACGCTAACTTTAGCCGTTGGATATCTGTGGATAGAACCATCAATCAAAATACACCATTTGTACCTGCCTGTCATCTGCTTGTTGGCAACAAGACTCTTCCGGACGACAGCACCGGAGCAACCGCTGTCTCTCAAGACTGACACTCTCTTTGTCCCAACTAGTCCTTCCTTCACAGGCATGCGGGAAAAGAGCTTCGTCTTACAAGCAGCACACATCTTGGGCAACACCTTTCTCTTGCGTTTCCAAGAAGATTTGGGTTGCCAATTATCTCCCAGTACAGCACTGGACAAGAAAAATCCACCCTGGACAACGTCAGCACTGTCTGTTGACTCTCTAGATGGGGAACAAGAATAACATTCATCAGAATTATCATCTGCCCTATTGTCATTCTTCACCTTCCGATTTCTCACACCAGTCTTACTAGCTTTCTTACGTGTAAACTGTTTTGGTTCCACACTGACAAGACCTGCTGCTTTTGAGATATTACGACCTTTAGTGTTGCAGTTTTTTGCCAAATGACCCATTTGTTGACACTTGAAACAAGGTCCTATCTCTATCTTACTTCCTGACTTCGGATGAACATCCTTATCAGAAGTAGTCTCTGACTTACTAGTGTTACCTAGTCTTGATTCCCTTCTAGAAACTTTGAAATGGCCACCATGAGCAGAAACATATACATCTGCCATCTCTACCAGTCCCTTCACACTCTTGCAACTAGAAGTTCGTTCCTTCAAGAATATGGATAACCCTGCGCTAACTTGATCTAAGAATTGTTGTCTAACAATAAGATCCTTAAGTCCTTCATATGACTTATCTGTACCTGTTAAATCAATCCATCTTTCCAAATAATGCTCTACTCTAGAAGCAAACTGTGCAGCAGTTTCCCCTGATTCAGGAACAGAGGTACGAAACTTCCTAGCAAAGTCATCTGCCGACATTTGAAAGCGCTTTAAAAGCGAATCCTTCAACTTACTGTAGTCAGCAGCAGCATCCGATGACAATCTACTATACACCTCAAGAGCCTTTCCTTGTAAAAGGGCACCCAGACTTATAGCCCAAATCTCGGGATCCCATCCTTGACTCCTGGCGTATCTCTCGAACCTTTCCAAGTAAGCATCCATGTTATCCTTACTATCGTTAAAGTGAGGAAGTTTAGGGGCCTTAATCAGACTATGGCGGATTACATTTTCTGCGTTACTAACATCTTGGCCTTCATTTGTTTGCTTGGCCTTCTCTAAAGCAATTTGTTTTTCTAATATCTCAAGTTCTCTCTGTTTATCTTCTCTAGCTTCTTTTCTCTCTTCTCTAGCTACTTGTTCCCTTTCTTTGATAAAGGCTAACAAATCTTCCCCAGCTAGACCAAGTTCTTTCCCCAAATCTATCCACTGTCTATCCATAATTACTGATTATGGTTTATAGACCCAAACAAAGTATCAAGGCAAACTAAGACAAAACAATGCACGCTTGCAGTCAATCGCGCAATTCCGCACAACAAAAGCAATTTATCACTCACCAGAGAGTCGAATGCCTTGTGCCAACTTTGGAGGGGTAGTCAGTCTGCAGATCCTGGTCAGAACTTCTGAACTTGAGTTCCTGAAAATTTCCTTGATTCCTGCGAGGGGTCAATTACAGTCAAACAATTTAAACTCCCGGACAAGCCCCCATATGTCACATCTGGATATGTCCAGAGGACTTTGACAAGTTTATCTAGATATAGGTTATTTGACCAACTCTCAAAAACCAAGAAAAAATTAATTCTAGAAACAGTTATGTAAAGTTAATATTCTGTTTAATAAGACAAAATCCCATCTGGGATTATAAATCTTCAAATGAATTCAGAATATAATACAATTGTTTCAATAATCTGGTTAACAGTTTTAAACAGTCTAACAATATGAATCTGAATAATATAATTTCTTTTAGCACATGTGCATTATGATTCCCGTTTAAATATTAATACGGGGTTAACGTTTAGGCCTGTTAAAGAAAATAAATGTTCACGTGAATATCGCTTTCTGAATGTAGTTTCTATGCCGAGTCCGAAGAGTAAAATATTATAACGAAAATTCCTACATCGGGCGTGATGAACTGAAGAAAACGGTGAACACGATGAAGTGGAGGTTGCGATGTCCTTCCCTGAAGGAGCTCCGTCGTTGCCCTGAAGTCGTGTTGAAGCTTGGCTGAACGACTAGTCTCATCGCACCTCAAAACCGACGAACCGGACAGGTATATCAGATCACTTCACAAACTGTGAAATCGTGAATCCTTTGACTATAGGATCCAGAAAATTCCGCCATCTACAATACAATATTTATCAATACGAGATGACGTCATATCTGTAAAGACTATCTCCTTTTATATATCAAACATGTACTTGTATAATCAATAATCAATATATAATTCAAACATGTACATGTATAATCAATAATCAATGTATAATTGTTCAATTCTAGTGATGATTTCAAATAACAACTTTAATGAAATCTATAGAAACAAATACAGAAGTCTATGGCTAAGACTATCCGAACATTTCCTTTCGCAATCAAAATTAAATTATGTAAAATTATCGACAAGCAAACTCGCCAAGTGTGATTTAATTAAATACACATAAATATCAAACAGTTTACTCTCTCGATATAACATGGAATATGAATAATTATTCAGTATTCTCAAATATGAAAATTCTATAATAAAACTGTTTATAATAAGTCAATCTTTAGACCTCTTGTACAGTTCTAACAATGTCAGGAAAAAGAATCAAATCTTTGCTCAAAAATCAGACATACATTTTGATACAAAAATATCTCAAAACAAGGAAAATACTACTTACAGTCTGATTGGAAAAGTCCTGCTTACGGAAACACAGGCTGCCTACCCTGGCATCTTGGGTGTGGCTCTCTGGCAGTATTGCTGCTGCCAAATACTGCAGCAATCTTAGCAGCTCAACAGCTTCTAACAAAATGGCAGCGCTAGCATGCATGCATTGCCCGAGCTTGCCTTAGCTTTCCCAACCTAGCAGAAAACCGCTCTACCATGACCTAACAAAAGACTGCATGGTATAGCAAACCCCAGCCACTATACAAAACTGACCTGCTTAAGAATTACAAGCACCTGCAATTATAAAAGATGCTATGTACCTTTGACAGTTTCAAACAGCCATGATTGACAGATATGAATAGGGATGAAGCTCAGCTATCACGCACCGATCCATCTCTTACCGGAAGATGTAAGTGAGTATATCAAATGGGGAAAGTTAAATCAACATCCCAATAGGCAGGGGAAACAATACGCCAACCATTCGTAAAATTTGGACAGAAAAACTCGTTGAGAACCGAGAAGAACTTAAATCCATGCAAACTGTGATTCTTTGATTGGATGACTCCAAAATCAATTTAGTTACCCTAATCTATTTCCTTTATCACCTTTCTCCAGTAAAAATCAATATGTATCCAGTAAACGGATAGTTATTTATACCTATACGCATCTGGCAAGGCATTGACTAATATAATATGATAGTAAATAACATTAAAAATCATACCATGATGAAAAACGGCAAAATATCAGGAGCCTTTTCTGATTTATTTCTTTCATATTTATATCTACGGAAAACGTGTTTGCTAATACAGCCGGTATTGCATATTGCTTTGCTGAAGGAGCAAAAGCAAACACCCCCCTCACACACACACACACACAAACACCCACCCACACAAAACAAATGCAACAGGACAGACTTTTCAAGTTTTGACATAAATATTATTTTCTAATGTTATGATAGAAAAATAATAATTTTGAATTTTTTTTAAATCGAAAAACACATTCCTCGATATCCGATCCTGTTCATGCGGTATGGCCTACCTGTAAACTTGATATATATAAAATGAAAATACTCAAGACAGTGAAGGACGTAGCTGAATCCCTCTTTTTATTTTTCCAACACACAACACACAAGCAGGAATCACTAAGCCACAGCACACAACTCCCTCAGGTTATGGTTCAAAACGTTGATTTTATCTTATTTTGAGTATATTAGTTCTGACATTTTATTTATTATTTTCCCCTAAGTTCTTTACCGTTTATTTGTGCTGCTTGTCATTTCGTTTGTTTCTGTTTTGTTGTAGAACCCTTCAAAAGGGCCTTTGAAGCCGAAAGCTCGGGAAAAATAAAATGTGGGATTCAGCTACGTCCTTCACTGTCTTGAGTATTTTCATTTTATATGCCACTATCATGACTATACAAGACAGGGCCAATCATGTTAATGTGCTAATGAAGCCAAAAGCTCGGGAAAAATAAAATGTGGGATTTAGCTACGTCCTTCATGTTAATGGGTTGTGCATAATTATATCCGTCATAGCTTCATAATAATGAATAAAAACATGTCCTTCTCAAATGCCTTTCCAGGCAAGAAGTCAAACTCTTCGAAACGAATAAAAAAAATTGACCCATTTTCTTTCGTCAAAGCAGACATGCTCTTTGAATATAACAACGAATCGTAATGCTCTGCTCATCTGCTCATAATGATGCGATTATCAACTTAATCAGTGGTCGAAAAAAGTGCATACTCATAAAAATTCTGATGAAAGAAATCAGATGAAAAGCTTATTTAAGAAAAGGCAGAGGCGGCGCTCTCAGGGGGGAGGGGCAGGGGGAGTAAAGTGCCCCCGCTTCTCGAAGCAACCCCAAAAGTGCCCCTTTTTACCCAAGAAAAATGCCCCCTGTTAAACCTGTTCAGTGCCCCCTTTCATGTTAGAAGGGCCCATTTTCTTTGCTAATAGGTGCCCTTTTGCCTTCTTATAAGTGCCCTTTTTCGTTCCAGTTATTTACCCTTCTTAAAACCGCTCTTTTTTATGCCTGATTAGTGCCCATTTCCCTGTTAAATAGCGCTCTGTTCCCTTTTGCAAGTGCATCTTTTACACTTCAAATGAATAATCCCCTTTAAAATGTGATTATTGCCCCCTTTGACTACCTCTTTTCCTTTTTCATAGTGCCTCTTTTCACCTCTGATAAATGCTTCATTTGAAATCTGATACATTCCCTCGTTTACTTCTGATAAGTACCTTTTTTCCTTTTCAGTTATGTCCAATTTCTCCATATGTTAATGTAAGATAAGAGCAAAAAAGCACCCTTTTGGTTTTATGATAGTGTCCCTTTTCCATTCGGCAAGTGCCCCTTTTAAAACTTCGATACATGACCATTTGATTTCTCTTAAGTGCCCCTTTTCCTTTCTAGTAAATTCCATCTCTCCGAGTCATGATTTAATGCCCGCTTCGAATTTGATAAGTGGCTTTTTTTCATTTCTGATGTGAGTCCCGTTTGATGATGGTGGTAAATGTCCCTTTTTAGCCCCCTTTTCGCTTTAAATGGTACAGTTCTCCTTCTGATAAGTGCCCTCTTCAAATCTTACAACGCCCCTTTTCTCTCTTGTGCCATTTCATCTTCTATAAATTTCACTTTTCACCTCCGCTAAGCTCCCCAAGTCCTGAAAGAGCCATTTACCAATAGCTCCAAAGAATCAGAGAGGGATATTTTTTCTTCTTTCCTTTTTCTTTCCAAAGCTCTCTCGCTACGCTATGTAGTTCGCACTTACTTATCATATCTCACGCTAGGCACTTCAAGTGTGCTGTAACCTTAAAGTCTTGTCTTTTCTCCTATTCCTGGTGATATTGTGCTAAAAACCCCATTCAATTTGAATATTTTCTCTACTAAATACGATCGGTCGCTATGAGACCTCACAAATGCATTGAAAACATAGCTTGGTCGTTATAAAGAAAACTACAGAGTAAATGGAAGAAAATAACAATGATAATTATGGAACATTCATAAAATGAATTTGCGGTTGCTTTTATCATTTTTGGCCACTCTAAATATACTGCAAATACCATGGCCTTGAGCAAAAAAAAAAAAAATACTTAGTATTTTTGCTCGTTCGCTTCACTCGCTCACAAATGAGTAAGACAGGGCAATATATATTTATTGCAAAGTAGCTATTAGATAAAAAAAAATCATAATGCCCCTTGAGTTAAAAATG
>CM057157.1:27788276-27803276 GCA_029962745.1 Echinometra lucunter
AGCCAGGAGCATTATAATTACAGTTGGCATGAATCCAAAAAGACAAAGGACCATCAAGAAGAAACCAGATAGTAAAGTCAAAGTCAATTAAGATTTTTCAAGTCTTCTGCACTGTAGATAGGGCGTTTCTTTAGTCGACCTTCAGCCTCCTTGATGAGCGCAATGATACGCCCATCAGCTGACCAGGCTGCTTCTACTTGGGCACAGGCTTTGGTATCCTTAAGCAGCTTGGCGTTAGCACTGGTCAGATCCTCCTGGATAGACTTTTTCTGACCTGCCAGCTTGCTCCGTTTTTTTTAAAGACCCGCTGCCGCATCCTGTAGGAGACAAACTTCACGATGATGACTCGTGGAGGGGGTCGACTCCCCTCAATTACCTCTGGTTCCTGCTTGGGGTTGATCCTGTGCGAGCAATCGATATCCCCTTTAGTGATGGGCACTTTGAGCTACTTGCTGACCAGCTGAACTATTGTCTCATCTGTGTCTTCATTCTGCTTTTCAGCGATACCGAAGAAACGGAGGCAATTACGCCGTGAGTACTGCTCCTGGTCGTTGGACTTCTTACCCAGCCGCCTGAGTCTTCACTGTATCCTCCAATGCACCTATCTTCCTATCTTTCTCCCTGCTGCCATGTTCCAAGTCGAGGACCTTGCCTTCTAGTTCTTTCAGAGAGGTAGTCAGCTATGAAAACCGCTGATCAACAACTTTCTGGACCAAGCCCAGGAAATTTTCATTTGTGAGAATGTCACGAATCACCGCAGCTATGATGTTTTTAGCTGCAGCCTTGGCGCTGGAAGACCGGGTGTTATCAGCCATGATGGAAGAGGTGAAAAGGATGCCAGATATTAAAACAGACAAGGTCTATGAGGTATGATGAAACACAAGACTCTTGACAGTTGTCACAGATGGTCAACAAGGACTCTAAGTCAAACAGACTAACTAATTCACACTGACATTGCAGCAAGTTAATGATACGAGAAAGCAACGAGTTACTGGTTACTCACTCCAAAATATATTGGTGGGACTGTAGTGTAGAAAACCGACCAAGCGGTTAAGATAAATAGTCCTAAAGTTACATTTTACACTTCAACCTCTGATACACACTGCTCCTAGTTGCTTCTTGAGGAGGTCCCCCAAGTTTTTACATAATTGATTTGTCGATAATCGATGAAGAGACACAAAAATAAAGTATGAAGATGTTGCTAGCTCAAGAGGGCAGGTAGGCAGGTAGGGCAGGTAGGCTCTTGAATCAGTGCTTGGTTGGTAGACATACATGTGTACAAATCGAAATTGGCAGTCCAGCGCTTCAGCCATTATCGACTAAAGATGTTAATGTGTTAAAAATAAAATTAAACAAACACAACAGGTGGTAGCAGATGACAACAACAACAAAAATTCTTTCTTAATTACTCACAGGATGTATCTGATACGTCTTCTTCTGTGGCCAAGAGTCATGAGCCAATGGAACTAGTGTTCAAACACATTCACAAGATATTTCCTCTTAAACTATACTACCCTCAGAAAGCGTTGCTAAACTAAGACATACTGAAATGCCAACAGGGAAGAAAGGATGGGGGCTGTCGTTAATGGTGTTCAAATGCATATAAAATGATGTAGGGCCTTCAAAAGCAAAGCTCACATTGACCTCCAGCATGTCCAGCTACATAATACACAACTGGTACTCATATTGGATGATTTCATGTAAGATCTCTATTCATGCAAACTTTGTAAAGTTATTAGTGAGAAATATTTTGACCTCAATTTGAAAAGGTAATACACTGCAGCTGCTATATTATGTATTCCCCTATTAATTTTAATTTTAGTTTTCGCATACACTTGGAAAACCAATGAATATGATTTCATTCTAAATTGAATGAAATGCACAAATTTGAACTGAAAATACGGCAATGAAAACTCTTCATCAGTTTGTACATTAATATACTTCTTTCCAACACTAGAGATAAGAAAAAAACCTAGAAACATACCCACGCCATGCCTTTTTTATTCAAGCAGTAGACCGTTGCCTCCGTATCTTTGCTCCCACTGCTCCTCAAGCCACGCCGATGTTTCCTTGCTAATGCTTTTACCTTACAATATGGGCCGCGTCGCGACAAAAGGGCCCTTAGGGCAAAATTTTTCAAAAATGAGATTTCAACACTATTTTGTAGTATAAATGCTGCAGAATCTGAATATGCAAACGGTTTTCCAAAATTCCGTCCCTAAGTGTCTAAATCGAGGAATTTGAAAAAAACATGTTTTTTGCTCCACGCGCGCTATTCTGACATTCGCGCGTGACCAAGGTTAAACAAGTCATTCCCCGATACCATTTTCGCCAAGATTCCTAAGTGTCTAAGGGGCTACTTAAACGTTCTCCTAGTACCATGACGGATATTTACATTATATAATAGAGAGAATATTATTTTCCTTGTTATCTTTGTCTTCTCAAAACCCTATATTACCTCAAAATGACTTTAAAATGACCTTGAAATGACCTTGTACACGTCCGTGAGACGGCCTTGAAATTGGCTTTCAAATTGCTTGCATTTCCAATCACAATTAAGCTCATATCAATTTTTTTTTCATAAACAATTATATTACGTAGAAAGATATAAATAGATATTAAAGCTATTCTGTTGCAAGTATAAAATATTATATTATGCAAAGATTATAGAAAAGGGGAAGGGTCATATTTCAGGGCAGAGGCGGCGGAACGTCAGGCTCGTACAATGAAGGTGGAGGGGCACCTATTATTTGGCAGACAAAAGGTGCCCCTCCACTTTCTTTGTCCGAGCCCGATGTTCCGCCGCCTCTGTTTCAGGGCCGTCATATCCAGGGAGGAAGGGCCCGTATCATCTTTGCTCACAATGAATCTTTGTAAAATATACACTTTTGTCATTAAGTGAATTTCAATCACGAATTTGAGAAAATAAATTTGTGATTGCTTCTTTTTTCATATCAACAGGGAGATATAGAGAAAGATAATCAGAGAGGAGTCAGAGTTCACCAGGGGCGGATCCAATGAGGATGGGGGCGAAATCCCCTTTGTTCACCATATATTTTCATGAAACATCTGTCTGTCTTAAAGTGAATTTTGGAGCAAAAATGTCATCTTTAATTCACCTTCAATTTTAGTGGTCTTTTGGGGGAAGGGGTGGGGTATTCTCAGAATTTTAATGCCCCTCTCTTTTAAAGTTTGCATGGATTTGCCCCTATTTGGCAAACATGTGTCATAGATTTTATGTTGCTGTTGAATAATATTTATGTTGAAAATGCAGTGAAAATCAATTTAATAATTACTAGCACGCTTTTTCATTATTACAACACCATCAAAAATCAGAATCATTTATCATCCACTCAATCACAAGTCATTCAGAAGGCATCAACATTCAAATTATTTTTCATTCCCGGGCTTCTTTCCGTGTTCATGGTTCTTTCTGTCAGCTAGCTCTTTTCTCTAATTCATACCTTCCAACTCGGTCTATATCTTTCCTTCTCTTCCTTTTTCTCTCCCTCTTTCTTTCCCCTCTATTTCCACCATCTCTAGTTTTCTCACCTTTTCTCTGCTTCCCCGTTCTTATCTTTCGTTTCTCAAGCTCTCCATCAGCTCCCTCGATTGCTTTCTTTCTCTCTCACTCTCTCTCTCTCTCTCTCTTTATATCTCTCTTCTTATTTTCACTCACCTTCTTATCATGAGTAGTTATTTCAAGTGTGTGCCTAAATTATGTTATATTGTCTTAATTCATTGTTCAGTTTATTATCTACAGAGTATCTTTTGTATTTGCACTGCCAGTGGAGGTCCAATTTTCTGGGGGGGGGGGGGGTTCTCTTCAAATATGGATCAATAAAAGATATTAACTGTGAACTTTGAAATACATAATAGGTCAGTACAACATGGAATGAAATGAAATTTTCCTTAACTGCACTTGTCACACTAGTAACTTTTATTCAAAACAAGAGTTGACATACGCTTTACTTCAAATTAGGAATTGAAATCCGACTGGAATGGTGCTCTTTATTAAGCTGTAGTCTGAAAATGTCAAATACTTTCTGTTTCTAATAAATTTAAGAGTGGAGAATGTTTGTACTGTCTTCCTAATAAAATTCATCCTTTCCCTTCCTTTCACTAAAAAATAAAATAAAATCACGTACCCCAAATATCTCTTCACATCTACCCATTATTTTCTTTTACAAAGTTTAGCTAGGGTTTTTTTTTTCTTTTGGTATAGTTAAGATACAAGGAAGCAATTCCATCTAAATTAGATCATTGCACATGTGACATGATTAATGAAGAAAAACAATCCTATATGACATTTAGAGATCTTATTGCTAATCCCATAATTAAAAATTTGTTAGTTTAAATTTACTTTTCAAGTCGTCTGCTCTTGCAAGCACACAAACGCAGTGGATATTTGGAATTAAATATTATCTATGAAATAAAGGTAATATCATCCTGAAAGTGAGATTTCTCCTATTGAAACATGTGTCATGAGTTATTAGGGTACTTGTCACCCAAATTATGAAGATACAAAAAGCAAATGTTTGCACTTTGTTCATTAAAGTAGTAGCAATATCACTTCCTCATAACTTCTACTGTAGTACAGCTGGACGCTGTCAGTCAGTTCTCACATAATATAGAGGTCATGCTCAGCTTTCATGGCTTTGGTAAGTTCATTCATCCGCTGAAAGGATGTGATCATAGCCCATTAAGGCATCCACAGTTCCAAACACTACTGGTTCTAATGACATCCTGTACAGCCATACCCATGTTTATTTTGTAGGATCTCCATCATTGTGAAGTTCATCCTGGGTTGACGCAAAGAGAATCCAACTTCAATTATTGTTTCAAGATCTTAGATCACCTCTGCTTCCTCCTCTGATATGAATGCAGTGACCTGACATTTCCAGCATCATTGAATTAAATGTGGTTATCATATCCTACCCCTCTCCTTCCAGCTTTGCCTCTAAGTTACAGTCTACTTTGCCTGGAGATGACAAGGATGATAGGGACGAGCATGACCTGGCTTAGCTGCTCTATATCAATGGCCTGTAAAAAGAAAAAAAAAATCCCTTTTAATTATACATGAAATGGCACTAGAAGCAGCCAACTGCTTAGATGAATGACACTGATATACAGATTTATTGTTTCAGAAAATCTGAAGTACACCAAGAGCATTAAATGAGTATGGAATACAAAGTGTCATTCATTCTAATATGAAATATTAGACAGTAATAACATTTAATCCATTAAGTAATGTTGTTTTGTGATTAGTAGGCCTATAGTATTGTTTCAATTTTGATTAATCTAAAAGTAAAAATTTAACTAAATATTCCATTATGCATAGTAACTGAAATTCAGTTTGTAATTCAATTGCTTTAATAGAAAAGAAAGTCTACAGAGATAATAAATGCACTCAAAACTGAAGACAAATCAAGCAATACACAATGGGAAAGGTGGGGGAGGCATTTTTTGTGAATAATGATCTGCCCCTCCCATCCTTCTCTCAATTATAAGCAATGCCCTGCCCCCCCCTCCATTTCAGATTCATCCTTTTCTATTGATTTCTTAATTTTTCTAAAAGCAGGTCTGTGCTTACAAGGTTGCGATGATAAGCAGTTATTTTTAATTCCATCCTTATTCAGAGCCCGAGCTAGGGCAAGGTCCTAGTCTGGCCCTAAATCAGCTAGACTATGTGCTAGCCTAGATCTAGGGCCTAACTAGGCCTAACTTTAATCTTTATTTTACTCTGTGTAGGAAATACACTGTACATATAACTTGTTGGAGCTCTGCTAAAATTTTTAATGAATTCCTGACTGGTAAATTCAGCATGGGAAAATTGAGGCCTCAAATATGTATCAACAAATTCAAGAGATTGGTATAAGCAGGTCTGGAGTTAAGATCTACTCTAGTCCCATGATTTTTATTTGTAGTGGAATAGACATGCACATAAACGTCAATGAATTTAAGGGTAAGGCATATCGTGCATTCAACTGCTAACTTAACTAGCGGCAACTAACGTTTCAACATTAAGACCCATCTGCGCTTTTTCTTACATGTGACTGCTTAAATCTTGGTTTAAAGAAATTGCAATAGTCTACTGATGAAATAAAATACAAAAAAAAAATGGATTTGTGCCAATCATCATCAATATTTGTGAGCTATGATATTTTCTAACACTAAGTAACAGTTTGTGCTAAAACATTTAAGAGATTTGCTTGTGAACTTTTTCAATTGGCTGTTTAAAATCGACTGTCCGGATATAGAACCTGTCCGGACATCCAACAACTGGGTATAATATGAAAAAGAAATAACAGAGGAAGGATATTTCATAATACAACGTTACATGTCGGAATTACAGGTATTAACAACTTTATCTGTGAAACAATGCATGCATGCATGCAGTCTTGAAGTTGAAGTTGCAGCTGCACTTCGAAAAGAGGTAACTAACTGTTAGTGTTAGACAGTCACCTATTAAAACTGAATTAAATGCACGAAATGCCTTTAAAACCCGTAATTTCTACTGGAAAAAACTGTGTGAAGAAATTATAATAATGATCTTACCGATTCATCCAAGGAATGACATTTGATCATCAGCTATAGCCAGATTAATCGACGGACTAGTAACATAGGTCTTGAGTCACTGACACTGTTCTGGTATTTTTCTTCCGCACGTGTGTTTTGTTTTGGTTTGATATGTTAAATATTTTTTTCCAGTGCGCGCTCGGCACGTTTGATATGCGCTGACTTTAGCGCGGTTTTACTGCGTAAGCCATTTGGAGAGCTAAGGGCCCTTTTGTCGCGTCGCGGCCCATATATATTTGGGGAGAAAAAGAGCAGTTATTAATCAAGAACATCTACATAATTTTTTTGCACGTGAGTGACATGCTAAAACATCGAAAAAAAATCATTAGGATAAGAAATTACTAGGTCAAGAAAAAGATGTCAATGTTAATTTTCAAGCAGTGTACGCTGTATCAAATGATCTTACAAGTAGCATTTCTTTATTTCTGTAGAATTCTGTAAGATCATCAAGTCCTCGTAAATATCAGGGTCCCGTCTCATGCACGGCCCTCTTTGAAAGCATTTTTTTAAAAACTGAAGAGGCAACCCTGCTTAAATAAAGCTGTAAGTAATGAATGAATTAATTAATAAATAAACTTGCGATTGATTCCAGTTGATTGCAACTTGAATGAATTTGATCGAAATTCTGTACTGAAAAAAAAAAAATAAGAGTTGAAGGTTTTTTTTTTTTTTTTTTGATTTGAAATCATAGATGGTCCTGAGTAATTTTAGCTTTGTTGCCCAAGGAGTAACCTTGATGAATTTGCATATTTGGCATAAATATTACAGATTATGCAACAAAATATGTTAAGGGATCCAACCGTACCCAACTCTAACACAGCTGTTTATCTTAGGTAACGATCCTATCATACTTCCGTAGTGGGCAATTTACACTTATTTTATCACTTTTAATTGTGGGGCGGAAAGTTCATGATTATTATCATCTGATCATCTTCTAAATTTGAGATCTAAGATACTAAATGTCAAGTGGTTTTCAGAATGATTAAATGTTTACAATTACGTTAGATGGAGAGCCGTCATCAATTTTGATAATCCTGAATGTGGGAAATAAAATGGTTTGAATTGCGTGGTCTGGGGATGTGTTTTATGCCATTTCTTATATTATTTTCATGTCAGATCAGTCGCAAGGGGTGTTATGGGAAAATTAATACTTAAATTCTAACTAAATTTGATGACATTTCAAGAAACTGGATTATTTTTATTCTTGGTCTTGGCTGTTCTCGTCCATCTACCATCAACTTGGATATAGATAGTATTATACTAGTTCCTATTGGGATCACGACCCCAGGTACACTATGACTATTATGACAAGTTGTCCTCATGACATCTGGCGCTAGTAAAGTTGTGATTTTTACACAGTAGGCAATACTACCTCACTTGCCACAAACCAGGTGAGAAGCGAAATTAAACGATAGGCTTTGCTACTCAGGCGCGGATTCAGGATTTCTTGGGGGGGGGGCCGCAAATTTGAAATCATGCGAGTCAAATATTATTATTAAATATTAATATAATACAGTGGCGTATCTGGCGCTTGGTCCAGTGGGGGGGGGGGGCATTCTGAGATTTTTAGGTCCATCAGAGCATTATAACGGCTAAAGTTTCTAAATTCCGAAAGAAAATTTAGATTTGCACCTATAGTGTCAAGGGGCTCTTTCTTCATGCTTTGTTTGGTAATGAATAAGGTTAGTTTCTGTGATTGACACCATGGTTATGTACGCTAACTCCCTCGAAAGCCGCCCGAAACACTTGTGTTTTTTACATGTTTTATTGACTTTCAAGTAAACAAATCAACAGGTGAATCAAAATCGAAAAACAAAACAAAACAAAACAAAACAAAACCAAGGAAAAATAGCAAAAACAAAAAATTATTATTATTAAAGCTATAGTACAAAGTTATATGCTCCATTCGTTGTACCTTGATTACAATACGATTTTCGTTCATATTAAGTGTACAGAAAAAAGATTAAAACTAAGGCAGTCACTCTGTCTCATCTATGGTGTCTTCTGCGTTACAACGAACATGGTATATCTCATTTGACGAGTGGAAATACAGGTCAAATACAATCAATTTCTTTACAAGAATTTACGTGTAAAAGGGGCCGATGATCCGAGAGACACCACTCCCAGGCAGGCCTGGCCTGATTTCGGTAAAACACTCCTCCTCTTCCCACAAGAGGGGCAAAAATACCAATAATACAAATAGTTCTGTAATATGTGATTATACTCCTGCGGAAAATAAAAAGACTATCATAATAAACAGAGGGGAATCCTGCCCGCACACGCCCGTGAGTAGAGTCCCTCGGTATAATGAATTTAAACACAGATAAGTAAATGCGAAAAGGAACAAGATAATATATTCAAATTCAAATTCAAATTAGGTTTTGTTTCCACAAAAGATCAATATGTAATCAATATAAAAATTAATATGCAATATATATATCAAGAAATAATTTTATCAGATACAATCAAATCTGTAATCTTACTACAACAGTATAGGATATAAGAGAAAATCATTTAGTAATTCAGTATCCTTGCATACATATTGTGGGGGGGGGGGGGGGGGCTAAAGTGAAGCAAGGCTTGTTGTGGTTAGGCCCCAATAAATAATTAAAGGCATGGAGGAAGGATACAGAATAGGAAGAGCAAGAAGAAAGAATGGGGAAG
Source organism: Echinometra lucunter (assembly GCA_029962745.1). Lineage (NCBI taxonomy): Eukaryota > Metazoa > Echinodermata > Echinoidea > Camarodonta > Echinometridae > Echinometra > Echinometra lucunter. The sequence goes on from CM057157.1 coordinate 27,797,520, forward strand.
AGGAGGGAGAGTATTGGTATAGAGAGACAGAGGAGAGAGAGAGAGAGAGAGGTGAATAAATAAGAGGGGAGAGCGAAGGTAAAACGGTACAAGACAAAACAAAAAATGTGACCAGAACGGGGACACAGATACTAGACAAGACAATAAAACAATGGGAAAGAAATTGGGCTTACTTCGAACCATCGGGTCTTCGCGTCGGGCCGTGTAATCCCGTAATTCGACCTTTCGTGAAAAAAGCCCCCTTAATTTACGAAAGGTCGGGTTCACCATTTGAGAAATATACCAGTTAAATCTACGAAAAGTCAGGTCCATTAACCCGACACTTCGTAGAAATTAGCTAGCAAATATACGAAGGGTCGCGTCCTTAACGCACATTTCTACAACAAATAATTTGACGAAAAACGGCTTGAAAAAAGCTAGTATTTGATTCGCACAAAGTCAGCCTTTGCCTCAGAAAGTCCAGAGGTGAGTACAGTTTAAATTTCGCTAATTTGTCAAAAAATAGAATCTATTCATAATGAGTTCTACATTGTGCCAAATCTGCGTTAATTTCTTTATATTTTCAAAGAACTGTCCTGAGCTGTATGTCATGAAATTATGTGCTATAAACTCACGAACTTTGTAAACTCTTTTCATCGTCGGCAGCTCATGTTACCGCTGCATTGCGCTAAGCACCCTGTCACGACGCAACATCTTGCACAGACTTTCGGGCGGACTGCCTATGATTGTAAATGCAATGCAAAAACGGTTGACAGTGAGATTCAACGTTTATTTTATCCCAGCTACATGCATAGTGTGTTGGCGAGTTGACGAATCGGTTATCCTAAATTGTTGCATGATGTATAGCTGTGTAAAGCAAGGGGGAGGGCGAGGCGGGGGTCTATGACTGTGTGTACAGTTTGAGTTCAGATTTCAAAGACAGCATAAGGAAGCATAATGAGACTAGGTATAATTTAATCCAGCGGTGTAACAGGGCTGCGTTTTACGAAACCGTCATAAGTCTAAGTTCATGGACATCCCATAGAAACGTGTGTTAATTCTACAACACGTGTTGACAATGGGATGTCCAAGAAGTTAGACTTATATGACGGTTTCGTGAAACGCAGCCCTGGTTCCTGTTATCGGGGGGGGGGGGGGAGGGGGGGGGGGGGGGGGGGGGGAGGGGGGGGGGCGGAGCCCAAAATTTCTAGTAACTCACGTTACTCAGTCAAGAATCAGTGGCATAGTTATGATTTCATTTGAAGGGGACGGTAGTGAGTATAGCATTTGAAACACTGAGCGTGCGAAGCGCACTCCATAGGGGGGAGGGTGCAGGGAGGGAGAGACTACCACCCCCTTAAGTGAAATCCTAGCTATGCCACTGATTCTAAATTTACTTACCAGGAAATTTTTGGCTCTGCCCCCCCCCTTCCTCTTTTTTTTTTTCATATCTCTTCTTCTTTCTCCCTTTTCTTCTCTCTTTCCCTTTCTCCCTTCCTTTTTCTTCCTTTCCCTTTCATTTTTTTCGTGGTGGTTTGGTGGATTTTTCCGCTGAAATCCTTCAGGGGGCACTCTGTCCCTTCCTCCCTCCCCTGCCCCTGGTTGTTACACCACTGATTTAATCTTGCTCCTACTTCTTCACGGATGGTTGGTATATCTATAGACTCCAACAGTGTCCGATGAAAAATTATTTTCTTATTTGAGAGGTAGATCAGAGCATCCCATTCATTTATTTGTTTTGACTTTGTTCATCAGATTGAACATGCCTAGCTAGGTTGAAACTTACTGCTGCATTTATGTCTGCATCAACATCATGTTGGAGATGTAGGTGATGATTGCTTGTTGACTGAGACTGAAGAAAGTTTCTGCAAGAAATGAGTTAGTCTACCACTCCAGTTGTGGAAGGTAAGTGAATTCTGCATGAATTTAATAAGGTTGCTTCATGTACAGGTATGTCAATGTTCAGCCAGGCCTTGGTTGCAAATACACCTGTTCTTGAATTTATTTGTAACATTTTATTATTATTATTATTGACTCCTTTGAAAATGTCATCAGTCTGGCATGATGAATATTTTTCTTTAGTTTCATGGGCACCTGGATCAAAATATCTCACCAACATTTCTTGCTTACACTTCATAAAGAAATGTATTGCTTAGTTAAAGCTAAATAATTGTTCAGCTTTACTTGTTCATTTTTGCTATACAAGCAGAAACTATATTTTGTTTTCTGATTTCCTCTCATTTCATTTGCAAGTTTGTTTTTTATTATTAAATTTCAAGTTGAGATATTTATTGTTCAATGTGTGTATTGTTCTAAATTTCTGTTGTATAAATTTCAATTGTATTTTGAGTTCTGTGAAATAAACTAAAATGATTTATAAACTATGGTCTGCAAAGGTAAATATTTAGTGCTCCTACTGTCCATAATTTGTACATGTACTAGTTAACTTTCAATCTCATCTTGTTTTCTTTAACAGAAAGAATTAAGCTTCTACTCTTCATTGCACTGGACCCCTGCTTTGGAGATCTGTCTCTCAATGAGTGAGGAGTCATGGCCCTGTATGCAGCAGGAGGGGGGGGGGGGGGGAGGGACAGGAGCAGTAGCCCAACCCACAATTCAATTCAATTCAAATTTATTGATATGCAATCAACAATTTTGGATTATTATCGACATACACATTTTTTTGCAATGTCATTAAACAAAGTTACAAAACAAATAATTGCATTATTTTTTTTAACTAAACCCCTCCCCATAGGTGTGTGCGAATTTTTTGAAACTCTTACAGCAGATTATTGTTTCATTTGAGGATTTGAAAATTCATAAATTCAGTACAGTGTACTAGTTATTTGAATTGAATGATGAGTATGTAAGTTTCAAAATTACTGTTTTCAGTTGCGTTTTAATTAATTTTATTAATTTCTTCTAAAGGGATGTAGAATAGCTCATTCTTCCTGAGTTGTGCACAACATCTGACTATGAGCTCTGTTAATGATTTATTTACAAGTATTTAAAGTAGAAAAGGATTTGGGCCTTGATAACATGTTGGCAATTTGAATTACTAACATTTGAATGGTAGTGATGTAAAACTCTATAGTCTATTTTATTTTGTTGTAAGTTGTGAACAGAGTATATGATTTTTAAAAATTGTTATGAGTAATGAAATATATTTTACTTCTAAGTGATGAATGAAGGCTGATGTAGTTTCCTTTTTATCGGAATGAACCTATTTTAACATGTACAAGACTGTAATCACCATGCAGAAAAATAATCATTACATAGCAAATCCATTTTTTTTTTTACTACAAGTGTACTTTGATATTGATTGTGTAATCCCCAGCAACTTTTAAAAGAATGTGATAATTGTAATACATGTATACATGCACAACTAAGAAAATACTGAAGCCCCCTCTTATGAAATGAATATGGGGGTAGGTGAAAAATGTAGCAACCAAGAGGGTGTGTTCAAGAGAGATGGAAAGGGTTGGAAAGAGAGACAGAGATAGATACAGGAAGAAAGAGATGAAAAATCAATTCAGGCGAGATTATTTGATGAAAATTCGAGGGTGTCCGAGAGAGAGAGAGAGAGAGGGGGGGGGGGGGGGGGGAGGCGGCAGAGAATGGGAAAGGATGGAGTAGTGGAGAGTTTGTGAAGGAGATAATTGCAATGTATACGTGTTTTGTGTTGATTAAATTTATCAGATTTTCAAAGTGCATTATCTTTTGAAGATCAAGGTCGTACATCTACAAGCCATATACCTTTATGGATATTAATTTCAAAAATTATTTGGTATAGGTCTTCCCACGCATTCATCCAAATTTTATCATCGCACGTGATTAGCCACCCCCCCCCCATGATCAGTGATTGTAAAGAAAAGATATATATTTGGCATTTCCATGGAAGTCTGTTAATATGTTGAAATTCGGCAGATTGGAACCTAATTATAATGAAACTGAAGTACTTGCATTATACAGGGGCGTAACAGGTACCAAAATTTCCCGGTAACTAGTCTATGTCTAGAATCTGTGGGGTAGCTAGGACTGCATTTTAGGAGGACGGTAGTCACATACATTTTCATAACTATTTTGCGAGCGAGCGAAGCGAGTGAGCCAAAAAATAACCACTTTTCTCGATTTTAATCGCATTTTCGGATGGAAAGCCTAAGATTTTGCGAGCGAGCGAATCGAGCGAGCCAAAAAATAACCACTTTTTTTTTCAATAGCATTTTCAAATAGAAATTCTAAAATATAATGGTTGTTTATGATAGATATTCAGAATTTTTACTTACTGATTAATTGAAATATATTTTCTTCCTTAAAAAGTGTGTCTGCATGGGGGGGATTTGTACACACCATCCCCCTCTCCCCCAAGTGGGGGTGATAGATCCCCCTACCCCCTGGAATTTACGCCAATGTAGTGCTCCCTAGAGGGGAGAGTGCAGGGAGGGAGCCTTTCCCCCCTCCCGCGCGAAGCGCGGAAGCTCCGACGTTTCTTTGAATTATTAGTTGTCGGTAATAAAGTCCATCTTCTGCGGCGTAACATAGGATCTCATTTTAGTAGGACGGTAGTGCTGCCTAGGGGGGAGGGTGCAGGGAGGGGGGGGGGGAGTTTCCCCTTCCCGCGCAAAGCGCGGAAGCTCCGGCATTTTTGCGCGGTCAGTTCCCGCTCTTCTTACGCTCTCTGCCTGTTATGGGGTGGGGGGGACATATGCATAGCCAAAAATTTCCCGGTAATTAAGTCCGAGTGGTGTAATTCTCTGCCTGTTTTCGGGGGGGGGGGCAGAGCCGAAAATTTCCCGGTAACTAAGTCTAGAAATAGAATATGCGGAGGTGAGCCCGCACCGCGAGTTGTTTGTTGTGAAGCCCTTAGCGGGTGGGTCCCAGGGTTCTGGCTTAGTGCCCCTGATGGGGGTCTACAGGGAAAGCCACTGCGGGCCGGGAGCCCCCGAAACTCCAGGGTTTTGGTACTAAATTTTCCCTCATTTCTTTTGTTTCACTTTGCTTTCTTATTTTTTTTCCCCTCTCTCTCTTCTTCTTTCTCCCCTTTCTCCTTTTTTCTTTCCCTTTCTCCTTCTTCCTTTCCCTTTCTCCTTCTTTCTTCCCTTTCTCCTTTCTTTTCCTTTCTTCTTCTTTCTTTCCCTTTCTTCTTCTTCCTTTCCCTTTCTCCCTTCCTTTGTCTTCGTTTCCCTTCCTTTAATTTTTTCCGGGTGGTTTGGTGGATTTTCCCGCTGAAAACCTTCAGGGGAGGGGGGGGGGCACTCTGCCTCCCCCCCGGTTGTTACGCCACTGATTGCATATCATAAATGGATTAATATCAATTTTTTTTTTTTTTTTTACCCGATACTTCGTCATTTGAAGGTAGTTTTCTCACGAATATTCGCGTAAAAGATTAGTCTTATGTCAATGACAACAATTGCTAAAATCACATTTTTACCACACGATTTACCCGACCTTTCGTAAATACAGGGGGCTGTTTTCACGAAAGGTCGGGTTACGCGATTACACGGCCCGACGCGATCACCCGATGGTTCGAAGTAAGCCAAGAAATTGTGAGGGATCTGCAGCTGTGTCATACTACAGATCAATTACGCCGTAGCACAGAGAATGTAAACAATAAATCAATAGAAGAATTACGTAATTGTACAAGGGCACATGTGAGACGTGTAATGAACATATATAACAGCAAAAGCAAATACCACAATACTACTGACTGCTGTATGCACTCAGGAGAAAAAAAAAAAAATTCCTTTAACCCTAAAACGGCCGGTGATTTTTTGAAAT
>CM057157.1:27803776-27978776 GCA_029962745.1 Echinometra lucunter
TGCGTTATTGTTTGGGGCTTGGTGATTTCACTCGGATCGTCTCAATGTGCAAGAAATGCTTCACTCGCACTCGGAGCGTAGCAGGATAAAGAGCGGCATTCCATCGTATTGTTTATGCAATGATGCACTGCAGTATAGCATCATAATTTCGACCTTTTAAGAAGCGATTGGGATAGATACTTGGATGTACCTACGAGATGTTGTACTTGAAAATCATCACTGCACTGACTTCAACTTATATGACCATCGTTTGATAAGTGAATAAATTTGCACAACCTATCGCGGGGTAATTTTACAACTTGGGCATAAAGATAACGTCCACGTTCACTTGGACTCTGGAATCATTAACATCCATTAAGGTCAGGCGATTGTTTACCAAAACATCTGACGGTGGCCTTAGGGCTCCAGCGAACTTCATGTTGCTGTCCTCTGCATTGTCGTTCATTTACTTTTCTTGCTTGACGTGTACGATAATTCCCTGAGGCCAGTGGCACTGATCAGTTAGGAACGCAACCTGTTGGCAACCCTTCACACTCGTCTAATCCAGTCGTGCTAATACCAATTGACAACCAGTTAGGACGTCCCTGCATCTCACCACTAAGCCTCTTATACATTGTTATTCACCTGTGGGTGCCTGAACCCTTCAGGGCTTCTTACGTTTAGCATCGTTGCTTGGCAATTAATAGAATGGGTTGATTATGGGGAGAAACATTAAATAACCAGCATTCAGTCGGAACTCTTCATCTAGGTGACTAATAATACACGAAAACATTGGATTCGCGTAAGAAACTCTCTTTAAAAAAATCTGTTCGGACGGTTTAAGCCGAGACCCGACCAAAATGGGAGTGACAGTAAGTAAGACCGAGGAGAACACACGGACTAGCAAACCCCTCCAAGATTTCAAGAAGGTATCAACGAGGGTGGGGAAGATCGGTGTCCTGGCCCGACAGGCCCGGCTCAAGAGCGACGCGAAAAACGGCGACGCCATCACGAAGGATTCCTCAAGCTCAAAGGCACACAAGGAGGAACCGCCACTGCATCCTAATGATGGATACCGGAGACCCTCCATTGCTCAGTTCTACGATGGGAACGATACGGGGCATACCTTGGTATACAAGGACACTGCGGACGCTTGGGCGGCACTCAGGGCAGGCACAGTCATGGAGGACATTCCAGAAACTGAAATCAGCGTGGTTGAAAGCACGGTGGGAGGGTACAAGACGGTGGAGAAAACGAGAGGAGCAACGGGGCAGCATCATGTTACCAGTGATGGGGAGTTCGATAGTGGGACTGATTCTACTTATCTGGGAAGTGTGAGGGAACGGCCGTTATCATCGACCAGGGAAGATGACTTCGTCATTCCATTCTCAGACGGCGTCGAACCTAAAGGATGGAAAGAGAAGGTAAGAATTTTCTCTTGTTAAATTGTTATATATGCAGTGATGATCACTGGCTTACTGGTGGGGATTGCTTCCCCCCCCCCTCCGAAAAAAGAAAAAGAGAAAAAAAAAATTACTATCAAGGTTTTTTTTCACTTATATGTATCACTTCAACATTGTCATTCCATCATATTTCTGTACCCCTTTTTTTCCTGTTATTCTCAATTTTCGTTGAGGATTTTCTTTTTGCTTGTCAGCAGCTGGAAACTTCTATTTTTAGGGTTGCGCAGCCCCCACCCCCCCCCCCCAATAAAAACAGCATTTGGCCCATCACGCCACTTGTGATAACACCCAACACATTTTACACCTCTGATCCTTAATTCATGCCCAAGAACTATACTTAGTTTATAGCAGGTTTTCACATGGAAAGATTTAAAAGATGTCATATTAACCGGGAAGAAGATTTATGATATTTCTTTGAATATTTTTTTTAATAATGCTCTGAAAGATTCAATAGGATTTTCACTTCGGGGGAAATCAAGGCCGCTCCAGGGCCCCGTTTCATAAAACGTGTTCTCAGTAATTAGCAACTGCCACATTTCTATGACAAATTTGCTCTCAGCCAATCAGATGCAAGGATTTCAGTAGCTTATACCAGTTATTGCAATTTTTTTTTTTTTTTTATTGATAGCAAGTTTTATGAAACGGGGCCCAGAACATCTTTCTAAACCAGTTTATAACATGAATGGCATGGGACAACTTTTTGCTCTGAATTATAACAGATGTTTACTCTAAATTACCAAATTCATAATCATAATACACGTTTTATGGATTCCTTTCACTTATAGCCTGGGAAAATCAGTTCGTCTTAATTTTCCTGTAATTTGGAACTCATTTCCCCTATACATCTCAAAATGCAAGCCAATATTTTTTTTTTTTTAATGCTGAAGCAGTTTCTTTCCGATAAATATGTATAGTTGAATTTCTGTCGTTTATTTGTGTATAATTTTGCTCATTTGTACATTTTTTGTTTATGTTCCTATTTTTGTAATAATTTCATTTTATGTTATGAACTTGTATTAGGGAACTATACTAATACAAGGCCGAAATGCTTTATTCATGTAGTACCCCTTTTCACTTTCCAATTTTGTTTATCATTTATACAGCATTTGTTCTGATTGTATTCTTAATGAGGATGAAATAAATGAAATTGAAACTTTGAAACTTTGAATTATTACTGATACGCAGAACGTGTGGACTCGATATTCCAAAAGGTGAAAATCCGATTAAATATTCAAAGAATTATAAGAGGAAAACATTTAAAGAAATGTTATAAAACTTGCTTCAATTGGTTTCAGTTGGACCATTTGACCCATTGAATACCAATTAAAATACAACTTGACCCATTGAATTGAAGGGTTAATGGGATTAATGGGGACCCATTGTTTCACTTTCCATGTACTCCCAACTGCCAATTGGTATTCCATGTGGGCAATGGGGACCTATTTGTTTCAATGGGTCAATTTGTATTTCAATTAGTATTCAATGGATCAATTGGCCCAATTGAAAGCGTTATTCACATAATGTGTGTGTTTATTTTGACATCGTTATACCATGGAGCTATTAACAATTTAAAAGTTCCATGGTTATAATAATAATAATAATAATGATGACAATTTATAAAGCGCCACATCCATCACGCATAATGCTCAAGGCGCTGGGGAAAAAATGAAACTACCAATACAATATAGCTTTACTTACAGTAGATACCATGAAAATACAATCAACAATAAAAACGGATAGGGAAGAGAATAAGTAACATGAACAAACAATAACAACAGTTATAATGATGACAATGAAAAATGTAGAACTATCTGATCAACTGAAAGCAGATTTGAACAGGTGAGTTTTGAGATGTGCCTTGTATGAATTTACTGTTGCTACTCCTTGCAGAGGCTGTGGTAATTGGTTCCAAAGAACTTTCTAGTGTGAAAATATCAGCCTGAATCAAGATACATGTATTGCTTTTGAGGTATTAACGACCCGAACTGTCAAATATTTTCAATACTTTGTATTGTGGAAGCGTCGTGGTCTGGTGGTTCTGACTCTCGTCTTTCAATCAGAGGGTCGTGGGTTCGAATCCCGGCCACGGCGTTAATTTCCTTCAGCAAGAAATTCATCCACATTGTGCTGCACTCAACCCAGGTGAGGTGAATGGGTACCTGGCAGGAATTCATTCCTTGAAATGCTTGCGCGCTGGCGGCTGCCGGGCTAAAGCCAGGGTAATAATATCCAAGTCCTTTGGAAGCGCATAGAGACGTTATATCATAATGTGATATGCGCTATACAAGAACTGTATATTATTATATTATTATTATTATAAACTAATGTCGACATTGCCTGGCCCCCGATCTAGCAACAACTATAGATTATAACAGCTAGGTGAATGCAATACAATGTAGTTCGTCTCTAAAGGGTTTAAAGTTAGAAGTATCCATACACAAATAATACGTCTGGGAACATAATTTGGATTTTGAAGAAGCCTTTTTTTTTTGTTTTTTTTGTATGTTTGTTTGTTTTGTTTTGTTTTTTATAAAAATAAATGTGCTTTGATGGTAGGTCTTTATTGCAGCAAGGCACCATAAACATTAAAACGACATAGGTTATGATGAAATCAATAGTTTTGTGTTTTGCTTACCTTTAAAAGAAAAACGATCGGAAATTTCTAGCAATATGCAGGGCATAGGAAATTTACAAAACATATATCCTTTTAGGACGATACCGACCTGGAAAAACTTTCAAACTGAGAGTAACATAGTTGTAACTTTAAAAATGTGATTTTATTTTTCGCACTTTTTTGCGCCTTGAGCACTTGATTTTAGATGGATCTGGCGCTTCAAAAATGCTATATTATTATCATTATTATTATCATAATTGTTATTATTTTATGTTGATGATGATGATGATGATTATGAGTATCGTTATTATCATTATTGTCATTATTATTATTGTTGTTATTATTGTTGTTATTATTATTATTATTATTATTATTATTATTATTATTATTATTATTACTATCATCATCATCATCATAACAATAATATTATTATTATTCTTGTAGCTGATATTATGCTTGCAAGAAACGGTAATCGTTAATGTATTCATAACCACACAAAGCACATTGACCTTAACATTTCTATGTGAACCAGTCGGTACTGGCACACTGACATTTAATTCACTCGTACCGCTCATACCTGAAGGTTCGCCTGAACCCTTTTCACATACAGATTCAATTTCCGTAATTTGTTTGGCTATTTGTTTGCAAATGATGATGCATTGTAATGAGAGCATATCACAATTTTTGGTTTCTGCATTTCTGTTCAAGTAGTCATTTGTGTAACTAGGCGTTGCTGGGGCGACAAAAACCTCGTATCCCAAAAAGGTCACATGTTCAGGAGAGCGAAAAAAAAAAACATGGCGGCCAAAGTACTATAACCAATGGGATTGCCTTTCCTTTGACATGCTGCGGTGGCTTTTGAGGGGCTAAGAAAGCTGGGGTTTGGACAGGACATCACTTGAGTGACTATCTGGAGAATAATGCAAAAAGTGATTTCACCAAAGTTTGTGATACAAGGTTTTGTCACCCAAGCGACAGTAATGACTTCTGAGACTTCTGTTCATGTTTAAGTCTGGACGTCTCCGGTAAAGCTCAAGATTGGCGGTTTTCATTTACATTTCTCCTGAAAGAAGGAAACATAAAACATCATAAAACATAATGCCTAGTTTACATTTGCCCCGGGCGCCATACGATGACTTTGGTCAACGATTTTTTGGAGGCATCGTCGATGCCTACCGGCTACGGTGTCTGTATTTGCATTATTTGCGATCATCGTGCCATTTTTGTGTATTGGCCATCGTGGGGAAGGCCGTGGCATATCCATACAGAGGCCGCTCGGAGATTGTACGATAATCGTGCAATCTCCGTAGCCTTCCCGCAGAAATCGTACGGGACCCGTGCAGGAATCGTGCAATGTCACCTACGATATGTTCACCGCTACGGGCTTGCGATTTTCAAATTTGTACAACTCCTCGCGAAACAAAATCGTTGAGGCTGCGGAGCCCGTGAATCTGTACGAAAATCTTACGATCGCACGGAAAGGGGGTTACGACCAGGATACGGGTTAAGCCAAATGTAAACTAGGCATTGATTATGTGGCTCATGCATAATCATGTGGTGGTACTTTTATCACCGTACTCCGAGTGCATTTTATAAACGCTAGTCATTCATTTGAATCATGTCAGTTCGTTTAAATACGAAATGAAGTTAGAATCAAATCATGAGACTGATTTGTTTTGTTTTGTTTTTTTGTTTTTGTTTTGTTGGCCGTTGCGGCTTATACATCAAGTCAATAACATCTTTCAGTCTCAACTGATTTACAGTTCCTACAATGATTTTATTGGCTGTGACGCTATAAGGGAGAATTTGTTATAGCTTTTGCGGAACTCGTGATATATTGATGGCATTCAAAATGATGAAACAGGCCCTGATCGGCAGTCTACATGCACGATCAATTCAGGCATCATTGTTTCCCACAGACTGTAATTGTATGCTATGCCATTTGATATGTAATGTTCAATTCGAATTCGTGAGAGAGAGAGAGAGAGAGAGAGAGAGAGAGAGAGAGAGAGAGAAAGAGTGAGAGACAGACGGAGAGAGATAGAGAGAGGGGAGAGGGAATACAACGTATTCTAATTATTTTTCTCCTTAACTTTATTTTCGATGTGTTCTATATACTTAGTTATCGTTTTCTTTCCTTACGTATTTTGTATAATTTTTACTTATCAATGTTTTGTTTTGTTATCATTATTTTGTTCTTGTATACACGGCTTGAAATACTAATTAAAAATGCATTTTCAGCATGTTCAGGGAACATGTGGAAAGGGTGCAGAAATCCATTATGGACATGTATCTCTCTAACTCAACCTGAAGCGATAGAAGAGAATAATTTCACCTCCCTATTAAATCAGTATTGTCTAAAAACAGATTTTAAACTCAAATAACTCAAATGACATCAGAAGAGGCCACCGATTGTTATTACGAGCGAATAATTCTCTCACTAATGCATAAACACTGCCGTCGTTATTGTCATTTTTGATCAATTTTCTCTCTTGCCATGAGTGTGAGTGGTTATCATGGTTATTATCAGTCCTATGTGCACACCACATCAGTAGATACAATTGATATTCTGAATGACGAATTAAACTGAACGGTAGATCCTTCAGTACTATGCAGAAAATTAATACATTGCTTCATGTTGTACAGAATTGATGAGAACATGATCATAAGCCCTTGGTTCGGGCAACTCATTATAACGACACGATCGCATAAAATGTAACATTTAATTCCTTCGCCGTTTTAATTGAGGATTTATTAATTTCCATTCTGAAAATGGAATTGGCGCTACCTGGTTCTCTAGGGATGTCATTAAAAAGATTTCCGACATAATTCGCTTTTGCCCCCTCCTGTGCCACAAGCGATACCTTTTTTTAATTCCCCAATAGCCTACATAACCTGGCGTTTAGAAGGTTGCCAAATTGCTCTCCCTTACAAAAATTAATTTCGCTATTCTAAATTCTTTTTAGCAAAATTGTTTTTGTTTTGTGCTTTATCTTTGTTGTTGTTGTTTGTTTTGGGTTTGATAGCGCTGGCGTAGCTGAAGGCAGTGGCGGTGAGGTGGTGGGGGTGTAAATGCCCCCAAATTTGCCCAAAATATGAAAACAATTTTTTTCTTTGCCTTCTTTGTTCTCTTTGCGTGTGTGTGTGTGGGGGGATGCCCTTGCCGTTAAATTATTTTCTGCATTTTCCTACATTCTCCAGAATTTTCGAAACCCTTCAAGTATACCCTTGCTTATTTTTCTCAGGCCAGGGAACAGTATCATTACACTGAGTTGCCGCCCCCCCCAAACGATGTATCGGCATTTTTTTTTATGATGTAGACAACATTCATCATGTTCATAGAGCCATTTACATGAATTTAATATTTCTAATAGTAACTTTCAAAAAATGGAACTGTTCAGCGAGTTCCGGATTTTTGCCTGCTGCTTTGCAAAATATGTTCACTTTGAAGGTTGAAGTAAAGGTCATAAAACCAGCGGAAAACGTGATATTCAGTATTCACTGTACACTTTTCGTTGACATGATGGACGAAAAAAAGTCCCTTCCTCTTCTCTGAAGAAATGAAATAAGTGAATAAACATATAAATGAATATAAATAAGTGAATATACAATAAATACGTATATTTTTGAATAGCAGTAGCGTTACTAATATTCGTAGTAGTAATGATGATTATGAATTTGATGATATATGATAATAAGTTTAATGATAATAATAATAAAAAAAAAAACAACCAGTACGATAATGATGATAATAATATTAATACCACTCCCACTACTGCTAATAATAATATTAATAACAACAGTATGATAATGATGAATATGATACTAATGATGGTAATAAAAGTACGAAGCAGAAGAAGAAGAAGAAGAAGAAGAAGAAGAAGAAGAAGAAGAGAAGGAGGATTTGAGGAGGAGTAAAGGAGCAATAATAACAATAGGAATAATTTCTGTTTTTTGCAGACAAAGTGATCACCTTTAACCGTTTATGTTTTTGGAAGCACTAGTAATTTGCTGCACCCCGACGAGAGTGCACTGAACACCATCCTCAATATTTGTACGGTTTCCTTGACTGGATTTCTCTATTTGTTTATCCGGTTGTTTGTGCCTGTTAATCTGCCTTGGGGGTCTGGAAGGTTTTGTGAACCTTCTTATGAGGTGTCTTGAATGGACTATGTTATTTACTCAAATTGTGCAATTTGTACTAAAGACTATACTGGTGTTGCAAAGTGGATGAAATGCAACAGAAGACGACGACTTAAGGGTTATCGGAGAGATTAACAAGAAGGGGCAGTTAGCATGTATTACTGGACACAATTAAGCGTGACCACAGGTTTTCCTAAACCGCTCTTATTTAAATTTTGTTTGAAAATATATACAAATATCTGTTGTCAAAATCACACCCTTTTTCGATTTTTTTCCTCGTCTTTTCTCGAAAATTCTTCCGACCAAACGAACTTAATCCTCTGCGAACATAATCTTCTAAACAAGGTTTCTGTTTTTTTTATTTTTGTTTTTAGGAGAAATTCGAGCAATTCGAGATTTAGCTAAATCCAGATGGGGAATCAAAAATAAAAAAAAATAAAAAAGGGGGGATACTCTACATGCGTTTTAACAATTTCAATAAACATATTGTTTTTCCTGATTTAATATTTATTGATCATGAACACAAATTATAAAAAAATCAGTTGGACATAATCATTTATCTAGGAAGTGATGGGAAGTGTGGGGTTTCATTGAAACACACACACACAGTATATCTTCTTGCACTCTAAAAACAAACTAGTCAGATTTGACTAGATTACCGGATCGCAGGGGCACTTACTCTTTTCTGGTCAAATGTGACTAGATTCTAGTCATAATGAACAGAATTATATTCAATTTAACGAAGAACACTTTTCTCGTCTAAATTGACACAATTGTGTTAAAAACGACCAGAATTCTAGTGACTTTTAATTTAACTAGAACAGGGGATCCCAATGGCACTTACTCTTTTCTAGTCAAATGTGACTAAATTCTAGTGAAAATGACCAGAACTCTAGTAAAAATAACCAAACTTTTACCAGAATTCTAGTCAATGTCAATGAGAATCGAGTCAAGTTAGTGTTGGAGCCTGTATGATCCGGTAGACTAGTCAAATTATTGCACTAGAATCTAGTCATTCTGACTATAAATGTGTAACTTTTGACTAGAGTAGTACTAGTCTGTCAGATTTGACTAGATTTGTTTTTAGAGTGTGTAATTAAGGTGGATATTGACCCTCTGGGACCCTTTAAAGGTCTTTTCAACTCATTTTCAATCTTAAAGGGACAAAAATAATGAAAGGAAAATACAAACAGGGGTAGGTCCTATCCCATCAAAGAATGGGGTTGTCACATCAGGGGCTTCTGGGTCCGACGATGAAATTGGAGGACTTAAAAGGCAAAATTAAAGGGGAAACTTTTTTGGGGGGTGTTGTTGGAGGGCGGGTAACTTAAATTTCACCTCACTCTAGTAACTTTGTCCTCTCGCATTCCGCCCACCTTTTATTCCCAACGCCCCCTCCTTTCCTTATGACGCCAATGCCTTTTTAATGCCTGACCCTTCTTACGCTACGCCTCGGTGTACCATGATATGACCAAAAAAAAAGTGTTTCGCTATTCGGCTGGGAATCATTGCAGTGCTTATCTAGTATAGGCGTTAAAGAAATGTCGGATCGTTATTTTGTTAACTGTTTTTATCGACAAATCGGCAAACAAACATGCCTACTTGCTTATAATCTCCTTTGTTCAGACAGTCTTTCTTTCGAAACACCTCCCAAGTCGAGTTATACTTACTCATGGAGGATTCCTGTTTACATTCGCTTTGTCCACCTCCTAAATGCCTTTAAGTGGCCACATTTTGTAGGAATGTGCCTGACAGGATTCTAAATATAGATTTTGATTGACTTCGTATGTATTGTTCCAATTGTAGTATGTGTGCCAATGTCCCGTATACAGGTGTCGCATGTGATCGATTTGTTCCACGACAATATGCTCCGACGACAAATTGCTCCCAGATAATTTTCCTGTATAAAACCGAAGACGGTTTCGATGGATCCATCTCAAAAAGTCTGCCATGGATGTATGGGCTGAATAAACATCGAAGATTTTTAAAAATCAAATACCTCGAAGACATCGATGGTTTTTTTTTCAAAATCTGGCGCCGTTGCCTAGGTCACTGTCGGCCCAGCCCCACGCCCCCCCCCCTCCCCCATTTCCCAGCCCTGGATCGGCTGGTCCATTGGAAAGGGAAAGCTTTAAAAAAATCTGAGCAAATACATTGTATTCTAAAGAAAGTTTTCTAATACACTGCCATATGCCGATTGGTCCCCAATATCTTTGAAATTTGAAATAGATTATTTATTGTGCTATAAAATGTAACCCATTATTATCATCAACATCGTCATCTTTATTATTACATTTTTATTATCATCCTTATTTTCATTATTATTATTATTATCATTATTATCATGATTATCATTATCATTATCATTTTGCAGAAAATGGAAGTAACTCAGGCCCTCTTCCATAAAAAGTTGCGATTAAACGCAAGTCCCAAATACTCAATTCTAACTGGTTCTGGTTTAAAATCAAGTTGCGTTTATTATTATTTTTTTTTTTTTAGTTGTGTTTAATCTTAACTTTTTATGCAAGAGGGACCTGATATGTACTTTTTCGGCCATAGTCTTCAGTTAAAAACGCTCGTACTCTTACCAAACGCAGTTAATTATGAAAACGTTCTAACCTCGGCACACGATTTTCAGTACAATCAGTTCATTAGAAATGTGTCATCAAATATTCACGATAATAGACGCGCAAGGGCATACTTCGTTAATAATAAAACTACACAGCAATCATACGGTGGGGTATAGCACAGACCAGCTATGCTGACAGTAATACTCTATACTAACTATGTTGTTATGATGTTTGATAACTATGTTACACATGCATGAATGGCATGCTCATGGTAAATAATTATTCCTGTGTGTTCTTTTCATTTTGGGGGGTTTTCTGCATTGTTATGAATTGTACTGTATGTTGCAAAAAATGTCACTGGCAGCAAAATTTCTATGCTATGTTTGCATGGACCATTAACAAAAATAAGGAATCTTGAATCTTGAATCTTGAATCTTATCATTTTGTGAAAATGAGAAGCAAATTTGGATGACGTGTTCTTGTCTGGTGTATACATTGGCTTGTTCATTTTTTGTTAATAATGCTGTATATTTACTCTTGATAACCCGAAAAATGGCCTGCTGCTTGCCTGACATAGCAATAACTGAGCTATCTATCGAGGTACTACTTTACATGGCAGGTGCCGATTAGAAACCGTTACCCACGGTAATTCTTGGAGATGTTGGAAGAAACAAAATTTTGTGAATTTAAACCGTTGACTTCTGGGGTTGTTTCACAAAGACTAAGACCTGAAGACTGACTCAAATCGCTATGGCAGGTCATTCATGCCACTGTTTGCTTTCGCCATCGTTCTCTCAAGGGATGCGCAAATCATTGTGGAATTTTGAAGAATTTACATTTTTTTTTTGTTTTCTTTATCAATGAACTATAAAGAATTGTCAATCCTGCAGATTTGTGACCATGATTTGCAATTCATTGAGAGATCCATGGTGAAAGAATACAGTTGCATGAATAGCCAGCCATATAGTTAAGTGCGACTTTAGTCAATCTTAGTCTTTGTGAAACAGCTCCCTGAATTATAATTTTCACATAAAGTTCATACATGCAGGGGCCACCCTGTTCCAGGAGCCAAAGGGTTAATAATGACCGGTCAAAGACCTCTTTACTAATGTATTCAAATTTATGCATGTTTATCTCCAGAACCCTTGGTTACCAACTATTTGCTTCATTTGTTATGCATAATGGCATCTGCATAGAAGAAATACAGTTTGCATACATTAGTTGTTGCTGTGCCGGGCAAGCCTCTGGCAAGCTTCTCAGTTGTCGAGGGACAACTCATATGCCCGTTTATTTACCCTCTGTTGGATCTACGCGTGCCATGAAAGCTTTATGATAATTTATTAATTTGCGCATCAACAGTGCATTCCATGATAGACAGATAGCATTGAGGGTTTTATCATCACTGAAATGAACTGAATTGAACTGAATCGAACTAAATTTGAATTGGTTTATTATGCACAACGCATTGCATTTCGAAAGCTGAGTTACTGTTATTTACAATAAAATTATCATTTACAATAAGAATCATCATATATGCATAAATATCATTATCATTGCTGTTGTCATTATTGTTATTATTTATTGTTGTTAGCATCATCATCATCATCATCATCATCATCATCATCATCATTATTATCATTATTATCGTTATTATAATCATCAGTTTAATTATCATTTTTACACTATTGAGGTGTTGTTTTTCGAAATTGGAAACAAAGTTAGTCTGTACCTTCTAGATTCATAACTACACTAAGTGGAGCATGCGCTAGTGTTTAAGATATCTGTGGATATTTGGGGTTAATAAGAAAAACTCAAGCAGGATAAAGCTATTCATTATCCCCTACGTAATCAGTGAAACAGAAGCTAATTTAGTAACCATTTATGGCTTTAAAAAAATCAAAACGGTAGGGAAAAGTTAACTATTCTTTAAGAAAAAAACAACAACAACCCAAAAAAGTACATGTAGGAAGGCCTGCTCAGACTTTAAGATTTTAATAGATTTTTACATTATTTTGGAAGGGTTATCAATAATCCATTACATGAAAATAGAGTAGTGATCATAACCAGTAGCAATTCGATGCAGCTTTTTGCATCCATCTGGTACACTACGCTCGGGCAATTCTGTTCAGTTGCTGGCAGCGAAGCTATATAATTTTTAACCACATTAATTAAGATTCGAGTGATTGTCATATCGGAGTTTACTTTGCGCAGTGGCTAAGACAAAACCTTCCGCGACAAGAGTAATTACATTTATGTGCCTAATCACAACGTCCACATAGCCTTCTGCCCATTACAGACATGATATACCCTGCATGCCCGTATGATACAATGTCATATACACGCATGGAATTTGTGCGTCTTGTTGCCGGGCAACGGGATACAACAGACTTCGAATGGGGCGAAACGTTGGATTAGCATGATATGATGGTTTGCGTTGGGATGCAGTTTGATAGGGGTGAGCCACGGAGCAGAGGTCGGCGATCCTATCAAAATTGGGAAATGGAGATTTTAATATTTTTAAGGGAACTGTTTAGTGACAACACGGGACTTGGGTCTGAGCTTGTACATGTAGCTCAAAAAAAAAAATCACTCTGCTTCTCGGTAGACATAATGATGTATTCTTGTGAATTGCCTATTTATTAGTATCATGTTTATCACTTGTCTATGATGTGTATGAAGTGAAATAAGAAAAAAAAAAGGCTATGGTGACTCTTCGGTAATTTTGATATTATGGAGGAGGAAGAGAAGAAGAGTATGGGAAAAGAGAGGGCTGGGTCGTGCAACTATATAATACCACTATTTTTTTCATTTAAAACGTAAATAAATTTACCTATAGGTCATCTCCCCCCCCCCTCCCCCATCAAAATACCCTGGCGCCGCCCGTGAAGGTATGCAAGAACCGGTTAAATTTCGTTTCTAATTTTTGTACAGAAGTATATCTTTTGAATACTTTAAAGTCAAGAACCACATAACTGATTTTTTTAAAAGAAACATGATAATCATGCCAAGTGGATATTATTTTTTCTTTAAATTTCGATTAACCTCTGTCTTAGATGTTATTGATTTGGGCAGAAACGTCTTTTATTTTACTTACTGTTTGTCGGTTGTAAACTAGGATGTTTATCAAATATTACACTTACTGTCAAGCAAACTGAAATTTTCATTTTTTTTATCCAAGAACCAATCTTCAGTTTGAATGTCTGATTCCGAACCACACTTTCCAGAACATGACTCCAGCATACGGAATGAGATGATGATAAACTACCCTGGTTGTTTTCTAATTATCATATCAATTGTTCGAGGTAAATATTTCCTGTGTATACATGTACTCTTGTCAAAAGCATTGTCTTTACAACTGATCGACGGACTCTCTATGTACGCAACTACGAGCAGGACAGTATTCAGTAATGTTTTGTCGAGTAGTCCTTTATCTTACCCGAAGCATTCTTAGTAAACAACAACAAATTTATGCTTTTTTGACAGCCAACATGAACCATAAACTATCCCGACATTTTTTTGTTCTAATTCATGGCATGAATGTGCGGAAAATGTGAAGACGTACTCTATAAACAGAATCAGTAGAACTTCGACATGGACAGGGGCGGTGCCCCTATGATTTTTCAAGTGATGAAAAAAAGGAATAAAAAGGGGAGGAAAAGAAGAAAAAGAGGAGGAGGAGGAGGAAGAAAGAAGAGTATGAAAAAAGAGTGGGCTGGGTCATGCAAGTAATACCCTTATTTTTTGCCATTTAAAATGTGAATTTACCCATGGGTCATCTTACCCCCCCCCCCCCTTCCCCATCAAAATACCCC
Source organism: Echinometra lucunter (assembly GCA_029962745.1). Lineage (NCBI taxonomy): Eukaryota > Metazoa > Echinodermata > Echinoidea > Camarodonta > Echinometridae > Echinometra > Echinometra lucunter. The sequence goes on from CM057157.1 coordinate 27,818,358, forward strand.
GGCGCCTCCCCTGGACATGGATATTACAAAACCTGCAGATTCTATGGACGAGGAGGACTCTGAATGACCGTATTCAACGTCTGTCTTCGCTGAATCCGTTGAGTTTACATGTACTATATCAGACAAGAGGGTCTTGCGGTGATGAAACATTATAATTTTCTGTGATTGGTTTTTGTATTGCCAAACCCTGGGATGTGGAGAGCACGTAATTAAGTGGTGGCAATTAAGAGACAGAGATGGAGGTAGAAGAAAGAGAGAGAGAGAGAGAGAGAGAGAGAAGGGGAGATGGAGAGAGGGAGGGAGAATTTCTGTGTATATGTGTGTGTGTGTGCGTGGGTGTGTGTGTGTGTGTGGGTGTGTGTCTGTGTGTGTGTGTGTGTGTGTGTGGTGTCTGTGTGTGTGAGTGAGTGAGGGAGGGAGAGAGAGAGGGGGGAGCCCTCCTTTGCAAGTGTACGTTTGTCGCTAAACGTTTAACGATCGATTGATTGATTGATCGGGAGCACGTGTAGTATTGTGCGATGTAAACCGAGCCTGAACTAAACACCGCTATTTCATTAAGGTAATGGACGTGATCAGAGTGCTTATTAAAATGAATATGGTTTGCTGCTCAGCAACGATGGGCAGGCTTTGATAAAGATGTGATCACTATTCGATTATAATTAATGGCCGTATTAAAGGGACTCTAGGTTATTTTTTCAAATTCTTATCGCAAGTTATATAGTGATAACAACAACAACAATAATAATAATAATGATAATAATGATAATAATAATATAGGATTTCCCGGACAAATTCGCCAGTTTGTCATTCAAATTCATTTATCTTGCATTCAAACTCGACGATTTTGCTGCTGTCATGTGTATCTCGGATTCAAATCTGTAAAATTCTCTTTCGAATCTACACATTTTTCATTCAAATTCATAAAAAAAGCTGCTTTTTCACCATCTTGTCTTTCAATTTAGAGCAACACGAATTGCTGCCCTCGCGACGTTGTCATTCCAGCATTCTAATTCGTTTTTAGCATTCAATTTAGCACTTTGAGCAGTTAAATTCGGGGGATGATATAGAATGATTCTTTACAGATTTTTATCGCTCATTCCGATGTTTCTTTTGAATTTCATAAAGTTTTTCTCTTGTATTTTATGAGAAATATAGATGTTTTCATTTAGTTAACAATTAGAATAGGAGTTATGTCATCAATTTACGTATTTTCCATGCTAATCATGCTTATGATTTATGAGGTTCGTATTCGGGTCATTAGTGTCTTGCTCTTTTTCATTTCATAATCATAGACATTCAGATCTAATTGTAGGTAAACAAAGATTTTAAAAATCATCTCATGATATGATTGATGGTCTCAAGAGGTCCGTGAATTCAAAACTTGTCTCTTGTTTCCTCGTAACAAAGGAAAAGTTATTGAAAACGCAGAAGTATAATGTACATGCAATTGTGATTGGTATGGGAACTCAAAATTAACTTAAATTCTGAGCATAATTCCATAACTTGTAGTCAAAGGGGCAATTAGGGCTCCCTTCCCCCTTGTCCCAGATACGTGCCATAAGGTGCCGGCCCCTAGCTCCTGTTTTCGCCCCTCTTTACTGGATTTCTGACAGCGCCCCAAATGTACTGTCCTGAAAATACCATTGTTTCATTAAAAGAAATAGCAGAACGGACCATACTGACAAAAAGCATATTTGTATTCTCATTATTTACGATTGTAAATGTCAAATATTTGTATGACTAACAAACAAACAAATATACAAAACTAACAAACAAACTAAAACACATGTAATGTATTACTTTCCCTTAACTTGAATGAAGATATTGCGAATATGAATGCTCGGTGTTGAATTTGAATGCTGGAAATGACGTCTCGAGAGGTGTCGGCGAATTTGAATGCCAAGTAAGCAGTTTTTAAATTGAATGACAAATCTACCAAATCCTTCGATAAAAATGTTAAATCCAAAAATAAAACAGGGGAATTGAATGATAATCTACATGGGAAAATCAATTTGGGCGAATTTGATTGCAAAGAAAATGAATTCGAATCACAAACTTGCGAATTTGGACGGGAAATCCTATAATAACAATAATAGTAATAACGACAATAATCATAAAAGTATTAACAATGATGATAATAATTATGATAATGATAATGATGATAAGAAGAAAAAATGAAAAAAGAAGATCTTGACATAGTATTGGTGAAGAAGAATAAAATCTAATCTAATTTTCTAGAATTTTCCACCAGTACGAAAGCACCTTGTAGGGGAACTCATCGTGTAGAAACTTCACTCTGTGGATAAAATTGAAAATCATGTAGAATGAGAATGAATTCCAAGCACTTGATAGCTTTTGATTTGAATTTGGGGACAACCCCCTCCCCCTCAATGGCTCTCAGTTGAAATATATATTTCACATTAAAAATTCAAATTCGTATTTATTCATTTCCAGCTGAAAGAAAAGAAATACAAAGGCATTACATAGGTATAATTACAGAGACGATGAAATAAAATATAAACATATTCATTCTTTGTCTCAATAAGCGCACATGAATAAATCATCACAAAAAATCGTAAATTATGTGGAAATGGAGGTATCGACTAAAAAGCAATGCTTTGAATTTGTGGATCTGCAGAAATTTCAATTAGCATCGTCTCTAATATTTTTTTTTTCGCGCAGCTTTATTTGTTGTCATTGTGACGGTCGTCTGGATACCGTTAATGAAGCTTCAGATATAGCTGCGTTATATTTATAGTCTGATAATGATTGACGAACATATTAGAGCTGATATCCGAATTTTAATATCCTTGTCAAATAATGATACCGAGGACGTACGATAAGTCATGATGTCAGCTTTGAATACCATGAATACACAGAGCCACTGGTGTCTATAAATCAACAAAATGTTGACACCACGTCGCCTGTACATGCACGCTTGCCTTCTCCTATAATCTTTGGGTTTCAATCAAGTAGTATCATAATCATAATCATAATCCTGTTGTATAATAATGATAATAGTAATAATAATAATAATAATGATAATGATGATAATGATAATGATAATGGTGATTATGATAATAATGATAATAATAGCCCTCATGTCTGTCAAACTTGACCTATACGTATAGAAATAAGTTATGTTATCAATATGTGATTTTTCCACACTTATGGATGGGCTAGCGTGGTAAAACAACAATTTTTCAGTCAAAATCATTTACATTATCATCATCGTGATTGCATCCCCGGACTCAACCCGCACGTATTAAATGAACGAATGAAATTTGCGGGTGCGACACTGCATCTGTCATGTTTGGTAATCTGATTAATAATTTTTCCAATGTGGGGAGGGAGGGAGGGAGGGAGGGAGGGGTTGAAAATTAAAGATTAAAATGACATGCATCATAGAGATACTCATCGGTATAGGAATATGTCTAGTGGTAACATCCGCAGTCAGCTCTTTGTCCTCGCCTACAAACTAACTCTGATCGGACTTTTAGGTTCGAGTCTGGGTCACGTCTTTCGGATGGCGTGCATGGTGACGTAAAAGGTCGGTCGGTCGTCAATAATCACATCTGATTGATACAAGTCTGCAAAATCCCATTTACACCTTACAGTGTAATTTGATGAAAATGAAATATTTCCCTCAATTTTTGTGAGTTAGTGAGTGAGCGCCTAGGCCGCTCCTCTTATGCTCTCTTCATCATTCTTGTTATGATTTGATTGTTGTTGTATTTGTAGTATATTCACGTACAAGCCTTCATAGAATATTATGTGGATTTTGTGGGACACTTTTTGAAGTATTTCATCTACACACACAACGGCATGTTTTTGAATTTTGTTATGTGTTTTTTGTCATTTGAATGTATGTTTAATGTTATAAAGGGCCCCCTGGAAGAACAGTATTATGTTAACTGAAGGGTCTACCCTGTTGAAATTTTTTTTTAAATCAAATCAAATCAAATCGAATCAAAGAGATGTGCTTAAACAGAACGCCATCAGAAAACAGTCATAAACAGATGGCAAGTTTAATTTGATAGGAAAATTTATGGCAATGAAGCCTTCAGCCTCCATTTCCCAGAAGATTCTTCAAGGTTGTGTCCACAATTTGACCTCTTGCATTTTCGCTTGTAAAGTATTCTAAATACTACCTTTAAAATTACTCAAATGTTTGGTTGTCAAGCTCTTTGCTGTCACTGAAAATAATCAACCTTTTCAATTTCAGCAATAAACGCTTCTTTAACAGTCTTGGCGCAGTCGACGCTGCATGTACTTCAAATAACAATTGCTATCGATCCGTAATAATTTGTCAACTCACGTTGTATATTTTGGAGAATACAATGTTAGCTTCCCACGTCTGGCTCTTGGAGAACACTCCAGATTGCTACCGTGAATGACACATCGATCACAGTCGTCCACGAGGTGATGTCAAGTTTATAAAATCGATAATCTCAGTGCGCCCACGATACATCCTTTACACATTGAGGGGGGGGGGATGCAAGAGGATATTTCTAGATTGGGATGGAAAACAGGATATCGTATCGTACTCCATTAATGGAGGTGCCGTGGTCGAGTGGTTTAAGGCGAGAATCGGGGGTTCGATTCCCAGCGCGGCGCTTATGCCCCTGCATGAGCAAGGCATAATTATCTACATTGTTCTTTTATCGTACATCAAATGAATTAACGTGCTATGGGCATATTGTTACCAACATGTGCATGAGTGTGTGTGTATTTTCAATTGATTACAGCCAGTCACGTTGTTGTCAAGATATGTGTCTTAAAAAAGAAGAAGAAAGAAAAAAGTGGGGTAAAAGCCTCTTCCCCTGCTCCCATGTCATCCCTAGCAATGTGTGATGGGGAGCTCGGTGATTTGAATTATACGTAGAGAACCAATACACCCCCCCCCCCCGATCGACCCATTGCAGACAAATACAATAAGGGCGTAGCGTAGATTTTTTTTATTGAGGGGGTGGGGAACTACTGTTTGGGACAAATCTCATCAGGAAAACTCGATGGGTGAGTGGAGTAGTAAAGCGACCTATAATAGCTGGCCGTAGTAGAGGCGTAGGGAGTTGTGTTTTTGTTGTTGTTGTTGTTATTGTTGTTGGTTTTTCTTTTTTCGGGGTGTCTATGTTGTCAACCCCTCCCTTTTATCTATTTAATTCAATCGGAGAAGACCACGTGCCTCTTAATATTTATATGTCATTATATGTCACTATGTGAAAACCTTTGTATTTCTTTGCCTGTCTTTGTTTGTTTGTTTTGTTTTTGTTTTGTTTCGTTTTTGTTTTGTTTGTCACTGTATTGTTTTGTTGTTGTTTTTTGCAGTTGATTTCAAAATCAATTACCTATGCACGATGCCAGTTTGCAGGGCACAAATCCTGACCAGTCGAAACACGTATCAGGGTGTCTGAGCTTTGAGACTAACATAGCTCTATGGAGATACTGAATACTATAACCTTTCCTGACACAGCCATAGACTGCCAGGGTTAGGCTCTGTTCAAGATATCATGGAATTTTGTTTAAGGGTCAAAAATGGGACTGTGAATGCTGCTGCTGCCCCCCCCCCCCCCCGCACGTTGATTATTCTTGAATGTAAATAAGGTGCCTCTGGCTGTGAAGTTTTACTACTGACTGAATTCATGTGCAGATTATTGCAGGGAAAATCAATAGTCTTTAGATTTTTTTAATAATGATTTTGTCGACGTATTTGATCTAAGAATTTTATGGTTTTCAATCACTATTTCCTTCACGCTTAACTGGAAAAAATACAGCTGAGGCCGGCTCAAATTAGATTCCAGTTTCTGGTCACCAATCTCTTTCCCTTTACGCTTTTCGGCCCACCTCGAATTTTTCGTTAGTTTATCTTTATCCTTTTTTTTGTTGTTGTTCTAAAATGTAATAAATGTCAATCTGAGTATGACAGCGAGGCGACAGCAAATCATTGATATTATTTTCACACAAATGTGAAATAATTACATAAATGAAACAGCAAAGATATGTGTTAAAATTGACCCAATGGCATTTTATGAACAGAAAACATATCATATCAAATAACATCGAACCCCCACCCCCTCCTCAATTTGAAAATATCCGGCCGAGAAACTAGGAATCAATTTTACTTGGCCCAATCTCGCACGAGTAATCATTTCTTGCATACAAGCAGAAAATTCTGACGTGCGAGCAAGCGTTGAAAAAAAAATATTATGAATAAAAAATATATTAGTATTGAATTATGCTTTGACTCAGTATCGGATGATAACTTCCATCTGAATGTTATATGGAAAAAAAACACTCGTTTATATTTGAAAATCATGGACACCTTGACAGTGAGCAGTAAGAATCTGGTTTTGATATATAGTATAATGCATCATAATATTTCACCATAAAATGGCTTTTCATTTCTTTCGTGATGGATGCTTTGATTATCAGTTATATTCCTCTCATATACCAGGTGTCCCAGAAAAAGGGGAACGGTAGAATTTTAGTAATTTACCTTTTAAAAGAATGTAATATTTCTACATCATACCAAGATCATTGAATATGGTAAAGCAGTTTTGAGTCTATGCCCATTTCTTAAATTACACTCATTGTCAAATTTTGAGCGAGAGATGAGAGCAGAATTGTGTCGGGATGGCCCTTCATAATACGATGGTTGAAGGAAGCCTGTTGATGCATGTGAATAACAAAACATGCCATATAAACGGCCATTCCCGACAGAAATCTGTCGCAAAAACATGAGAAATTAAAAAAATTATTGTATTTTAAGAAACGGGCATAGAATCAAAATTACTTCACCAAATTCACTGATCTTGGTATCATTCTCTTAGGTAGAAGATGCTTTTAAGTTTTAATCACTGGTGTGAAACATTATCTACTTTTTGGAGGTAAAAGTAATGAAAAGTTCCGTTTTTTCCAGGACACCCGGTATACGTCATTTGTCAGCCTATTTAATAACATGATGATGACTACTATTATAACTATAGTCAAGATTCTCCCACATTACTCAGTTTTTCACTGGTTGGTCTGAACAAATATCTTTTCATGACAGAAAAATAGATTCTTCTGTTGTTGTTGTTCGTTTGAAAACTCACTTGATTCAAAATTTGTTCCTGGCTTCAAATGATGGGTAATGTTGAAAAGGTTTAGCATAATTTTTGAAGAAAGTAACAGCCGGCCTCTCTCTCTCTCTCTCTCTCTCTGTTTTTTAAATGTATTTTTAGAATGAGAATGAAATTGATGCGGATATGAGTGTTAATTACACTGTAAGCCATTTCATAGATGCTTTTCATTATTTTTGTCTGAAATGTGGAAAGAATAAAAGTATAAGCAATTTATATCAAACATTTTAAAATGTTAATCCTTATTGTTTCCTTGCAGAACAGATAAGGTATGAAAACTGGAAAGAAAAGAGGTATACAGAGTTTATATCAAACATCTTTTATTTATTTAGCGATCCTCTGTTTTCTTTTCAAATAAGAATGGAAAGGACAAATAGAGCAGAAAATAGCAGTTTATATCGAACTTATTTTGAACAATCCTCTGTTTTATCACAAATTGATCGAATACAAGAAATATGGGGGGAAATAGAATTTTACGAAGCAGAAAATAGCATTTCATTATCTAAGTTTACTACGCAAAGCTAAATGTATTGTTTAATGAAATAGTCAGTGAATGATTTTTATGCCCAATGTTTATATTTCTGTTTTCTTTTTTCATGAATAATTAACTTCAACTGAACTGAAATGTATGAGCAATTCTTTGTTTTATCTCCAACAGATTGAATCAGAACAGAAATGTACCCTATGCCAGACCAACACCGGCCACGAGCTGTTTCCTTGCCGAATCTGTACCCTCGTCTTCCACGAACACTGCATGAGAAGAAAAGGACAACTGCACGACAGCGATGCCGTAAAGGCGCTACGTCAGGCAAACACCAACATTGGCTGGTCATGCAACGAATGCGTGAGTAATTTCTTTTTCAGTAGGGCGCTACATAGTAAACATGATGTGAGGAACGAGCATTATGATGGCAGGTATATAACATCCCCTTGAAAAAAAAATATGTTGGTAAATTTTACAACATCCAAAGCCTTGCAGACTAATTTTCCAAATGGAAAGAAATGGATTGCTGGATGATTTTGCACAACTGTCATAAAATGCTCAATTCTAATATCCATTTAGAAAAGCAACTCTTGTCTGAAAATCCGAAGTGTTCTGGGTAGATTTGGCACGACTGCCTCTTCCCCAATAAAGATTTATCTATTGAACATCGCCCCTGTTTGTTAAGGTTGTAACTTGAGTTGTAACGACCTGCTAATGTTGACATAGTTGTGAGGGTTAAATTGTTTAAAAGAATCGCATCTAAATGCGATTATTTGGATAGGAATATATGAAAAGATTCTGGAAAAGGGAAGATAGGACACAAAAGTTCCCTTCACTCATCTTAAAGTAAATACAAATCTTATATTGCTCGAGCTAAAGCCAGTGTAATAATATTCTTTCAGGGCTCTCTGGGAGAACAGTACATAGTACTGAAGAGGCTACCCTGGGTAAACAAGACATATTATTATTATTATTATTACTATTATTATTATTATCAAAATTAGTAGTAGTAGTAGTAGTAGTAGTAGTAGTAGTAGTAGTAGTAGTAGTAGTGGTAGTAGTAGTAGTATTGGTATTGTTATTATTAAATTTTGAATTAACAAATCCACTTAAATTCCACACTTGTTTGCCATCTTTCAGAATGCTATTTTGTTCGTTAGTTTTGTTTATTGAATTTTTATTTATGATTTATGCCAGTGATGTTCGTTGGGCACCCTTCCCCATAAAAAGCTGTTTGATCAATCTCTGTACAAAATCAGCTGACTGTTATATCTTCCCTTTCCAGGATTTTTGGTATACGGAGTAAGGGGGGGGGGTTGGAAAGGGGGACGGAAAGTGGAAGGGAGAAGGAAAGTAGAAAATAGAAGGAGGTGCGAAAAGAAGACAGCAAGAAAAGAAGAAGAATTTAAGAAATAGAGAGAGTAAAGAAAAAGGTTAAACAGGTTAAGAAAAAGATTAAAAATACATTTAACTATGAAGTAGGAAGAGACAGAGACTGAGACAGAGACAGAGACAGAGACAGAGATAGAGAGGGCTTATGAGATAAAGGACGAGGAGATTGATAGAAAGAAATAATGGCTATTCACTGGAAGAAGTGTTTAAAAAGTCGAATATTGACGATTAATCGTTGCTCATTATTGCAGTCATTTCATTTAATTTATTTTCCACATATAAAAAATACACACAAAATGTCCAAGTACAGTCAAAATAGTCAAATGGGGGGGGGGGGGGCCCATAAAAGCACAAAGGCTTGTTGAGAAAGGCCCCAGTTGAACATATATTCATCAAGAAAATATACAAAAAAATAAAAACATATTACATTAACTGAATACAAAGAGGTAGGAAGGAGAAATAGAAAGAGGATGGCTTTGGTTTACATATTTGGAGAAAAGAATGTTGTTCACAAAATATCAACAGATTATTCTGAGGTATAAAAATGCACCCCACCCCATTTTTTTTTCAAGAATTTATCAACTCTTCTAACATACTAATTATTTTCTCTTTGTTTTCAGGAGAATCTTGGTCAGCTTCTTAGTGATGACGAGATGTTTGAACTGATGGAGATCTTTGAGAGATGCGATGTTGATTCAGGTAAGAAAGAAAGATCTTCCCAGGGGCGTACCAGGGGCGTATCCATGAGTGTATAAAAAAATCAAAAGGGTTTACTAAAAAACGGTTACGGAATGAGAAAGTTATGAAAGTTTGAAAGGTCTCGATTTATTCTATGGTGATCCTCAAATTGGTATTATCGTTTCAGAGTGGCAGATTTTTTGTTCTTTTTTTACAATTCTCCATTATGTTTCGTACTCAGAATTTTATATTTTCTTCATTATCTCTCGAGGTACAGCTTGTCTCTTTCTTAGCTCAAGATATGTCATGGGGAAATGTATTTGACACAACATTATCATGTTTACGGTGAGCTCACAAAGAGACAAGCTGCACAGTAGGAGATAATAGAGAAAATCTGAATGAATTTTTGTGAACAAAACATTTGGACAGTAATTGTCCACAAAAAATAATCACATGATTGAGATCTTGTTTGATTTCCCATGATCATTCAGTTATGGAATTGTAGAAATTAGCATGGAAAGCTAAACTGGAATATAACTAGAAACGATTTCGATTCCTTCTACTTCTTTCGATCCATCACAGATGCGACGATCTCGCTGGAGGAGTTCATCGAGTACCGGCGACTGGTGGTCAAAGAGCACGAGGACCGTGATCTTACCCGAGATGAGATCGAGGACGAGACAAGGAATTTCAAGTCCATGGACACGGATCGAACCGGCACCCTGTCATGGTGGGAGTTCCTCAACCACGAAGCCATCCGAAGAATGGCGACAAGATCAAAGGTATTATACTAAACCTGACATCGACTGCTAGTTTTAAGGAATTTGGTGTTTTTAAACTCACCTTCTAAATGGCGCCATCTTTTGATATGATATGATATGATATGATATGATATGATATGATATGATATGATATGATATGATATGATATGATATGGTAAATTCTGTGCATCTTATTTTCCCTATAATGTCCCTTTCTCCCTTGCAGGAGCTCAGAATGTACTTGCCAGAACGGTTTCTACGTTGGCAAAGTGATAGTTTGCTTTGAGAAATATGCCTTTTTTCCAAGCGAGTTGTTGCATGGGATCTTTTCTTCTTCTTCTTCTTCTTTTTTTCCTTCCTTTTTTTTTTCTTTTTTTTTTTGTTGTTGTTCTAGATTTGTATTTATTCATTGGTGTTTTGGAACTATGAAATTTAATAGACAATTCACATTAAGGAAAGTAATTTCATTTATATGTCGCATAGGTCCAAGATGAAGATCTGCAGTTTGGCTAGTGTAGCTAAAAGTGCTCACGAGGGGCAATTGTCGCCGGGGCAACATGCAGTAGAAACCATATTCTTACACATAATTCACACTGATGAAATGACTTCCATTTATTTATTTTATTTTAAAGAGAAAGTTGGTCCAAATGCTGAAACCGAAGGAGATCCAGACGTTGAGGTCGAACTTCGAGGTTTTCGACACGGATGGCGATGGGTGTGTCACGGAGTACGAGGCTCGACGAGCATTCAAAAGCTGGTTTTCCAAGTTCATTGAAGATCCCTATGAAATGTCACCCAGTGCTCAGTAAGAATTTGGAGCTTAATTGAGCTGAGATTTTTTTTTAAAGCCATCGTGTATTTACAACTTTTACACTTTCAATGAGGAATAATGTTCATTGGTTTTCAGAGAAATTCCCCGATAAGCCTTCACTCTTAAAAATGCCGGGTCAAATTGACCCGGAAAAGACTCCGTTGGGCTGTCACGGAGTCTAATTTCAGTAATCAAATATAAAAACGGGTCTCCTCTTTCTGCCCTCAGCAGCAAAAGAACATCAGAACATGGAAATATTCACACTTTTCTTATTCTTTTCTTTCTGGATGTCAGACACTAGGCCCTATCATGTTTTAAATGGTCAGCATAATTGATTAGCAGTACAAGTACTTGAAAATATTTATAAAGGTGAAAAGCTTTAAAAAAAAAAGACTTTTCTTGATTTCCCCATACGTTAATAAATTACACAGATGCTGATGTTAGATTTGCAGTCAGACGTTTTGAAAGGGAGAGACTCCATCTTGACCCGTTTCATAAAACCTGTTCTCAATAATAAGCTGCAATAACTGTTACAAGCTACTGAAATCCTTGCATGTGATTGGCTGAGAGCAAATTTGTTATCGCAATGTGGCAGTTGTTACTGATAACAAGTTTTGTGAAACGGGGCCAGATGATGTGTCTTTGTTGTAGGCTAGCAAAATGATATTGTATGATAACGGGCAAGTTCATGACCAAGTTTTATGGAACAAGAACAGCACAAAACTTTTGAAAATGTTATTTTTCTCGATATTTCGCCTGCTTCCAATTTCGAATATTATTTTTTACTTAATGCCAACAGGATTATTAGGGATATATATATATATATATCTTAGATGTTGTCGGCTATGTATTGGTCAAAAATCTGGGGCTTTCATGCCCTTGTGAATATATTCTACACTTTTTTTTTTGTTTTTCATTTTGTTACCTCCACACAGGCGTAGACTTGGTAGCCAGAGCTCATTAAGAATGTCGTCGGAACTGGCTTCTCATGTGAATACCAACACTGGAATACTCATGGGTGCTGATAGTGATCGATCAGGGTGAGGCATTGCCTTTCATGCAGCAAGCATATTGCGTCCGAATTGTAGGAACGGCCGACCTCCAGTGGCTTTAGCTAAAGAGGCACGGGGAGCGTTTCATGAAGTATTTTGTCAGTGATTTGTACCGACAACTGTTACAAGCCACTTAAATCCTTGCATCTGATTGGCTGAGAGCAAATTTGTCAGTAAAAATCACCGACAAGACACTTGTTGAAACACCCCGCTGTATCCCCCCTCGCCCTCTCGTTCGAATGATCGTCAAAGAAGAAAGGGGGGCTCAAAAAGAGAAAAAAGGTGGAGAGAAAAAAAAACACGAAAGAAAAGGGGAGGAAGTATGAAAAATTAGAAAAGGAGATGATAAAATCTCTTTGAAATGATACATTCAAATTTCAAAAGTTTCATGACACAAGGTGCTGGTGTGACTTTAGGCTTGTTCATAACAAACAATTAATTTCACCTTCTTTAGTAATGTTTTTTATACCCTTCCATAAGCTAGTTGATGGAATTCTTTGAATTCACTATCGCCGCTGAATATGACTGCTTGAAAGAAGAAAATTCAAGATGATATTTAAATCATTCCCTTATTTTCTTTTCTTTTCATAAATTGTAGGTCAGTCTCATGGGAGGAGTACGTGATGGAACAAGCTCTGTACACATTAGCCGTGCGGCCTAACATTGGGCCTGTCAAGATCAGCAGAAGGCCAACATTCTGTTCCTTTTGAGGTTTCTTGAACGAGTCTTGAGAGGATGTCAAAGTGGATGATAATCTTCCATGTCGTCACCAACATCAACTTAAACCCTATTTAGACATGTGTCTGGGAATGGCCTTTCACTAAAATTAGGATAAAATTGGGTAGAAGGTGAAGAGGAAGACACAGAAATAGATGGATAGAAGGAGTGACCGAAGAAACTGACAAGTCATTGAGAGATATAGAGCATACTTGCATAGGACAGAGTAGCCTGGAGGAAGTTTGTCCATCGGGTCACAAGAAAAAATGGGGACGACTCGATGGCAACTACAAAATATATGCAGTTTAGAGGGGATGGTATAGGGACTGGCAGTGCTTGTATCTTTGTGAACTCAACGAAATGTGTCAAATGCATTATCCCATGATGAACTAAGAAGGAGACAAGAAGCATCTTTACAGATAATGGAAAAAATATGAAATTTTGCGTACAAAATATAATGAGAGTTGTCCTTCTAAGCCTGCCATTATGAAGCAACATTGCCATTGAGGACCACCATAGAAAGTTAATTGAGACTTTTCAAAACTTTCATAACTTGACTTTCATGGAACTTTTTAAAAACTGCTTCTCTCTATTCTCTCTTTTCATTTGAATTGGTATTTTCCCAGGGTTTCATTCTCCTTTAATACAGAATGACTGAGCTTGACATATATGATATCGCATTTTGGATGATTCAGGTTGGATAATGGTCCACACTGTGGTCTGGCCGAATGGTCCACACTGTGGTTTGTCCGAATGGTCCACATTGTGGTTTGGCCTAATGGTCAATACTGTGGTTTGGCCTAATGTTCCATACTGTAGTTGGGCCTAATGGTTCACACTGTGGTTTGGCCTAATGGTCCACACTGTGGTTTGGCCTAATGGTCCATACTGTGGTTTGGCCGAATGGTCCACACTGTCGTTTGGTCTAAATTGTTCACACTGTGGTCTGGCCTATTGGTCCACACTGTGGTTTGGCCGAATGGCCCACACTGCGGTCTGGCCTATTGGTCCACACTGTGGTTTGGCCTAATGGTTCACACTGTGGTCTGGCCTATTGTCCACACTGTGGTTCGGTCTAATGGTCCAAACTGTGGTTTGGCCTATTGGTCCACACTGTGGTTTGGCCTAATGGTTCACACTGTGGTCTGGCCTATTGTCCACACTGTGGTTTGGTCTAATGGTCCAAACTTTGGTTCGGCCTAATGGTCCACACCGTGGTTTGGCCTAATGGTTCACACTGTGGTCTGGCGTATTTGGGTCCACACTGTGGTTTGGCCGAATGGTCCACACTGTGGTTTGCTTTAATGGTTCACACTCTGGTCTGGCCTGTTGGGTCCATACTGTGGTCTTGGCAAAAATACGAGCAGAAAGATCAAAAGATTCTCACACAAACTGTGCCCTCTAACCTTCCGTTGGTAGAATTAACCAGTAGAATTGGCATGCGTTTCAGTGGGATGTCCACGAACTTAGAACTATGACAGAAACAGGCCCGAGCTCTCAGAACCACAAACTGTCCGGTGTCACCGGATGATATCCATCCGGATGAAATGACACCGGCAGATGTTTTTCAGTACAAAATGACATGGAATCTCATCCGGTGACACTGCCCCTTCTTAATCAAATGAGTGGGCTTATTCCATATTGGCGAGTGAGGGTAGCAAATGAGCTTTTTCTATTTCTTTAATGATAAGGTTTCTAACAATTCCGTCATATGCTTTACATGTGCCTATAGGTAAACCTGTTTGGAGAAAAAATATTTCGCACACCGGCTCTCGAGCCAACATTACCTCTATCATGCGGTCCATTTAGCATGGTTAAGGGAAATTCCTCAAACTCCCTCATCAATCGCCCCTGGAAGGCTCAACAACACTTAGTCTAATTTGCAGGCACAAATCCCGGTCTGTCGAAATAGGTTGTAGAGGTCTGCGATAGTAGACTAAAGCATGTAAAAGGAGATCGCGTACTATAGCTGCTCCAGATTGACACAGCCTCCAGACACATGGCCTAGACTTCTCTCAAGACCCAAATGTAACTTTAAATGTGTCAGTTAGGGCCGGTGCCTGCGGACTGTGGTGTGGTCGATTCTCACTCCAATGTGCCCATTAAGCAGCAATCACTAGAAGTCGTTCTCATCGCACCGGTGTAGGTATACCGTGTATCAGGAGGAGACAAGAAGGAAATTATGACGCTGCGAACGTGTCAAAAAGCAAAAATCATGAAATTGATCGAAAAGCAAGAAAACAGACGCAGAAAACATTTTGATTCAGATGGGCAGAAAAGGGGCTTTGATAATCCCCCCCCCCTATTCCTCACCCTAAATGCGCAACTATCATGACTATGGAAATAATTATCAAATTCTGTCGAGATTTCTTTAGAAGGTATATGCATTTACTTGATTTATCGGTTATCTATACCAATGGCGTACTACGACCATGGTGTGCTAAACTGTGTGTGTGTGTGTGTTTTTTTTTCATGCAGTATTATACTACACATGAGCTTAGCTAAAAGGCCGAGAAGCGATTATGATATGTTCGAGAGGAGTACATTTTGTTGTGCTTCTGTTTTACTTCATGCATTGACTATACATTTACCCTTACAATTTATACCTTGTCTATGCAATTTATCTACACCTATATAATCATCCTTTTGTGGATGCCTATTAGAAACGTGTGCCTTAGTGTTAAAAGGACCAATCACACGCACGAGTATTATACGTGTATACATACATATATATATATATATATATATATATATATATATATATATCGGTAAATAAATGATCGGTCACAAATGTTACCAAACTATTGTAGTTTTTGCTCATACATTTCATAGAATTTACTTTAATCATTAAACCTTTATGCAATTTATTTGAAGTTTTAAAGAACATCTCGTTTACATAGCTTTACTGTGTAGCAATATTACAGATGTACTTGAAATAATATTGAAATAAAGTGTGTTTTAAGGGCTGGCCCATAATGTACTCGTATTTATTTCCACGTAACAGGATGTGTGCAGTGCTCTTTTAAAATTTTCCAGACTATGTACTATATTCGACGCTTTAGCTTATACCGTTACATAAGTGCCTATATTAACACAGACTTCGAATTTTGTTGTCTTTTTTTTTCTACTTCAACTCGAATGTTCATCATTACCACCTCTATCTTGGAATAATTCAAGGAAGAGGAGTAGAGGGGGGGGGGGGGGGGTCATTTAAAGGCAACTCATACCGACGGAAAATATTGTCAGCTTTTTAGTTTGGTATAATGAATGGTCATACAACTTCCTATTGCGGTTTGGACCATATTACTGAATGGGCCAATCCCGACATACGTTCAGCTGGACAATTTTACGTTTTCATTTATTCAATTTTTAAATGACTTTTTGTGGGAATGAGATGGTGGGTCTATAAGGAATCAAATATCATGCAAAAAAATGGTATTACTATTTCGAGAAATGTTCCTGACCTATACCAGCGCATGCAATATCCGGCAAGTATAGCAGGCATGTCTGACATCTTTTCAGCCAATAACTTTGCTCAAACCTTCCTGGGTATAAGGAAACGCAAATTTTGAACCGACCAATGTAACTCTATCTATGCTTTGCAAATGACGTGTATATATCAAGCATACTTGGTTGAAAATTCGTAGTCGAGTGGTTTAGTGTCTGTCCTTTGGACCTTAATCTACATTTGCCACTCTAAAGCCAGGTTTTAAGTGGATTCCACAGGATCCGAAAGTCATTGTGGTTTGTGTTATTGTAAGCGCCTGGCTGGAATGCACCCCAGGGAGTAGAGAAGGTGCACACAAGCGTAAATCCGTTGACCGGGATAATAATATCTTTGTAAAGCGCTTAGAGACATCGGAGATGTATCAGGGGCTATAAAATCCAGAATGTTATTATTATTATAATTATGAATAACAATATGGAATATATCTTAAAAGAATGCCTAAATGCCTCCATCGCTAATATTTCATGTATTCCTTCAATGGCTTGGCTTTGAGTGAGATTAGTAATTCATATATTATCTCATATTTTGATGCTGTTGAATGCTAAATGTAAAAACTGTATATATTTGTATAAAGAATGGATCTCTTTCATTCAGGTTTTCATACTTTTGAAATGTGAACGTTAAACAAGATGTATTAAAAATAGTAATTAAAAGATAACGAGTTTAAGTTCATCATTTTCGAGTGTCGTATCGATTGATGTGTGCGATGGAAATGATTATAGCAGGCCTACAAAATGGTGCTGATTAAAAACTTTTCTTGTCCCAAATCTGGAACCTTTAAAGGTTCTTCAAAGAACCATTACTATCCTATGATGTGCTCTAAAGGGTTCTGAACGGGTCTTTAGAACCATTATTCGATGTACAAGGAACCTTTTGGGGTTCTTGAAATATAAAAAACACTTAACACGTAGAACCCTTTTCTGTGGGGTTCTAAATACAGGACAAAATGGTTCTAACTGGCACATTTTTCTAAGAACATGAACAGTGTGCATGGTACAATCGGGAATTTGGTGGTATGTGTTCAAATTACCATGGTTTACCGTCAAATTACTGTGGTGTACCATGAAATTACCGTGGTGTACCATGAAATTACCGTGGTGTACCATCAAATTACCGTGGTGTACTATCAAATAAACATGGTTGTACCATGGGTACCGTGGTACCCCCCTTTTTTTTTTATAGGGATACCCTGTTCTGAAAGAGAGGTCAAAATATCCCTTAACATTTAAAACTGCAAGATTTGTGAACACGTATGAGACTGAGTAGTTAAGACGCAGTAGATTCCTAAGTTGGCTCCAAGCTAGCCTTTGGGCAAGGCCTCGCCCGCTGCTTGTCTGCCAAGCAGGGTTTGAAAAAATAGACTAAACAGTGTGAATTTATGGCAGTGATCAGTGGACCGAGCCGCGTCAGCGGCGAGGCCTTTGCTAACTTGCGGAGTCATGCATATGCATGAGGGTCATGCATTATGCATGAGGGTCTTGCATATACAGCAGCTAGCGACGATCGTGACCAATCGTAACTGTTTTAACCGCGGTGTGTTATATGGATTCGTTCATTAAATTATGGGGGGATAGATATTCAAATGTACTAAATAGTGAACAATATTCAGTTCAATTTTCATTAAAACAGATAGATTTATTAAAGAAAATGAAAAATTTGATGACTAGCTGTATTTACTATTTTGCTAAATAAGTAGATTTATTGTAAAATTTTCCTCTCTCCTTTTTCATTTCAACCTACGCATAGTGGATCGCGCGATCAGCTGGTCGATCAGCTGTTATTGTACAACACGTCGAACGTTAGGACATGTGAATAATAAATATTCATAAGTTCTCTCGAATCGTCTACTCTGATTGGTGTATCGGATTCGAACAGGCGGTTTGGGGGGCTTTCTCGGTAAGCTACTTTGCATCTATTTATCTACCGATTCGGTAGCGGAAATATAGTACAGAACAAAAGAAATAAACTACAACAACCACTCAGGTTAGTAAAGGCCTTGCTGCTGACGAACCTCCGGCCACGGATCACAGTTGTCGTGCGATTAGTCTATGTATTCAGGCGCGTTTAGGGAAATAATAGCACCAAGTGCCTTGGCTAAAGGCTAGCTCCAAGCGAATTATCACTATGATAACAAAATCCACTTTACCTATCTTTACCAATAATGATTTTCTGAGCGCCAAATCTTAAAGAGAGAATTCCTTTGAGTATTCCGATAGCAGCACGAAAAAAAATCTGGACTTGGTCGTGACAAAATACTAAATACGAAAAAGCTCGCCGGTCAGGGGCCAACCAAATTTGGCGATAACAAAACGTGTTGTAATGAGCTTATTTTCATGCTTTGAGGTGGCATGAAAATCTGGGGAGCGTTTCATCAAGTGTCTTGTCAGCGGTTTGTACCGACAACTGTATAAGCTACTGAAATCCTTGCGTCTGATTAGCTGAGAGCAAATTTGTCTGTAAAAATCACTGACAAGATACTTAATGAAACGCCCCGCTTGACTCATTTCGTGACAAAGTATGGAAATAAGAACTTTTTGGTTTATAGATATAATCTTTCGAAAAACAGTCGCAAGTCTGCTGTCACATTTTTTGGCTAAAAAAAAGTGAATTTGGTGAAAATAATGAGCTGATGTATGCGTCAGTGTGAGGTGATATCAGCACTTTTCCTAATGCCAGGCAATTAGCAGGATTAATCTTCTCTTTTTAAAGAAGACTCGCAATGTTTATCACATTCTGCCCCCACTGAACAATTTTCTTCACCACCCCCTTCTATTTCAAGACTCTGATTTTAGATTTTAAAATAATTTGATCAGTAATACTTATTTTTCTTAGTTTTTTAATGAAAATTTTCAACAACACAAAAAAATCCACCCAAAGTTTGCACCAGATCGTTCAATTTCAGTTATAAAAATGCAAAAGATCCCTCGCGTGGGAGGGGGATACCTCCTCGCTTGCGTTTTCCCTAGAATACTGAACACATTCTTGCTTCCCCCCTCCCCCGGAAAAAATTCCTGCGTATACGGCCATGCTCCCGTCATATCATATGGGAAGAGACCTGACAGTATACGTCTACTGTAATTTACAGCATAGCTTTTTATCAAAATCCCAGAGACAAATATTACATTCACGAGTAAAATATCGTATTTCAAAGATTTGATTGCAAATTACCTGACATAGCAATGCTTAATGTATGCAATGTGCATTCTGACTCGGGTTCTGACTAGGGTATTCAAGTAAAGTGACTTTGAAAATGATAATGCACGGGTGGCATACTTATCATATAGAGGACAGGGGGTGCCGCCCCCCCCCCGGCATTCAAAAAAATTAATCCCCTTTTTTTGTTCTTTGGTTTTTTTGCATGTCACAGTTGTTTTTTTTTTAAATAAAAAAACTACCCAGAAAAGTCGAGGATCTTTTTCACGTTTTAAGGCAAAATTCTTCCCATTGGCGAATTTATATTTCGTCAATTTCTTTAAATGGGGATCAGAATTTAAACACATTTTCGAGGGTAGATGTGCCACCTTTACAAGCAGTTAAAGTGATCTGCATAGAAATTAACTACCGGCAACCATTGAAATGCTTACCAGGGGCCAGTTTCTTGAAACCGTCATAAGTCTAACTTCTTGGACATCCCACTGAAACGTGTATTGTGAAATTAACACGCGTTTCAGTGCGATATCCATGAACTTAGACTTGTGACGGTTTCGAGAAACTGGACCCTGGTGTCTTTCCTCCCCTTTTCTTTGACCAATGTTCCATAGCCATGATTGCCTTTTGTATAGGTTTAGTTCAGGGAAGAGCTAGTTGAGTGAACATGAATGGGAAGAATGTGATTGGGTGTATGTGATGTGCGGGGTTTCACTGCCTGTCTGGACTATTCAGTCTCACTCAGTGTTTCATTAGAGGACTGAGACCATGTTTCCTACTGGTAGCTAACAAAGTCATACATCTATGCCTGCAAGAATTGTAGAAAAAAAATCAAGCTTAAATTGCCTAGTGAAATTGTGGCTCTTCTTTTATCAGGACCGGGTTCTGTAACATCTAGTCAGCGAGATTATCTGTGAAGTTTTCTGTGTGGCTGCTCTGTAAATCTGAACTCGAAAACTGTGTGGCGC
Source organism: Echinometra lucunter (assembly GCA_029962745.1). Lineage (NCBI taxonomy): Eukaryota > Metazoa > Echinodermata > Echinoidea > Camarodonta > Echinometridae > Echinometra > Echinometra lucunter. Next base: position 27,838,997 of record CM057157.1, read on the forward strand.
CTCAACACCAAAGAATGATTGTAAGTATGATGAAAGGCTCCATCGGTAGAAGCATTTTGCCAAATACTGACGAAATGCAGTGGCTAAACACAAACCAGACTAGCAGACTTTTTTACTTGCACCATATGTAAATAGAACACTTAGCACTTCATGTCTTTTGTGACACACAAATACACACACACTCCTCTCATCTGCAAGAATCTTCAGGAGTGAAGGCAGAGTAAACCAAGAAGAAGAAGAAGAAGAAGAAGAAAGATGAAATACTTTCCTGCCTGCTGATATACAATATTATTTACGGAAATGTATTTAAGGGATGATAAATGAAGATATCCTTGATGTGAAAAGTGCCTTTTAGCCAGTTTAACCTTAGTGTAAGTGGGGCGCAGCCATTTTCTCTGTAATGTGACGCAACTTATGGACTTGTACATGAGCATTGCAAAGTGTTTATTTCAGAAACCTTTACTTTTAAACGCAGGAAAATCATAGCTATAAAGGTGAAATTAATGTTTAGGATTAAAATATAAAACAGAGAGAAAACAGCTAAATAATTATAAAATACTAAATACAGCAGTTTAATTAGGTAACTTCTGTTTGGAGCCAGAAGGGCGTTAAGTCTGTATAAAATTATATGAGTTAGCCCTTCTGGCTCTGAACTGAATGGCAGCCGTTTCCTAAAAATCACGGTAAGTGAATACTAATTACCGTATATAGTAAGGGGTAAGATGTTCGCCGAGATTGGTAAACATCACCCAAGATACTACCTAAGATGGCTGCCATTTTGAGGTCAAAGATGGCCGTCGGCAGATTAAAAAGCCATGACGACATGGAAATTACCATTCACAATAGAAATGTCTTTTGTTGGCTTTAAAAAGCTTGTTAAAATCTGTACTTTTTTTAGCAGCCTTATATACGAATCCAGATGGCATCTTAGAAAATAAACACTATGGTATTTCAGTAGGTTTACTGCTTTTCTTATTCTAAGATTGCCAGAATAGACAGATAGAAGGGAACAAAGTATCAAGTTTAAGGTCACTGGGTCGTTAGACCTATGGTTCATTGTTCAATTTAGTGAAGGGTCACGGATTCCAAGTGCTGTCGATTAATTTGTTAATGTGGTGCTTTCAAATGAAGCCATGTCGTCATTAACATGAACTAAAATTACGTCATACAAATTCTTTGGTAGTCATTTGGGATGCCATTTTGATTCCCCAGCTTTTAGCCAAGAGAACACTTACTGATTATAGTCATTGATTTTCGGATCCTAAAACCAACAATAAGCTTACAGACACAAAAAAAATCACGACTGTATGAGGACTTCGTAGTGACTTGTGATCACTTAGCCACGTTAACCGTTAAGCCCACCGCACATGCGATCCGACTGCGACCCGATTTTCGAACAAATGGCACTTTGCATTAAATATGACAATTTAAAGAAGTAAAATTATCTGATTCGAAGTTCGGAATAATAATAGAAATACTAAAATCGAAATTTAACTGCAAGCCTGTAGGTTGGAGTAATGGCCAAATCGGCTTTAAATCGTCGCCGATCGCAAGATTGCTATGATGACATTTCGATTCGGAATTGAGTTCGCTTTTATTCCTTTGATCGTATAGTGTGCGGTGGGCTTTAAGGGGCAATCTTGGATACTGGATTGCATTAAAAGATATTGCTGTCAACAATAATCCACTTCTCTTCATTTTGAGAAAATGATGGGCCATTTTGGACTTCCTGGTTAATCTAAGTACTTTCGACATTCTAGGGTCGCAATGGACTCTGCACCCCAAGAGCCTTGGTGAAGACATCAAATTCACATATCTAATAGGATGCATATTTCATGATTAGTGCCTGTTTTAGGTACCGGCAGCCATTTTAGATTACAAAATGGTGGTGGTCTTATACATATATTGAATATAAGGCTTCTAAATACTGGATGATATACTTTTAACCGTATCGTAAAAGTACTAATAATCAAATCTCTGTATATGCAATTCAGATAGTGTTCACTGACAGTTATTTTTTCCAACAAATCTGAATTGACACGGAAATTGCATCTCTGGAATGGATATGCATTTATTTATAGCCAGTTTACCCCTGGACCCCTCAGAAGAACAGCCTGTCGCTGAAGAGGGCCATCCAGCCCACGAGTGGAGAAGAAATAAATAAAATAAAATAAATAAAATAAGTTTAAGGTTCCAGCGGTTATCTTGGACGCCATCTTGAAAATGACCACTTTGTCCGTTTTTCTTTCCTAACTTCATACTCTACTTCATACTGGAATCCGTTGAAAAAAAATCTTTCCTTTTTCTTTTCTTTTCTTTCTTATCATACCCTACTGACATGATTGACCCGCCTAGTTTGGTATTCTTTAAAAATCTTTAATTTCACATTAACTTCAAAAAGTATTTCGGAATGCAAAAAAAATGTTTGAAATATCTTTTATAAATCAGTTGTAGCAAGTTATAATATACTTTAACTCAACAGTAGATAGAAAAGAATGGATTGCCAGATGTTTGCCTGACTTAGCAGCATTTATGCATGAAATCTGTGTATGTCAGGCATGGTTAATCACAGGGAAATGAAATGTCTATGTATTTACATTTCTCTCTTCAACCAGATATGAATGAGTTGAGCTCGAGGAATTGGGAATTAAAGGAAGCCAAACCCCAAGCACTGAACTTCAGTTATTCCGAGAGATTTATTTTTTTATTGTCCATCAATCTAATTCCAATCAAAGTGTATGAGAAATTTATAAAAATAGAATAATTACACCTCAACACGACATAAGCATCGCCATTTTCGTGAGACTTGACATACTACTATCTGAAGTCGATTGCATTGTAAATTTACTCAAATTTAAAAGCTGTTTTTCCTACGTGTATGTGGTGATGTAGTATTTCATTCGCTTTTTATTTTCTTTTGTACTACAAAATTCAAAACGTAAATTGCATGAATAAGTAGCGTGAAGGATTCGCACAAATGGAAATTTTATTTTTCAAACTTGTGCTTTAGCATTTAAAAAAAATGTATTCAAGTTACAGTTGTTCCCTCTCAGGGAAGTCACTCCGTTTTTATCTTTGGAGGACACTCTCAAAGGGGGGGGGGGGGGGGGGGAAACACACCATAAAGGCCTCGGCTTAAAAAAAATAGCGGGAGGGGGGGGGGAGGGTTGAGTAGACAAACTCTATTGTGTCCCCCACCCTTGAAACTTTCAGCCAATCCCCTATCAGTATGGAAAAAACGATCTGGGAATCAGCCAATCAGAGAACTTCTTAGATACTATGCGGGGTTTCTGCTTGGCTGTACTAACATTAGTACTTCATCTGCTCCACCGAAATTCTCAAAGAATATGTTGAAGTTTGCCGAGATTTTGCACATTTAAAGGAATCGTAGGTATATTTTGACTGAACTATTTATGTACGATTTTCCATGTGACTTGTGATTATAGTTAAAAAGTAATGTAAAAAATCTTTTTCACTGCACGCTCTGTATGTTTGTAAGTTGGATAACGGTCCCATATATAGACTTTTGTGTGGTGAATTTGAAGGCAAAATGTTTCAGTTAACGTTGCTGTGCCCAGATTTACGTTTGATTTTGAGTTTATGAAATAAGAAATATATCAAAAAGGTAATGCCACACTATTTGCATATTAAAAAGAAATATTTTAGATGGTAATTTAGAAATAGTTGCTATGGGCGGCCGTCCCCTGTGAGCAGCCAGTGGTGAATAAAAACTAAAAATTAAAAAAATATTTTTGATATCCCTTCAAAATTACCTTGGACAGTCTCAGGTAGGTTCCAGTGCACCAAAAAAACATACTCAGCGAAAGCAGTAAGCATAAATGAGTCTCATTGAATATCATCATTAGAAGTCGACACCACCAGTCACTGACTGAAAAATGGCAGAAACTTTGACATACTTAAGCCAACACTTGAGCTTTATTTGTTCAATTTGATAACTGATTTGATTTTTATTTAAGAGAATGAAGTTCATGGTCCATATTTTGCTGCAGAAATTCTTGTTTATACCACCAGAGAAAAGGTTGCATGGGGGTGGCCGCTCACCAGAGGCATTTCTCAAGATGGGTCCTGTGAGCGGCCACCCTATGTAAAACGTGTACAAAATGCAGGTTTTGTAGGAGATTGTACTCTGCCTTCATTTTTTTTGTCACGGCATTTGGTAGATCATCACTTTTGACAGATTTTATGGGTTTCTACACAGTATTATTACTTTTCATAAAGTATTGGTGTGTAAAGCGTGAAATACAATATTAATTTTGTTTACTTCGTCACAAAGTTGGCGCTAAATGCTCGCCAAATGATAGGCAGTCGCCCATAGGGGTAGGGGCGGCCGCACACAGGACCCCTAACATCATTTTGAAAAATGAACACTACTGACCACGTAATTGGTCAATAATTTTAAGTTTGTCCTCTATTCAATTAGCAGGTATTTGGACTCTGCATTGATGGTATTGAACTACATGTATGTGCGAGTCTTTAATTAATAAATATAAATAAATTCCCTTTAAGTGGCCGCACACCAGAGCCGGTACTCTATACTAACTGTTAGGCCTAACGTTAGTCCAAACTGTTAGATCTACTTGCTTCCTGTTGACACGGACAGACTCAATCATCATTGGACATTTTTCCTAATGTTAATTCATTTTTTTTGGAACATCAACTTCAAGATGACATAAAAGAAGTACGTACTATGATGCTGAAATTGCATAAAACTGTTTTTCCAAATCAAAATAATATCAACCCAAAATGTCTCCTCTGAGTGAGAGGGCAGAAAGAAAAACTTATTTTCTTCATTTAAATCTAACTTAACTGTTAACTGTATACTAGGAAACTCATTTTTACTGAGTTGCTTCCTTTGCTTTGTCACTGGGTGGCAGAATGGAATGCTGCTCTAAAAGACAAAAAAAAATCTTTGTTTAACACTTCTGTAGTGTAAGGATAATGGATGAATATGGTATAATTCACCTTTTTGTCTACCAGTCAAAGAGTGATCCCATCTGCAAATGAAAAAAAAAAAAATAGTATAGGTCTACTCTATCTATGGCTCATTATCTATCTATGGCTCTTTACTGAATGCAGGCATGCTGCCAGATACTATAGCTGGGATCACTCATACTATGGACCCTACGACAGATGGACTAACCGGACCCTTTCTTTGATCAAATGACTGCTGCCACCTGATAATGTGTATGTTGATGAGCACATCCATTTGTCATGATAACGATGATTATGTAATCACGAATCGTCACAGACAAAACAACTTTTTATCTTTCTTTGAATTCATTTTGCTGAAATGTAATTTCAGGAAACATATCGTAATTTAAGATCAGTTAGAGGACCAGCAAACCCTGAATTATGGCAATTTGTATGATATGAGATTGATCATTGCTGGAGGGGACACTTGTGAACATGCATCTGACCTTGCCTAGCTTTGAGAAATACATATCATCTACTGTCCTTTTACCTCATATTCCTGGAAAATGGATCCGATAAGTTTCAAAATGTAGTTTAGAATCATTATGTAATAACAGTCAAATTTACAGGTCTCTCTTATAAACTAGCTACTTTTTCTGTTGAAAAATGCATATATGATAAATTTCATTGTACGCCACAATTGCACATGCATTTCCATGATTTTAAGTGATTCATTTTCTTCTACGATGCATTTTATAGATTTCTCTTCTCAAGACAAAGTTCTGGTTCTTTTATGGCTGACAGACGGTGGTCATAATGAGATCAAAGTTGGGAAGCATGTTTTGAATGTCATTGTGATACTTTTGACAGAGTCAGGTGCATGAATTCATTATGGTACCGACCAGTGTCCATCTGTACATGTCCATGCTCCCGCGAATGCAGGGTTAAAGATAGCCAGGATATGAGTCAGAGAAATTTTAGGACTGCAGGGCCTTCCAGAAGAACAGTATATAGTATGGCCATTTTGCGTCAAATCACCTATTTTGTAACATTAAAACCTACCCCTTTCAAATATGGTACATGGGGTTAGATATTTCCCACGCCTGAACTTTCAAGTTTTAGTTCTATTAGCCAAACACTTTCATGCTATGGCACATGCTCCACAGGCATATTGGCACAAAATTCTCACTTTTTTCAATTTTGAAGTGACCATATAGATGTTATTGGGTCAGTTTTGTTGATAATGACATGTTTAGAAAGGTAAGGACAAAATCTATCTCAATGTACTGTATTTACATGTCCAAAGAATGTACAGTTCAATGAACTATTTATCTTGCTTTAACATGGTTATGCCAAGATCTTTTATACAATGTTTGATAACACGATCTTCAGTGATTGCAGGGAGAGTTTCGTCAGGATAACTTCAATGCTACCACGCAAATCTTGAGAGATGCAGGAAGTGCAGCAAGGGTGACCAGAGAGGGCACTGCGGAGGATCAGAAGGTATGCTTTCTTAAACCTCATTCGGCATGATTAGTAGTCTAGTACATATGCTTGTGGAAACATACTTGTAGTTTACAACTTATATCAGTAAAGAGGTTTATCTGATGAATAATGTAACATTGGGCATTACTACTTAGTTCTTTTTTCTGCACTCGCTACAAAACCATGTGTTTATTTCAGACCGGGATGTCAAATTTGGTTTGATGAGTACTCTGTGATGCATGTCGATGTCTTTGAAGTTTACAATTACATCCTGGGCGGATCAAGACTGTTTTTTCGTATTTCATTCGTTTGATATTCCAGTTGAGGAGGAAAAAACTTCACAGCTTTTCTGTTTGGCTAACTTATCTCACTTGCTATTTACTGAATTGAATTTGTAAATGACAGCCAATTGCTGAATTGCTCAAAATTTACTTTTTAAAAACATTTCCAAATATAAGCAGAAGATGATGATATGTAAGATACTCTGACATGCGATCCCAAGTGAAGAGAGAATCATAAGTATAAAACATACACTGACTGTAAATCATGAATTGTAAATCATAAATCATCATCCATCAATCATAAATCTACTTGGAGTAGGCTGACTTGTACCTCACGCACTGCTCGTGATATGAGAGAAAGCTGCAAATCCAAGCGACACAGATGGTAAAGGCTCATTCAAATATCTAGTGGCAAATCCCCACGGTTTTTTAAGTGTTCACATATGCATATAACATGGTAAACTGCGTCACTTATGATAAAGAAATATGCATTAACAGAGCTGCCAATTAGTAGGATTTTATCCTATTTAGTAAGATTTTTAAGGGGAATATGACACTAAATAGGATTTTTCCCACTGAAATAGGATTTTTGAAACTTGTAAGAATGATTCTTTATACTGTTGGATGTTTCAAAATTTGAAACAAATAGGATTTTGGGCTTGAAAATAGGATAAAAAGAAATAAAGAATAGGATTTTTGCCCAATTGGGGTTGGCAGCGCTGCATTAACGCGTCAACGCTCAAATACAAGGGTTTTGCCTAAATTTGCACAGATGAAGTCATGTCATATTTTGTGCTAATTTGATTCGGCCACACTTTTTTTGCCACCAGGAGGCAAAAAAAATACCTCTTCCATTGCATTTATGCCTACAGAAAATACTATTTTTCTGTTTTCTCCAGGACATCGCTAAGAGGATAGCCATCAGTGAGTATGGAAGCCAAATTGGACATCAATGAGACAATGGACATCAATGGACATCAAATCTCCCAGATTTGCAAGATGACAGACAGTGACACTTTTGAGGGCAGGAGCATCGCTGCATGCGATGCCTGGAGGAGCTTCTGAAGATGTCCTAGACGGCTAAGACCATTTGGAACAGCAAGCCAGAGAAGTTTGCTGAAGGTAGGTCCAGGGTCAGGTGCAGGTTTTTGTGAAGGTTGGGAGGTGCACAACTTGACAAATTTTCAACAGGCAGAAAAAAATGGGTAAGGATATTTTCACTTTCCTCGTTTGATAATTTACATTTAAAAAGTTGTGGATACACAAAAGAAAATGGGCTAGGAAACTGGGGAATCAGACTTTATAGATCACTTCTGGGTTGAAAATTTGGAAAGTGGGTATCTGTATCTGTATTGTTCCATCAGCAATACTGTATGTCGTGCCCTGACACATTTCGCTTTTATAAAGAGCACTCTTTTGTTTTTAAATGAGTCCAGGGATGGAGAGTTCACTACTTCAGCAGACAAGCTTTTTCTGGTCTTTGATGGTCGTAACAAAAAAGAATCTTGGAAAGCTTTTGCCTTATGACTAATTTGCAGGAATTTCTTATGGTTGAATCTAATAGCTCTTTCATTTGGTTGGATGTAGTCTTGAAGTGGGATTGCGACCAGTCCATTCACCATCTTATACATCATGCAAAGCCTTTGCTCTGTACTCCCGGGGGGCGTTTCATCAACATTTGTTGTCTGACAAGTTATCAGATCTGACATCTTTCCTTGATTTTGATTGGCTGAGAAGCATCGTTACTATGGCAACTGTCGGATAAAACAGACTTTGTCGGATAAAACATCCGACAAGTCCTTTCATGAAACGCTCCCCTGTTTTGTGTCACATCCTAGTACCTTTAATGCGCTGGCAACGTACAGCTCCCTCTTCCCTCTTGTAGTTGTTGGTGCAGAATCAAGCTGCTTGCCTTTGAGCATTGCTAGACACTTATCAAACTAACTGTGGGTATATTTTACTTCCGTGTGTTTTAGGTATGTCATATTGGTTTGGAAAGATCGGGAACAATTGGGCAGGTTGTGTCCTCTCAGACTACTACTGGGCAGGTGATTTTTTTTTTCTTCTGGATGTCTCCTGTGCCCATGATGTTGGATGTTCTATCATTAATTTTGTATAGGGTACACTCGGCACTTTGAGCCAAATTGTTTTGATAATTCCAGTACTATGTCAATCACTTAAAGGCTCTCTCAAAGCCAGTGAGCATTGCTGGTCAATTAAAAAAAAAAAAACTGTGGGCAGATTTTCGAAGAATTAACAGCAGAAATAAAAACATCAAGTAAATATTAAATTGTAATTCCTGGGTATGGCTGAATTTCCATTTGGAGGAAAGGCCCAATCAGCTGTGAATCAGAGCTGCCATGTCCCTGATTTGACGCCAGTTCTGCCTATTTTTCTGATATACTAGAAATTTGTGTGCTATATGGAACTGTATTAGTATTCACAAAAGTTAAACATGTTAAAGACTGAAGTTTAAACATTGTAAAGTTGAATGTGAATTCTGTTTGGAATAATTTTTGCTAATTTCCCTTCATTGATATTAAGGTATGTGAGAATTTACGCTGTAGTGCACACTTTGAATGTTATTGTCGGGATGGGTATTTATTACTTACACAAACATAGTTTGTGGCCTCACTTTTAAAAATGTGAGATTCTAATTAATTATTCAGAACATTATTTTACAAATATTAATAAACAAATAATGCACAAAACCTAGTCCTAATGAATTGGACATCCTTCAACTTTGCACTGTGAAAATCTCAGTCAGTTTAAGTTTTAACTTATTGAGTTACTAAAGATCAAAAGCATCAAATGATTTTTTTTTTACACCTAGTATATTGGTGCACTAGTCATGTGACCATCCTGAACCACTATCACAATTATTAAGTAATTTTTCTTGTCGAACGTTTCATATAGCATATTGCTATCTATTTTTTTCAAGTCCACCCTGATGGAGGTCGTCTATGCCTGGACCCTTGGTGGCCTCCCAGATGTGCAAGAAGATGACAAGACACTTTTGATGGCAGCAGAATCCACTGCAGTGACGCCTGGAGGAGCTTATGAAGATGTACCAGATGGCTAAGACCATTTGAAACAATGGGCCAGAGAAGTTTGCTGAAGGTAGGTCCAGGGGCAAATATTTTTGAAGATGGGGAGGGGCACAACTTGACAAATTTTCGACAAACAGAAAAAAGGGGTAAGGAAAATGTTCACATTCCTTGGTTGATAATTACAGATATTAATGAAGAAAAATGGACAAAACCTAGTCCAAATAAATTTGACATCCTTCAACTTTACACAGTGGAAACCCCTATCTTTTACAAGCTTTAACTTTTGAGTTGAGTGTCAAAAGTGTCATGTTTTTTTTAACATGTACTATACTGGTGCACTAGTCATGTGACCACCCGGAACCACTATCGCAATTATTAAGGAATTTCACCTGTCAAGCTTTTCATATTAATTGATTTATATGGCCTTTTAATTGCCATCTATTCGTGAATCAGATCATGGTAAGTTTTTACAGGGTGAAGTGCGATGTATTGGTCATGTCTTGTTGGAAGGTACAAAGACTGTGGTGTTGTGGCTGGGCTTAACGCCAAGCCCCAAGTCTATTAGGTAAAACTCTAGGCCCTGTGCATATCCAGGTCTAGGCAAGCCCAAAATCTGTTACTAAGTAAAAGGCTTACTCAAATCTTCATCTTTGTATTGGATTTACAGATAATTATCTGAAAGGGCAAATATTGCAGATATACCCTGACCATTTTAGGCCTTTGTGTTTTGTTTTTGCTTTTGGTATGAAAATGTATACATGTATGTCATGTCACCTGCTCCAGATAAAATGGCCTTTTCCAAATATGCACAGAAAAGGAGCCTGATTTTCATAATACTTTATTTACCAGGAAGAGTATGATGTGAGACACTTTTCCATGTGGATGATGATAAATCATTGCGTCCATTTTTTTCACCAGCAGTCATCAAAATCAAGAAGGGCATCGTCTTTGCTGCAAGTCTCTATTTACAACGGAAGTGGTGACAAGGACAGAAATTGACAGCTCTACACAAATGGTGAGATGACAGCGAGCATATAACACCGAAGGTTATAGTAGTCTACTGGTCATCTTCCATGATGAGATAGAGAGCAGCACTGTGTGCAAGATGTTGCTGAGAAGGACACTTTGTCAAGAAATGATGCCATCGGACAGCAATCTGCTTCCAGGATGGCCGGGCTGCTGGTTGACTGTAATCCTAACTGGAGGACTGCTGCAGTGTTATCAGTTGAACATTGATTATAGCATATGATATAGATGTGAGTTAAGAGTTTGGAGATCACATTATTCTTTCAAACTTAATGATCATGTGACCAAGGATATGAAGAGTCCTCGGGAGGTAATATCTGAGCACGCATTAGATCATCATGCTCAGCAGGCATATGACATTGTCACTTTAAAAGTTTTGGTGTAGCATATTCTTAGCTCCTTTTTTAAGGGACAAAGTAGAGGGAAAAACCTGAATTAGGGGCCATGGACGAAAAATGGGGGAAATAGTCCCACATTTCAGTTTAATGAATCAAAGAGCCTCATCGATTGATTCGGGTATATGTGTAAGTTAAGAAGATGAATTCATGGAGGCATTTCTAGGGATCGACTTGGGGGTTACTTTAGGTATTGGAGAGCTGATTTTTTTCTTTTTAACCCAAAGTAGTACAGAGTGTTCTAAAGCGCTAAATTAATCAGTTTTCCCTCCCTAAATTGGCAAGAGTTACTTTCCTTTATTACTCCTACATGGTTTGAAAAAACTAAAAATGCATAGAAATGAACAAATGAAAATTGCGAAATTCGACAGAAAAATCCCCAATTTGGACATGAAAATAGTGATATTTTACACTTAGTGGCCAAATACAGAGTTGAATGATTAGTTTCAGTTAAGTTGCTCTAATTCTAGAACAGCACAGCATACTGCATTGGAAATGGACGAAAAATTTCAGTGGATTTTTTTCTATTTCTGCTCATACGTAATTCACAGCATTCTGGATCAAAAGATAATGCATAAGCATCACTAAAAGGAGACACTGTAGTGCTATGGATTAACTTCTGGTAAATTATTTAGATTTTTAGATGCTGTTCAGGGCTCGACACTCACGGTGGCACAGTGGCCTTGGACCTTGAAATTGCCCCTTTTAGCAACCAAATATTGAATATGAAATAGCAAGAGAAATCGAATAGTTAGCTGACATGAGTAAGTAGAATCTTTTGAAGAGCAAAACCAAATTACCACTTGTTTCCCCACAATTTGAATAATAGCTCAAGAGCAAAGATTGGTGTACTTGATTATTTAGAAATGAGCTTTGTCATAAAGGAATTACTAAACAGTAAAAAAAAAATGTCTGTGTTTCCGGAAAATTTAAGTGTCGAGCCCTGTATTTATTGATAGTTCTTGTCTATTATTAATTCAGGGTAGGTAGTGTTGCAGGGAAAGTTGAGTTCTGCGAAAAGTGAAATATTGTGAGAAAGAATATCATATTAGAAACATTCCATGAAAAATTATGGCTTTTCTCATGTCATATTTTGAGTAATGAGAAGGTTTGGACGTTAAATTTCTTGACACAATTTTTTTTTTTTTTTTTTGGGGGGGGGTCAGTTTTTTGTTTTGTTTTGTCCCATATATACCATTTCTTTTTCCACAATGAAGGCAATAATGAAGATTGAGTGAACTTATTTCATTATTTTAGCACCTCACATTGTACACCAAAGATCTTAATGTGCTCCGCACTCAACCTTCAATATCCTTCACAATGAGATCCTTTGACCAGACCTCAGCTTATCTCTGAAATCTGTATATATATATATATATATATATGCTGTATTGAGGGGTGTTCAGATATGAGGTGACATGTCCCCGCAACATTTTAGTGTACAAGTCAATGGGGTATGAGGCGACAAAAAAATGTTGCCGAGGCAGGACACTATTTTGGTTTTTTTGCTGCCCAGCTGGCTGCAAAAAAATGCGCACCGATCAAATTCCTAAAAAGATAGCGCAAAATATGATGTCATGAGTTTGTCTGCGCAAGTTTTGACAAAGTTCTCTTTATATTTGAGAGTTGATGCGTTAATGCACGGTCATTAAAATAAGTGGCACCATAATGTCACACCATATCTGAACACTAAAAATGTTATTTGGATTTTTTGCCATGTTGCCTCATATCTAAACACTCCCTAAAGAGTTCTTGGTATACATGCATGTTATTAGGATGCTTCACCTATCGGATGCAACGGGCAGGCCAAAATCCCAATACCCTTAGAAATCTCAGGACTTTGTGTTCCTAGCTACTTATGACCAATGCAGAGCCCATATTTCTTGCAGATACTTGGACAATTTTCATTGAAAGCTCCCTCTGCTTTTGCCATCCTGTTCCCACATCATTCCAACTTCAAAATTTGGAGAAATATTCCCATGGATATGAATGAAAGACGTACAGTGGGTGAAATGGCCTTGCACCAGCGCTGCCACAGATTTGATATAGACCCTGCATCTTAAAAGATTTTCCTTTCTGTGGCATCCGATAGTTGGTGAACTGAAGATATTTGTTTTGCTTGTTCTCATACATGTATTTCTTCTTTTTATGTGTAGGAGAAAAATGTTTGTAATATTGTACATGTACTCCTATCAGCCCCTCCCCCCGCTCCCTATTAGGCACCCCCCATCCTTCCTGGTAGACTGTTCCGGGGTATTCTTCAGTGTTCTCTTATCCACCCCCTTTAAACTCGATTAATAAATCAACATATCCCTCATTTTCATCCCACCCATCTTTAGCTCCCTCCCTCCCTCCCTCCCCTCTTCCCTCCCTTCTTTTCTTCTGTCCTACTCCATGTCATATTGCTTTGAATTGCCCAAAGACTTTCAAGACTACACCCCATTCAAATTTGCACAAATTTGGTACACTGAGTAGCCTGGAGTTGAAAGTCAAAATGGAAAATTTCTTATTCACAGCCAGAGAAAAAATTAATACATTTTTTACAGGGCTACCTCTTGAGCCTAACCACCCCAATTTTCTACATTGTATTACAATTGACATCGGACCCTATGAGAATTTCAGGGGCTTTTAAAAAGTTTTCCAGGGGCTTTTAAAAAGTTTTCCAGGGCTCTATTTGGGCATTTCGAGGGCAAATTCGCCCTGAGCCCTTGTGTAAATTTTTTTCCTGTTCACAGCCCCTTCTGCCTCAGTTTTCTGCACCATGCCACACATTCCTCGAGTATACAACACAAAACTTCACAACTTTTTCAATTAGAAAAAAAGCCATATTTTTGGATCTGTTGGATCAACTTTGTTATTAAGAAATTCAAAATTATACAAGCTCTAAAAGCTTTTAATGATTTCCATGTTTGAACAATGATAAGTTTAATGGCCTCTTGACCTTTGCTTTTAGAGCAGGGATATATATTTTGTTTGATTTTGGGCTTCTCTTAAAGTTTGCAAAATAGTTGATTTTCATTTTTGACAAACCCAAAACTATGCAATTTGAGAATATCAATACGCAATTCAGAACATGTCGGTACTCCTTGCTTATCACACCCGTCATTCCACACAATGCTTATGCTACCCAGTTTCATGATGTTGCCTGAATAAGATGTTGTGGAATGGCAGATGTTATGCTCGCAATGGGTGTTATCTTGTTCTGAATGACTTACCAAAATTTCTATATTTCAGGAGATTGATCAGTCAAAAAAAGTGAAAATCAGCTTTTGCCAACCTCAAGATTCACCAAATTTCATCTCCAGATTTCCCGATCTAGAAGATATGTCGTGAAAGATGTCATAAAACTTTAAAAATTGCTCAGAAATGGAAAATGACAAATTTGATTTTCGGTGTTAGCATTCAAAATGTGCCAATGTCAACAAATTTGATGCAGCACTTATGAAAATATGGTCACATCAAAGTTTTAAATTGGTAGTTTTGGGCCAACAAACATGCTTTAGGAATGACCTAGCCATCGTGCAAAGAAACTATGGATGGGGTCACAATTTCATTTTTAAAGGCCTTTGGTGTACCAGAGTTTTGCCAGCTTGAAGGGAGTAGGTCTCTCTCTCTCTCTCTCTCTCTCTCTCTCTCTCTCTCTCTCTCTCTCTCTCTGTCTCCCTCCACCTCTCCCTCCCCCCCCCCCCCTCCCTTCCATGTAGGCTCCCCTGTAAACTCCTCTTAAAAAGGGACATTTCAACCTTTTTGCAAATTACAAAGTCCAAAGTGTCCTGTGGCCCCCGAAACAGATCCCAAAATCCGGCTAATTTCATCTCGTGCACCTAAACTTTGGGTTAAGTTTTCCCTTTGGAAAAAATTTGTTAGAATGATGAGGTGTGGTATAAGAAATATTTCAAGGGTCTAGTGCAACAAAGGGGCTATCTGCATTTTCGGCAAGTTTGATAAATCTTGAAATGGAAGATTTGTTGCACTGACACACTACAGTTTAAATCAGATAGCAATATCTATTCTGGGTGATACCCAGCTGTAGCAAACTTTGCTGTAGAAACCATTGTTACCAATGGGTTCCTGGCCTCTACTGTATCATTTTAATTTCAAAATCTCATTCAAATAAAAAATGTAGATAGCCCTTTGTTGCATTAAACCCTCAATGTAAAAACTGGCAAACTTTTCCATATTGCAGGGACCTATTGCATAAGAAATTGTGTTTAAAAGCCAATTTGAAAAAAAATTAAGCTTAACTAGATTTTCAACCAATCAGAATTGGGTTTATGGATTGTATTGGCTAAACTAGTATCTATAAGTGATAATGGCCTAAACATATGGAGTGGCATGTTCAGCGCTTTGGAACTGCGAGGAAAAGGCACTTTATCAAATACTTTGGGAATTGGATTGGCAATTGATTCACAAATTTTTATGCAAAAGGGTCTAGAAGGGAGTGTAACCCCCTCCATAAAAAGTGCCCTATGGCCAAGCTTCCACCCCCCCCCCCCCTCCCCTTTCCTTATGCTCTGGATTTAAAAAAAAGGATTTGTGATCTTTCATATTTAATTACAGTTAATATCTATTTGGGATATTTAATTCTTTCTTGAGATGCAATTTGGCGTCAAATAATCTTCTCAGTATTGGAGGGCTTATTGTAAAAAAATGTATTGGTTCTTTCAAAAGAAACTCCAAAATATATTTATTAGAGTGATACATGTGTACTCGACCTAAAAGGTAAGTTCCCCCTGATACTACTTTATATTGCAGTTGGACCAAGAGAAAAAGTTGCACTTTACATTTCATTATGAAGACGCTTCTTTATAAGCTCCATAAATGTTCTTTTTGCATCAGTGCACATTTGTACAATGTGCAGTCATAATAATCGGCTTACTATCAGTAAAACTATTTTTAAATAGTGTGCTTAAGTGATTTCTGTAGAATTATTACTGGTAGATGTATCAATACTGCAAGAAAGGAAGTAGAATCATTTGTTTACATATAAATCATTTTGCACATTTGCGTATAAATTAGAGACAAATTTACAGTAGTAATTATTTTTAAAGACAGTTTTTAGTACAACTTGATTAACTGAAAGATTGTGTTTTTCTTTCTTGCATATCTTTATAATCATTGATATTTCAGGCTATGCAGATTACTGATCTGAATAAATTTTCAAAATACGAGCAAGATTTGCTAATAATTTCCAAAGTTATGAGAAACAAAATCACAATTCTAATTAATGTGGTAATATAGGAAATTAATTTAGAAATTATTTGTAAAATAATGGTTATTGCATTCAATGATACAAGGCCTGGCCCAAACAAAGATGTTAAATTTTTTTAAGCATGTAATCACCTTTATTCTAAATCTTGAATTTTATGCCTTTTGTATTTTCATTAGGCACTTGCAACCTTAGATGTAATTTAATTTGATGAAATTGCAATTAAAAATCTGTTTTTGGTTAATGTAAATTTAAATTTAAATTTGGGGAATTTAAATTAAAAATTAGTCATATCCTGGAAAAGGGGTGAAAAGAACTGAAATTGCATACACTTGTACAGCAAGCATTGCATCATCTTGTAGAATGGAAAGTGCAACTCTTTTTCTGTTACGGACTGCCATAAAATCCATAATTTCATTATAAACGTGATTTTTAGAAGAATGGCCAACCAAAATAGGAAAGTGCACATACTTTATGATCGATCGAGTATAAGGGGGAAATTACTTATTTTGGTCGAGTAGACTTTGGCTACTCACAATTATGTGAAAATCATAAAACACAAAAATTGCCCCTTAAAAGTACTACATTTATATTGAATCCAGAGCATATGGGGGGGGGGAGCAAACATTTGGCTTGAGGGCACTTTTGGATACATCCCCTTCATATGGTAAATCTTGTTGGTTTTTACATCTTTGGGATGGGGGGGGGGAGGGGGATGGGGATAAATCAAATTTTTTTGGGGGGTAGCATGGGAAGGTTTTTGTGAAAGTTATGACTGTATTGTATGGATATATTTATGAATATATATGTATGCATCAAGAAATAAACTAAATAGAAAATTATTGGTTTTTATGTGAATTTTATTGCATCTCTGTTTCCATACTCCCCCCCCCCCCCAAAAAAAAAAAAAAAAGAGGCAATGATATTTTGTATCTTGGGATGTTTTTATGGTGAATAACATAGAAAAGCTGTTAAGATTTGTAAGGAAAATTTTCAGATTCAGGCTTTTAGTATTTTCCTGTTTATGGAATCTAACTGCATTGGTTTACCCTTTTTCAATCGGCAACATTAGTCTTAATAAGTGACTGATCAATTTGCCTATCCACATCAAGATCGTGAAATCATACATGCATGTGTGAAATGGGATCGTTCTGAGCTAACTTGATCCTTTTTCATATTGGCCCCACTATGGGATAAGGAATAATTGATTTTTTTTTTAATCTTTAATTTTTAGTTTTATCTCCAATCTATCAGAGACCATTTTAATGCTACAGCATGCATTCTGCAGACATATGGACCCAAAATGAACAAGTTTTGTTTTTGCTGATTTTTAAAAACCTTTCGTTTTTAAATATTGACATATTTAGAAAGGTTTATATGCCCTTTTTGTCTTTGTTTTTGTTTTTGGAAGCGGGAGGGGATGTTGTTTCATATCACA
The DNA here is from genome assembly GCA_029962745.1 of Echinometra lucunter. Taxonomy (NCBI): domain Eukaryota; kingdom Metazoa; phylum Echinodermata; class Echinoidea; order Camarodonta; family Echinometridae; genus Echinometra; species Echinometra lucunter. The sequence continues at coordinate 27,856,813 of CM057157.1, forward strand.
ACATAATATTCAGTGGTCTCTTGTATATTGACATATTTTCTACATTGTTTGCTATCCACTTTCTCAAGATGTTTTCAAAAAGGCTGATTTTTTCATAATTTTTTTTCACATTTTTGTTCAGAACATATCAACACTCATTATGCACCACACCTTCCATTCCACACAATGCTTTTGCTACCCAGATTCATGATGTTGCCTGAATATGATGTTATGGAATGAAAGATGTCTTGCACAATGGGTATTGTACTGTTCTGAAGTACCGATACATAAAAATAATAAGCCAAAAACAAAAATCAGCTTTCTTGCAAACTTCAAGAAAAGCTGGAACGCATTGATATAGAAAATATGCAAAGGTCAAGCAGTCACTGGACATTACGTTGCTTGGACATAGAAAAATAAAATTGCCAGATGTAGAAGGCCTCTTGTAATCAACCTTTCTGAATATGTCAATATTTGAAAATAAACTGACCCAAAAGTTTAAAAAATTGAAAAGGGGGTTCGTTTTGGGCAAAAATGACCTGCAAAATGCATGCCATATCACCACAACTGTTCGGTGATTGAGCTAAACGTTAAAATTTCAGCTTCATATGCCTCGATTTTTCCCTTATACCAAATTGGGGCCAATTCGAAAAGGTTTGGATTAGCACAAAATTATCCTATTCAAACATGCATGCATAATTTTGAATATTGATGAGGATGGCAGTTTGATACAAGTCACTTACATGCACAACTAATGTTCCTGACATACAAAGGTTATACAATGCCACTATATTCCATAAACATGAGTATACTAATAGCCTGAATCTGAAAACTGTCCTTCCAAATTTCCCAACAGGTATTCTAAAAACCTTGGTATTCACCAGTAAAAACAAACCCCATGATAACAAAAATCATTGCCTCTTATGGGGGTGGAGAGGGAACTGTACTTGATTAAATTGAATTTGAAATATTGCATGATCAAATAAACACATAATTTTACAAAACCTGGGGGTGTTTCACAAAGAGTTAAGTTTGACTTAGAATCATGCTTAAGCACCAAATCACATCCGGTATTTAACATGTAATCTCAATGATAGACTTTCCAGCAGCGCATCCCCTGACCATGATTCTGACCAATGCGGTGATGTAATATACAGCATGCAAGCAGGAATTTAAATGCAACTTTAAGTCAAACTTAAATCTCTGTGAAACACCCCCCTGATGACTTTGATAAATTTTCTTTCTTAGTAATTACAGAACTATTTGCCATGTCTGTGGTTATCTTAAAAAAAACTCATTAGCTCTTAACTGGGTTTCTGAATATACTGCATCTGGGCACGTCCAAGGCATTTGGTAATTTGGCATCTCGTACACTACCAAGTATTCTGAAGTTTGACCTATATTGAAATCAAACATGTTGTTTTACTTTATATCAAAGCTCTATTAGGGCTATTAGCTTGATAAGATCATATCAAAAATATAATATACCAAAATCTGAGATATGGTCAGTAATGAACCCAGGGAACATAATATATTATCAACTCAGAAGGTCAGTTCCACCCTTACACTTTCTAATGTAAATCTTGAAATATTTCACAGAATTTGTTTGTTCAAAAGCAAAGTATACAGCTTTTTTCTCACCCACACTAAAAGTACTGTTTTATTTTATCTATTTACATATCTTTTTTTCTTGCATTTGGTTCTGGGGGAAAGGTTGCACTGTGCATTTCATAATGCAATGCATGCTTTTCATGGATATTGCCCATATACTCTCTTCAATTCTTTTCTCATCTTTTGGTCAAGTACAGTCACCTAGTTTCTGTAACTCGAATTCATGAAACAGGAGTAAAAATAACATTCTAATTTTCTGATTATCAGATTAACATATTTGAATTATGTTCCTGTGCATGAATAAAAGAATTAAATGCTGTACACAATGCGCTGCATTATAAAACACAATGTACCATTTCCTTTTCTTTTGCTGACTGCCGATAAAAACCACAATTTCCTATTGGAAACACCAACTGTTTACACACGCCAATCAGCATGCGGTTAAGGAAATTAAACATTTTGGTTTTTACGTGGACAACATGAACAAATTCATCAAAGTATTTCTGGTTATATCAAATAGTATCAGAGGGGAACTTACTTTTTAGAATGAGTATACATGCATTTTGGTTGGACGTGCACGTCTACCTATATCTATCCTGTAGACGCACAGGTTTAGACATAATAGATCAAATAATGAATCAAATGAAGACATGCATCAATGTTTTTTACAAAAAACTCCTAGATCCTTGTCATCTCATTAAAACAATAATAGTCTCTTTAAAATAGATCTTATTTATGTCAAATAAATCCAAAGTTCAATGGGTTTTTGAGCATAAACATGGTAAAAGAAAATACATATGAACTACCGGAAATGCACCCTTTTCAGTGAAAGATATTTTTCAAAAAATATGTGATAGTCTTGGTAAATTTTATCACTTGTGACTTGTCTTGAGAAATCTCTTGATTATTAGATCTAGGAGTTTGTTGAATAATATAGTGGATATGAGGAAATATGTTTTGTCATAATATAAGCAAGATTACAAAATAGCAAAAAATGTTTAACAAATTCTGAAGTTGCAAGATTGTGACGTACTACTTTAAACAGGAAATTAGTGTGAATATCACTTGCAAAACTAGCACCAAAGACCCTTATATGAGGCATCCTCCCCCCCCCCCAAAAAAAAAAAAAAATCATGAATTTTTACTATCAGCTGAATTGAGGATTGTATTCAGACATAAGGTACATGTACATATTGTGTGGATATGAAGTCACTTGTCCAATTGCCCACTTGAAGCAAAAATTTAAAAAATTAAAAAGGAAAAAATTAATAAATGTCATAATCATGAGTTTAAATATATATGATACATACACTATCAAATACTTAATGTAATATACTTCATCAATTGGTGCTATTTTTATAGCCCTGTAAAAAACATCTCTACATAAAACTATCAGGAAAGTCAAAAAAGAAATATCAGTTGATCAAAATGTATACAAATGATCTCTAATGAATAATAAATGATGTAATGAAGCAAGTATCTTTCCCATTTTAGGTCCATTTGCTTTGGAGATTTTCAGAAAGTTTTAAAGTTCTAAACAAAATGGCTAGCAATGTGATAAGCTGGCTTCTCCAATTGATATGATAACAAAATCTGAATTCAATAAAAACATAATTCTGACAGAGATCAACTGATATTTCACTTTCTTGACCCCACAGACTGGCAAAAAACTCTCTACTATAAACTTGTGAATACCAACTACTAGAAAAATAACTTATATCAAAATCAGTGCAAATAAAGTAAGCATGAAGAAATCTCCTACTTTCTATCTCTCTTTGGTGTATGCTATATACATGAAAAGTTCTACACCATGCAATTTTAGTCTAGTTTGGCGAATGTTTTCCTTAACACAAAAGATAACAGATTTCAGATTATATCCTGTGTAATCAACAGAGTAATAATAGGATTGATTGATGCGACTTTTTCTTTCCAGTTTTTCTCAAGGCTATCTCATAGTGCAAATTGTGAAATATATCTCTCAAATGATTATCCAGTGACTCCAAATAGAATGCAGGATTCGTGGCAGACCCCTGTGGTTTTTTTTTAGTGTTCACATGTGGCACGGTAAGCGTATTAATGTGTCAACGTTTAAAAAAAGAGAAAGTTTTACCAAAAGTTGAGCAGATAGACTTATGACATCATATTCTGCGCTTACTTTTTAAAAACTCGATTTGCCCACAGCTTTTCGCCACTAGGAGAAAAAGATGTGCTTCCTGCCTGAGATTTTTTTGTTTTACCACCTCATATCCCATTCATTTATGCACAAACACAAAAAAGAGGGGGCTAACCATGGAGGTTTTCCACTTCGAATATGAACAAGCCTTTATGATAAATACACTACTCATATTTCATGTGTGTGGAAGTAAGTTGTGGAATGCTCTTCTTGGCTGACTGAGAAAATTTCTCTAATAAGTCAGAGTGCACCAATCATTTTTGTATATAGTTTCTTTATAAAAAATCAATCTGAAAAAAATTTCTTTGCATTCTACTGATCAACGGTTAAGAATTAGAAAGAAAATAGAGGGGAAAGCATTATACGCACCATTTTGAGCCTAAATTAGACTTTTGTTCCATATGCATACGTCAACTATTCAAATCCCGAGTTAACTTCACGTCTATTGAGAGTATATTTGAACTCGCAATATCTTGTCACAGAAGTAATGTTCAAAGCTCTTATTATAAATATAGTTTAGTGACAAGAGATCCCTAACAGTTTCTAATCTGTTCTGGTCATCAAAAAACACACACCAAGTTTGAGATAGAATTAAAACATCCACCCCCCCCCAAAAAAAAACAAAAACAACAACAACAAGAACAACAACAACAAAATGATGCCAAATAACTACCTTGCAAAAATAAGGGATGCAAGCTTTCCAGGGTTAAACGGTACAAATGTGTTACATTATGCTTATTCCCAAACTGTGCATGTAGAGGTTATCCATAAGTGTATATAAATATAACCATTAAAGCATTTTAATATAAGACTTTCTTCCTCTTTTCAAATGGGGGGGGGGGGTAAAAATGGATTTAGCAATTGGTGCCTTGGTTTGTACGTAAATTGCAAAGGAAGTCTTTTGTAGTAAATTCTGGTTCGAGAGAAAAGATCTGGAGTAAACCTGTTGGTTTCAAGTTGCTCTGCGGATGACTGCAGAAAAGATGAAGGTTTGGACAGCTTGCTCATGGTGAATGTCAAGAAAGTCCTGGTTGTAAACAATTAAGATGAACAATAACCTCACATTTCTCTGCTGAATACCTCAAAGGTCTGAACATTTTGCTCATGATCAATGTCACAGAAGTCTTGGTTGTTGATATCACAGCTGGAGGAAGTTCTCAGGTTTCTCTGCTGATCACCATTGATACTCTCAACTGTTGAGGATCTGGACACTTTGCTCATGATCAGTGTCAAGGAAGTCTTGGATGTTGACATCACAGCTGAAAAGGAAGTTCTCAGGTTTCTCTGCTGATCACCATTGATACCCTGGTAACTGTTCTTGAGGATCTGAACTGCCTGTTCATGATCAATGTCAAGGAAGTCTTGGTTATTGACACCACCGCTGGAGGAAGTTCTCAGGTTTCTCTGCTGATCACCATTGATACTCTGGTAACGTTCTTGAGGATCTGGACACTCCACTCTTGATCAATGTAAAGGAAGTCTTGGTTGTTGACATCACAGCTGGAGGAATTTCTCAGGTCTCAGGTTTCTCTCCTGATCACCATTGATACTCTGGTAACTGTTCTTGAGGATCTGGACACTCCACTCTTGATCAATGTCAAAGAAGTGTCTTGGTTGTTGACACCACAGCTGGAGGAAGTTCTTGGGGTTTCTCTGCTCATCACCATGGGTTCTGCTCCTAAGGATCTGGACAGCCTGCTCTTGATCAATCAATGTCAAAGAAGTCCTTACTGTTGACACTGAGAATCCTGGAAAAGGGCAGTAGTCTGCAGGATCATCAGGTTGAGCCTTTGTCACAAAGAAACCCTGCCAAACAGGAAGACAATTTGACAAAGTGCAAGTGATTTAAAAGGTTGTTGAGTATCATGCTCTAGATACTTCCAAAGGATACCCAAAGTTATTACCCTCTGAACATGATATGCTTTGTTTGAAAGGGGACCATAGGTGATGGACATGATTACAAAATTTCTACCGAGAAATGCTAAAAAGACACTACAAGCAACTGAAAATTTTCAAAAGGTCAATAGTAACACAAGATGCCCCTTGCAAAATAATGGAAGCTGAAATTATGTGTACAAAACATATGGAGAGATGTCCACAAAAACCTGCCACTTTGAAGCAATACTGCCAATGTGAAGACTGCCACAGAAAGTAAATTAATCAATATACTTTCATAACTTTCTCGTTTTGTAGCCCAATTTGATTTCACTTTTTTTTTTCCAATTGCTTCTCTCTATCCTCTCTTTTCATGGAAACTGACTTGTCTCCAGGGCTTCCTTTCCATTTTTTCAACTTAGAAAATTAATTCCCAACTTTAGTAGCCAGTGTCATGCAGTCATACATGTAGCAAGACAACCAAAATCTCTTTGGTTGCCTTGCTATAGTTGCCTGACATTGGCCATGCCCCCCCCCCTTAAAAAAAGGCGAACCTACATTTTGAAAAATTCACCTGAAATCATGCCATTAAGTTGAATCTACCTTAGCAGACGTAGACTGATGGATGGAAATCAAGGCCCAGGGATGCCAGAGTTCCGCTATAGCCGGAATTCCGGCTTTTTCATTTTTTTGACCATAAGTTCCGGCTAGTCGCGTTTTCTCAGGCCGGAGAGAACAATCACCGGCCACCCACAACCGTTCAGAGAGCTGTCTTTGCTCTGTGTGATCGGTAAATAAGAAAAAAATCCCGTCTATAGTTGAGTTAGACTCGTACAAGCCGTCAGTTAAATGCTTATTTTAACCAAGCGTTTATGCGCGCGTGTGCGTGTGTGGTCTTATCATGCCAGTCCTCAGTGTGCTTATGTGATTTGTGATGACTGATAACCGTACATAAAATGTATGGATTCTGAACGTAACTTTCAATTTTGACAAAACGACTGTATTTTAGTCTAGCGTGGTCGGCTCATGGAAACTTCCATGGGTCGGCTTTCCATGTGTTCGCTTGCGCGATTGATGTGTACACAGTGCCGTACATACACAGCTCAGTATAGTACAGCACTGCGTTGTTCGTTCACTTTGTGTGTACATGCAAAGTTTAAGTTTCTTTAGCGGTATCGTTTCACAGTACATGTATGTGGATTTTACGGGATTATTGATCATTTTCTACAAATATGGATGTCGAAAGAGGATCCAACATCAAGCAAATTGACAGTGGAATAAAAAACAAATTCCAGTGGAAGTGGTTGGAAAACAAAGACGACAGTGGAACGTTTCTTTCGGACTACTTCCGAAAAATCAATGTCGCTGGTAAAGCACGATGTATTGTGTGCAATCAAACTATCGCGTACAGAAGCAGTGGAATGAAAGCCTTGATGAAACATGGAAATTCAGATGCCCACAAGACTGCCTCAAGGATCAAAAAGGAAAACCAAACTCTGCCTGCAGTTTTCCGACATGCAGATGCAGTTCATTCTGGTGAAGCAGGTAAGACAGTCTTGCTCCCAGGGAATGAAAAGGGCCCCAGAAATTGTGCTTTTCCGTATGGTGCACCCCCTAACGTGCACGAATCAGCAACATGCTCTGGCAGGAGAGATGCCCCTCTTCCTAATGTGAATTATCAAGATCGAAAAGCTAATGCTGAAGCCACGGTTGTGTCCTTCATAGCTGAAAACAATTTACCATTTACAATTACATCAAAGGTTTTAGACTTGGCTAAAGAGTTATCCAGAGATAACAAAGTTTTGAATGATCTCTCCTTGAATAGAACATCGTGCACTTATAAGCTAAAGGATGGATTAGCAGTTGTTTGTCACAAGCGTTTGGTAGCCGAAATGAAGAAATATCCTTTCTCGATAAATCTTGATGAATGCACTGCTAAAAATAACAAGAGAGTTTTGAGTGTTCTTGAGTCTTATTTCTCGGAAGATATCGGAATGTCAATTGTTCATCATTACATATCTTTGAAGCTGACAACTGTCAATGCTAGCACTGTTTTTCAAGCGGTGAAGAAAGCCTTGGAGGAAGACGAGATACCACTTGAAAATGTAGTATCATCCCTGAGTGATTCTGCTGCATACATGCGTGGAAGCAAGGGCGGATTTGAAAAGAGATTAAGAGATATTGCACCCAATATGCTAGACATTGATGGCGACCTGTGTCATCATATCCACAACGTGGTAAAAAAATATTGTCAAAACTTTGATATGCATGTTGAAGGATTGTGTGACGATTTATATAACGACTTTCATTATAGTCCTGACTTACAAGAACACTTACAAACCATCAGTGCTGCACTAGGCATTACATGTAAAGTTCCCCTCGAAAGAGTTGCACACCGTTGGCTTTCTTCGTTTGATGTAACTATCAGAAATGTGGAAATGGTTAAGGCCCTGACCATTTTTTACTTTGCATGGATTGACAGTAGTAAGCAGCAAGAATTTGAAGGCTTAGTGAACACTATTATTAGTGATTCCAAAGCTAGCAAGAAGGATGTGTATGACGTTATCACAAAGTTAAAGTTGAAACAGCTGACTCCCCAGGGGTTGAAACGCAAGAAGAGAATCGTTCACAAACTTTTTGTACAGAGGAACCATACACTTGCTCTAATGAATCACTACACCAGCATTCTGCCCATGTTCAAGAGTTTTGTCCTTACTTTTGAGCAGAAAGAACCCATGATCCACCGGGCACACGACAGTATCAGTGACCTCTTTCGACAATTTTTGGCATGTTTTATCAAGCATGAAGGAGTCAGTCAGCTATCTGCTAGGCAGCTGGCAGATTTGGACATTAGTGACAACTTGTTAAAGTGCTCGCAGATTTATGTAGGGAGGGAATGTGAGAAAGAACTGCTCAAAATGACCGCAGAAGCTACCCGTTCATTTCTGTTGAAAGTGAGAAGTGCCTATCAGTCTGCTGCCCAATATCTTCAAGTGAAGCTGCCTCTGAAGAATAAAGTTCTTTCACTACTCTCAGCAATTGATCCCAAAGCACAGGGATATGCAACAACATGTGATTGCTTGAAAAAACTTCCAAACGAAATGAAAGTGAATCTTTCATCATCTGAAAAAGACAGGTATGACTTGCAAGCCTCAGCACTACAGTTGGATAAGTCCTTACCTTCACCAGACCAAAGACTTGACAAATGGTGGGCATTGGTGCTGCCCAAATATCCATCTCTTAAGCCTGTCATGACAAGGGCTTTGAGCATATTCACTGGACCACGGATTGAACAGTCTTTTAGCATGATGAACAATGTTATCAACAAAACCACAAACAGGATAAATATTGACACTTTCAATGCCATCCAAACTGTAAAATTTGACCTGCTGTCAACCAACCAATCATCAATCCAGAGGTATTACAGGAAGGACAAGTTTACCTCTCCCATCGATCAGTCAGTAGCACATCATGTTCGCACTGCACACAGACGACACATGAAAAGAAAGCAATCTGGGCAGACATGTGCAACCTCAGGAGCTCCAGCATCAAAAAAGAGCAAAAAGAATCCACCACCAAAAAGAACAGTTCATGAACTTGCACAAAAAGCCAAGGAGCGAATTTTTGAACAGAGGAAACTATCCAAGCCAAAGAAGAAACAACACTGAGGTGTCACAAGGTACAATAACACTAAATGTTTGTGTGTTAAACTGCTAATCATCTGGTATTTGTTCCCAAGTGTAAGCCTCATCTTATGCATAAGTAATTGTATAATTACAAAGTTTGATGCAGTTGAAAATTTGGAGCTGATTTATTTTTACTCAATCCTTAATAACAGTCACTTAGATAAATTTTAAAATAACAAAAAACTCTGAATATTGAATAAGAGTGTGCTTCAAACTCTTTGTTTATATTTTTGGCACCATTTCACTGCAATAGAGTCTGCAGACTACATAGTACAGTAATTCTGTTCTTATAAATTTCATGAATACATCAAATTATAAATTATGTGTAAGATGAGGCTGTTCAACATATTAAAATAACCCCAAAACTTGAGCCATATTTTTGGGAAAATGATCCCTGAAATAGGCTCAGATTGAATTAGAGACCATCTAGAACCCCAGAGCTTCCAGGGCCCTTAAGCGGGCCCTGGACCCCGGCCGAAAGGATATCACGCTTCGTGCTCGTGATGTGCGCTTCGTGCACATAATTTACCTTCAAAAAAAAAGTTCAGGCCCTGGAGCCATTTGCCACTGGCATCCCTGAAGGCCAACAAGCAACATTCGCATGCCTAGATCAGTATAAAGATATGGTCAAACTAAAATCTTTGGTCGTTACTCACTTTTTTGTGGCCTTCTATGAAATCTGACTCTGGTCTCCTGACAGGAAGAGAAGACTAGCATTGGATGACAGGGGAATGGGAGGGGGCAAGCACTGCTGGAGGCTGGGAGAGATGGCAAAGGTGTACCTATTGCTACCGGTGGTGGAGCTCCCTGGTAAACTAGCAAGTAGGGTACCTGTGATAGGATAAAAAGGATAAAAAGAATAATAATTACAAGTATATGCATTATTGGAGAGATGTATTTTTCACACGGAGGGTAAGAGGGAGAGAGGGAACAAGGGAGAGACAGAGAGAATGAGAAATGAAGATATGGAGAAAGGAAGAGGTGTAAACAATTGGAGACGTGGCAAAAAGGGTGAGACGGTGATATTGGGGAGCAGTCAACAAAGAGAGACACAAAGAGATACAGGAAGTTTTGTAAAAATGGGGAAAAAGATGAGAAAAAGTATATTTGGAATCAAACCAGTATAAATGTTGAGTAAGGAAGAGAAGAAACATAGAATATTAAGAGGAAAAGCTTAATACTGCAACAGAAATGGCTTCTGAAATACTCACTTGAAAATAGAATATGCAAATATGGAAAACTAGCTCTAGGGATTACTGGAAGTGCATACTTACCTCTCCAAGTTTCTGCTACATCCACATAGTCCATTATCTGATTGAGGAGTCTCCCATGATGAGAGTGAGGAGACCAGTCCCTCTGGTGGCAATAGTGCTGCTGATACCCTAGTGGGGGCCCTTCCTAACCTGTTCCTCCTGACATGGCTTCTGGCCTGGAGACTCATGGGTGTCAGGAGTGGGATAAGGATGGTTGGGGTGGTAATATGGGCAGTTCTTGGTTCCAGATTTTGCTGTTTCTTGGGATGGGAACGGTGATTGCCATTGTAGGGTGGAACATTGGACAGAGGCTTGAATCTAGGGGAGTGTGACCCTAGAGAGGGAGGGTGGAAGACCCTGTCAATTGAACCATCACTGGATTTCTATGAAGGAACAAAAAAAAAAAAAAAAAAGAAATACTGAAAATCCATATTTTCAGATTTTTAGGAACTGCAAACTGACTACCAGTACCGCTACCAGTCCTGCTCCTTTTCCTAGGGTGTGAATTTGTACATGATAAAATGCTTTTCATTCATAACTTCAAACTACTGCATGTGATATGGCAAGTATTTAAAAAAACTTGATTTATTCCTTTTTACACATGTTGATATGTGTAACTTTCCTTCCTCGGGGATTAGTTTTTAAATACCTCTCTCTCTCTCTCTCTTTTTGCTAATTATAGAGGAGATTCATATCAATGTTTGCATGATTCACTAGTGGAACCTGTTGAATGATTCTACAGAAAGTGTTTGAAATGATTATTCAAAATGTTTCTGATACATCTCCTCCTCCTCCTCCTCCTCCCCCTCCTCCTCCTTTTTCTTCTTCTTCTTCTTCCTTCTTCTTCTTCCTCTTCTTCTTCTTCTTTTTCTTCTTCTTCTTCCTTCTTCTTCTTCTTCTTCTTTTTCCTCTTCTTCTTCTTCTTCTTCTTCTTCTTTTTCTTTTTCTTCTTCTGTTTTCTCAGCAATCTTTCTAAGAATCATTATTTTGGTTATACAGAATGTACAATGTGTAAGTATCACTTACGCATTATGCCCTACTCCAGTCCAAAATTTAATTTGACAAGATGGTTGAGTGCTGTATACTTTCTTACGTGCACTGATCACCTCTTACAATCCTTAACAATGAATCTTCCGTCTCAAAATTTCATCTATTTTCAAATATCAACAAAATTATAGAACTGACAAATCACCACATGTAAAACTAGATGAATCTTCGACCACGCGTGGTCGAACTTTATGCCTCCGCCATTACCAGATCAGTAATAAATGGCACTTCATGTTGCTTTATTTTCATTTATACAATGACATCTTTGACCTTGACCTTTGACCTTTGACCCCCAAATCTAATGAGAGTATTGCCCTTTCCATATGCATACATGAGCCAAGTTTGTTCAACCGTCAAATGGTTACTGAGTTATCACAAGAACGAACCATTTCTATGTACATAATGACCTCTATGACCTTTGACCTTTGACCTTGAGACCCCAAAATCTAATCAGATCATTGTCCCTTCCATATGCATACCTGTGCCATGTTTGAGGTTGATCGGTCAAATGGTTGTTGAGTTATGGTGAAAACGAACCATTTCTATGTACATAATGACCTCTATGACCTTGGACCTTTGACCTTGTGACCCCAAAATCTAATCAGATCATTGTCCCTTCCATGTGCATACATGAGCCAAGTTTGAAGCCAATCTGTCAAATGGTTCTTAAGTTATCGCGAGAACGAGCCATTTTTAAGTGTATTATTACCTCTATGACCTTGACCTTTGACCTTGAGACTCCAAAATCTAATAAGATAATTGTCCCTCCCATATGCATGCCTGTGCCAAGTTTGAGGTTGATCGGTCAAATGGTTGTTGAGTTATGCTGAAAACGAACCATTTCTATGTACATAATGACCTCTATGACCTTTGACCTTTGACCTTGTGACCCCCAAATCGAATCAGATCATTATCCCTTCCATGTGCATACATGAGCCAAGTTTGAAGCCAATCTGTCAAATGGTTCTTAAGTTATCGCGAGAACGAGCCATTTTTATGTGTATTATTAGCTCTATGACCTTGACCTTTGACCTTGAGACTCCAAAATCTAATCAGATCATTGTCCCTCCCATATGCATACACGAGCCAAGTTTGAAGTTGATCCGTCAAACGGTTCTTAAGTTATCGCGAGAACGAAAACGGGACGGACGGACGGACGGACGGACGACCCGAAAACATAATGCCTCCGGCAACCACCTACGGTGGGCGGAGGCATAAAAACAGCAACCTGTGTGTGAGCAAGGCAAGTCGCGACATCACCACCTCATGGTTCTCTACCAGATAGCTTTATCAGGTGTGGGATCTTACCTTTCAAAACCCATCCAATACACAAGACATAAGCCTACCTACAAAAGGTTATTCAAGTCTACGATCACTGTCATTCTATTCTCTTTTCATTGGCAGGAAGCAGCCCACCCAAACTAAGAGTAGAACAATACACAGAGCCCCAGCAACCTTGCATGAAGAATGAATGAATTGCCACAGCTAATCACACATCAATAGATGGCACTTTTGCTCATTCTCTCTCTCTCTCTCTCTCTTATACCCTTGCAACACTCTTTCAACATCAAACCTTTCACTCTTTTACTAATCAGTTTCAGTTTATGCATGGTTCTCTCCAGAATCCCTGATTACTGTTTAATAGGTCATTTTCATAATTCATTGCTCTCTTCAAATGCTTATCAACAAATGAGCACATTCACCTGTTGCTAGTTACATGTATTGTACTTTTATAGTCACTCAGAATGCAGATTGCATATATTCAGTGTTGATACTAGGTCTGGCAAATCCAAAATATTTGCCTGACCTAGCAATGCAAAATAGTCTGCATTCCAACTGTAAAATACAATCAGTAACAGGTAAATGGCCCATCGCTAGTTAAATGTGTACCACTGTGAATACATTTTGGAAATGGCCTATTCACCTGTACCGGCCGCACAGAAACGCTGTTGGTAGCAGGTTTGTTAGCACTAACAAGTCACTAACAAATCAGCCACTAACAACACGGGTAAAATGACCGCACAGAAAGCGCTGTTATGCTAGGAGTCCACTGGGCCGGCGCCAGTTCGCGCCAGTTCGCGCCAATGCAATTTGCTGTGGCGCCTAGTGTCGCCAATAAGGTGCCTAGTGGCGTGCAGTGGCTCAAACTGCCTCCCAACTGGCTCGTGGTGGCTCGTAACGGCGCCAAATTTGAATTTGGCGGCAAGGAAATTTCAAAATGTTTAAAATTTTCGTCGCGCCACTTGCATCGAGCAATCAGCGCGAAGTGTCCACCAAGTGGCACCAAATGGCGCAAACAATCCGCCTATTGGAATCCACTGGAATGTAATGGCGCACGCCATGTGACACCTAGTTTATTCCACTTGGCGACACACAACATGCCGAGCGGACATTAATTCGGCGCCACAGCGAGCCACTACGCGCCAATCACATAGTCTTTGGCGCGAACTGGCGCGAACTGGCGCCGGCCCAGTGGACTCCTAGCATTAGAGCGCTGTTAGACACGCGCGCTGTTAAAGTGCTGTTAGTGGATTTGAGCCATAGAGTTAGGTAAAATCAACGAACGTAGAGGGCGTCAACACTGAAAAATGTTGACGCCCTCTACGTTCGTTGGGTAAAATCTATGATTTGTGCGTAGTAATCTATTTATAGATTGATGAATCTTGTTGATCATTACTAGGTCTAGTAATGATAAATTTTCTAATTTTCAACAATTTATCCAATAAGCATCAAGAAGAACAAGAAAATTATCATGATATTGAGATTAAGATACTGTACCACAAAAACAATTTTGCAAGCCCACTTCTCATCAATTTTTTTTTTTTTTTTTTTAGTTGGAAAGGGCTCTTCACTCATGACAGAGTATTTGCCAATGATGATTTTCATCATCACTGGCTTTAATGCATATGTAGCCTATTACACTATTAAGTTACATTGACTGTACTTCAGATACGGTACACGGTTACTCACATAGGTGCCGGAAGCGGGGGGGGGGGGGGGGGGGGAATTGCCCCCATCATTCGAAAAAGGGGGATCGATTTTTGCCCCCAAAGGGCCCCCCTCGGAAGAAAAAAGAAAAATAAAATTGGATCATATACAACCATGTAAAATGAGCATACTGGCATGATTAGTACTCTAAAATGGAAACTGTCATTCAAAAATCAAAATTTTCTTACTCGGTCACTACGCACCCTCGTCTAGTAATTAGAAACAACGTTTCTCAGTATTTAGAAATTCGTTCTATCATCTGTGAAAAGGGGGCAGATGTTTGCTTTATTCGGGGAATTATTTTGTTCCCCCCCTTCTTCCTCAGTATCCTCATATATTGGCATAAGGGCGCCAGTATTTTTTTTCATATTTAGGCAAGGCCGGAATATGAAATTTCTGTGAATTTTCACCACCAAAATTGTAAAAAAATTTGCGCGCTCGTTTCGCTCGCGCGAACAAAGTTGTGAAACTGAATAGTTGATTTTCGGGCAGAGGGTGTCAGCCCCAACGCCAAAATTTAACAGTATGCCATGCATAACCCTCCCATTGCCATGCCCGGTCTCCCGAGTCTCTTACGCCATCCTAACATACTAGAAGCGGTGAAAAATAATCATGTTTCAAGTACGTATGATGAGAGAAAGCTGGGACTCTTCCGGCGCGCCTGGTTACTCACCGTAGTGTTCTTTCCAATGCAGGGCCTACATGTACATGTCAAAAAGGTCTTCAAACACTGCTTTGGAAAACCGATATTTCCTGAAAAAGTCATTTTCATTTTCTTCTTTAAAAGGATCATAATTTTCTTGGTCTCCTCGTCGGTGGCGGCACCAAGGGGGGGGCATGGGGTGGCATTTGCCCCCCCCCCCCCACTCAGAAGCTTTGCCCCCTAGTTGCCCCCCCCCCCCCTAAATTTTGAGGACTGAAAAGAAAAATTATACAGTAATTTGTAAATAAGTAGATGTTGTCATAAGCATCATATTCAAGCTGTGAAGTGCTCTAAATTACCATTTTCCGCTCTTCAAAACTTGAAAATTTCCTCACTCAGTCGCTGTTGGTCTCCTCGCACACTATTAGTTTGTAATGTAAATGTTCACTTCATGATCTAGTTTTAATCAATAATTATGTTTGCTCCATTAAGCATTACCTGATTTTACAAAGATTTCTCTCTATATCAAGTGTAACAGAAAAATGTTTATTGGGGGCCACTAAAAGCATTGGCGTAAATCCCGGGGGGATGGGGATATATCCCCCCACTTTTTGGAGAGGGGGGATATATGGCATGTAAAAATATCCTCCCTCACTTTTTAAGGAGGAAAATATATTTTTATTTATCAGTTAGTAAAAATTTGAATATCTATGATAAACGACCATCATATTTTAAAATTTCTATTTGAAAATGCGATTGAAAACCAGAAAAAGTGGTTATTTTTGGCTCGCTCACTTCGCTTGCTCATCATATTTTATAATTTCTTTTCTAAAATGCAAATAAAAACAAGAAAAGTGGCCATTTTGGCTGGCTCGCTTCGCTCGCTCGTCATATTTCATAATATTTATTCGAAAATGCAATTAAAAACCAAATAAGCGGTTATTTTTTGTTCGCTAGCACGCAACATTGACATTAAAATGTAAGAGGAAAAAGAAATCGTCCAAAAATTCAATTATCCCCCCCCCCCACTCCTCAAACTCAAAGTGGATTTACGCCGGCGACTAAAACTCGCTTTTCACACTCGATTTTTCCATACACGCAAAAAAAAATTTGACTGCCCCTGCCCCCAACATTTTCTTTTGCCCTCCATTTGCCCCCCCCCCACTTTATAGTGGTGCCGCCACTGCTCCTCGTGGCTTTATCAGCTAAACCTATGTCGTCCCCTATACCCGCCACACTCTTAATTAGGTCTAGGTCTATTTTGAACCATTTCGAAGTACTTGGTATAAAAAATGGGAGACAAGTTATAGCGCACGACAAGAAATTATTCACTAACATTACCACTATAGGTGCCCCTGGCACCGTTAGTGAGTTGTTAAAACATTACTACTACCGGTAGCTTCTGTGCGGCCTTGAAATGTTAGGCTAACAGCGCTGTTAGTGAATTCGACTAACATTACGCTTCTGTGCGGCCAAACCATCGCTATCGGTAGTGTTAGTGCGCTGTTAGCGCTAACAACGTTTCTGTGCGGACAGTACTGCTTTACAGGTTTAGTGTCACAGGGGAATTCAGTATGCATACATAGTTACTGCTATGTTTGGCAAGCTTCTGTCAAGTTTTTTTACTTGTCGAGAGAACTTCTGTTCAAGAAATAAATGTAAAATTGGTGGACAGGTCAATTCATTAACAAAAATAATTTCACTGCATTTCTCATGTGACAATCAAATTAAATTTCCTGTCTTATACATTTTTTTTTGTGTGTGTTCAAATTAAGATAATATAAGCAATCTCAGCCCAGATAATTTTGTTGCGAGGGAGGGTAAAAACTAATAAAAAGATGTCACTTACAATCTCTCTAAAGATGTTCTGCCCAAGATCAAGTATCTCCAGTTTTGTCCTTCTTGAGATAGACCTAAACATGGGAAATAATTAAAAGTTTTCTAAGCATCATCCCTACGAAAAAGGTTACTTATTCACACAACTATCATTATCATCGCAGTCATCATATTATCTCAGCATCATCAGCATCATCATCAGCATCATTATCAGCACCACCACCACAACCATCATCACAGTATCATCAACATATCATCATCATCATATCATCACCATGATCACCGTCATCATCATCATCATCATCATATCGTCACATCATCATCATCATAATCACCATCATCATCATATCATAACAACATCATCATCTTCATATAGCATCATCATCATCATCATCATCATATCAACATCATCATCATAGCATCATAATCATCATCACCACCACCATCCCAACATTATCATCATCATCATATCAGTATCATCATCATCATATCAACATCATCATCATCATGCCATCATAATCATCACCACCAATCATAATCCTCATCATAGCATCATCATCATCATCATATCAACATCATCATAGCATGATAATGATCATCCTCACCACCACCACCATCATCATCATCCCAACGTCATCATCAACTTAAAGTCATCATCATCCTCATCATCCTCATCATCATAAAATCTGCATCATCATAATGACCATCATCATCATCATCATCATCAGCATATTACCATCATCATCCTCATGACTAAAATCATCATTTTCACCACCACAACCACCATCGTGGTCACCATCATCATTACCATCTTCAGCACTGGTAGATGTTGGTGTGAGTGTTTAAGCAGGCATATGTCCTAGACCGTAACAACAGGCACAAACAAAATAAAATTCACAATTAAATAAACATGGGTGAGTGGTATGTAAGTGAATGTGGTTTTATTGCACTTGCAAGTGGACACATATTGCACAAGTAAATGTCGGTAATTAGGTATAAGTTTGTTAAATGGGTGAGATGTCGTAAAACTTGTCACTACATCTTGGAATTTGTCACGTATTGCACAGATACAAGTGAATATTTAGGTTGAATTATGTTAGACAGGTGGAAAAATCATAAACTTGTCACTACAATATTTGATAATACATGCAACATACATCTAATGATGGTATTGCACATTTTGATTAAGAAGTTAGGAAAAAGCAATTTCATCAGAGTTCTCAACCGTTTAATCATACAGCACATGAATTAACCACTTGGGGTGTTTGAATACTGCACAGCAACTGAGTATTGAGATAGGTTGTTAATACTGCATTATCAAACAAATCAGAAAAACATCCCCTTAAGGCTATGTCCAAATTGTAAGGCTGTGTCCTATATTCAATTGTAAACTTTGGTAAAGTGCATTATGAGATGTCTATTTATTTGGTACTGGTGCAATACACAAATTTCATACTGGGCATCAAATTCTATGCTTCAATAATGAAATCAAGAAAAGTGTAAGCATTAGAGTTAATACATGCAGAGAAGGCAATATGGAATGATTGTGCAATCAAATGGCTGATACACAGAAGAAATATAAGACTTCTACAATGTCCAAGACAGACAGACAGACAGACAAACATTTGATGATACTATAGAAAACATTATGATGGATTAGTTTGGTTGTGATTAGATAATAATTATTTTACAATACGTATCAGTGGTGATACAGGCATACAGATGCGGATGACTCAATGCTATTATTGCTACTTAAGACGCAATATCCATATGATTGATACATAAACCATAGGGAACCATAAAAGAGAAGTTGGGTTATGATTAGATAAATGAATTATTCTAAATAATCATTGGCCCTAGATTTTATTAACATTTCATATTAAACAGATAAAGATGAGCTTATTGCTCATTCTCGCCCCAAAACCATTTGATTGTGGAAAAAGCATCATGACAATTTGGGTTATGATTAGACATCTATAAATTAATTTTTGATCTAGATTTTATTAATGTTTTGTAACAGATATAGATTACTGATGAATACACTTACCAGTATTAACTATTCAGGCAGAATATCCTTTTGACTGTTACATAATATTACAGAAAATCATGACAGAGCAATGGTGTTACAATTAGTTAAATGGATAATGGATAATTTTGAATATGTTAATTATTAACATTTCAGAACAGATACAGTCGCATAAATGCTTTTATTGCCTTATTTATTTTATTGAGGCAGAATGGCCATTTCATGAGAATCTAAAAAGCATTAAAGTAGAGGAGTTTGGTGCCCAAATGTTTCGTAACAGATATAGATTACTGATGAATACACTTACCAGTATTAACTATTCAGGCAGAATATCCTTTTGACTGTTACATAATATTACAGAATATCATGACAGAGTAATGGTGTTACAATTAGTTAAATGGATAATGGATAATTTTGAATATGTTAATTATTAACATTTCAGAACAGATACAGTCGCATAAATGCTTTTATTGCCTTATTTATTTTATTGAGGCAGAATGGCCATTTCATGAGAATCTAAAAAGCATTAAAGTAGAGGAGTTTGGTGCCCACGCACTCATACTCCACCTCCAAGTACTTGAAGGTATCCGGACAAGGGTCAGGGAAGAACTCGTCGTTGGCCCAGATCTCACACTTGCCATGGCCCTGGCACTTGGACATCACGATGCCCAGGGAGGTAGGCTCGTGGCACGACTGGTCCCCAATGTTGTCCGCTGCGCAGATCTAGACAATAAAAAAAAAAAAAAAAAAAAACGGACGATCAACATTAAAGTTTGTACGATCTTTTTCTGATCTTACATTTGTAAGATATAATTTTCAAAAATTTGATTCATTATTCATTTCTACACAGTCAGCGATTCGCAAAAGTTTCATGCCGCCAGAAAGGACACATGAAAGTTTCATGTTGCATAAGTTCTTGTTTTACATTATTATTATTTTTTTTAACAAATTGAACGGCTGTAGCAAAATATTAAATGTGGATCAAATAATGTATTGCCGTGCAACATTTCCTGCATGAAAATTACATGAGTGAAAGTCTTATACGACAAAATAATAGACTGAATTTTCGTGGTCCACACAACTACATACATGTGCATGTACATGTATCATGTAGCTGAAATGGTTATTGTTAATGATTAACAACTTACAGTAATGTTTCATACCAGGAAAGTTCTTGATATTACGATTGGAGATTCTTTGCCCCAGGGGGAAAATAGATTGCATTTATTAAAAACGAAACTTTCTCCAATAGGCTAACCCATGGCAGTACAATACCTCCTTTTACTGAAACTTGTGCATTTTTCGAATAAGAATGAGTTGACTGTTACAAATGAATAAGCTTTCTTTATTGGCAACACAGTGTAAAATATATAATCACTATTTTCCTTTGCAAATTGGCAGTCCTCCATTAAATTTAGTTATTTTCATTCACAATGGTTCATGTTGTATACATTTCAATTTTTTTCAAACCATATAGTAGTGGACAATAATGATCACTGTTGCCAATTTGAGGAGCGAAAGCTGACTGACATAGACCTTGCAAAAAACGTGGTGCTGCTTTGGGTTAAGCAATGAATGCTTTAATTGAACGTTTTGATTTCTCAACCACGTGCTTCTTCTTTACATGTTTCTTTCTCTCAATTAGCTCTTTTCCCTCCTTTGTTTCTACCTTCCAACTCGGTCTATATCTTTCCTCCTCTTCTTCTTCCCTCTCTCTCTCTCTCTCCCTCTTTCTTTCCCTCAATTTCCACTATCTCTCCCTTTCTTGCCTTTTCTCTTCTTCACCGCACTCCCACCTCTCCTTTCTCCCTCTCTCCATCAGCTCCCACGATTGCTTTCTTCCTCTCTCTTCATTGCCTCTATTGCTTTTCACTCACGCCTCCTTATTACACATATTTATTTCAAGCATGTGCCTAAATTGTCTTAAAGTTTTCACTTTATTGTTCATCTTATCGTTAACTACAATGCATTTTGTTGATATACACTGCCAGTGGAGGCCAATTTTCTGTTTTTTCAAATATCGATCAACAAAGAATATGAACTATGAACTATCATTCACATGTAATCAAGGTTCTTACATCTCGACCGGTGGAGCGTCCGTAGCTGGCGGAGAGGACGTTG
Source organism: Echinometra lucunter (assembly GCA_029962745.1). Taxonomy (NCBI): domain Eukaryota; kingdom Metazoa; phylum Echinodermata; class Echinoidea; order Camarodonta; family Echinometridae; genus Echinometra; species Echinometra lucunter. Next base: position 27,878,051 of record CM057157.1, read on the forward strand.
ATGTAGCCACCCTTGCAGTTGAGCACGACGGGGTTGTCCTGGCAGATGATCTTCTTGAAAGGCATCTTGGGGTGCTTGACCACCGGGTTGTGGGAGCAGGTGTAATAGACAGAGAGGTAGTGGCGCTTGGTGAAGCACGGGTCTCCGAAGAGGCGGTCACATGCCGGAATCTAAGAGAAGGGGAGAGGCAACAACAAGGAAGTTTATTCCTCACTGCAGCAGGTTATAATGGACAGATGGCACAGTGTTCGGTACCCTAGGGTATCAAAAGCGCGTGTAAATAAATTTTTTTTAGTGTTTTATTCAAGAAGATTCGAATGAATTTAAGAAATCCATGTGTCTATCACAGCTATCCATAGATCTATCACAATATCACAATTATTTTTTGTTTTAAATCGATGAGCCAAACTTTAAATTTCAATACCACATTTTGACAGGTGGACTGAGCATGAAATACCTTGTCTTTTTTGAGGTAAAACATTCCAATTAATATTACCATTTCTGTTTTAACCATCATCATCATCATTATCATTAATACAACAATAATGATAAAAATAAAGAAAACCAATAATTAAACTACTTTGACAATAGTAAATTGTCTGTCCTTCTTTGGGAAGAAACTAGCCCAAACTCAATGTTCAGCATGGCCACTGTTGAGAAACATCATCCATGACGTGTTAAGCATCAATGATATTGATCAAAGAAAAATGGAAATTTGTATACTACTTCAGGGAAAATGTTAAGAATGCACACAAAAAATGACCGATGGGGACAGCTTATATTTGATGTACAGTCCATTACAGAAATATCTTTCATGTGAGGTACTGACTGATTTTTAACCTTTTCGCATCTGTAAACCTGTCGAGCACAAATTGATTTCAGTATAAAACATATTTTACATAGAATGTGGCACAAGTTATCTCAGCTTAGTATTCAACTGGTTAATGAAAATCAGGTGAAAAAGAAATTAGTTTGGATGACCCTTACTGAAGGTTACGTGGGTCAGTATTAAATTCAATACTTGGATTAAGCAAAAAAGTTAAGTTTTACTAAGTATTTTGCTTGGCTAAGAAATTTGTTTAAGTCATATCCAATTTAATACTTAGAATTTTACGTTTATAGTAAGCCAACTTTAAGCCCAAATTCTTACTGATAAGCACTGTGACATCATATTTTGAATGTGCAATTAACGTGTCACATCAAATACGCTATGATAATTCTGCACAGCTCATGATGACTGCGTGTAAAAAACCTATATGCCTGCAAATCAAGGCCTCCAAAATAACTGGCTTAAGTCTCCTAGGTAGGTGTCTTGGATGTAGAGTGAAATACTTAGCCAAAATTAGGAACTGAATACAAAAGTTTGCTAAGTATTTTACTAAAAAAATACTCATATTTCTGACTTAAGTATTGAATTGAATACCAGGGGCCCGTTGCGTAAAGCTTACTACAATAGTAACTTTGCTATTATAGTAACTCTTCATGGAATACTGGATTTTGATTGGCTGCTGAGTAACACGCCACGCTCAACAGCCAATCAAAATCCAGTATTCCATGAAGAGTTACTATTATAATAGCAAAGTTACTTTTATAGTAAGATTTATGCAACGGGCCCCAGCCCTGGAATTTCCCCATAGGATTTGCCATGACAGCAGGTTCAACTCACCTGGCATTTCTCGTAACCTTGGCACAATCCCAGGACCATGCTAAAGGAGCTGTAGGACTCGCAGACTAGATCTTCGTCCTCTCCCTCGCACACAGTGTCCAGACTGCCGTAGCCAACGTCCAGGATATCCAGCATGTAGTCTCCGCAATCGAGGTTCATCACCTGACCCTCCGTGACCACGGCATGCATCCTGGGATACTCCAAGACCTCCACTTTAAGACACAAAGATATAAATAGTATACCGAGAATTGACTCTCTATACAGTTTTCCTTGCAAAGTGAAATCTCGCCTCATCACCTGTAAACCTTATTTACTAATGCAGGCATCCTCAGATACTCTTAACATACGTAAATGTACTTCCACTGAAACAAATAAAACAATCAATATTGTAGCTTTACAGGGATATCCTTTATGCTGTTCTCTCTTAATTCAATGTATATTTTTTGCAGATCCAATTAAATTTCCAGTAAACTGCATATTTAGGCCTTATCTTATCGATAGGGGAAGTATATCATCTAATCATTTAAGCAGTGCACAATTGGATTCTTTTTTATACCAACAGTCACAATTCCAGTAGCTGTTTCCTTTGCTACTAATAACAGTAAGTGGTTCTTCTAAATTCCAGGGCAGATTGGGATAAGCATTTCAGATACTTAAGGTGCCTTGCAGGAATGATTATTTGGAACGCTAAAAGAAATCTCTTAGAGAGAGAGAGAGAGAGAGGGACGTGGAAAGGGTACAGAAAAGAGCTAGCATGTTGCTGTGATTAAAGGATAGTTAATGGTTAGCATTGTTCTAAGAATCCTTACTGTGGCATGTGTGACCGTTGCCTGAGTAACCACCCTTGCAGTGACAGCCGTAGACCCCGTCGCTTCCTGCTATACAGGTAGCATGCTCATGGCAGGAGTAGGCAGTGCAGGTAGTCATGCCTCCCTTGTCACAGGTGCACTGCCTGTCACAGCCGTACCTGGTGAAAGTTGTGCCGGCCTGGAAGGATTAAAACCGGAGATAATCTTCAGGACAACTGCAGATCACCCCACTAAACAGGTTACTGCAATCATTAATATGATTATTATTATTACATCTATTACATGTATTACTATTATCATTATTGCTATTTTTATTATCAGGCTCATCATTAACATTTATTAAGAATAGTCACATGGATAATGGGAAAAGAAAGAAAATACTTGAATAGCTATAATCTAAAGGTCTCATTTTCAAATCCAAATGATGTAACATAAATGGAATGACATATGTTAATAAGATACAAAAAATAAAGAATTGCAAGTACTATTCAAAAGGGGTGAAAAAAGGGATCAGTGATCACAAGGAAGAAAAATGATAAAATGAGAATGTCGCTTTGAGTACATGCGTTAATGATGGCTGTAAGAGGATCCAACATGATACAGTACTAGACAAAAAGAATTTACCGGCACATAGTAAGTGTCGATTCCGTGCTGGTTCAGACAGCCGCACTCCTCCGGGGCGACACACATATCCCTGCTTGACATCACCTTGCCCTGTGGACATTCGCAAGCCTCGTAACAACGCCTGCTGCAGGTTGCCTCCAGGTCGGTTATTCCGCAGTGCTTGGTGAGGCCTTCAGAGCAGGCAGTGTAGACCTTACCCAAGGGACACATGTAGCCTGTCAACATGAAAATAATAATAATAATAACAATGGTTTCTTTAACAGCACTCATGTTTGTCGGACTGGACACTCCCGGCACTCCAATGTTACTACCACAGTTTTACATGTAGCATGGCAGCTACTACGGCGCATTTGCATTTTCAAGGAATTTCTTCCTAATGGGTACCCACTTACTAACTGTGGGTGGAGAGTGGCAATTGTAGATTGATGTCTTGCCAAAATACATTAATAAAAGTGCCAAGGCAGGACATTCTGCGAAGTATCCACAAGACCATGACACCTCTATACATAACCATATACAGTTAGCAAAAAAGAAAGCACACACCATTTATAGCTAAGATTTTCAAATAAAATATTTAATAAATTTACTTTTCACATATCCAAATAAAGATAAATCAATCCTCTTTTAGATAATATGTACATTTTTTTTAACGTACCCTAATTTATGCATGAGTGAACACAGCCACTGAAAAATAAAAAATCTTTCAAAAGGAGCAATGCCCTACACACACCCATTCACTGAAATGACTTAAAGATATAGTCCAGTATTTTGTATTTTCTTTTATACATTGAAGAAATCGGGTACATAATAACTAATAACCCAATAAAGAACTTATGCTATCGAAACAAGACAGTGTATTACTAATTCAACAATATATCAAAATATATGCACAAATGAAAATCAACAGAAAAAAATCTGAAAGCTACAAATCATACATAGATAGTAGTTCTAAATCTAAATGATCTTTTTTATTTTCGTTCTGTTGTTGTAAATTTTCATAGATAACAAGTTTTCTGAGACAGAGCCCTGGGGGCGGTTCACAAAAACTAAGATTGACTGAAATTGCACTTTACTATGGCAGGCCATTCAAGACCACTGGTTGCTCCCTATCAGTCCCTCAATGGATGTGCAAATCATGGTCACAAATCTGCAGAATTAACATTTATTTCGTTTTCTTCATCAATGAACTACAGGAAATGTCAATTCTGCAGATTTGTGACCATGATTTGCACATCCCTCGAGAGATCGATGGTGAAAGAAAACAGTGATTTGAATGGCCTGCCATAGTTAAGTTCAGTTTTAGTCGATTTGTCCGATTGGTCAGCAAAGTGGCTTATGGCATTTAATGTCAAGAAGCGTGCTTCCCTCACCATAACTAGGAAGAGAACTCCCATACAGCACAGCTACAAGCTTTCCAACAAGTCAATACAGAAGGTCGACAAATACAAGTATCTCGGAGTTACCATATCCAAAGACCTCCGATGGAATATGCACTGTCAACTTATTCTAAACAAGGCCAACAAAACCCTTGGGCTGCTGAGGAGAACTCTCTCACCTTGTTCTAAAGGGGTCAAATCATAAACATACATGGCCCTGGTTCGGCCACAGCTGGAGTATGGTGCTGAAGCCTGGAATCCTTACACCTCCAGTACTGCTGCAAGCCTGGAAAGGGTGCAGAAAACAGCTGCTCGCTTTGTCACCTGCGACTCTAGGAGATCCACATCAGCTTCATGACTTGTCTCAAAGTTGGGATAGGATCAACTGCACACACGTCGTCTCCTTGCACAAAGCACCATGCTCTATCGAATGCACCATCAGCTTGTCAACATCCATCTTCCTTACTTCATAACCCAAGCTCCATACATCAGCAGAAGAGATCATATGCTCAAACTCTCTGTCCCTGAAGCAAGGATCGATGCATAAAAATTCTCATTTTATCCTTGGACAACTCGCATCTGGAACCATCTAACAACTACAGCAGTTACTGCTCCAACAGTCGCTACTTTCCAGGAGGCTGCCCTTCCTGTCATCAGAGGGTTGGAACCTCCTGTAGAATCCAGGATGCTGTAAACCTGGACAGCATGGTTTTTACCTGCACTTCAATGTTTTTGTTGTAAATAAAAATCCAGCATAGTTGTCTGCACCATCACCTACTGTCACAGCACATCCCATCCCAGTTTAGCTTTGAAAGAGCTGCTTAAGGGATTATCTCTTCAAGGTTCAAGGTTAGTCAATCTAATAGCTTTTGTGAAACACCCTACTGGAATGAATGACTTACCGCATGCGGTGGCATCCCTCCATTCAGGTAGCTGAACTCGCTTGGCTTGGCAGGCATCTGCGTAGGCTTCGTAGTGGGCACACCTGAGATCCTGTTTAGGCAGGAGGGCGCACTGATCCTCCATGCAGGCGTCGTAGTAGGCCTCAGGGTCGATGGCATCGAAGCAGTCAGCAAATGGTCCTGGTAAAGAATGTGGAAGTGAAAGTTTTCGTTTATCACAATTATTCAATCAGATGCAAGTGAGCATCTTTCTCTAAACATAAAGGCCAGAGTTCACAAAGGTGGTTTATTTATTTCAAACATGGCTTAAATAAATAAAACAAGCATAGATAACTGTAGGCGCATTACTGTCTACTCATTGGACAAGAAAACATGCATGCTTTATGCTTTAAGAGGTTTAAACCAGTTCTAATTTAAACAATGGTTTAAACATGACAATAGAAGGCAGAGAAATGTGTGATACTGACAATAATCAGTAAGGTCACAAAACTGTTTCTTTTACCCAATACATAGACTTAACACACTACAGAATCTTGAAATCATATACACCATCTACGATGCAATCCTACTGACCCAATTAACCTGTTGACTACTGAATTCTCCTTTTCCCATAGGCTTTACACAGGAACCAACCTATTCCAGTAGGCAGCGGGTTTAGATTGACAAATGAAGTATCCTCTGAAATTGCCATAGTATGTTTTCCCCATATATGGATAATATTATACAGATATTGCCTGCCTAGAGGTTTAATATAACATTTCATTCCCCCGACAGAGTTATATTTTATCCAAGGGATTATATTTTCCTCCGAAGTGCGCAGCACTGAGGGAAAATATTGTCCCGAGGGAAAAATATAGCTTTGGAGGGGAGATGAAATGTTATTTATTAAAGAGATAGACCAGGTTATTATATTGACCAAGGTGACGTCAAAACCAAAATATAACAATTGCGATCCTTGCAGCTCTAGTCACGTGATGGTATTTTGACCAATCACTGATACGAATCTATATACCCTATGTCAGATATTATAATATATCGTGTACACCATATTTTCCAGCATAAAAGCTGCACCAGGGAAAGATTTCAGAGATACTATGTTTGAATAATAATCACATCGATAGAAATAGTGTAGTTTGAAGGAGGGTCAGTTCATTTCAGTTCAATTCAATTCAGTTCAGTTCAGTTCAATTCAATTCAATTCAATTCAATTCAATTCAATTCAGTTCAGTTCAGTTCAATTCAATTCAATTCAATTCAATTCAATTCACTTCATTTCAGTTCATTCCATTTCAGAGGTTTAATTCATATTCTCATCATGGGAAAGTGTCCCATCATTGTAAGCAGATTTAACCTGTTGACTACTGAATTATAGAATTCCCATAGACTTAATACAGGGATCATCCAGTTACAGTATATTAAAGGGGTAAAGAGTAGGTATTCACATCGAAAAATGCATCCCGACACGTACCACTTTGATCCTTGATGATGGAGCAGATGGTGTTTGCCTGCGCCCTGTACAATGGCCTCCTGGTGCAGGCAGGGATGTTCTGGCATCCGTTACAGATGGTACAATCTCTGGTGCTGTGAGCCCAAGCTCTGGCCAGCGCTGTGGTACCCGGGAGCTATAATACATACATGAAATCAACAGAAAAGCCTACCAATCAGTCACAAGAGAACTCGCAAACACTTGTTCAAATGTTAATCCTGCTCTAATCACAATAATCATGAAATGTAGCATATTTTTATTGTGCCATCTATTCGGAAGTGCACAAATGAAGTCACTTAGACTTTTTAATCTGATTGTACAGAACACTCTTTAGTGACTTTCCCTGCACTGTAAGTACGTAACATTAGTCAATTCATGTCTCCAATCTTAGATCTAACACTATACCTTGCCCTATGTTAAACCTACAGAAAAAACGGAAACGCATGAAACACACATATACTTCAGCTTTTCGACATGCACTCATCACAGTAAATCTGTTGATACAGGAACAAGGCATAATGGTTAGAATTCACAAAGGTGGTTTAGATTTAGACGACAGTTTATGCAGACTTCGTGGTACTGGAACGCTTCATTTATATACTTAGAAATAATAATGAACATGCATGTTCTGCATAGGGCGCTATAAACCGTGGTGTAAATCTAAACCACCTTTGTGAATTCCGGACAATAAGTTTGGAGCTTACCTGCCGCCCTTCTTTGTCCTTGAAGTCATTGGTCGCGTCTCCATCAAAGTCTCCACACAGACCGCACGTGTCGTAGAAGCCTCTGGGGATCCTGATCGACAGTTGGCCTTTACCGTTCCACTGTACGACAACCCCATCGCTGGTAGTTACGACCTGTAAATAAAGATGGTGATGATTATAATAACATTCTGGATTTTTACAGCACCTTATACTGTCATCTAATGACAAAAGGAAGCAACTCTGATTTTTTTCAAAAATAAATTTTTCTTGATTTGGGGAACTTTTCTGTATACTCTACATGATGATGAAGAAATTAAGGTCACATGACCCCCAATTTCCGATTAAACACATATCAAAAGGAAGCAACTCCGTAGATATGTACATAAATTGCTAAAAAAAAATTGCTAGAACTTGGGGGGAAAGATCTTTGCTTACTGAAGTCCTAAATTATGGAATAGCCTTCCTGAAGACATCAAAAAGTGTTTATCCTAGGACTCCTTTTAAAATCATGTCAAAACATTTCTTTGTAATTTTTAATCATTTATACATGCACCTTGAGCACTCCACAGAGTGGATTTGGCGCGATATTTATAGTTGCATTGCATTACATTACATTATTACAGTGACATACATGTATTTTCTTCATTTCGTAGGAAACTCATTCTGCAGAGTTGCTTCCTTTTGTCACTTGAGGGCAGAATACATCGCTGATATAAAGCATTTTACAGAAAAAGCATTGTCCTGGTCATAGGTTTCAGACTTTCTCACACACAATGTATGCACCATCTCCACTCCCTTGGGAGCATTCTAGCCTTTTCCAGACACTCACAATTCTAAACAAATCAAAATGATCTACCAGGCACCCACTCAACACATGGGTGGAGAATTACAGAATTAGCATTTTTTGTTCTCTTCATCAATGAACTATAAAAAAAATGTCAATTCTGCAGATATGTGACCATGATTTCACATCCCTTGAGGGACCAATGGTGAAAGCAAACATTGGCATGAATGGCCTGCCATATTTCAGTCAATCTTAGTTTTTATGAAACACCCCCAGGTATTATCTGGGCCCCACTTCATAAAACTTGTTGTCAGTAAAAAACCGCCACACTCCTTTGACAAATTTGCTCTCAGCCAATCCGATGCAAGGATTTCAGTAGCTTATAACAGTTATTGCAACTGTTATTGATAACAAGCTTTTTTAAATGGGCCCTGATCTTCGGTACATGCATTTCTATGGGGAAGATCAAACTGCATAGACTTACCATTGTGTTACCAGCTTGTCTGACAGTAAGTATTGCCTGGCCTGTGGATACCGTGAAGGGTGCCTCCACCTCATAGTCATCAACCTCGTGGAGATTGTCTCGGCCCAGGATGACCTCCTGCAGAGGAAACAGCAGCATTAAAGATGTCAGAGGGAATAAAAGACAGTCCCTTGACAATTAGTATAATGATGATCTGATACTTTTATGACTGCTCAGGAAAGAAAAATTACGTATAGCAACCAGAGAGACCTAGAACTATCAGGGATACAAGGTAAGACCTTCATGATTATAATGAAGATGATTTAACAACTACATACTCTCTTTAAAGGCTTGTTCGTATATGAAGCAGAAAACACCAGCTTTTTTTTCTGTGTATATATGAATGGTGTATGAGGGAAGAAATAAAAATGAAGGGGTAAAAGGCATTTTTTTCTGAAAAACTGGGGGTTTTCTGTGGGGGTTTACCACTAGATATCTGAATGAGCCTATACAACTAATGAAAGTAAGCACAGATGAGCAGGTCAATGAGCAGGTAGGATACATGCAACCAAGCCCTATCAAATAGATATGACACTGGAGGACATCACTGTGAGTCCCTGCTCATTTCTTTAGGTCAACTTCATGTCTGCATAGAAAAGCAGAAAAATACAACACTTTCCATATCAGTTAATAAGGAATAATAATGAAGATACATATCCACCCCAACACCTGAATGAATGAATTATAATAAACACTATTATCATCCCAGCAGTGCCAGATACCCATTTATACACCTGGGTAGAGTGCAGCAAATGTCAATTAAATGTCTTGGTGAAGGACATAAGGGGCTGGGCATCAGTGGGAATCGAACCCATGACCCTTTGATTAAGAGCAGACACTCTTAACAACTTTGACACAACACCTCCACTTTACCCATTTATACACCTGGGTATAGAGTGCAGCAAAATTGGATTAAATGTTTTGCTGAAGGACGTAAGGAGCCAGGCACCGGTGGAAATCTAACTCACGACCCTTTGATTAAGGATTAAGAGCATGTACTCTTACTGACTTTGCCACAACAGGACTACTTGATTACTCACTCTGGTTCCTAGCTTGATGTGGACCTCTCTGATGAAGGAGATGCTTCTCACAAACTTGTACACCTGTCCTCTGACCGAGACTTCGATAGGAACCCGCCCGTTGTCCCTGGCAGAACAGTCCTTGAAGAGGGTGTAGAGGCAATCGCCATGGAATTGGTACTGGTTCTTGTCGAACGTGATGATCTGGGAGCCACCGAACACCCGGCATTCTCCCTCCTCTGCACAAAGGAAAGGTCATGACAGAATTCAATGTGGATTTGTTTCATATGCCTCATATGATCACAGATGACAACATATGATGATAGATGACAACATATGATCACAGATGACAACATATGATCACAGATGACAAAATATGGGACACAGAGCTCAAAATTTGAAATCGCACTGTGCCCTGTTAATTCCAAATAAAAATCTAAAATTACTACAGGGTCTTCTTTTTGTTACAAATAAACATTTAAGATTTTAAAGATATGCAATTAGACCTTCTACGGAGAATAACAAAAACAAACAAAAATTTGCAAATATGGGATTATGGTCAGGGAAATGTGCTTTAAATGCCTCTTATTCTTATATTTAGTCATTTTTCTCAGATTTTTTTTCGTCTAATTGATTTTAATGGATTACTTTAACATTAACATGGGTAGTTAATGAGTGAAACACTAATGGAAATGTGCAAAATCTATGTTGAATTTAAGTATAACGTCAGTTACGTAATGTCAGTTACCAACATGTCTTCACTAAATTTTTCATGGCACTAAAACAAATTATTCAAATTGCTCATTATTTTGCACATCTCTTCCAAGGAACCTAGGTGTACTGTAAAATGAATTACATAATCCTTACAAGTCTGAGACATGAGATATATCAATTTGATTCTACACCATCATTTTCCATGTCCTTTTTGTGTAACATCAGTTACCGACACATTTTCGCTTGCTGTGTGATAAGAAATGCAGTTTGAAATAAAAACTGTCCATGTGTTTCTTCCCTATTATCAACTTATTTATCTATAGTAATTAAAAGCTGAAGCAAGTGTCATTCACAAAACTACAATATAAACAATACCACTGGCACTCTATCTTCGTAACGTCAGTTACCGTGGAATTGCCCATATGATGATAGATGACAACATATAATGCACAAAAAGAGACACAAGACAATTCTTTCTCACTTGTTCACTGCATCTCCTGAAGATACCTAAAATTAGCTTTATTTATCAATGAACAAGGTTATGGCCTATAATATATATTTTTTTTAAAATCGAACAGCCTCATTTCAATTCAAATTAGATTGTCCATTAGTTAAAGTCACTACACTTGGTTAGTTTGGAAGACTTTTGAACAGACATTGCTAATACCTTGCGGGCTTCTGGATTAATGAAATGCTGCCAAAGTTATGTTATGAACTACATAAGTAACTCCATTCAGAGCTCTGACTTTTAACTCTTTTGCATTTTTTCCGCACCAGTGCAAACCAGAGCTGCGTTTTGTTCACACGAGTGTACCACTACATAAATCCCTATTGACACACAATTAGCACACAATTGTACGTTCGCATCGGCCGTATTATGCGTTCTTTCTCTCTTTTTTATGGGCTTTTCTTCTGGTCGGATTATGTTGATTTTGGTATCAGTGTAAAGTTCATTCAATTACCTGCATATACAAAACACTTGCCACTGACACAGGAACAAAACAGAGTGCTAAAGTTTCTTTGGAAATGCCAGAGGGATATGTTTAGAAACACGAGTATCATAAAGACAAAGCACACTAGTACACCAAATGAGTTATATACAGGTGTATGATAAGAAAATCCATTTCAAAATCTACAACTTTGCTACGCAACATTTACCTTCAAAATGTTTTTTTTTTTTTGCTAAAACTTTATAGCCTTCTAAATAACAGAGACCCTGTAAACCCAGATTAGTGATTCGCTGCTAAAATAATGCAAAGCACAGGGGGTTTACAGGTGAATGCACAAAGAGTTAATCTAAATCAAAGGAAACTGAAATATTTCTTCTAACCTCTGTCACACAATGGTCCAGTGAAGCCCTCTTCACAGCAGCATTGGTATCCAGCCGGAGTGTTAGTAGCAATGCAGGTGCCGTTGGCGCACGGTTTGAAATTGCAAGGATGACCCAGGACGTTTGTGCGATCTACAGGCTGGTCGGAGCACTCAAAGCTCACCTTAACAGATGAGATAAATCATTTATTTATTCAATAATTCCCAAGATCATTGAATAAAATGATAGTTATTAAAAGTAAAAAATAAATAATGCCTTCAGAGGTTTTCAAAGGTCTTTAGAGTAAAGCACTTTTGTAATATATTCACAGCTCTGTAATTTCAGAGAGTTATGAAAGCTGCATAAAAATATGGAGTGCTTCACGAGGGCAGTTGCCTACTTTTGGGGGATATTAAACATATTTGGGTGAAAAACAAATAGATATGGAGGAATATTTTAGAATATATAAATTTACCAATCTGCAGCCAACAGTGGTGAACTTGAGAACAGAATAGTCGCATTCCTGTACTGTTCATTCTACATACCTCCAACACATTATCAGTAGGTTCACAGGTCTCGCCAAGGTTCTCTACAGATGCTTCCACCTCACACTGGGTCTGTCCCTGGCAAGCCATGGTGACCAACACCTCCGCAGAAGCTGAGAAGCAGGACTCCTCGCGGTCGGGTCGGCCAAACCGGACACGCTGGATGTCCATGAAGGTGCCTTCTGGACATTGCAAGGTCATGGTCCTGTCCTGTGGGGTGTTCCTCCTGACAGGGGTCTGAGGAACTTCGCTGTCCAAAGGTTCCGGGGTGCAGTGGTGCTGCACACGGACGTACTTGGCCAGACCACTGCAAGGCTCGCCAAAGACATCCGAGTCGGCTGTGAAAGTGCAAGACGTCTGGCCCTGGCAGCGAACTTGAACAGCTAGGAGAGCACCCTCAGCTGAGCAGGAGCTCAAAAGGAAACCAGACGTTTGACAGGCAGCAAGGCGGCCATCTTGGCCATAGTAGGCAGTGAGGACATCAATGACACCAGTCTCACAAGTAAGGGTGATATCTTCGTTTTCACATACTGAAGTCTCTATAGGCTGATTGATGGCTGGAGATAGAGAATATTAAATGGTAGAATGTAATCATCCTGTTATTAAAAGCTAAAAAAAAAACTACATGAGAAAAATATCCTTTTAAAGGTTTCCTGAGGAACAGTAAGAACACGCTTACTGAAATGTCAGAAGTGAGTAGGTCCTTTTCAGGACCACACTCATTTCCAAGAAAGAATACATGGTGCACTGTTGAAGCCTTCAACTGCCGTACGCAAGAGCAGGTTTTCAAGTATTGTCTACACATGCAATCATACTTAGAAAGCATAATTACTGTTCTTACTGAAATGGTCATCCATACAAACTCAAGTGGCAAAAGGCAAAAGCTAAATGTGACAAGGATTTCCAAGAAACAATAGTACAAACTGAAAACCTACAACATTGTCTTGGTCTTCCCAACAACTTCCTTTGGACACCAAAATGCTATACCTGTATTCCACTCAAGTTGGGCTTGATAAAAATGTCAATGCATCCTTTCAAGATGCAAATGTGCTATGATCCTCATAATACACTTTCCCTCCGATGTCATAAAGCCAGATTCTTTCAATTAACCTGTTGACTACTGAATTCTATCACTCCCACAGGCTTACTACAAGGATCCCTCAGTCCAAGTAGGCAATGAGTTAAGAATAAGAGTAAAAAAACTCCTGCATGTATCCACCCTGTTTACACCTAAAAAAAAAAGGAAAAGTCTAAGCCCAAGACAAGAAAATCATATTTCTTTCAATTCAGATTAAAGGGTAAATGATTTTCGTTGAGAAACCTTTAAACCCCTGAAAGAAAAGGAAAAGTCTAAGCCCAGGACATGAAAGCCATATTTCTGTCAATTCAGACCAAAGGTTCCATGATTTTCGTTGAGAAACCTTTAAACCCCTGAAAGAAAAGGAAAAGTCTAAGCCCAGGACATGAAAGCCATATTTCTGTCAATTCAGACCAAAGGTTCAATGATTTTCGTTGAGAAACCTTTAAACACCTGAAAGAAAAGGAAAAGTCTAAGCCCATGACATGAGAGCCATATCTCTTTCAATTCAGACCAAAGGATAAATGATTTTTGTTGAGAAACCTCTAAACACCTTAAAGAAAAGGAAGCGTCTAAAGCCCAAGACATGAAAGTCATATTTCTTTCAATTCAGATCAAAGGTTCAATGATTTCGTTGAGAAACCTTTCAACACCTTTAATAAAGAAAAGGAAAAGTGTAAGCCCAGGACATGAAAGTCATATTTCTTTCAATTTTTTTGTTGAGAAACTTTGTAACACTTGAGAAGAAGGAAACAAATCTGATCCTTGGTCATGAAAGTACAAGCATGGCTTACGGTAGCAGTCGTCCAGTCCTTGTCCAGAGAAGCCTTGGTTGCAGTTACACTCATAGCCTCCGTCCTTGACAGCGCAGGTGGCGTCGTCATCGCATTCCACGGTCTTGCACTCCATGTTTCCTCCCACGCGGCACACGCACTGCTCACTGCAGTCATTGACCAGGTAAGACTCTCCAATCTGGTGGAGGATGTTGGAAGAAAAGACTACTGTACTCTCAACATTTTTGTGTACCGATATTTCTGCCAGTGACAGGACAATGACATTTTCATGATTTGCAGTTTTCTTAATAGCAGACTACACATACTCATGAAGAGTTTAATCCTAAAAAAGAAATTGATAAAAGCCATTTGTTTTACATTTTAAAAGTAATGACACCACTGTACTAAAAAATATGCCTTCTCTTTGATACTGCACACATTACATGTCTATATCATGGAAAAAGTTTGGAATTATGATCTGTACATGTATATTATCTTATTTTCTTTATATTTTAGCAAATTCAATTTGTAAATATCTCAAATTTACAAAAAAAGGGATATATCGTTTTTTTTACATTTATGTACATGCACTACCGCCTCATTTTATGTGACACAACAACTACCAGAAAAAAAATAAAACCCAAGAGAGAGTAACCTACAACAAAATGCAAAACCAGAATTCTGCCATACATAAAACACAGTGAAACATTATTTTCTTAATCCATAATAGATTTTTATGCAAGGAAGAAAATTCCTTGAACGTTTCTGGATTTTCAAGTTCCACAAGGTAATATTATAAAATAGTATTCTACGGTAAAGCCAAAATGAAAATTTGACCTACATCATAGCGCTTGCCCTCGACCAGGCAGCCACACTCCATCTCCGCAACACAGGTCTCTCCATCGAAGACCAGACCAGGCGAACAGGCGTAGCCTTCCACGCATGTCATCAAGTCACACTTCTCGGCGCTGCCTGGGTCGGCGCAGGTAGGTGTACACGGGATGAGGCAAGGCTCGTACATGGTACCCGGCGGCGGAGTAGGGGCTGTTCAGGGATAAACGGAAAGCAGGAGAAACATGACAATCACTGAGAAACAAGAGCAGAGCTATAACTATTGGTCTGCTTGAGTATTATTCAGCAAAACAGAAGCAGTACACCCTCTCACTTCCTGGCCACGATTAGACGAAATCACTGCCACTGAAACTGCACTGTTCAGAGGATGAACTGTGGCAAGTACTACACATAAATACCCTACTACAGTAGGTTACTGTTTGTCACAAAAGTATCTTTAAATATATCATTTAATAACAAAATTTAGGTAGTAAATTTACCGCATCTGGTGATGACATCCCTCCAGCGCCCGGCAGACATGCCCATGACTTCACACTCCATGGCCAAGTTGACAAGGATCTCACAGAACAGGTCTACATCTTCAGTGGCGCACATGCCAGAGACACAGTCACTCATGTAGGTGTTGCCTGGCATAGCAGCAAGACAGGTGGCGAAAGGAGCTGTGCAAAAACAAAGGAGTTGTAAACATTCATAAATGGAATTATAAAACAGTCCTATGGATTATAATTAAAAGGTAATGAGAGGGCTTGTCATGTGTATTATAATGACCTGTCTCTAAAATACAGCATACTTTACATTTTTTTGGGGGGGGGGGGGACAAGTGTTGTTGTTTTTTCTCCTATGCATTTTGTTTACTTTCAAGCATTCAAGAGTGTGATAGCTCTGGATGAATAGAGCAGCATGTACCCGAGGCAATATCTCCAGACATTCATGCCCTAGCTAGCCTCTGGCATGGACAAGGCTTGGATGTCACGACAGGTGAATTGCTCGATAATATGTACAATGGATACCTGTAATGTGCAGTCAGGCATACTGTCATCTTCAAGATAACTTCAAAGCAACATCGTCAGTTGCAGTTGTGCCAACTATGCACTATGATTAAGTAATGTTATTTGTGTACTTACAACAGGAAGGACAGGTATTTCAATTGCTCATTTGGAAAAAGGAAGGATATTGTCCAATGATCACTATCTTTCTATCTACCATTGCTGTTGACTCTAATACTGGAAATTGCTTCCTTAGCACATACATGTATATGTATATTTCTTCTTCAGGGTGCATGTTTTAGACTCATCAGTGAAAAATAATATATTTTGTGGTTTTGGGTGTGATTCAATTTCTTTTGTAAATATGCTACAAACCACATTGTAGTCTATAATATAAATTAACCCATAGAGGTAGAGTGTCTCCTTTAGGTGACACTTTTGCAGTATCTGTTCGTCCAGAATGCTGGGCATTGAATATTATACATGAGCAGAAAGAGAAAAATCCACTGAAAAATTAGAGTCGTCCAAAGTAGTATGGTGTAGCGTTCTCAAATTAGAGCAATTGAATTGTAACTAATCACTGAACTCTTTAAATTAGCAACACAGTGAATAGTATATAATGACTATTATCATGTTCAAATTGGCAATTTCTGATTAAATCTCACAGTTATAATTCATTTCGATTCATGATATATCCATATTCATTTTTTTTAACTGTGTAAGAGTGGAAAAAACAATAGTTGTTGCCAATACGAGGATTGAAGATGATTAATTTAGACCTCAACAAAGCTCTGTACTGCTATGGGTTAATGTACAAAACCTAGATGGTCTTCTAATGGGTAAGGTTCTTCTTACTGTTCATTTCTGAGCACATCATTTCTGCGCTTAGCCTGCCAGCATTATTGTCACAAGATGGTTCTTCTACGCAGAATGGACATTGTGTGTTACACTGCTGTGCATATGACGCCCAGCTAAATCCAAAAGCGGGAGCACTAGCCACCTGCACAGGAGTTAAAAAAAGAAAATAGATCAAAACTTAAATACACACATACGCAAGCTTGAATGACTCTTAATAACAATAATAATAATAATATTGGATATTTGTATAGCGCAAGTATCCACCAAAGAAGGTGCTCAAGGCGCTCCAATATTGCCCCAGCTTAGCTAGGCTACCGATTGCAGTGCTCACAGCTTTTAAAGAATTCCTTCCTGCCAGTACCCATTTACACCTGGGTGGAGAGTGGCAAATGTAGATTAATGTCTTGCCAAAGGACATTAGTGCCGTGGTGGGATTCGAACCCCAGATCTTGTGGTTCACAGTCCGGGGACTTATCCAATGATCCACAACACCTCTGACTACTGAGCTATCCAATTCCCATTGCTTCAAAACTCGTAACAAAAAGAAAACTGGCATGAAACTGATTAACCCATTTGTGACAGGAATTATTTAAAGCCTAATTTGATCAGCTTTTATTCTTCAAATTGGCAACACCAACATTCTTATTTTATTGCTACATTTTTCTTATAAAACATCATGTATCTGAAATGAATATAAATTGACAGAATGTATGATGAGAAGTCATAAAGCTGCCAATTTGCAGGGAAAAATGGTAATTTTAACATTTTCATCACATTGCCAATTTAAGGATTTTAATGCTTATTTTCCTTTTAAAAAATTTCAGCATCAAACAACAAATATTTATGCAACGAAAATGGGCACAGTGGTGTAGATTTTTTGGTCTTTCTTCTCATGTATTTGGTGTGTTTTTAGTGCTCTGCATCAAAAGTTTATTAGATCAAACCACATAATGTGGACCTTCTGTCACGAATGGGTTAAATACAGTCTCACATTGTTTGTCTTGCATAAAAAAGAGATACATGAGTGAGATCGTGTGATTATCCATTCATATCTAGTGCTTTTTTTTAGCCACGGGAGTGAGCAAGAGATTTTTCCCAGATGACACAAGCGAAAAACGAAAACAATATCACTGTAAGATCGAGTGCATTGAGAAAATCAAGAATCAACTTGTTTCCCTTAAAATCTAAAACATGTTTGAGGCAAGAAGAAAAACAGGACAACACATGGAGAATGATAATACAGTGAAACCTGTATATAAAGACCGCCCAAGGGAGACAAGAAAAGCGGTCTTTATGAGCAGGTGGTCTTTATGGACAGGTTCCTTTTATACACGTTTCAATGGGAAAAACGATTCAAGGGAAACAAAATTTGTGGTCTTTATAAACAGGTGGTCTTTCTATACAGGTGGTCGCTAAAGCAGGTTTGACTGTAATAATAATGATACTAACAATATTGTGGATTTATATAGCACTTCATAAATCTCGGATGTCTCTAAGTGCTACACATCGGATTCAGGATGATGATGACAATCTTACAGGGGATGAATTAATCATAATGAAAATGATATCACATTTACATTGAGCAATTTCTGTACAAATATACTACACTGCACAGAGCAATACAAAAGGGAACTGTTGAAAAAAAACTAGCAAAAATGTATATATAAAAATGAAAGGGTCTTGACCATGGAGCACAAAATTGCATCCATTTTTTAATCAAATCTGACAAATATAAACGAGCTTTTCTCACCACAGATCCGGCGGGCATCCTGAAGTCATCGGTCTGATCATCGTTGAAGTTTCCACACAAACCACACATCTGATCCTGGAGGTGGCTCGGGATCTCAATCTTAACAGTGCGCCGACCGTCCCACCACACACGCAAGCCAAAGTTGGTCTTCAGCACCTGCAGAGGACACATATCACATGATATCAATTAATTCTATTACATTTATTGTTCACTGTCTCGACGGTGTAGTGCAGTGACCATCCCACCACACATGCAGGCCAAAGTCGGTCTTCAACACCTGCAGAGGACAAACATCACATGTATCAATTAATTCTACGAGAGTAATCATGCACTATCTTGACAGTGTGGTGCAGTGACTGTCGCACCACATTTGCAGACCAAAGGCTGTCTTTAGCACCTAGAATATAAGCTGCAAGACTACTTTCATTACATTTTCATGATCGCCTCCCCCTAAAATCAGTCACTATCTTGAGAATGTTCCGACCCCCGAAACGAAAGTTTCGTCTTCAACACCTGAATAAAACATGACAGATAAAAGCCGTGGGTACCATGTGTGTATGTAAAGTAAGCATGGGTAGCAATTTTTCGAATGACAGAAAGGATGCTCTCACATCCACCCCTTCCCTCACAACCCATCCCGTTCCCTTACAACCCACCCCACCCAACCCAAACATCACTGGAAAATTTTTCTCCAACAGAAGTGCATCCAGTGTTGCACCACCCTCGCAGGCCAAAGCCTTTAGCACCTGAAGGAAACATATGATGTTTGAAGGTTTGCATGGTGGTACGGATAATCGTAGAAGGATTTACGGTTCACCATGTGGTAAGTCCCGAAAGAACTAAAGGTAAAGTGGAAAGAGATGGAGGTGAAAATGAGAGGCGAGAAAGAGGGAGAGATAGAGTGTAGAGTATCTTTCTTGAAACTGGGTGAAATCCTGAAAAGGACTGTAAACCAGAGGAGGTGTGAAGGCTTGAGGTAGGCGAAGAGATGGGGAGACTTGGGGCTTGAAGTCGGCGGAGAGGGGAGAAGACTTGAGGCAGGCAGAGAAGGCAAGAAATCATAAAACTACTAGGTAAATGATTTACAGTTTCATTCCAGACTCCTTAATATAACCAAGCATGGGATCAATGGATGAGAGATAGGAAAGCTTCAAAATTCAGTATCTCTGTTTTCTTCTATCAGATTTTCCTATAAATTTCACTGCCCAGACTCTCTAATTGTTCCATTTTCACTAAAGCCCACCTAACACTACGTGATCCAACTGCGATCGATTTTCGAACAAATGGCATTTGCATTTATATGAAAGTTTAAACAAGCAATATTATCTTATTTGAAGTTTGGAATAATTATGGGAATGCTAAAATCGAAATTTTGGTTAAGGCTTGTGGTCGGAGTAATGGCTAAATCAGCTTCAAATCATAGCCGAACGCAAGATTGCTATGACGTCACTTCGATTCGGAATTGAATTCACTTTTATTCCTACAGGGAGGCTCACAACAGCCCGGAATTTTGATTTTAGTATTCATAAAACTATTTGGAACTTCGACCATTAAGATTTTACATGTTTGAATGTTCATATCAAATGCTATAAAATAAAAAAAAATTCAAAAATTGGATCGCAGACGGATCGTACGGTGTGCAGCAGGATTAAGACAAATTTGATCTCAGGATGAATTTCCCTGTTAACTACATAGCCAAAGTTTGGTAGATATTGACAATAAACTTAAAGTAGCTTTGAAAGAAAATGCTCTTACTGGGAAGTTGTTTCCAGCGAGGATGACTTGTACATTTGGTCTGATGTAGGGCAAAGGTACACGTTGTCCATCCAGGTAAAATTCTTTCTCTCCTTTCAGCTCGTATGACTATGAAATTGAAAGAGATAAGGCAAATGTTATCCTGTATGCTAGCATGAAGAAAGATGTGCAAAGAAATCATTTGAATTGATATCATTTCTTTGTTCAAGAAAAGCAGAATACAGAATACGAGGTAAACATAATACGGTATATCAAATAGCTTAGGCGTTTTATCTTTAACTCGTGCGAAAGAACGCATCCGGAACGCAAAATATAAAAATGCAAAAAATAAAATGTCTATTTCATACTGGGAATAAATCGAGTCCGAGTCACACATTGGAATAGAATTTTAGCAAAGATCATGCCGTAAGAGGATCGTATATCAATCTACAAGGTCTACATGCATGCTACCAGTGAAATTAATCACTCATTGTTTGAAAAATCTGATTTTCAATACTTTTCCATTTTGTGTTCCGGATGCGTTCTTTTGCACGACGACATAAAGATAAGATGCCTTAAAAATGTAGAAAGAAACCAAATCATTTGGCCAGAGTAATGACACAAACATAATAGTTAAAGATTGCAATTGTGCCAGGTTCATTCTTACATGGCTATGACAAAGTACATGTATCAATGATCATCTGGTGAAGTTAACTGTTGGAAGGAAAATAAGCATCAAAATCCATGCACGGGGCACTTGCTGAGAAGAATAGAAATCACTGTTTTCTGTACAAATTGGCCATTTAACAACTTTTAAAAAAATTTATTCCCAGTATGAAAAAAAAGATCACAGGAAAACATTCGAATGTTTATTTCAAGAGACACCTATCTATTGCCTTAACTGTGCACAGTACGCTCCCAATGGAATGATGACATAACAGTCTGCTACATGTAGGTGCACAAAAACACAATAGGGGAAAGTCCTAGAAGCCGAGAAGAATGATAAAGAGCAGTGGCTCAACTACCGACCATTCCATTCAGTTGGACTCTGATCTCCCTCCTGGTCGGGACATAGGATGAGGGCGCTGTTGACGGGATATTATTGACGAACACCTGGAAGCTGTCCTCGGCGCCGTCTTCGCACGTCTTTGTCGCCACGTACTCGCATTCCCCGGGGAAATAGAACATCCTCTCGTCGTACGTTCTAATGGACGAGGTCGGGTACAGGATGCAGGTTCCAATCTCTGAATCGACAAAAGGAGTGAAATTCTTGGTAAATTTCAAATGGTTACAAATGTCGTGAATATACATATAAATGAATATTCATGGCCATGGTAATAGTTTGAAGTCCCCAGGAAATAGTAAATCCTTACATTGTAGATTCTAATGAATTCAGCTGGATACAGGATGCAGGTTCCAATATTTGAATCACCAAAATGAGAAGCAAAATTCTTGGTAAATTTGCAAATGGTTACAAATGTTGTGAATATATTAATGAATAATTGTGGCTATGGTAATCGTTTGAAGTGTGCACACAGAATGGTGACTTCAAAACTAATCAACCCGGAAATCGTAATCCTAGAGTGATTTTCCTCTCTTTTTGTATGATCTGAGTTTGTTTTTGGTTGATTTGTATGTGTGAGGTGTTTAAGAGTAGGCAGTTACTTGCCAAGTAAAAAGATATGTTCTTCATGCCCCGTATACGCGGTATTTTCATGCATGCATTCGTGTACATATCTTTAAGACCTCGCACAAAATATATACCATTTCACGAAAATAAAGGACACAAGATTCCATTCCTAATCCAAGACAAAAAGCAAAATTCTCAGTGAATTTCTAATGCTGAATGTCCACCATGTCCTGTATGATCAGTATATTTCTGCAAATGGCACCTGGCTGGATTGCTCCTCCGGGAGTGGAGAAGGTGCATACATTGAGTGCAGGATAGCCTGAATCCGATGACCGGGGTAATAATATTCCTGTAAAGCGCTTAGAGACATCTGGGTCCCGTTGCATAAAACTGACTGTTATGGTAACTTTGCCATCAGTGGTAACTACCGTGGAAACCTTGATTTTGATTGGCTGCTGAGCACTGTTACCACGGTAGTTACCACTGATGGCAAAGTTACCATAATAGTTTTATGCAACAAACCCAGAAATGTATTAGGCGTCGCATATTATCAAATTATTTTATGCACATAAATATAAAATGCAAGAAAGTCATTTCAAATTCAATTTTCAGAATGACAATAAAAAGTGAGAGTCCTGACCTTCCTCGCACATCTTTCCGCTGAAGCGTTCTGGGCAGGCACAGACGTAATCATTGGTACGGGTATCGTGACTACAGACCCCTCCGTTCTGGCAAGGATTGGTCTCGCACGGGTTTTCAGCTGGTCAGAAAAAGAAAGAAAAAGGTGATGGTAAAAGATGTCTTTAATAGAAAAGGGTTGACTGGCCAGTACTGGTTTAAGGGCCTGTCTGAGGGACACTTTTATTGCATTGTAGGTCAGAGTGCCCTTCACCCCTTTTGTTACTTTCAGGACAAAAATGTCTTTATTTTACTTCACTTTAGGTGGCTTAGCGAAAAGAAGTGGTGCAAAAAAAAACGTCTAAAGAATGGAACACGCATACTGTTGTCTGTACTGTTTGCTTACTGGACGTGTCTTTTCAAATCACTCATGTTTCGCTATGCTACCCCATCACTTAGGCCACTTATCAAAAGTCTCGTCTTCTTTTATATTGGCTTTCCAAATCCCCCGTTGTTTTGTCTATGGAGAAATGGGAGGATTGGAGAGGAAAAGACACTGAGCGGGAAAGACACTAAAAGCCGCGTCCCAAGTTGGCTCTGACTTTTGATAAGGTGCCTTTTGCCGAAAAGCACACCATATGCGAATAAGGCTTGACACTCACAGAGACATCCGAGAACCTCAAAGCGCAGGGAAATGCGAGAGTTCCAGTTCTTTGGGAGGATTCGGATGACATCGGCTTTGACGGGCCTCCAGAAGTAGTTGGTTTGGATGGAATTCTTATCGGTATTGCCAACGAAGGTCTGTGAAGACAAGAAGGACAGAGGGAATATTAGTAGGGAGCTGATGTATGATAATTTTTCTTCTTGCCCATCATTCATGCACAATGGATCACAAAGTAAAAAAGAAAAAAAAATGGATACATCATCATCATTTATTAAAGTCAGCATTTTCCCTCTTACAGTGGGTCACAGACTTTCATGCCACAATGACATCCTTTCCCTCCCCTTCTTGTCTTGAGCATCCTCTTTTTTTAGATCAACCTTTCAGCTTTCCTTTTCAACTATATTTTCTCCATGAAGTCTTGAGACTTCCTTCTCCTCTTATCCCATCCATTTCCAGATACCACACCAGGCCTCGAAATAGGATTTTAGGGGGCCAAGGCCACTTTGGAGAGGGGCACTTTTTCACAGAGGCCAGGTGGCAGAGGGCACCAAGGCCAAACAGAGGGGCACCATGGCCACTTTCTAGGGGGCATATAATAAATTATTTGTTGGTGTTTGTTTTTTTGTTTTTTTGAGGGGGGGAGGGTTCTGTAGTACGGTGTAGGCCTACGTTTTCATTATTAAACCTGTACAAATGATTTACAAAAGAAACAACAAATTATTCACAATGCACATGTCTGAATGCAACCTTTGAATGATATATCACCAGGCCTCGAAATAGGATTTTAGGGGGGCAAGGCCACTTTGGAGAGGGGCACTTTTTCACAGAGGCCAGGTGGCAGAGGGCACCAAGGCCAAACAGAGGGGCACCATGGCCACTTTCTAGGGGGCATATAATAAATTATTTGTTTGTGTTTGTTTTTTGTTTTTTTGAGGGGGGGAGGGTTCTGTAGTACGGTGTAGGCCTACGTTTTCATTATTAAACCTGTACAAATGATTTACAAAAGAAACAACAAATTATTCACAATGCACATGTCTGAATGCAACCTTTGAATGATATATCACAACACAAATCTCAGAAATTTTCGTTGTAGTGTACATTCATGTGCAACCATTTTATTACCTGCATATTTCCCTGTAGGTAGTGTGTTTTGGGCCTTATAATGAACAAACCTGAGCATGGGAAACAGATTAATCTTGTTATACTTATAAATATGTTGGTTCCATTTTTATCGAGTTATCAGTTTGTGTGTGGGATTTATCCATGAAAGTTTCTTTTAAATCTCTTAAGATCCTTCCATACTGATTAGAGTAAGTGTGGAAAAATGTCAGTAGTTTTGTATGTAGTATTTTGAATTGTTTCAGCATGTCCTTCCTTTTCATAGCGATTTTTTTTTTCTTTCTTTATTTCATCAGGGCCGAGGGGCAAATGTCTTTTAGAAAGTTAAAAAAATAATAATAAAGAAGGAAAACATGGAAAAGGAAACATTTCACAGCAGGTTCTTTTGGCGCAATACTTGCTTGCAAATCATAAAATTATTTCATTCAATTCAAAATTCAATGTCTATCAAAGCAGAAAGACACATAGCTATCATTTTCATAATCGACAGGCACGCAAAGTTGGTCATTCACAAAGTTATGAACAGTCACACACACACCCACCCGTCCTACAGCAAAGTCAACTCGAAGGCGAAGCACTCGACTCGAACAAGTAACAGAAGAGCCTAAGGCCTCACATCAAATAAAATCAAATAAAATCAGTAAATCCACAGAGATATCCGTAAAAAATAAACAACCACTTCTAAATTCACTCAAACAGACTAAAAATTGGAGTGAAACTCCTAAACTCAAAGCTCAAATGACAGACCCGATTACGAAATCACTGCACAGCCACCGCAGCGCATAGCTAGGCACCATACAACTACCATGCAGTACACGAACATGACGAACACCGTTCGCTGAAGTCAACAAGAAGATTTTCACAGAAAACATTATTATAATCACGAACCACGCATCCAGAACATAAAATAAATTACAAACCTTCCCAAACAATAAGTAAAATATGGCAGAAAAGGTGTACGGCAAAAACACAAGAGATAGAATAGATCAGAAATTAGCGAGCTGGGATGACCGGAATCTAACAACAAATAAAAATAGATATCGATAGCAGCTATCGATGCGGCCAAAGTGCGCGCGCGAAATTAAAACTTACGGTACATACGTCGTATTATCGTGTGCGCACGGATTTACTTGTGATATCGAAATGAAGCATTTCTTACGTGAGACAGGACCTTGTTTGGATGGGCCGGAGGCGCGTTTTCGATCAAAATTATTTATTAGCACTTAGTAGACCTTGGTTTTACTCGAAAATCAGCCTCGGCAATGGTTAATTTTGCAGTCGGAAGTACGGCATTTTATGACTTACGGAAAAGTGCATGACGGCCAGCTTGAAAAGAAAGGGCATGGCCTTTTTGGCCGTGAATTGATCACTTTTTTGGAGGGCATCGCGGCCAGTCATAGATGGCCGTCGATTAATTTATGCCCTGTGTGCGTGCGCGGCATACAGCACACGGTTAGCTACACCAATGTAAGGAGCAGTGCAATGCCGCTCAGGGCGGCCGGCCAGGCAGGCTAGCTTGGCTAGCTCTGACCGGCTGGCTGCGCTGCATGGGCATGCACAAATACTAGCTCATCGCATCGGATGCGATGCTTTGCAAAAACATTTTCATTTTTAGTTTTATGAGATTGGAGATAGTTTTACTCACCAAGAAAAAGTGTAGACTTTAAAAACGGGCATATTACATATAAGAAAAAGGCATATTTATGAGAAAAAAGGGCACCTCGGCCAAATGAAAAAGGGCACAATTTTAGTGGCCGTAACTGGAAGCAAAGGGAAGAAGGGCATCACGGCCAGTAATGAGGGCATCGGCGGCCATGGCCGTCAATGGCGGTCGATTATTTCGAGGCCTGCTACACTCTTTTTCACATTCTCATCGTCTTCCCTTCTCAACAGATAACCCATCCATCTCAACTCACTCCTCTTCCACCAGTTTTTTCCTGATCAACCTTCCCATGGGCTCACTTATTGACAAGTTGTCAGCGCTGACAACTGATACCGCATATAAGGCCAGGGCTGTACGCAGAAAATTTTGCCGGGAAGGGGGGGGGAGGCAAGACACATAAAAATTTTCGAAGAAGCTCAAAAGCGAGGGAGCAAAGCAACCAAGCTGGTCACAAGGGCGCTTTTCCATTTTTAAAAGTGAAAGTGGAGGATTTGGTGCATACTTTCTGTGGATTTTGTGAAAATTTGCAGTAAAAAAATGTAAGTTTTCAAAATTTCGGGGGGGGGGGGGCAACTGCCCCCCCCCCCCCTGCTGCGTATGGCCATGTACAAGGCTAGTAAGAAATTGTCGGTCAAAACAGACTTTGTCAATGAAAATCACTGACAAGACAATTGATGAAACGTCTCCCTGTTCTGAAGATCCCTTCTTCCGCTGTCTTCACATTCCAAGTTTCTGAGCCATACCAATCAGCAAGTTTCTTCACTACTACTTCAAAAGAATCAGGCATTGAATATTCTTTGAAGGTTTTGATTGTGGTAAAATGTACATGTATGGAAATGGAAGGCTTTATGGTACACCATGTATTCTTTCTTGGAAATAAGTGTGTGTCCTGAAAAGGACCTACTCACTCTCTACGTTTCGGTAAGCATGTTCTTACTGTCCTCAGGAGAATCAAGAATTTATTGAGGACACCATACCTGAATCATATCTTAATCATCTCTGAAGAAGTACTGTGGTATCTCACTCCCAATGCCATACTGGACTGCATAGCTGTACAACCATACTAATTATCAAACTTCTTCACTACTACCTCAAGAGAATCAAGAATGATTAAATTCACTGAGGATACGATACCTGAATCATATCTTTATCATCTCTGAAGTACTTTGGTGTTTCACTCCCAATGCCATACTGGACTGCATAGCTGGTCACCCATTCCTGACTGGCACCCTTGCCACCACCCTGCGTCTGCAAACCAACCACGTCCGTCACGGCGTTCAGCTTGACCTGGATCCACTGGCCGTTTTCCGACGTCGCAGCCGTCCATCCCTCACTGCCTGAAAATATCATCCCTTGCTGGGTGTAGAGACGGCCTTCCGAAGCTGGGCTGCCGTCGATGGCGGAAGAAGCAGTGATCGAAGCGTCGGGGATGGCCCTACTCTCCATACCAAGAGGATCATCACATGCAACTGTGAGCCAGAGGTGATGAATACTTATTATAGTAATTACAATAATACTACTACTAACAACAACAATAACAACAATAATAATAACAATAATAATAATAATAATAATAATAATAATAATAATAATGATAATAATAATAGTAATAACAATAACAATAAAAACAAAAATAACAATAATAGTAGTAGCATTAGTAATACTACTACTACTAATAATAAAAATGAGAATAATGATGATAATATTTCTACCACATCGATCACCTGGATGAAGTGTAGCAAATGTAGACTAAATGTCTTGCATAGAAAATACACTCTGTAAGACAGTCAAAGTGTGAGTCTTCACTGATCGTTTGCATGATTAAAAATCAATATCATCAAAATTACGAGGCAATTTTGGATTTCAAGAAAATGATAAGGTGTTGTTTGTCAAAAACTATAAGATACATTAAATTACTGAAATCTAAGCAGTTTAAAGCGCTCACTGGAATAAAAATTGTTTGTATGAAAATAACAAATGCACAGGAATAAAAGTAAAATATAAGAAGAAAACTCACTTGCTGGGCCTTGCGGTTCTCCCTCTGTCATTTATGAAGAGATTGGAGAGAATATAAATGAAATTATCATTGTGATGACTATCAGTTTCAAATTAGTTGTAAGAGATATAAAACAAATATACCAAGCATTTAAATTCCAAAGTATAGTGGAATTATATATCTTCAGAGGGACTTGCAATAGTGACTACTTTTTCCTTGGGGCTTAACATGACATACATGTACAACAAAGCAAAGCACAATCTATACTGGAAGCAAAAAACATACATGTACATCAAATCAAAATGTGAGAAAATATATCGGTCACGTAACATTACATAATTATAAAGATCTGGGGGCCTTTTCATGAAACCGTCATAAGTCTAACTTCTTGGACATCCCAATGAAACTTAGACTTATTACGGTTTCATGAAACACAGCCCATATTTCTATGAGAAAGAATATTATGTTCAATTTTTAGTCTTCCTTTTGCTAAAGTGAGTAAGACAGTATCATTAGATGCAACAATCGCTGGATCCTCATCATTTCAATGCCTTTTCCTATCATGTTTTACTCCAGTACCTACCACAATCACAGGTAAGCGTAGTCATGATAGAGTACTCCCTCTTCTCCTGCAGCTCCCTCTCTGTGATGAATGCAGTGGTTCCTGGCAGAGATGACGCTATCTGCGGCACATGGTTGTAGTCCACCACCAAGGTCTCGTAGCTTGTGGGCCCACCTTTGGTGTAGGAGATCAAGCCTGTCTGGAAGCTCACCGCAAGGAAGTCTCCCTTGCGGAAGGGCAGGGAGAGGGTTTCCGTCCCGTTGAGTAAGGTAGGTGTGACGGTCTGACTGCCAACGAGGAGCAGCATGTTCCCTCCGATGGATCGGTAGAAGCGGACGTGGAATGGTTCTAGCTGTCGCACCATGTAGTTCATGGAGCCATTATTGCCATGGCACTGCAAGGGGTCACCATAGAAGATCACTGTCTTGCCATCGCTGTCGTAGTTTGGACGAGCAAACACATCAAACCCGTAGATATTGTCACATCGCTCAGGTACCTCTGCAAAAGGGAACAACATTACCTTTACAATTTTAAAAGAAATGTATGCAAAACATGCTTATGCACAAATATCTACAAGATAAACATCATCTTAAGACTGGATTACTGGGCAAATGGCACAACATTTGAATGCTAAAAGACTAGATAAGATGCATATTTGCTATTGTTTGCTGAATATATCTGTTCAGCACATGCACACAGAAAAAAATGAACTTCAAAACTTGTTGTCTCCAATCCTTATTCTTTGCTCCATTAGTCTGCCATTGATTAATTTGGGTAATTTCCCATTACATCCATCAATATCCAAAGGGGGGGGGGGGCAAAAAATAACACAAAATTAGGGTTACTTCACATCTTGCAATAGAATAATGAATATCAGAAAAAGGAGGTTTTGACATTTTAAGGGACACCAGCTAATTTTAAAACAATCAACCAGAAACAAGAACTACAGTGTAGGGCCCTGTTGCATAAAACTTATCATAAATGGTAACTCTGCTATCAATGGTCACTATCATGTTAACATTGCTAAACAGCCAATCAAATTCAAGGATTCCATGGAAGTTACCACTCATGGCAGAGTTACCATCAATGGTAAGCTTTATGTAACAGGGCCCAGGCATTCGCACTTCCCCACAAAAAAAATACAAATGCTTGTAATCAGGAAGTGTCAAGCATACAGTAACTCCAAACTCACCCTGTGGCTCGGTGTTCCCTGTATCTGGAACAGGACCTGGGGCTGGTCCTGGCGCTGGTTGGCCTTGAGGTGATGGGGCTGGTCCCGGGGCTGGTTGGCCTTGAGGCGATGGGGCTGGTCCTGGAGCTGGTTGGCCCTGAGGTGATGGGGCTGGTCCTGGCGCTGGTTGACCCTGAGGTGATGGGGCTGGTCCTGGTGCTGGTTGACCCTGAGGTGATGGGGCTGGTTGGGCTGCATTTAATACATACAGATTCAAAGAAATGAGCAATTACAACTAATAAACGTATGTCAAAAACAAGGCAAACGCCAAGCGTTGTCTCGCCTGCATATTGCAGTCATGAAGAGACTGCATGTCAAAACTATGCTATATATCAAAATACACAGACAGAAAAATGCATAATCATATTGTAATAATAAGTGAAAGGGAGTTCACAAATTATCATTGCACAGGCCTGGTTATGGATAAATTAAGTAAATAAATTTTTAAAAATGCACAATCATATTGTAATAATAAGTGAAAGGGAGTTCACAAATTATCATTACATAGGCTTGGTTATGGATAAATTAAATAAATAAATAAATAAATAAATAAATAAATAATAAATAAATAAACAAATATATGAAAAACAGTAACAAGTAAAATACAAAATCTGGTTCAGGTATAGAGAGTAGTGAGTTCACTGCTATTATACAGTAAACTGTAGAATGAACTCTGTTGAACTGAAGTAAAATGTTAGTGTTAAAAAGTATCAAATTATAAAGTTCATGTCATTACAGGAACAAAGTGGTGTAAATCATAGCACAGTGCCAGTCATGGAAAGTTCATTGACCTTTAACCTTAATCAAATTCAATTCACATTCAAACTTGACCTGCACCTTCAAGAGATGGACCTCTGGTATGAATTTGGTGATTCCACGTCAAAGCTATAGAAAGTTATTAGGTGTACAACATAGCACAGTGCCAGTTATGAAAAGTTCATTGACCTTTGACCTTTGACCTTAATCAAATTCAACTCACATTCGAACTTGACCTGCACCTTCAAGAGATGGACCTCTCATATGAATTTGGCAATCCTACCTCGAAGGTATAGAAAGTTATTGTGTGTACAACATAGCACAGTGCCAGTCATGGAAAGTTCATTGACCTTTGACCTCTGACCTTATTCAAATTCAACTCATACTCAAACTTGACCTGTGCCTTCAAGAGATGTACCTCTGGTATAAATTTGGTGATCCCACCTCGAAGCTATAGAAAGTTATTGTGTGTACAACACAGCACAGTGCCAGTCATGGAAAGTTCATTGACCTTTGACCTTTGACCTTAATCAAATTCAACTCACATTCGAACTTGACCTGCACCTTCAAGAGATGGACCTCTTGTATGAATTTGGCAATCCTACCTCGAAGGTATAAAAAGTTATTGTGTGTACAATATAGCACAGTGCCAGTCATGGAAAGTTCATTGACCTTTGACCTTTGACCTTATTCAAATTCGACTCATATTCGAACTTGACCTGCGCCTTCAAGAGATGGACCTCTGGTATGAATTTGGTGATCCCACCTTAAAGCTATAGAAAGTTATTGGGTGTACAACACAATTGTTGACGACGACGACGACGACGCCGACGCCGACGCCGCCGACGACGCCGACGACGACGCCTACGCCGACACCGGAAATAGTGATACCTATGTCTCGCTCCGCTACGCAGGCGAGACAAAAATCACACAAGGGCAAAAAAAATAATAATAATAAATACAAAAGCAGAGCAATTTACTGTGGCTCTGAGCCCAGTCTTTATAAATCACAAAAATGTGCATAAAAGATACATCAAAATATGCCATTTTGCCATTCATCTATTCAAGGACTTACATGTTAATTGATCACAAGTTAATAGATCACAATCTGTTTATTAAACAAAATACTTCTTTCCTTCTCATATGAATGTAAATATTTGATACATACTTGAATAATTTGTGGAATATGAATCTAAACTAAACTATTAAAGTGAAGAAACGATAATGTAATACTCCAGATATGTGAGCTAAGTACTTACGCTGGCCGCCGCCAAGCTGGAACAATTGTTGAAGATTAGGAAATCCTGTAACAGCTTGAAGAAACACAAAAATATGATTGTACAACCTAGCAGTACAAAAGGATCAACTATTTTTTAAATTGAGGCAATTTTATACAAATAATGTACAGACGTGAGTGTGTTAGTATTAGTGGCAATGCATCACACTTGAGGGTAGTCACAATGTGCGACAAGCACGAGGCACTTGTGCTGAGTGCTTTTCCATAATATTGTGAATACCCGAGAGGCCTGCATCGCCATCAGCATCACAAATTTAAATCTGTGCATTATTTGTTTTATAAAATGGGTCGGCAGTATGACTTTGTAGTGGAAAATTTGTTAAAGCCCCTCCAAATTTCCTTGGATCGCACAGACAAAGAGGCAACATCTGCTTTCTGTTATGACATCACAAGCGTAGCCAGTGTAATGCGCCCCTGAGTAAGCGCATCAAAATCCTTGTGATAGACTTCTCTTTGAAAGAACGCGTATTTCATGGCGTCTCAGTTTTTACGCACTGAGGTAAAGTGATGCATCCAAAATGCACAGTGCTGCACCCAAAAATGCACGGCTGGAAGGTTGGTAGAATTAAAGCATGAACATGTGACATGCATACGCACTCGCTATTGCTTACATCCCTGAACCCGTTTTATAAACATGCTTACTAATGTCAGGTGAGTGTGTATGTGGTGAGGTGGTGCATAGATGACTTTGGATATTAATCAAATTTGAATGGATTCTTCCTAAGATTTCAGAGTAATATTCTCCAACAAAATTCTTTTAATACATTTCTATTAAAATGCTGTAGTGGTAGAATCATGCATCCCAGTAGTTATAAATGTATCTTATAACTGCGTGTACATGGAAGTACAAACTGTAAGTTTCTATGGTAGTGTTTCACAAAGAGTTGAAATTTATTTTAACATCGATCCGATCAGTTTTAAGTAGCTAAAAATTGATATGATAAAACAGAATATCAGAAATAAATTTCAAGCTGTACAAAGGCATAGTACATCAATCCCTGCTTAAAATCATCCTAAATCTAAAATTGATTAAATCTTTGTGAAACAACCCCCAGACAAACAGATTCATTTTTTTTTAATGTCTATTTGAGAAATGAACATATACTTTTGCCAGCAACTTCACAAAAATGAATAGCATGTAAAATCTTTGTGAGACATACATGTATCTCCCATCACCATACTACTTCTATCCTCTATTCATTTTGACATGAAAATAGTTCTGTATATACTGTCGTCGATTGACAGAAGGAAGCAACTCAGTCTGTAGAATAAGTTTCTCAGTAAATGAAGAAAATATGTTGTTGTTTTATGAGGGAATCTCCGAGTTTATACAGGGTGGTCGGAAAAAAAACGGAACACCTGTAATCCTTAATTTCAGGTATTATAATAACATGTGACATGATGTGATAATTGTTCATTTGGTTTGAAAGAGAATTTCTTTTCCTTGAAAATGACACAAAAGCCATTAATTTTGGCTCATGCGGTCAGATGTTAGGGCTCGTTTCGGGAGACAATGTCATTTTTAAAGTGTGCTACTTTTGCGACTGAAATCATATGAGATCAAGGGAAAAACCTTCCATCTGACGGCATTCCATAGAAACGGCTCGCCGTCTGAATAATCTCCACATTTTCAATGAAAGAAAAATCAGCTAGGCGTTTATTCAGGCAAGAAGCCGTTTCTATTGAATGCTGTTGGGTGAAGGATTTTCCTTTCAAGTACATGTGTGTAACAGGAATTTGGTTGCTAAAGTAGCAAATTTTGATAATGACATTGCCCTGTGAAATGAGCCCTAACATCTAAACGCGCGAGTCAAAATAGGTGATCTTGGTGTCATTTTACTGGGAAATAAATTTTCTTTTGAATATATTAAATCATTATCACCTTCTGTCATACATCTAGCTGAAATTAAGGATCACAAGTGTTCTGTTCTTTTGGGACCACCCTGTATTTCAGAAATTGGGGTCATGAAACCTCAATTTCTTCATCATCATGTAGAGCATAATACAGAAAACTACCCCAAATAAAGAAAAAGTCAATTCTGAAAAAAATCAGAGTTGCTTTCTTTTGTTATCAGACAACAGTATGATACTCTATAATTCATGCATATATGATTTTGTAATTCAAGAAGAAAGATAATCTTTTCGCTGTCCAGGAATATCAGATTCAGTATCAATATTCCGTTGTTCGACGTTGTCTTGAACAGAACTTGAATGCCTTATTCACGTGTAGATCACAAGGATGGTGGTTGAAGTCCTGCCATGGCACCAATGTCTTTTGGCAAGACACTAATCTACAATTGCCACTCTCGACCTAGGTGTAGAAGATGGGTATCTGGTAGGAAGAACTTCCCTGCATTGCTAGAGCACTGTAATGGTAGCCTTGCTAAAGCCAGGGTAATAACAGTGAAGCATCAGGAGTGTCAATTCTGACCAGACATGAGCACTATACAAGAACCCACTATCATTATTCTTATGTAATTCAGTTAATAGCCCCCATTTGACAAGGCCAGATACATGTATAAGTAATACCCATTTGAGTACAAATAGAAAATGGTGGTAAAATAGAAAACAAAGGCAAAATGAACCCCAGATCCCACAAAAACCCAAACAAAAGAAATAAGTTATCCACTACAATGAAATGAAATATGTCACTTTACTTGGTGGATTGTTTCCTGTTCCCGAGCTCGTTGGTGATGGTGCTGGTACAGGGGCTGGACCTGGGGTCGGAGCTGGGGCCGGTTGTCCGGGTGCTGGGGATGGTGCTGGGGCCGGGGGTGGTTGGGCAGGCGGGGATGAAGCCGAACCGGATTGTGCTGTTTTAAATAAAGACAGTAATGTATCATCATTATACTATCACATCACAGCATGGTTAGTTAAAAGGAGACTGAAGGACAGGTTATTTTCATATAGTTGTTTTACTTTGTTTTATTTATTTCATTTCATTTTTTGTTCAAATTGTACAGGTATTTTGTCATCTTTGTTTCTGTTTAATAGCATGTGCATATAACTAAATAATGAAATTGAAAACCGGATTGTGCTGTTTTAAATAAAGACAGCAATGTATCATCATTATACTATCACATCACAGCATGGTTAGTTAAAAGGAGACTGGAGGACAGGTTATTTTTATATAGTTGTTTTTCCTTTTTTTTTTTACTTATTTTATTTCATTTTTTGTTCAAATTGTAGAGGTATTTTTTCATCTTTGTTTCTGTTTAATGGCATGTGCATATAACTAAATGAATGAGGTAAAGAGGTAATATCCCTGGTGTAGAGGAGTTTGTTATAATGGGGTTCCATGGTATAAGACTTTTAAAGTAGTTATTGAAATAAACAATTTAGTTAAAAAGAACTTTCCATAACTCTTAATTTGGAGGGGGAAAAAAAGAGGAAAAAGTGAATTTTTGCTGGATGTTTATGTATAGCATGTTCCAAGTGCTCCCATCAGAGCTTGAATTTAATCATTCCTTTGTTTTAAAGATGTATGGGATGCAGCTGACCATAAATGGTATGTTAGGTTAAAAATTTGGCTCATTTTACTCTATAAAATCAAGATAACTGATTCAAATTTTAGTCCAAAATGACACTTGTCATGCGAGTCACATTTTCATACAGTTAATTGACTTGAAACGAAAAGTCAAAGGATAAAGAAATTTTGACTTTATTACTACCTAATAAAATTAACTCTAGGAAATTTGGTGTGCATGGGGCAAGTACTTTCTTACGAAAATCCAGTCAAGTAGTGTAAGGTTAGAAATCTTGAATAGTGTCGCGTCACGCGAGTTACAACAACAAAAAACATGAAATATCTCCAACAAGCATGACTTTACATTAATGATTTCTGTATAGCAATGTGTAAGGTCAATACATTGATTGAATATGTAAAACAAAACAGGTCTGCAAAATAAGGTAGTCAAGTACTTAACCTTAAGAATTTGAAATTTTGTATAAATGTCACGCGAGTCACAATGGAATGGCTGTTTGTTAAGCTTTTCTGCACAGTACATCTACAGTCGGGGTGTTTTTGCGATGACAGGATGAAAAGTACATTACCTCAAGAAACGTGAGCAGTTCATGTGTGTAAACACACAAAACGTACTTACCCTGGAGAAGTCTGAACATCTGGCTAAGGTCAAAGGTCTGCCCTCCTGTTAAAACTGAAGAAAAGGAAAAAAATATTTAATAGATAGAGAGGTACACCTATATGTAAATAGGCCATTTCTGTATACCGTTCAAAGTTCATGCACTGCTTTTCTTCACATGCCTAGTATAAAAGTTCTACATTCATGTGTCACACGTTATTGTACTAGAATAGGTTGCTGGTTTCATATCATAGGTAGGGCAAGCCAGAATGTTTGTCCAAGAGGAAAAACAAAGCACTACTGAAGAATGACTTGGAACCGGCGAATGATATCGCTTGTCTCCATGTTGAAACTGGAATACATTATGAAAATGACCAATTGCAGTGCTCAGGAAAACCTACAGTCAGTTGCATTCGCACAATATTACAAAGCTCAAAAACTGATGGGCAAGAAGCCAACATGCAGCACAAAAAGTAATAATTGAATATGGGGGGGGGGGGGGGGTCACTCTTCACATGGCCCGATACACACCCGCGTCCAGAATAAGCGTTGAAAAGGGTACTGTTTCAGGCACTCAGGCGTCATCGACGTCTTTGGTGAAAAGGGTTACTTTTCAGCACCATTCGCTGGTAAATCGCCTCTTAGGGTAGCCTTTTTCTCGCTCTTGACGCCATTTAGGGGTGCAAATTTAAGTAGATCTACGCCATTTAGGGTTGCAAATTTAAGTAGATCTACGCCATTTAGGGTTGCAAATTTGGGCAAATTTGAGCAGACCTATGCCATTAACACCATGAAGGGCGTGATTAAGGGATACAAAATAATCCTCGCACAAGCCGGCCAGCACATATGAGAGTGACCCCCCGTACAGTCCCACTAGCTAGTCTCTTACACCCGGCTCT
Organism: Echinometra lucunter; assembly: GCA_029962745.1. Classification (NCBI taxonomy): domain Eukaryota; kingdom Metazoa; phylum Echinodermata; class Echinoidea; order Camarodonta; family Echinometridae; genus Echinometra; species Echinometra lucunter. Next base: position 27,915,060 of record CM057157.1, read on the forward strand.
ATGCTAGGCACCACGCGTTACTATGCACACACCACTAGGTCGCAGAGGATGCTATGCTATGCTAATGCAACCATTCCAGGCCTGTTTGAAGCGACTATGCTTGGCTGCAAGTTCCCTGCACGGTGTCCTTGAAAGTAATCATGTTGGCCTTACTTTCAATAACTTCAAAAAATGGAATTTATACCTGTTGTATTTAACATCAATTTAACATCATTCATCAGTATGATATCAAATTAAATTATGTCAGTTTTTTTTTTGCCACTCAGGGTATCAAATTAAGCGATCATCCCTGTTCACGCCACTTAGGGTGGCTTTTCTCATGGGTTACGCCATTTAGGGTTGCAAATTTGGTTAATGTAGTTACACCATTTAGGGTGCATTTCTGAGGTAGTCGGACACGGGCGGGTAGCAGGCCATGTGGAGAGTGACCCCCCCCCCCCCCCCCCCCGGAATTGAATATACAGAAAAAAAATCAAAGGACTACAAATAGCCTTGATTTCTTGTTCCTTTGAAATTTTTCCACTAAAATTCATAAGAAATCACAGGCAGCACACAAAATGATCTCACATGTGTACTTGTTCTTCTTCTTTCTCATCTTGAGCACATTAAAAATATTTCTTTTTCAAAGGTATTATGTGCTACATAAGAACTCTTCCATCCTTCTCCTTATTTTAATTATCACACCCATACAGTGGAACAGTAAGAGACTATAATATCAAGAAAGCCTTGTAAATACACGACTGTGTGGAAGGCTAAATCATTCCCTTGAAAGTTTACTTCACAGTATGTGAACTGTTCAAAATCTTTCATGGCAAAGAATGGCTTTAATGACAAAGTCCACCATTAAATAAATTCTGATCCCTTTTCTTCTTCATCTTTCAATAACTCTTAATAAAGCATCATATCAAAGTCAATATCATTATCCTGAGAGTTCAATTATGACAACTCTTTGAACACTCGGGCCCTGTTTCATGAAGCTTGTTATCAATAACAAGTTGCAATGACTGTTATAAGCTACTGAAATCCTTGCATCTGATTCGCTGAGAGCAAATTTGTCATAGAAATGTGGCAATTGTTAGTGATAACAAGTTTTATGAAACGGGTCACAAGCAAAGTAATCCTCAGTACAGGTGTACTCACTAGATGAAACTGGACTTGGTACTGGACTTGGTACTGGACTTGGCACTGGACTTGGCACTGGACTTGAAACTGGTCCTGGTACTGGTGCAGGTGGAACAGACCCAGGTTGCGGGGCTGGGGCTGGGAACACTAGAGAATAAAAATTGAGGAGACTACACACAGTGACAGGATTGGTAATTTTCATGTTAATTAACAATCATGGTTTTTCATCATTTTTTTTCCAGAAAAAATGCTGATTTTTTAATGATGTATATGAATTGCAAAAGCCCGGTAAAAAAAAATTATAATCCCATGAATACAATCACAAATAAATATTCACAAGAAGGAATTGAATTCAATATTTCGGTGACTTTTTAAATCAAGTTGAAATTAAAGTACACTTCACTTCTATTTCATGTCTGGATTCACTTTGTCATTGCGCTGCAGAGAATTACAGGCATTTGTAGAGAATAGAACAGAAATTTAGTATAGAAAAGCATAATACTGGGAATGCCATAAATCAGTGGACTTTCATGAATACAAGCATAAGGGCTTTATTTTCTAGAATTAAGGTGCTTCCACATGATGCGACAGCGTGGTAACACACTGTGGCGCCACACTGTTTCGTCTTTACACATGATGGGACTTTGTGTCACCACATATGCTAATGAACGCGCATTAACGCGTCAACTCTCAATAAGAGAGCATATTGTCAAAACTGGCGCAAGCAATTTTATGGCAACAATTTTTGCGCTAGCTAACTTTTGAGAAATTTGATTGGTGCGCATTTATTTTGTATCTAGGCAGCAAACAAAAGTGTGTCCTGCCTCGGCGACATTTTTTTGTCGCCCTATACCCCATAGACTTGTACACAAAAAAGTGTGGTGACACAGCGTGTTACCACACTGTCGCATCATGTTGTGAAAGCACCTTTATTGCACAGTATTTGAAAATGTTACATGTGCATGTGTATGACTTACGTTGGAATGTTTGGCTGGGGTTGGATGTCCCTGTTAAGAGTTAAGGAAAAGGAAAATCACATGTGACAGGTAATTCACCATTTGTATTCTAACCCACAGCAGCACAAAGCTTTCTTGGGTCTAAATTAATCATCTTAAATCCTCAAATTGGCAACAAAAATTTATTTTTTCCATGCTTACATAACTTTAAAAAAATAAATATGGATATAACATGAAACAAAATGAATTATGATTATCAAATTTAATCAGAAATTGCCAATTTGAACAGAAATAGTGATTATGTATTATTTACTGTGTTGCCAATTTACAGAGTTTAATGATTAGTTACAATTAAACTGCTCTAATTCGAGAATGCCACAACATACAGCATTGGGAATGGGCTCAAATTTTTCAGTGAATTGTTCTCTTTCTGCTCATGTATAATGTGTAAAGCCCAGCATTCTGTACCAACAGATACTGCAAAAGTGTCTCCTAAAGGAGACGCTGTACCTCTATGGGTTAATTAACAGGTATTTGTAATTAACAGGTGAATAAACTTCTTCTTGAACATAACAGTCCCATTCTTTAAAAATATCATACTGCAGTGGAACACCTCCATATTTGACAAGGATATAATGAAACATGTAGAACCCAACAGATTAGAGCTAACCAATTCAGGCAACTTTTCACGGACTGTGCAAAAGATTTTTTTTCTCAAGGTTTAATAACGTAAGTTTTGTAGCAATTTTCAGTTACTTATTTCACTCTTGAACAAAGATGCATACATTACAAGTTCTGAATTCTGTAATCATGTCTATACCACACATCCTACAAATATGACAGAGCGAATTCTTTAAAAGAAAAAAAAAAAGCTCAAAGAATGTGTGGTGGGCTAAAGGGTGATGAGCATGATTAGAGTAAAGGCAATTGTGCCTTTTGTGCCCATGATAGGGGAACAAAAGATGTATTTCTCAGAGGCTTTTTGCCTGACTCACCCACTGGTGGAGAAACGACTGGAGCAGGAGCTGGAACAGGCTGTCCTCGAACTGGTGGCGGGGCTACCGGTGGAGAGAATCCCATGTCAACTGGGTTGAATACAAAGGTTGGGAAAATATCAGATTAGTAGCAGTTTTCATAGACAAGCAAAGGTACACAAAATCATATACTGGTGGCCTGCATGGGAGTAGAAAGAAAATTAGGTCAGGCAACTTAAGTAAAGATAGTGAATTTAAAAAAAAACCATAAAAATTTCAAACATGTCATTGCCAGTGAGTCAAGTTTTCTATATCAAACTTTAGACCAAACTCTGATGAGCAAATGAATGATCTTTTAGTAATCTGTACACAACTATCAAAGTATACATCATCACATTCCCACCTAAATCCCAAGCTGTTGATGTTACAATAATGATGATGATGATGACAAACCTTTGAAAAGAGTGTGGGATCTGGAAGTAGATGACATGAGCGAAGGAAGAAGACCACAGACTACTAACTGATTGATTGATTGAGTGAGTGAGTGAGTGATTGAGTGATTGATTGATTGATTGATTGATTGATTGATTGATTGATTGATTGATTGATTGACTGATTGATTGACTGATTGATTGATTGATTGATTGATTGATTGATATCTAAACCAAATGGATATTGAAAAAAAGAAAGAATTAATAGCCCAAGTTCACTCTCTTGAATTTATCTAGGATAATTGTTTCAATTCTACCAACATGCAGAGGACTAGGCTTAAGTTGGTGTATTTTCTTCTTTGCATGTTGAAAACTGAAGTAAGAATTGAATAAACCTTACCTCCTGTTGATAACAGAGAAACTGTACAAAAAAAGAGGAATTTAAAAAAGAAAACATTATAAGAAAGGATTTTCAGGGAACTACCCCCCCCCCCAATAATTTGTTGTTGTTTTCTTTTTTTGTAAAGTTCCTCATTTCTTTAAAAAAAAAAAAAAACCAATTGCTTGACATGCTACTCATGTGATAGAAAATGTTTTATCAAGCTGTTTTAATACTACTGAAATTACAGTGTTTTAAAATGAGTGTTTCTCTAGCAGGGCTCAACATTAACAAGTGCACAGGATACACGGGTGCCTAAAATGTATGCTTAGACCCTTAGAATCTGAAAAAGGCTTTGATAATGCATAACAGGTGCTCAATCTGGATTCCTCTATAAAAATTTAGTACGGAGGTCTTCCTTCAGGAAACCAATTACCATAAACTTTTGCTTTTGCAGACATCATGTATGTTTTGGCTTCCATGCCTGTATACGTCATTCAAAATATCAGCTTTAATACCGCTGAAAAGAGATACTGTAAGTCATAATTAAACTCTTAAAAAGCAAAGGGACTTTGTTACCAGAGAATTCAACACACACTGAACTTGGTTGTGGATACCAATATGAAATTATAATTATTTTTCTTTTAAACATTATAATATCTAATTGACTTCAAACATTAAAAAAATGTTCCAATGAAGAGAAATATCGATAAACTCACAGCACTGTATGGACGGTACACATCGTCCCGCCCTGAGAACGAGGCCAGGCTCGCACACGCATCGTTCGACGCAAGGAAGGGTACACTCCTCGGGAGCTAGCGGGTTCTGACAAGTGGCGGGGCATGCGGTGGCGCATTCGTCGTACACCATGTTAGGACCACATTCCATCACTAGTAATGGGTTAAGGGGAGATCAGATATAGATAATGTTCCAAATAATATATTAATGTTATTATTATCATTCTGCCCAACTTTAGCAAAAGGAAGCAAGTGACATATTAGCAAAAACTGAGTTATTGACATGTTCATATCTAATACCTAGTGTGCTCTTCTTTCGGGCCAAATTTCATGCATGAACACCCATCCTACTATGAGATATGGTAGGCAAGATAGCAATGTATTGCATTGACGTCAGTGTAAATGAGAGATACATTTTGATCTTTTACAGGAAATGTCACTTTTTCCACTTGCTTTCTTTGGCCAAAGTATGACAGCATTATCAATCACCATTATCATCAGTTCTGTTGACATGTCATGTACATGTATTACCACAAAAGAGAAGCAGAAGCAAGAAATGAAGTATGCCATTAGCAATTCCAACTGCATTGTCTTATTTACAAAATTTTCTACCCGCCTCGGGTCATTATCGTCACTAAGAATATTATTTTTTATCATCATGATTACCATGATCACAATTCTTATCATTAACAATACAAAGTAATCAGAGAGTACACATGGACATACCACATCCGACAGTCTGTCTCCAAGCGGGAAGGTTGATGTTCCTCATTTCACACCTCGTCACGTAGGCTTCCAGAGAGTCACAGTGACCTCTGGAGCGACAGACATCGTAGCTGCACTCATCAAGGAACATGTCCATGGACTCGAAAACGGTACAAACAGTGACTGGGCAAGGAGAGAGAGTAATAGGTGATGATCTAGTTGTGATCTACAAAATCCTAGAAATTTGCACTGAACAAGCAGTTATGTTAAAAAATATAATCGTATACAATAGAACAGAATGAAATATCTGCTAGCTGAGAGTCATGGTGGCCTCTGGAGTGACACAGAGCTCTGCACTCATCAAAGAACATGATCATGGATGAAATACAGAGGAAACAGTGACCATACAAAAAGACAAATGGATGATAATATCATGCAACCATGCAGAGGGAGAAATACACTATCCAACAAAAAAAGTGCACACCCCTTTAAAAATGGAGTTAAAAATTCCTATGTAACTTCTTGTAAAAAAGTACAAGGAAAAGACATACAGCAATTTGCTTGGGTAAAAGCCATGACTGCTGTATGGCTTGGGTACATATTCTATGCTACGTGTGGCTTATGTTGTGAATTCCACCGGGCTACGCTTATGATTTCAATTTAAATTGGGTCTTAGGTTGGGTCTTGGTGATTGTAGGGGTACAATTTCCAAGGTGCATATCTGTGACTTACATAAATTATTGTTGAAGTACTGTCTACACTGCTCTCGTGCTTGTTCTCTTGTCATGGCAGTGCATGGGTCTTCAGTGAGTGTAGTACATGCTCGTGCGTGCTGCTGTACAAACTCTTTGGCAAGAGCAGTTATCTAGAAATAGAAGAATAGAAGATAGAAAGGGAGGTGCGTTGGCTCAGTCGGTAAAGCCCACTGCACATGTTACAATCCAACTAATCTGTGACGGGTCTGCGACTGAGTGAGAGGAGATGAATCGCAGGGCAGTCACAAGCCTTGACACCAAACATCGTGCGATCCAACTACTCATATGCTGCTGTCCAATTGGCTGGAAGTTGGATTGAGCCTACGATCCAGTTTCAGAGATTCGACATGTCAAATCCTTACGATTGCCCTTGCGATTTGTCTCTGACTGGTCTGCGACTCATGAGCTGACAAGAGCTGTGACATCACATCTCCTCTCCCTCGGTCATCTGCTTTTCGTCTCCCAGGCGTAAATGACGCCTAATGCAAAATAATAGATGATCTGATACCCAAGAGAAATCATTTAACATATATTGTTGTAGTGTTTTTCTCTTTTCCACTGCATTTCTATTAAAGGTGTAATATACAGTAATGCATGCTAACAGATAAGGGACAAGAGGACATATATACTGTACATGTACATGTAAGTACAGCTAAAGTCCTACCAAAGGTGATGAAGAAGTTCTGATGAAGAAAGGAGATACATGTGCATGTAATAAGCATAACATCTTTTAAGTCCTGGACATCTTTTAACACTTAGTTTATTAAAATATAAGACTGTTACAGCATCACCTGAAATTATATCATTATTATCAGCCCATCAACTAAGAACTTGGATACAAAATGAATAAGAAATTCTTCCCTTGTTTGCCTATACAAGTAAAATCAGGCTATACATTCTGGAAGAAAGCTTGTGTCATTTACCTCATCATTTTCCAGCTCAAAGTCGTTGTTCTCGTTACCGTCGTTGTTGCCGCAGAGACCAGAGAGAGCAGCTGTGCTTTCTTTCATGGTGATGTAAAGAGCACCGCCTTTCTTGTACTCGATCATCATCCCAACATTTAAATCAACAGCAAACTAGAGGAAAAGAAAGACAAACCAGATTATAACAATAATACAATGCACTTGTATTGCGCCATCTATCTAGTTTCAAAAGCTATTCTGAGGTGCATGAATAACTCAGAGAGGAGAGAAAAGTAGAAAAGAAATATTTTTTAAAATTTTCGAAACCGTGTGGCAGCAGCTTTGCATGTTGTATAATTATCACGCAAAACAGTGAGGAGGTTTAAAAAGCCCCCCCCCTCATGGTTTTAGGGTTAGAAGGTACACAGTTATTACTAGTTCCGCTTGCCCTTTTTCATTCCATAGTTACCACAGAGGGGTATAATATTCTACAGAAACTGTGCGATATGAATACAACCACTACTATTGCAATGCTGATGAAAATACCATATCATAATTATTCAATAAATAAAAACGCAAACAAACAAATATACAGAAGTAAACATATACAAGATAATTTTACCTCTCCATTCCCTCTGTCAGAGATGCTGTACAGAGATGTGGTGATATCCGAGGGGACTGGAAAACCATCTATCCTGACATCTTCTCCAAGTTTGATCATCTAGAAGCAGTAGAAAACAACATGCATGGCTAGTTGCGAGAGGTATTCCTGACATACTGTGTATACACAGGGGGTCAAGAGCTGAATAGTTCCATACACAACGATATCGCAAATTTTCTATGAAATAAAGCAAACGTAATCTTCATTCATGGAATCGCGTTCCTGTATACGTTCACTTCTCTACTCACTACTGGAGTGGTGTGTGAAGAGCTTTCTAAATGATAGGAAAAGGCAATATCAAATACTTTTTTGGAATGAATTACTTGCTTTGTTTAGTGAGAGTACATTATAAATCCCAAAATATCTTTACAGAAGTAACATTTGGAGCTCGTACATGTCCTTTGAAAGAGAGTGGAAAGTTGCAAATCGTGTAGGCCTAAAATCAATCGCTTTCTCCGCATTGCAAGCCGAACTGCACGACGGCCTGGGACCAGCGAATGAAATTTCTGTGAGGGTGGGGTACCTTGCTCTTAGATTACTCACTTCAGCTTTTGTTCGGCAGAATGACTGTTGTAATTGAATTCACACACAAATAATTGCAAGTGATTCAGTGTAAAAAGCAAGATGATCAAGAAGACTGATGATCGGGATTCTTCAACATTTTGCTGGTCCTGGCCCGTCTGTATATTGCAATAATATTGCATGTTCCTTTTCAAAGATATACGGAGATATCCGACTATGACCCAAGTTTAGCCATCCGCCGTAACCCCATGATTTGCGACTTTCCAGCCCCTTGAATATAGTAGTGGCAAACTACTCTTCCACACATGGCAAAGGTCTTTTGGTGATTGTTACGCTATAAGAGCCTAGTGACAAACTACTGCACTCACCTGAGAATTAATCTCAATGTGAATCTCTCCGTTTCGTGCCAGGACGTCAAAGTTTTCCCCAGTGCTGGCTTCATGCCTCACCAGAACAAACGTGCATGCCTCATTGCCGTTCCCACTGATGGGGAACTCATAGCGCTTACCATCGAACGTCACAAAGTGAGCGCCTCCATAGTGCATGCACATGGACTCACCTAAAGAGGAAATTATGAAACCAATGAAACTAAGTTACCTTCAAAAGTCAACATGCGCCGTTACCATGACAACATCTTCCTGAGGAGAATTATAAAGAAAAAAAATGAGGAAGGAGTTCAATCCGCAAGATTCCCAACTGATTTATTGCCATAATATGCCGTTACCATGACAACAGCATTTCCAACACATTTAAAATATATGTCTTGCACATCTTTATCCGAAGACCAAAGTGTGTGCCGAATTTCATGAGCATTGCTCGAGAAATGAGGTAGTAGTTCAATCTGCAAGATTTGCAACCGACCGCCCGACCGTACGCTGATTCCTATACACCCCCTTCAAACTTTGTTTGGCGGGGGTATAAACATACTTTCAGTCACTGACTTCATAATAGGAAATGTAGGAGGGGACTATTACCATGATCATTTAAAGGGAAATTCATGTAGCTCAAGTTGCTCTGAGGAAAGCTACAAAGTTCCAACACATAAAATGACCAAAATGTCAGTGTATCAAATCATCACTTTATCAAATCATCTCATTTTTATATCGCTGCAACCTATTTTTGTTAATGTGAATGACTGAGCAGTGTATGTGCATCACATTTTTAAATGTATATTAACTTTATAGATGTAGTGGGATGAATTCAAGCCAAAGATGACACAGGATACTCAGGAAATTTAAGCTTTTGTCTTTTGACTTCAACAGAAATTTAGTCTGAAACAGTTAAAAAGAGAAGACACAATCACTCAGAAAGGCACAATCACCCAGAAACTTTTTAGATGCATATATCAAGTATTTTTCACAATGTGTGACTGAGCTGAATTTCCATGTTTCCCTGATGATTTGGATGAATAAAATTTGAATTGAACTGAACTGAATTAAGGCAGAACCTTTTTGTTCATGTCTCGTTTGTTTGGTTTCTGATTCTTGGTTTGGTTCTTTTTGTTTTTGCTTTTTTGGGGGGTTGTTTTTTGAAGATCTGGAACAAAACGCCCGCATATAGCCCGTCACCTTACTCCATGACGACAAACTGTCAAGCAGTTCGAAACGTCGAGTAATACCTGTCCTTTTTAGGGCAACCACAACTCTCGAAAGAATTTATTTATCAAATCCAAACCCAACAGTCCTTCTCAGGACTACACGCACACATAGTGAATATCGCAAACCACCAAAGTTATCTCACCACTATGCAAACTTCTTCCTTCAAGGAACATTTGGAACAAAATGATACACAAGATATATTCGGAATACCGCCTAAATCAAATCTGAGTTCTAATCGGTAAGATATGTAAGGTAACGTAGGATGTGTCATGCACCATGCAGACACCTCTTGGACTTGCCCGCGTGCATTTTCACTTCCTGAGGCATCCATACTCACGTTGTTCACAGGTAGGCCCGGTCCACCCAGACGGACACCTGCAGAGGGGTGCACCGTTGGACCGGAAGCAATAACCTCCATTCTTACACTCCAGATTGAGGCATGCTCCGGTGCGTCCGGTCTTCTGGATGGATTCGCCAATGCATCGGTACCTACATGTACACCAATCAAATGAACCATGTTTAAAACACACACATGCATGTTCCTTAAAGGAGAATGAAACCCTGGGGAAAAGTCACTTTTAATGCAAAGACAGGATAGAGAGAAACAATTTTTTAAAAGTTCAATCAAAATCGGTTACAAAATGTGAAAGTTATGAAAGTTTGAAAAGTCTCAATTTACTTTCTATAGTGATCCTTAAATTGGCAATGTTGCGTCAAAATTGCAGGTTTAGAAGGACAACTCTACATACATGTATGTTTTGCACACAAAATTACATATTTTCCCCATTATCTCTCAAGGTGCAGCTTGTCTCCTTAGCTCAAGATATATCATGGGAAAATGTATTTGATACAACATAGGCTGAGTTCACAAAGAGACAAGCAGCATCTTTAGAGATAATGGAGAAAATATGAATTTTGTGTACAAAACATATTGAGAGTTGTCCTTTTAAATTTGCCATTTTGAAGCAACGTTGACAATTTGAGGATCAACATAAAAAAGTAAATTGAGACTTTTCAAACTTTCATAACTTAGTCATTTCGTACCAATTTTGATGGAACGTTTTAAACATTGCTTCTCTCTATCCTCTCTTTTCATTAAAATGGATATTTCCCCAGGGTTTCATTCTCCTTTAAGAACGTAATGAAATTGTGAATATCATCTACCTTTAAGGATATCTTCCCTTTATATTATTGTATAAGCTGAAATTTTCGCGGTGATTTAATTTTCGCTAATTTCGCGATGATGTCCTCGCCAAAATTTCCACTCAGAAAGATGCCTATATACTTGTTTAGAAATATCTTTCACAACGTGAAAATAATAAGTCGCTAATATGTCAAACTTGTCTCAAATCGCTAAAATATCTGTACGCTAAAATATTAGCTTATACAGTATATGCTTGGGCAGATTCAAATAACAGCATGTTTTAACTGCTGCATCATGTTAACTAGCATGGTGCATAACAGCAATGTTGGATTACCAGTAATCTCATCTGACTCAACCTGAATTGAAAATGAAGTTGGTCATTGTTAGCCATGGATTAAGAAAAACGGCTAACTCAGAGATTACTTTCCAGTATTAATCTTGTAGTGAAAGTCTCCCATTCTGAATTTTTATCTTCTCAACAGAGCATGTGCAAAGGTACTAGAAGCAGAGATACCAACATTTTATCAAGTTTTGCAGTATTTTTTAAGTCAGAAAAAAATATGAGTGGAAATTAAGTATATCTTCTTTACAGCCATAGAACTGTGCAGTAACTTAAGTTCAGGAAAAGCAGTATTTTGTTTGAAACCTGTAGCATTTTCTCTAAAGAACAATACAAAATACGGCAAGAAAGGAACAGTTGGCATCACTGCAGCAGCACTCAAACAAAGCGATGGAATTCTCATGGAATTCTCACTCATGCTTATGACCAAAATCACAATGAAAATTGTTGACCTGAACGTCATTTCTCAATGATATTTCTAAATTCTTACATCTACACTCTCTCATTTTGAAATTTCTGAATCATAATGGTGCCACACTCTGGCTTAAAGAGCACCAAAAAAGGCCCTGATTTTTGGCGAATAACAAGTTTCGTCCATGCAAAAAGAATGCAAATTTAACATTAATAATGCAGTGAAGATGTAGCATGAGCATATGTGGAGGCGTGGAGGCATGGAGGTAGAAGACTCACCTAACCGTTAGTGACTTGGGGGTCCCAGCGCACGGATCATTAAAGACACCTGCAGACGCCTGGAAAGCACAGCTTGACTGCCCTTGGCAGCGCTGGAGTACCTCGGAGAACGAGTTCTCAGAGTGGCACGGAGCGTAGTTCAAATCATCGCCGCCGCAGAGTGTGCCACCTGGCTGGTAACCGTAGCTGGCGTACATGAGGTCAATGAACTGGCCATTGGGACAGGTTATGCTCATCACTTCACTGTCACACACATTGGTACCTGAGGGATAATGAAATTGCTTTTAACAGTGACCACCTGTATAGAAAGACTCTGTTTACATAGACCACACTATCTGTTTCTCTGAAAGATTGCCCACTGAGGCAGGTTATGCTCATCACTTCACTGTGATGAGGTCAATGAACTGGCCATTGGGACAGGTTATGCTCATCACTTCACTGTCACACACATTGGTACCTGAGGGATAATGAAATTGCTTTTAACAGTGACCACCTGTATAGAAAGACTTTGTTTACATAGACCACACTATCTGTTTCTCTGAAAGATTGCCCACTGAGGCAGGTTATGCTCATCACTTCACTGTCACATCACATACACTGGTACCTGAGGAATAATTTAACGTGCTTTTAGTAGTGACCACCTGTATAGAAAGACTCCCTGTTTACAAAAACCACACTATCCGTTTCTCTGAAAGATTGTTCACTGGGGCAGGTTATGCTCATCACTTGACTATCACATACATGTACACTGTAACCTACAATGATAATGCAGTCAAACCTGCTTAAAGGAAAACCTGTATAGAAAGACCACCTGTTCAGAAGAGTCTTTCTCATTCAAACATCTACTAAAGGAACTTGTACTTGTACACCCAAACAGGAAAAAAAATACACGGGGCTCAGGGCAAATTCGCCCCCGAAATGCCAAAAAGAGCCCTGGAAAAGTAAAAAAGAGCCCCTGAAATTCTCATAGGGTCCAATCTTAACTGTAATACAATGTAGAAAATTTGGGCCGGTGGGCTCAAAAAGTAGCCCAAATTAATTATTTTTTTCCCTGCACCCAAACCACTTGAATATGTGGACCACTCTTCTTATCTCCCTTATTGGTCTTTACACCATTAGCGTGGACAGGCAGGTCCTCATACGGTGGGGGGGGGGGGGGGGGGCCCATCCCCCCCCCCCCAGGTTGGAACATACATGGTTTACGTATGTGGCACTAAAGTTCAGCTTGCTCGGGAAAAAAAAATGAATGTGATCTGGAGACACATGAAATAATTTCATTTAGCTAAGCTCAATACTACATAAAGTGCTTACTTATCAGACCTGCCAACCTGCAGCAAAGAAAATTCGTACTCATAAGGCTCAAAATTCGTATTTTGGGGAAGAAATCCGTATTTTCCTAAGCAGCACTATGAATCTCCAGGAACACTGCACGGACGTTGGTGCATGCATATTATGCAGCTATAGTTGGTCAGCTTTGTCAAATATACGTACATACATACACAATGTGCGAACGTATACACCATACACAACGTGCGAACGTATATGTAAATGTTGCTTACTTTAGTCACATTCAACACGTGAAAGATACTTCGCTGGCGGGTGCGCAATTCCTGTGCTTTTCTATGGGAAAAACCCCTGTTCGTGCAAGCTTATACATGTACATACTGAAGTTATCGACAATTTTCGTGCGCCAATTTAAAGATCGTTCAATTGTACAGGCTAAATATGGTGGTTGGTACATAATGCACGCAGTATGTACATTACATTGACCGGTGCAACAATTCCCGTCGTCAAATTGGCATTTCTTGGCGGTAATTTGAAGATCGTACAGTTGAAGAGGATAAACACTATGGTTAGTATACTAGTGCTCGCAGTATGCATATTACACTGACCAGTGCAATGATTCACGTCTTCAAATTGGCAATTGATTGCACGCACAGGCCATAGACTATAATACATGATCAATTCTGTACATTTCTGTATTTCAACATTAAAAAACGTACTCCCGTATTTTAACCTGATTTCCGATACGAAATATGGAAAATTTGTACTACTTGGCAGGTCTGACTTATGCATTTTGTTAATTGAATACTGGCCCAAGTAATGTAACCCATTGACTACTCAATTCTCTAATTCTTATGGGTTTAATACAGGGCCCGCCCAGTTCCAGTAGGCAACTGGTTAATACGTGTACATACTGGTGGCAGTGGGGAAGGTCCATATCGAAGGTGAGCCAGGCGCTGATCCAAAGACGATGTAGCTGAAGGGTTGCACGTCTCCAAAGTTCACAGCTCCTACAGGTGTTTCCCCGCCGCCATCTTCCAATTTCAATAGTTCAAAGGTGCCGTCGGCAAGACCGATGCGGAACCGCGTGGGCCCGTCTGTGTTCAGAACACTGGGTGTGTCAAACTTGATCTCCTCTTGGTCACGCTCAAAGAAGTTCGTCCTCCTGTTTCCATTGGCACCGATCGCTGGAAGCAAAAGCAAGAAGTGTGTAAGTTAAATCGTGATAGTTCAGGTAGTGGAAATGAGGATATCAGATGCTGGCTAAAAATTTCGTGACAGAAACAGATATTATTATCTGTTAAAGGCATTGTAGCGACGCATTAAAAACGCATATTTTTGTCTGCATAATTTGCCTATGCAATATCAGAACACATTCAATGCTTTATTTCATGGAATACCAGAAATATTCTACTCGTTTCAAAATGAAAATAGTGCAAGAATCAGAGATGAGTGCAATATTGGCCCTAACTAGTGGAATATTCTCTGATATCCCATTCACAGCCATCCAATATAATATAAATATCATGTGTCAAATAAAATAAATGAAATAAAAGAGAAATGCTAAACTACATGAGAACCTAGACTCTACATCATATCTTCTAGACAACTTAACTTCAAAGATGATTTCATACATTAATAAACTGTAACCATACATTTAAGGGTTAACATACACTGCACTACCCCATTATGTCAGGTCAATCAAAAACATAATCCCTATCAAATGAATTTGATGAAATAAATGAAGACCTAAGCAATATATAAATTGTCAAATTATTGTAATTCATCAAATGAAATCATTTGCGGAAGAAACCGCCATTATAAGCAATTTGCTTGAAAATATGGCAGCCTAAACCTGAAACTCAGTCGTGACTTTTTTTGAAAATAAAACATATCACCTACCGATCTCATATTCGGGATATCCATCAGGATCACTGGTGAAGGCGATGTAGGCGTCGGACGGTGCTTCCACGGAGAACTCTATCCACTCTTGGTGAGGGTCAAGACGAGGCAGGACGTTCATAAGATGCTGATCTTGGTCGTTTGCATTGAAGTAAAAGGTATAATCTGCAGGGGGAAAAGCGTTAAGTACATGGTTTTACATACCTTATCCAATCCGTCTATTAAAATCAAATCTGTAAGGTGTTTGATGTAGTGCCAGTTCCGTGCAGTTAACTCCTTGGATGCAAACTTCGCACCCCTGCACTATCGGCGGCGTGCGAAGTTCGCCTTTCACGCTCAGTCGCAGAGCCTAGATTGAGCCTAATATCCACACAAAATATACTGATTTCCCTGAAGTTGGCAAAATTCGCTTTTGTTAACATTCCTTACTTGATCAGCTTTTGTGTGTAATCGTTTACTCCATAGCTTTGTATTGGAAATTGAAAGTGAAATACTTCAGCACACAGGGGTTCACAGCCCAGCACACAACGAGTTTAATAAAACTAACAGCAATGCCAACGTAGCTCCACGAAAAACAATAACCTGTTACTTCACTTGAACCAAGTTTAGCTAAATGCCATCCATTGCTCTCTATCAGAATATTTTGCTAATGAAGGAAGTTCATATCATAAGGATGATTAGAATAGAATGCTATGACGACTACTACTAATACTACTACTACTACTATGACTACTACACTACTACTACTACTGCTGCTACTGCTGCTGTTGCTACTACTAGTACTCCTACTACTACTCCTCCTCCTACTACTACTATGACAGTACTACTACTACTACCACTACTACCACTCCTACTACTACTACTACTAACTACCGCTACTACCACTCCTACTACTACCACTACCACTCCTACTACTACTACTACCACTACTACCACTCCTACTACTACTACCACTCCTACCACTACTAATACTACCACCATTACCACTCATACTACTACTAATACTACTACTACCACTACTACTACCACCACTACTACTGCTACTACTACTACCACTACTACCACTTCTAGTATTACTACTACTACCGCTACTACTACCCCTACTACTACTACCACCACTACTACTACTACCGCACACTACACGATGTGACTGCGACCCGATTTTTTTAACAAATGGCATTTTGCATTGAATATCAAAATGTTTAAACTAGTAAAATTATCTTATTTGAAGTTCAGAATAATGATAGGAATACTATAATCGAAATTTCGGTTAACTGCAAGCCTTGTGGTCGGAGTAAAGGCCAAATTGGTTTCATTTCATAGCCAATCACAAGATTGCTATGACGTCACAATGCGGAATTGAAACTAGTAAAATTTCAATTCCCAAACTGTCTAGTAAAATTATCTTATTTGAAGTTCGGAGTAATGATAGGAATACTAAAATCGAAATTTCGGTTAACTACAAGCCTTGTGGTCAGAGTAAAATCCAAATTGGTTTCATTTCAAAGCCGATCGCAAGATTGCTATGACGTCACAATTCGGAATTGAATTCACTTTTATTCCTACAGGGAGGTTCACAATAGCCCAGAATTTTTATTTTAGTATTTATACATCAACTATTTTGAGCTTTGATCATTAATATTTTACACTTTCGATTGTTCATATCAAATGTTATAACAAATTTTTTCAAAATCGGAACGTATAGTGTGCGGTGGGCTTTAGGTATTAACAAGCATAACTATAGGTGACATAACATATTAGCCCTAGTTTTGGTAGATACCAATCATCTAAACAGGGATCTTAAATTCAATACAAATAAGTTATTAGAAGAGTAAATCCTACCTTCCACTGCTGGAGCAGTCAAGCCTCCTGAATTCAAAGAAGGAAACAGATAAAATAAAAACATCATTAAAAATGAAAACATCAGTGAGTGTTCATTCCAAGGTCACTTAACATTTCAAAACTTGTAGAACAAAATCGACAAATGTACATGTAAAATCTTAATCAGTCAAAACAGAGATATCTTACCTGATTTCATAATTTACTAAATAAATTAATGTATCTACCTGTTATGCTAGTTTATCCAGAACCATGCATGCCATCCGATAAACTTTTCAAACTCACATTCTGCGCACGTCCCACCCCAGTAACGCACCTTCCCACGTGCACACTGGCCAACTTCCTCTTTTCCAAGATATAGACAGTGTCAGATAAGTCGCTCGCCAAAAATAGCTATAATTTGCTCTTTTTAGTGCGTTTTGGTAATTACTGTCACAAATTTTCTGTTCTCTATTTTGCTTTTGATCATTTTAGAGTCGGAACTCCCCGTCACTTTTTGTAAACAGTTATTTTAGGCTACTTTTCTGTTTGCCTTTTCCCCCTTCGTGAGTTTGCCGTAGACACAGCTTTCGCTACATTGTACGTGTTATCCATAGCCGCTACCTAGCGCCTTTGTTCTCGCATAGGGTCTTTTGTGTTTTCAAATTTTTCATACATTCCTCTTTAGGGTGTTTCTTTTCTCTCGTGTTCACATGAGCTTTACTTGCTTTACTTGTATTATTTTTACAGTAAGCTTGTTTATTTAGGTTTTACACTCTAAATTCTTTTTCTACTTGTCTTTTCTCTCGTTTTGCTTAAAGGCATTGGCTAACTTTGTGAGCAGCTGATTTAAAAAATTCTCAAACTAAGATGAAACATGTGTATGAGTACTTGTATTTATACTCAAAAACCCTGAAACCAACCATAATTTGGAAGGAAAAGCTGTAAATTAGACGCAAACCGCGATTTTATTAGCTTTCGTCTCGAGAGACACTGAACTAAGAGGACCGTTTGGACGAATTCAAAAATACCGTTACTTGCCTTCCGCCGCGTGATACGTCAATACACACAGTGCGGTCCGTTGAGTCATGTGCGCATGCGCACTCCTTACGTAGGGTCTATGCAACCGACCCTCGTATATTTTTCAAACATTGGTTCACATTTCTAATATTTAAAAATACTTCCCGTGGATATTATGCTCTGAAAATTTCACACTGGTATTTTTACACTATAACCCTAATGTTTATCCCATTTTTAAGTAACAAAATGAGATTTTTTTAAAATCATAACAATGTTAGCCAAATGAATGCCTTTAACCTTGCTTCTCATGACTGCAGGTTATGATGAGTTCCTCCGAGTGCTATGCAACGGACTCCCATACCTTCCCCACTCCTGTGCATGCTGGCACGGCAGAGGCTGGGGGTGCAGTTCCTTCCGCAAAGGACTGTCACACCCCAGCTTTAGGAGGCAACGTAAGACCACCCTCCTGCGCGGGGATTATTTTCCCGGGTGTGGTGGTAGGTAAGTTAGAGGACGCGGGTAATGGGCCTCGCAGTGAGACAAGCACCGTGTTGTTGGCGAGCTCAACCCTTCAACACAAGTTGGGACCCGTGGTCCCAGCGAGGGGGCAGTCGGTTTGAAACCGACCCCCAGCCCTCGAATTCGGGGCATGGGAGTAGCTGTTGACGCAGCCCTCAGCTCTCATGTCCGCCCAGGGGGCTCTGCCCTTATGCATAAAACGGCCTCTGTTGTCTACCTGGGTCTGGGTGCTGAATCTAACCCCACCAGCGACCCGAGAATTGTGACCAATCCAGGCAACCCAAACGTTCTTTCTATGTACTGTAAAAAATTTGGGTGCATTAATCAATCCTAAAGTGCTATATTTTACAGTTTTTTGTTTTTAGACTTTTTTTGTGTCTTTTATGGATTACTTTGTAATTAGTTCTTTTTTCTTAAGACCCAAAATATTTCTCTCACTTAGATCTCCAATAACTTTAAAACAGAGTAAGCTCTTGCACTGATGCTTGTCCATAACAATAAACAGGATGTGCTTAATTAGTATCCCAACTTTGGGGGTAATTTGATGACTCCTTTCGTGAAAATTCTATTGAGTTCTAATCTTCTTTTTGTCACCTTTACACAATAGTGGGAGAGTCAGAGTGCTTCAATAGACTGGCAAAATTTAATCCTTTATTTCTCAAAAGTAACATTCTATGGTAGTGAACATTCTTCTCTTTGTAAAGTGGGTTAGGATCATCCAATGGTAATTAGTTATACATCAATTTAAAGCTGAAAATCTCCTCTTTCAGAATCGTTCTTTAACTAAAAATTCATTTCTGGCGACTTTTTGGTGGTTTTGTGGTGCCTGGTCACAAATAAAACATAAACTCTAAAAATGTGAGCTAAAAATCTATGATTTGTAAATCTGTTACCGTTGAATTGCCTTCTTTCTCACATCGTACAAATCACTCACCTTGTCCACTACACCTGAGCTCGGAGACCATGAACGTGCCCGTTTTCTCGGCGCTGTTACCAAACGTCACCGAGGTGACAGGAAGTTCGTTCTTATCACCCAAAATACCTTCATCGGTCATGATGGAATCTGAGCTGGCATCGCAGTTACAGCGAGCAGCTCCTTCAGCACAGCCTGTGTAAAAGGAAGGCACTGGGTGTTAACAAAACAGTTTTTGACACAAGATCATTAATAACTTAAAATCTATAAGGGATAACACATATTTCTATGTGTCTATGCTGGCAAACTTTTTCTGATATTTTATTGAATTGAATTGAAAAAGTGTTTATCATTTAGTTCAGTTCAGTTCAAACACATTTATTTCCAATTATTCAAATAAACAGCAAAATAATGAAACAACAAATTGACATTCATGATATTGAAAAAAAAATATGACATAATATACAATCATCGTAATTACATAAATAATTGGAGGACACACCTCTAATAGGCACCTATTAAGGCACCTTATCAGAAATCAGAGCCAATTTAGAACGCAGCCTTTAGCGTCTTTTCCCCCTATGATCTTCCTGTTTCTTCACAGACAAAACAACGTGGAAGCGGGAAAGCCGATATAAAAGAACAGTCGCGGAGAAGACGATCAAAGACATAGGACAAGACTTTTGATAAGCGGCAAAAAAAATATTGCAGCTCAATTGGTGAAATGCACAGAATGCATTACATTATTCAAAGCAGCACATTACAATGTAAAATACAAATTGGCAAACAATTGGAAATTCATTTCTATTTACAAATTAAAACTAGAAATATCATGATATCCGTTTTCACGCAATGGAATTGTAGTATCCCCCAGGTCATTGTGAAATCTCTGCCATACAATATAACCTCCCGTAAAATAGAAGGGTTGTTCCATGAAATTACTATCCTCCACCACAAAATGACCAATAAGTCGGAAATTTGACATTTTTACATTTAAATATAGTTTAAAAGCTTGGACTTTATTGCTTTTGAATCATACATAGCTTGCCTTTTCAAGACCTTGCAAACCCTTTGAAATTACAATGAGAACAAGTGCTTATCAACAGAACAATAGAGAAAACAGGATGTAAAGAGGGTGACCATTCAGGAGTGCCATACTGGCCTGGTGTCCTATTGTCTGTCTCACTAAAAGATTGAAAATTCCCTAGTATTGACTATGAGGGGATTATGAGATTAGGCTCAAACCTGGAACAGTTTCCAAGGAGATATACTTCTCTCCTTGTTTAGATTTTCAAAGCCACAGAGTGAATAATTTCTGAGTTATGTACACATACTAATATGAAGGTTTTACCCAGCATGCTGGCATGCTTTTATTTCAAAATTTTCCCAAAAGGTAACTTTTAAACAAGGCGTTTGCGATGTTGTGTCTCGCCCACTTGTGAAAATAACTAGAAATATCGCGATCTGTGATGGCACACAACAGAACTGTATCGAAAGCTCAATCAGATTCAACACTGGACAAGAAATGACAGAGGAAAAGCAAATTCAAGAATTTGAAAACATCTGTAACATATGACCTCCAATGACCTTTCACCTTATCATGTGAAGTCCAACAGAATGATAACATGCACTTCCCCTTAGTGATCTGCAACCCAAGTTTGACTGAAAAGTGTGACACGGTTGCAAAGTTTTGTGTCATAAGAGAGTCTTGCACGTAAACTTTAACCGTTCAACGTTTGACCTGTAATGACCTTTGACCTGACCATGTGACCTCTGACTGGACCATAACATGCAGGTCCCCTTAGTGCATCTACAACCCAAGTTTGATAGATAAGTGTCACACGGTTGCAGAGTTTTGTGTCATAAGAGAGTCTTGCACGTAAACTTTAATGTTTGACCTGAAATGACCTTTGACCTTACCATGTGACCTATGACTGGACCATAACATGCAGGTCCCCTTAGTGCATCGACAACCCAAGTTTGATAGATAAGTGTCACACGGTTGCAGAGTTTTGAGTCATAAGAGAGTCTTGCACGTAAACTTCAACGTTTGACCTGAAATGACCTTTGACCTTACCATGTGACCTCTGACTGGACCATAACATGCAGGTCCCCTCAGTGCATCTACAACCCAAGTTTGGTTGAAAAGTGAGTCACGGTTGCAAAGTTATGTGTGATAAGAGAGTCTTGCACGTCAACTTTAACATTTGACCTGAAATGACCTTTGACCTTACCATGTGACCTCTGACTGGACAATAAGATGCAGGTCCCCTTAGTGCATCTACAACCCAAGTTTGATTGAACAGTGTCACACAGTTGCAGAGTTTTGTGTCATAAGAGAGTCTTGCACGTAAATTTTAACGTTTGACCTTACCATGTGACCTCTGACTAGAGCATAACATGCAGGTCCGCTTAGGGCATCTACAACCCAAGTTTGGTTGAAAAGTGAGTCACGGTTGCAGAGTTTTGTGTCATAAGAGAGTCTTGCACGTAAACTTTAACGTTTGACCTGAAATGACCTTTGACCTTACCATGTGACCTCTGACTGGACCATAACATGCAGGTCCCCTTAGTGCATCTACAACCCAAGTTTGGTTGAAAAGTGAGTCACGGTTGCCAAGTTATCTTTCATAACGTTTGTGACGGACGGACGGACGGACGACGGACGGACGACGGACGGACGACATTTGGATCCCTTAGTCTCGCCTTCACCTCCGGTGGGCGAGACAAAAAGGGAAAAAAAATCTACATTGCAGATGGCTCCCAAAGTGTGGCCAGATAGCTTGTCAATAAAAGAACTATCAAAAAATATAAAAAGAGCTCAAATCAACTTTTCAACCCCAAGCTCTCTTTTCTAGCTGTTTACTCTAAAACTCCCATTGTGACTTATTGGTCATTTTGTAGTGGAAAGTCACATATTTACACTCCAGTTCTGACATCTCGAAGCACTTAGCGTCTAATGGAAAAGATGCTATATAAATTCTTACTATTGTATCAATATGATTTATACCATGGCTTTATGTTTTTAATTATAACCTCCATTATGTTTTTTCGGCCAATATCTCACTGTTCCACACTCACCTTCTGCAGTTAACATGCAGGCACATCCCATTGTTCCTGTGGGGACTCCACCCCAGTTGACCATTCGTTGACCATATCGATTGGTCCACCATGCCTTCTGTTCCTCTCCCGACCAAATGGGGGAGCCCTTGCAGTTGAATTCAATCTTTTGCTCACACTTCTCTGATATCTAATAATTGGGGGGGGGGGGTTAATGAAGGGTGAAGTTTGAAGTGTCTAATTATGAATTGCCATAAAAAATGCATGAAATTCAAAAACTAAAAATAATGAGGATATATGTTCCTTTCTATTTTTCTTCATCTGTGTTGGAACTAGATTTGTGGTTTCATATCATCAAATTGTTTCATATACTATTTGCACATTGATTAGTGACATGTTACTGTATACATGAAAATAGTTTTTTTCCTCCCGGTGGCAAAAAGCTGTGGACCAACCAAATTCTTAAAAAGTTAGTGCAAAATATGAGGTCATGAGTTTGTCGGTGCAACTTTTGGCAAAAATCTCTTCTATTTGAGCAATAGCATTGACACGTTACTACACATTCATTACCATAAGTGGCGTGGTTTGCTGTGCCATATCTGAACACTAAAACAAAACATGGGGTTTGTTCGCAGGGGTTAGTCGCGTCATATCTGAACAAGCCTTTACTATTGCCGGAGAATGTATAGTAAATCCTAGGGTATAGTCCCCAGTTTTCAGCGATACAGAAAACGGAAAAATTTCACGGAATTCGAGAAGAACACGCAATTCACAGAATTTCACGGAAAACAAGATTTTTTAGGCCAAAAAAAATGAATTACAAGAAATATAGTGAAAAACATAAAATAATAAAGCAAAATCCAATAAAACAAAACTTTGCATCAGCAGAGAATCTGGATCAAACCTGTTGGTAGTGTTTGGCGAAGCTTCAGTTGAGTCTGCAAGTATGATATCCTGCAGTGCGTATAAATACTGGGGTTTTTTTTTTTATAGATTTTTACTATTTACAATCGCTTTGTCATACATTACGTTTTGTACATGTAATTGAAGAACACAGAATTCGTATTTTTGAAAACGGAGAGCTGGGGACTTTATCCTAAGGTTTGCATGCCTACCTTAGCAAGGGCAGTGATCTGTGGGATGGACACACCCTCATATCTAAAACGTTGCGTGAAGCCCTCCTCATCCGCCCACAGCAAGCCCTCATCATCATGATGGATTACAGTCTCAGCTACCAATAATAAAGAAAACATTTCTAAATCAGACAAATTCAGTAAACTACCTAAAAAAATGAATAATAATAATAAGTCCAGCATTTGTAATGCACTGTCAATCTAGGCACAGAGAGATATAAGTAAAAGAGATAAGGAAAGAGAGAGAAAAAAGGAAAATGCATATATATACACATATATATATATATATATATATATATATATATATATATATGTGAGGGTGTGTGTGTGTGGGCGTGTGTGTGTGTGTGTGGGTTTGTATAGCTATGCAAGGGAGGACAGTGAAGAAAGAAAATTCCTGAGAATAGTCCTCGGTTGTCAAACAAAGGATTTGAGGTTTATTCCGTCAGCCTTGAGAGGACAGGAGACAATAGTAGTCCAATTGTTGTCCTCAGAAGCAGAGTGATGCAAAGCTGTGGGTGTGTGTGTGTGTTTGTATATCTAACAAATATTTTTAGAAATAAGAAAAAGAAAATACTAAAGACATAAATAATAAAGATGTGTTTAAACAAACTTGTAATGATCAACTGAATGATCAACTGGATAAGGCTCCAATTTTATTATTCACGACTTAATATTCATGTTGCAGACACTTTATGTAAAAAGAAAGGAATGAAAATTCTGGTTTACAACTTGTGCATTAGTTTTATCAAGTACTTCCACTGAAGTCACAATGAGACAGAGAATCAACTTGACAAGTGCCAATCAGTTTTCTATTGCAAAAAAAAAAACCTGGCATAGTCCCTAATCAAACTCATATGTGGTAAATGATGCAACATTGCAGCCAGAATCTAAATGTATTTACAGGAATAATTTAACCTGTTGACTACTGAATTCTCTTATCCCATAGGTTTGATACAGTGACCTTCCAATTTATTGATTAACTTATTAATCTATTACTGATGTTTAGACAGGGTGACTCATTATAACCAAAAGCGGTGGTCTTCCATGAGGCCCTGATAACAAACTAACCTCATAACAAAAATAAATTTTAAAAAATACATAAATATAAACAAAGCACTTGGTATCCTCTAACAAATTTTGGTTTTTACAGAAAGCACATTATTAAAAAATAAATGTATCATACATGTATGTATAAATGGTAATTATTTTCTAAAATTAGTTGAAAATAACCATTTACATGTATATTAATCATTTTGAAAAGGCATCATGTAGTGTTGAAAATACATAAAGAAAGTACTGAGACTACCTCACTCAGTATAAAACACACTTGGGGTACCAAAATTATTTATAAAACATATATACAGGATAGTACACCTATTCATGAATTACACAATGACTGCATGTAATATAGTATAGCAATTCCGGTGGGCAACAGAAACCTCATACCATAGTCATCATCCATTAATAATCTTCCTCTTCATAACCTTCTGGGCCCCGTTTCATAAAACTTGTTATCAATAACAAGTTGAAATTACTGCTATAAGCTACTGAAATCCTTGCATCTGATTGGCTGAGAGCAAATTTGTCACCAAAATGTGGCAGTTGTTGCTGATAACAATTGTTATGAAACGGGGCCTAAGGCCTATTATCATCAACAAGAATACCTAACAAAAGCACCTTAAAACAAAATATCAGAAAACAGAATGTACATACCCACTTTCTTCACATCTGCTGTGTGCAAGAAGATAGCAAGATTAGGAGGGAGGAAACCCCCAAAATCAGGGTAGGAAGAGGTAGAGAAAAGGGAGAGAGGGAGAGATATTAGAATATCATTTAGAAATTTCTTAAAGGGGGTACCCAATGCTGAAACAATGTTACTTCATTTTAAAAGAGCATGATTTTATTAGCAGAAATTCATCTGCCTAAAGTTTTAAAAAAGTCGTGTTGCCAAGAGAAACCCTCAGCTGTGTCCCAGTTTCAAATGGGTACGCACAATGACGTCATTGTGGTTACCTTGTCGTGCAATTCCAGCAAAATGCGCGCAAGGTATAATACCCCATACTGTACAGTCTAGCGCGCACCAGAACTGCAATGCGCGAAGCTAGGTAACCACATCTACATGTACGTCATACTTCATACTCAAATTTTTTGGTCAACCCTTGATTAATCACAAGCAATTTGCCAAAATGCATTGATTTCGATTGAAAATCTTCAAATTTTTA
This sequence comes from Echinometra lucunter, assembly GCA_029962745.1. NCBI lineage: Eukaryota > Metazoa > Echinodermata > Echinoidea > Camarodonta > Echinometridae > Echinometra > Echinometra lucunter. Next base: position 27,940,850 of record CM057157.1, read on the forward strand.
ATGTTATTATTCTTAGAATTCTATTCTCGATCACATATCAAAATCATTTTAACCATTGTTTAATCAGTTTAAGGTTGCATCAAATACCTCAGTACACATACAGTGGGTGGTTCTTCATTTTTCTACTTTCTCAAGTAAAAAGAGAAAATCAAGCTTTCATTTCAGCGACATTTTTTCAATATAAAATGCACAGTCTGTATTATGTTCAAAGACAGTGATGTGCAATCGAACCAAAACCCAATATCTCACCACATCAAAAGTATGAATAGAGCCCTGTAATTCCGGTTACTTATCGAAGGCTGACCCACCATCATTGATCAATTCATATACTAGTATTCTAATGTGATTTTAAAAGTATGCCAGTGAATTCAGAATGTCTGATAATGCTACATGTATTACTTAAACCTGATACCTACAGATTCTCACAAGAAAACCAAGATTCTGAAAAACTTATTTTCCTAAAAGATTTTCATAAAATTGATTAAAACTCTCAAGAATTCCGATTCTGACAAATGCAACTGCACCTGATTCTTCATCAACTCTTATCTCTAAGAATCTCAAATGACATTTCAGATTCTGATAAGTTTACCTGTGCCCGATCCTTCATAGTAGAAATCGCAGAAAGCGTAGAATGGAGGCAAGCTTCCAGTATGGCCATCTGGGTCAATGAAGTAATACCCTGAAAAGGCCTCTCGACCCATGGTCTCCAAATATGTCAAAACATCACTGCACGTGTGTTGTACGGGAACTGTTGCAAAAGAAAAGGACAGAGCTATTAAGAATCTTTTCAATACTTGTTTTTAAGTGCCCAAAGATTAACTCTACTCATACATGTTGGCACGATGACAATTTTTGAGAATAGATCGCACCATTTTCCGAGTGGTTGCTACTTACAGATGCTGCTTGCCTAGGAGATTTTAATTTCAAATTCTAACCCACTGTGTAGCAAGGCAGCAATTGCTGCGCAAGAATTTGAGTAATTTTGTCTGACACAGGAACAATTCTCTTTACAGTGAAAACTTATACCCATACAAGATAGTTTAAGAGCTGTTCTTTTACAAATTTATTATTTTAAAGTGCAAACCTTATTCTTTAAAGTTCAGTTATAGCTTTTGTCTTTTAAAAAACATGGATAGATTCATAACAAATTTTGGTTAAATATTTCATAAGTCAATATTCACTCATTCTGTCTTATTTTCCCCCTGCTTTTTCTTCTTCTTTTTTTTCCCTCTATCAAATCATCTCAATGAGGAAAAAAAAAAACCCATAGAAGTACAGAGCTTTCTTGAGGTGTAAATTAATCATCTTCATTCCTCAAATTGGCAATACATATGATTTTTTTCCACGTTTACATAGCTTGAAAAAAATAAATATGGATATAACATAAACCAAAATGAAATATAATTGTAAAATTGAATTAGAAATTGCCAATTTGAACACAGAAATAGTGATTATATATTAATCACTGCATTGCCAATTTAAAGAGTTTAATGATTAGTTAAACTTAAACTGCTCTAATTCGAGAACGCCACACCATACAGCAATGGGAATTGGTTCAAATTTGTCAGTGCATTTTTCCCTTTCTGCTCATGTATGATATATATTGCCCAACATTCTGGACCAGCAGATACTGCAAAAGCGTCTCCTAAAGGTGACACTGTACCTCTATGGGTTAAAAGTATGTGTGTTTACAATTCTAGGAAGAAAACTCTGTAAATGGCCACTAGTTAACATACCATAAAAGGCTTCAGCTGGACTCCCTGAAAATATGGAAAAGAGAGAAAAAGAAAATTACATAAACACAGTGGAAATACAATGCATGGTATACAGTCACATAATAATCAAAATATGATGGACTGAGAGGCGGTCAAGCGTTAAAATAAGTTTTTCCATCCAGAAACAGTAGAAAAAACTTTGGGCATTCCATTCAAATTGTTTGTGAAGTCATGCGCAACTTCATGCACAGCTTTGTGAAACACGCCCCCCCCCCCCCAGGTCAGATCGCTCACCTAAGATTGAGCGTGATCCATTGCACTCAAAGCCTCCTAGTTCCAGAGTGTTGCCGTCTCCTTCCACCTGCTGGAAGTTGAATCTCTTGGCAGGCTCCGTCAGGAAAATCTCATCCAGTGTCTCGTGTCCAGGAACAGCATCACAGTTGCACAGCTGAGTAGGAAGTGGATACATCACCGTTAAAGACATTCAGTCGTGGGCTTTTATGGGGAGTGGACTGGAAATACCTGTAATAGAGCTACATTTCTGGAGCACAGCAAAACAAGCTGTCCCACCATAAACATTCTTCGGCCTACTTCGGGCATTCTCAGGCCAGGGAAAGTGAGATAATGACTTTGCCATATGGGGCAAAGGGTGGAATATACAGAGCATTACATAAGGTCTGTTGGTCATAAAACTCATAGTGATGGACAACACCTGTTACTGGGTAAGCACCATGGTGTCAAATTCCCCATGAAAGCCCACGACTAAGCGTCTTTAACTTAAACATACACAAAATATAAATAAATAACTTTAAACCTAAGTTCACGCCTAAACTTAAACCTGAAGCTAACAAGTGTCCTTAAAAATTAAGTATAAGCTGAATCACTTGGCAGGCTCTGTAAGGAAAATCTCACCCAGTGTCTCATGTCCAAGAACAGCATCACAGTGCAATGTAACAACATGACCAGGGAGGTGTTTCACAAAGATTAAGATTGAATCAAATCGCTCTTAACTATGGCAGGCCATTCATGCCGCTGTTTGTTTTCACAATCGGTCTCTCAAGGGATGCGCAAATCATTTTCACAAATTTGAAGAATTTACATTTTTTTGTTTGCTTTATCAATGAACTATAAAAATTTGTCAGTTTTGTGAGCATGATTTGCAAATCATTTGAGAGATCCATGGTAAAAAAAAACAGTGGCATGAATGGCCAGCCATAGTTAAGTGCAATTTTAGTCAATCTTAGTCATTGTGAAACACCCCCCTGAGCTCAAGTTCATCTTTAAGATAACGCAAATAAAGAAGCATTAAGATACAGATTAAGTATCAACATTCAGATTAAACATCTGCAATGGCTTAACCCATTCGCGACGGCAGTGTTAGGTACTGACACTCCCCTCAGACAAGATTTCGGAGTGCAAAAACTCCATTGTTCTGTTGTTCTATTGTTTCCAAATAAATTGGCTTTTATCATCAATTTTTTTTTCTTCATATTTTACATGTATGTATACCCAAGTTGATGACAATGATAACAATTTTCAAAATAGCTCTGCAAAACATTGAATGCTAATATGCAGCTAATATGCCAAAGACAATTTTTTTTTCACTCACCTTCTGTTGGTTACATCCCGCTGTATATTGAGATAAAAGTAAGAATTAAATATGTGATTACAAAAATCAATAATACATTACATTTTCATATATGTAATACAAGCAAATTCTAATTTTAGCAAAAAAAAATGAAAAAATAAAAAATAAATCACGTCCTTTAGAAGCGTAGGAAAGCTAAATATAATTCAGATACTTGTACCATATTTAAAGCTCCACATCACCAAAGGCCTGTTTTCTCAGGACACAAGAATGATTCGCAAAGGATGCAAATGAAAATAATGTATTCTAGGGTCCAAAAGTTCGCAAAACATGCATGGGGGTTCAGAAGCTTCGTCAATTGTTTGCAGGATGCTGGAAACATTCACAAGAAATTTCATACATTTTTAAAACTCAAACTAACAACACTCTGGAACTCCTGCGCATGATTGGCAACCTTTTGGAGCCTAAACTATGAATGTAGAATTTGCCATAATTTCCAAAATTAATATCTGTGAAAACCAGCCTTAACTCCCAATATAATAATATAATGGTATCAATGATAACACTTATCATAATAAACACTACATCAACTAAAATACTACTACTACTACTACTAACTACCACTACCACTAATACTGCTACTACCACTACTACCACTACTACTGCTACAACCACTACTACCACTACTACCACTACTACTGCTACTACTACTAACTACTACCACTACCACTACTGCTACTACTACTACTACTACTACTACTACTACTACTACTGCTACTACTGCTACTACTGCTACTACTGCTACTACTGCTACTACTACTACTACTACTACTACTACTACTACTACTACTACTACTACCACTACTACCACTACTACCACTACTGCTACCACTGCTACTACATGTACCACTACTACTACTTCTACTTCTACTACTATTACTACTACTACTACTACCACTACTACCACTACTACCACTACTACCACTACTACCACTACTACCACTACTACTACTACTACTACTACTACTATTACTACTACTACTACTACAGTACTACTGCTACTACTACTACTACTACTACTACTACTACTACTACTACTACCACTACTACCACTACTACCACTACTACTACTACTACTGCTACTACTGCTACTACTGCTACTACTGCTACTACTGCTACTACTGCTACTACTGCTACTACTGCTACTACTACTACTACTACTACCACTACCACTACCGCCACTACTACTACTACTACTACTGCTACTACTACTACTACTACTACTACTACTTCTACATCACACACATATCAGAAACTTTCGACCAAGGCGTGACAATCACGAACATGCAGTTTACATAAAATAGTTCAACAGATATTCTACATGTAATGAAACTCCAATCTTATACAAACAGATTTATGTCTTCAGATGCATTTCTTCTTGTTCTATACTTACAAGCAGCAATGGAAATCCCAACATTAAAGGGGGTACCCAATGCTGAAACAATGTTAGTTCATAAAAGAGCATGATTTCATTAGCAGAAAATCATCTGCCTAAAGTTTTTTTTAAAAGTCGTGTTGCCAAGGAAACCCCCAAATGTGGTAAGATTTCAGGATATTTTTAACCCCTCAGCTGTGACCCAGTTTCAACTGGGTACCCACTTTGATGTCCAAAATGACATCAAAGTGGGTACCATACCATGTCGCACAATTCTAGTAAAATACACGCAAGGTATAATACATATTGTACAGTCTAGCGCGCAGCACAACTGCAATGCACGAAGCTGGGTACCCACTTTGACGTCATACCTCATACTCAAATTTTTTGGTCAACTGTTGACTTTTTATGAGAAAATTAGCCAAAATGCATTGATTTCGACTGAAAATCATCAAATTTTTAATGTTATTCTTTTTAGAATTCTATTCTCGATCATATACCAAAAAAAATTTACCATTGTGTAATCACTTTAAAGTCGATTTGAGGTAAGGCCACCTCAAGTCGGAAGACCTCAAGTCAACAAAACAGAACTTAGAAAATTTTACAACGAAATACAATATAGGGCATAATGTATGGTTGCCTGTTCAGTTATTGAACAGTTCTTCCCTCAAGTTATTGTTTAGGTCAAACAGTTGACTTGAAGTCATCAATGGCTAGTATTTGGTAACCTCGGGGTTATCACTTTCGTTTGAGTATAGTGAAAAGGCAGCCATACATTACAGCCTATACTGTATTCCGTTGTTAAAAGTTCCGACGTCGACTTGAGGTGGCCAGACCTCAAGTCGACTTTCATGTGGGTATTTTCATTGCTGCATATTTAAGACTTGTTCAGATATGGCACAACAAATCCCTGTAACCTTTTAGTGTTCAGATGTGGCACGACAATCCACCCCACATATGTTAAGAAAGCGCATTAATGCGTCAACTCTCAAATAAAAGACAGTTTTGTCAAAAGTTATGCAGAAAAACTCATGACAAGATATTTTGCACAAACTTTTCAAGAATTTAATTGCTCTACAGACTTTTGCAGCTAGATGAAAAAAAAAGAAGTCTCCTTCTGCCTCGGCAACATTTTTTTTGCTGCCTCATATCCCATAGACTTGTACACTAAAAAAATTGCAGGGATTTTTCGTGCCATATCTGAACAAGCCTTTACAATACACAATGGTCAAACATTCAATACTCACACTCCCTCTCGCTGCATGGGCATCCTGGTTGAGGGGACTGCTTGCCCCAGCTGTACCTGTCCACTTCGTCAAGGCCTGTCCAGGACGCGAGAGGCTGTCCAGTCTCGCTGAAGAAAGGCATATTTTTACAGGTCGCCTTCACGTACTGCCTGCATTCCCGCGAGATCTCGGCGAGGTCGGCCATGAACCTATCTGATGCGTAGTACGTCGGCTCGATTTCCCTGGAGCCTGCATTTACGCCATTGACGCCCATTTGGTCGTGTCGGATCAGTGTCACTCCTGTCGGAAGGATAAGAGCAGAATGCAATTTTAATTTGTTTTAAACAGCGGTGCTCAGGAATATGTGGGACATCTGTGCAACTCTTCGACTGTTTTATATTTTCATTTAAATTACCACTAATGCCTGGCAGGACCTACTGAGATTAGCCAGGAATGAAACTCTTTCTATTTACAAACACAAATTTTGCCGGGCTGTACAGTACATGCTGCTGCTTCACAACCCATTCCCTTCCTTAGACTAATTCCTAGTTTCAACCGAGCACCCAACATTTTACAAGTAAATGTACTTTAGCCTTGCCCTGCACGCAAGTGAAGAGAAAACAAACAAACAAAAGCGAACTCTAATCCCAGAGATGTCCTCTTCAGTATAATAGTAATAATAATAGTAACAATAATAATGATGATAATAATAATAATAATAACTCTTACTGCGGCATTAGGGCAAATCCTTTTGTCTCAGCCTATTGTTCGGATTCGCCTTACTGCACACTCGATTCGCCTTAACACTCTCCTGCCCTATTGTGACGAAATAAACCCATTCATTGGATTCGCCCTATGTTAGGTTATAATAATAAAAATACTACTATTACTACTACTACTCCTAATGATGATAATAATAATAATAATAATAATAAAAATACTACTAATAATAATAATAACCTACTATTGGATATTTATATGGTGCACATATCTACCAAACAAGATGCTCCCAATATTCCCCCGGCACAGCTAGGCTACCAATTTCAGTGCTCCAAGCATTCCTTCCTGCCAGTACCCATTTTATACACGTGGGTGGAGAGTGGCAAATTTAGATCAATGTACTGTACATACCATCTGTTTCACAGAAGACATTCAAAGTCCTGCCTGACCCGGGGTTGGGGTTGATCCTGTAGAAACCACGCTCCAAAGCCACATTTAAGCCACGGAAATACTCCTTAAGTTCGTAGCAAGACCTCATCACTGAGAATTTTGAGACAAACAGTAATAGGAGAAAGAGTTGCGGGAGAGGAGTGGAAGAGGAGTGGAAGAGGAGTGAAAGAGGAGTGGAAGAGGAGTGGAAAAGTGGAAAAGGAGTGGAAGAGTGGAAGAATAGTGGAATTGTGGAAGAGGAGTGGAAGAGGAGTGGAAGAGGAGTGGATGAGAAGTGGAAGAGTGGAAGAATAGTGGAAGAGGAGTGGAAGAGTGAAAGAGAAGTGGAAGAGGAGTGGAAGAGGAGTGGAAGAGTGGAAAAGAAGTGGAAGAGGAGTGGAAGAAGAGTGGAAGAAGAGTGGAAGAAACAATATGAGACCCAGATCATTATGTTATAATCTTACGTGTACATGTACCTCTAGCCCAAAAGAGTGTTTGTTTATTAAAATTCTGACATCATTCATCATTCTTAATATATTGCTAATTTGTTATCCTTTTGAAAAATTAATTTCTCCAACTGTGAAAAACTGTTTAGTTGTAATCACTTCTGATCCTGCTCTATGGTGTTTTGCTGTCTTCATTATAAACAAGAACAAAAACAAAAACAAACCAAAAACAAACAAAACAAAAGAAAACAAAGAACTGTTCAAAAGGCATCTTCATAAAGAATCTATTTTTCATCTGTAGTTAACTGTATTACATTTACAGTATGCATGTTCATGTATGTTTAATTTCCTTTAATATAAAGTGTTTTTATCAGTGTTAAATTGGATATAGCACAATAAAAGAAACATTTATTATTATCATTATTATCATTATGAAGAACAAAATCAAGAGACCATCATGAGTATTGAATGATTCACTCACCTGGAGCACTCAAACTTTGAATCTCTGCTTTAACGACATGGGCCCTGAAACCTACATGAATGAAGTTTGAATACACAATACGTAATTAGATTTCAAACTTTGAATCTCTTGGGCCCTGAAATCTACATGTAAATGAATGAGGTTTAAATACACAATATGTAATTACATTCAAACTTTGAATCTCTTGGGCCCTGAATCTACAGTACATGTAAATGAATGAGGCTTAAATACACAATATGTAATTACATTCAAACTTTGAATCTCTGCATGCTTTAAATATGTGGGCCCTTCAACCTGAATGAATGAATTTTAAATACATAGTCTGAAGAGGCTTTTCATACTGCAAAACATATGTACTGGTGCACACAAAATGTTGCACAATTTAGAAACTTATGTATATATTTTTTCCTTCAAAGCTAAACCTTGCATTTAATACAATAGCAATGAAATTCATTAATTTCTATGCATACGAGGTGTCACATAACCGATTTTGAAAATATGTTTTTTTAAAAAAATCATTGCAAATCAGAAAGGAATTTTCATTTCATAGTGGTCAAATGATCATGATTTCAAATTTTGATAAAGAAACTCTTTAAATTTCTGTAAAGAAATGAAATCACTGGGAAATAAACTATTATCTACATGGAAATGGATATGCTGGTACAGAGTGTGGTACATGTAAGTAAATACTCCTGCAGCTAACAACACATAGTAAACACTCAAATAGATTAAAGATGTGCAAGAAATCACTCAAAGTGCATCACTTTTTCGTGGGCCTTTATTAACTCCTAAAGCATTTTATCTTTATATCATTGATATCATTGTGACAGAGAACGTGTCCAGAACACAAAATACAAAATTGCAAACAATGCAAAATTGGAATATAACTGCAGCAAAGATTGTACCACAAGAAGATGGTATATCAGTGACATTATCAATCATTGTTCGAAAAATGTGATTTTAAGTAATTTTCCATTTTGCTTCCTTTCGCACAATGACATAAAGATAAGATGCCTAAGACAACTTACCATTTCTATTGACATACCTATGCACATACAGTGTATTTCATATGCTTTGTACACAGATGTTTTCAAATAAGAGAGTAATCTGGTATTGATGTGATCGGTCTGAAAGCTGATAAATGGGAATTATTCCTCACAATGTAGAAATGGTTGGGAGTTGTGTATTTATGTCAGATATCAAAAATGTTCCTATAAATGATATGACCATGAATGTGTACCAGCCTGCAATAAGCCAGTTCGTAGTTGGCTCATGTCCCGAAGACCTCAAATATCCAGATATTTTAAAACATAGAGAGGTCTTTTTTGTGCACTTAAAATAGTCACTCCCAAAGTGACAGAGGTGACTCTTAATCACAGGGAAAAAATTAATTTTTTTTTTTTCCGGGGCTACTTTTTGAGCTCACTCACCCGAATTTTCTACATTGTATTACAGTTTACATTGGAGCCTATGAGAATTTCAGGGGCTCTTTTTTAGTCTTCCAGGGCTCTTTTTGGCATTTCGGGGGCGAGCCCCAAGCCCCCGTATATTTTTTTCCCTGCTTGATCATCTCCCCTTTTGAAAAGAATACTTCCACCTGGGTATCATGAAATGCACCATGGGTTCACAATTCTCAGCACGTATCAAGTATTCATGTCAATGGGATTTAGACTTTTGTCCCGAATGACCTTTGTCTGCTGATCATGCTCAGATTATATCTACAAAATGGCTTATTCTCTCAAACTCACTCTCATCATTGGTGCACTCTAGACTACCAACATGGAAGGAGCCAGCTCCGTTGACTGATTCAAGCCTGAAGCCCGTCAGAGGCAACAGGTGTCTGTCCGTAATGACCGCCTCGTTCAGTCCGTTTTGTCCGGGAGTAAGGCACATGCATAGGTTGGGGATCCTGCAGGTGCCATCTGTAAAAACAGGGGGAAAAAAATCTAAGTATTTGGTGTCACCTGGGCCTGGGAGGGGGAAAAGCGAACTTAATGACTGTGACCCTCGAGTCTCTCCTCCCGTTATAACTTTTGGGGATGTGCAGGTGTACCACTACACTGGGGTATCCCCCTACTCTTCATAATAAAGGCAGATTGATGAACACAAAGAGTCAAGGGGGAAACTTAACCTGTACTAAATTTTGGGGGAGGGGAAGGGGCTCAATAAAGAGGTTAACAAGTCTGGCCCTAATTTCATGGTGGTCATGATATAAAATAAAAATGAGCCTATTTTCAAGAGAGCCGCTACACTTCCAACGGATATTTTCAGTATTCCAAAAGCAGGGCCCATTTCATAAAACTTGTTATCAATAACAAGTTGTAATAACTGTTATAAGCTACTGATATCCTTGGATCTGATTGGCTGAGAGGAAAATTGTCATATAAATGTGGCAGTTGTTACTGATGACAAGTTTTATGAAACAGGGCCCAGAGCATTCATATGCTTGGTTTTACGACAAAGCTCCAGCGCCAGTTGCTGCAGAAGATGGTATAGTACACTTTCTTAATCAACCATGGACAAACTTTTATACCTAAGTTGAATCCTGACCCTAGAACTCAACTTATAATGCACTTACAACTCAACTAAACATGTACCTTTGACCACTGAAGCCTGGGGCAATTGCAGCCCGAGCATAGGCGGGAAGTAGGGGGATGGGGGGCAAAATCGATTTTTGCCCCCCCCCCCAAAGGGCCCCCTCGGAAGAAAAAAAAAAAGAAATTTTGGATCATATACAACCATGTAAAATAAGCATATTGATATGATTAGTGCTCTAAAATGCAAACTTTCAGCATTCAAAAATCAAAATTTTCTCCCCCCCCCAAAAAAAAATACTCGGTCGCTACGTTCCCTCGTATTGTAATTAGAAGCAACGTTTCTCAGTATTTAGAATTCTGTCTATCATCTATTAAAAAGGGCAGATGCTTGCTCTATTCGGAAGATTATTTTGCCCCCCCCCCCCTCCTCGGTATCCTCATATATTGGCATAAGGGCGCTCGTATTTTTTTTTTTGGCAATGCCAGAATATGAAATTTCTGTACATTTTCACCACGCGGACAAAGTTGTGAGAATGAATGGCTAATTTTCGGGCAAAGGGTGTCGGCCCCATCGCCAAATTTACCAGTATGCCATGAATGTTCAACCCAGCATGCTGGCATACGTTTATTTCAAACTCTCCCAAAATGGTAATTCTAATTCAAATAAAAAAACACATTTCTACATTGCAGATAGATCCCAAATTTGGTCAGATGAAGATCGATAAATGCATTATCAGAAAATGTAAACACCCTGAAATTAACTTTTTAACCCCAAGTTCTTTATTTTTAGCTGTTTACTCTAAAACATCCATGGCGACTACCTGGTCGTTTTGTGGTGGAGGGTCACATATTTTGAAGCATCTCTTGGCATATGAAAGCGAGGGGTTGACCCTCAACCTGTGGCGTACAGAAACCAGGGGGGTGTTTCACAAAGAGTTAAGTTGGACTTAGAGTCATGCATAAGCGTTAATGCGCATCAGTTATTTAATGCGTAATCTCACTGATAGACTTCCCAATAGCGCACATCCCCTGAACATGATCTGACCAATGCGATGATGCATGATATACAGCACGCAACTTGAAATCTAAGCGCGACTTTAAGTCCAACTTAATTCTTCGTGAAAACCCCCCAGGTGGTCCCTGCACTAAGCTAATGGAAACAAGAGAATTCAGTAGTCAATGGGTTATAATCATCAACTCACCGATGCCACTCCAAGATGGCTCTATCTCCATACCGTCCCGACCCAGGAGGACACCGTTTGACCCATCCTGACCTAGACTGGCACCCTGGCAGCTGAAGATTACCTAAGTGAGAAAGAAAGGAAAACTCCAGTGATCCTAGTCTAGTTCTGGATGTACCTATTTGTCTCTCCCCCACATCGCTGTTACAATCATAGACATTATCATACACTCTGTGGGTCCGCCTAGCGTAGAGTGCGAAGTCCACTGATTCACTATCCCCGAAAATTCCCCTTATAGTGAAACTGTGGACATGATGCCACCGACACTGATTTGAAAATGAGTTGGGTATGTACGTTCATGCACGGTAAGGACAAAATCACTACATATATCCCGAACTAAACTACAGTGATCCATGCGTATCAGCATGGGGGCTACTTTTTATTTCTGATGCCATTTGTGAGTCTGTGTTGGGGTGGGTGTGGGTTTGTATAGCGATATAAGCGAGGACAGGGAGCAAAGAAAACTTCCTGAGAACAATGATCCTCTGATGTAGAGCAATAGTCCCCAGATGTCAAATAGTAGATTTGTGAATGTATGTTCAGAATGCCACACAATATTTCATAAAAAGGTGCATCTAATGATGGATATGCTTAGAAATAAAGAGTGAATGAGAAAAAGAACCTCCATCCCCCCTCCCACCCTCCCCCCCCCCCCCACAAAAAAGAGGAATTTTCCATCCAGTCATGTGTTTTTGTTGCACTGATGACAATCCCAAATTGTGGATTTTATTTCACTAAATTTTATTTGATATGATTTGATTTGAACATCAGCAGGAGATTGAAAGGAAAAAAAAAATTGGGGGCGCTTTTAACCTTTTGAGTACAGCTTCCAGAGTTGTCAACGAGAGCGGCCAGCTGGTCATAGCTGACGCTATTTTCATTTGTGCTGTAGGTGATTTCCCCCTGGTATGTGGCCTGACTGGTGTCCACGATGAAAGCTGACGGTTGGACATTCATCTGTGTGACTATAGTACCTGGTAGAAAGAAAAACAAAGTAGGGCTTTAAGACTACAAAACCCGTGCAAAAAAAGTACATGGGTACCATTAATTTGACAAAATTATATCATCAAATCATGGTAATTTGATGACACTTGCCAAGTTGAACACAATCACGCATTTTTACTTTTCGCGGACAGTTAGGATAACTGTTTTCACGCGCATAATAAACAAAATATTTCGCGTGGTTTTATTTTCGCGCAAGTGTTGTACCACGCGAAATGCGCGAAAATATCAACACCGCGAAATATTTCACGTTTACCGTATGCAATTCCACACATTACTGTGCACATTCTCACTCTCTAGGTAGCATTCCAGCCAGATGCCCATTTTACGAGCAAGCGCATGCTAAAGGGGCATTCAGATATGAGGCGACATTGTGGTGCTACAAAATCCCAGCGACATTTTGGTGTACAAGTCAATGGGGTATGAGGCGACAAAAAAAAATGTCGCTGAGGGCAGGACACATTTTTTTTTGCTGTTTGGCTGCAAAAAAAATGTGCACCAATCAAATTCCTAAAAAGTTAGCGCAAAATATGTTGTCATGAGATTGTCTGCGCAAGTTTTGAAAAGGTTCTCTTTTATTTGAGAGTTAACGCATCAATGTGCCTTTATTAACATAAGTGTCGCCACAATTTCCCGCCATATCTGAACACTAAAAATTTTGTGGTGCCACAATGTTGCCTCATATCTGAACACCCCTTCATCAAATCACACTGACCTTTGCATCCTACCAGGTACCTAATTAGCACCTGGGTGAGAGTGACAAAAGTAGATTAATGTCTTGCCAAAAGTTAGTTAGTGCCTGGCTTGGATTTGAACCCTCAACCCTATGATTGAGAGTAAAGTGAATGAACCACTATGCCACAACACCTTCACTTTTCAGTTTTCAGTTTTCCGTTTTCTGAAATACAAATTCCGCGTTCTTCGGTGTTCTAAACTTCAAATTCCATGTTCTTCGGTAACATGTACAAAACATATGATAAAGCAATTGTAAGAAGTAAAAATCTTAGAAAAATTCAAGTTACCCTTATATACAAGTACATGCAGATAAAGCTTGGCGAACACAACCTAAACACTGCGTACAGGTTTGATCCAGATTTTCCGCAGATGCACGGTTTTGTTTTATTGGATTTTGCTTTGTTTTTTCATGATTTTCACTGTATTTTTCGTAACTCAAATTTTTTGGCCTGAAAAATCGTGTATTCCGTGAAATTCTGTGAATTACATGTTCTTCCCGAATTCCGTGAAATTTTTCTGTTTTCCGTATCGCGGAAAACTGGGGACTTTACTTTGCGGTTTGTACAGAGTATGGAGGGGGATGGGCTCCAGAGCTACTTCAATCACATTTTCATTGCCAATTGGTCAAATATCAATTCATCTAATCAAACCAGAGCTGTGTTTCATAAAGCTGTCCGTAAAGTTATGTATGACTTTACGAACGACTGGCATATGAAGTGTCAAATGGGATGCCCATAGTTTATCCTAATGTTTTAACAATGTGTGACTGCATTTCCAATAATCTCTATTAAATTGTGGCAAAAAATATATTTCACAATAAAAATGTCTGTAAAGAAAAGGACTGATAATCTATGTCTGCATATTCACTTTCAGCTGATTTATAATGACTGAGAGTTCCATCTGGCTTGCCACATTCACATCGTTCTTAAAGTCATTCGTAACTTTACAAACAGGTTTATGAAACACCCCCAGCCTGCTTGTCTAATCTTTATTCATTTATAAAACCATCTTTACTGGGTCTAACGCAGTCAAACCTGTTTAAGCTACCACGTGTCTATAAAGACCACAATTTTAGTTTCCCTTGCATAGTTTTTCCCATTGAAACTTGTATAAAATGAACCTGTCCACAAAGACCATCTGCTCATAAAGACCCATTTCTCGTCTCCCTCGGGTGGTCTCTATTTACAGGTTTCACCGTATCACTCCTTATCAATGCAACTGCCATTCCTGTGGTCTTATGGTCACTAAATTCAATCTTCATAAGGGCAATTCCACGGTTATTCACGTTACGTGATTATTTCTTTATTTATCGAAATTCTCAAGAACATAATGGAAATTTGGTTAATTGAGCTACACTGTACCTCTTAGTCTCCTGTTCTCTGACTACAGGTGTTTAACCCATTCATGACAGAGGTCCACATTTTGTGTTTTGGCCTAATATCTTTTGATGCAAAGCCCTAAAAATCGTACCAAATACATGAGCAGAAAGAGCAAAAAATTCTATACAAACTGTGCCCATTTTGGTTGCATCAATATTCATTGTTTGATGCTGAAATTTTTTTTAAGGAAAATAAGCATTAAAATCCTTAAATTGGCAATGTGATAGAAACTTTAAATCACCGTTTTCCCCTGCAAATTGGCAACTTTTTGACATCATCATAATTTCTGTCAACTTATATTCATTTCCGATACATGACGTTTTATAAATAAAATGTAGCAATAAAATAAAAATGTTGGTGTTGCCAATTTGAAGAATAAAAGCTGATCAAATTAGGTTTTAAACAATTCTTGTCACGAATGGATTACAGGTATAAATGAGTTTTATTCACAACACTGCACATACATGTATATATTACAGTAGTAAATGCTGTATCAAAACTTCAGAAGTTGGTTACTCATGTTACACTATTTTGGACCCACCTGTGGAATTGCCCATAACATCATCATAAAGTTGTATTCATGTTTTTTTCATTACCCTTGTCAAAACGACACGCTGCAAAGAAGATATTTTCACTCCCATCTGGGTCAAGCACTTCGTACTCATTCACTTCACCGTCGATGAGATACCGCAGCTCACATGATGTAAACACTGGAGGGAGAGAAAAGAAAGAAAGGAAATGATTTCAAAATTATGTCTGCGATCAAGGCAGGGTCAATTATTTCAATGCACCTTGGAAAAGCACATCAGCCAGTCTGCATTTATGTTGTCATAAAACGGAAACCAAGAGAAGAAAACGCATGAAAAAAATACCAGGCTTTGATGGGCTGTCACGGACAACGGGAAATTAGGCTCGCATCAAAGCCAGTGGTTACGATGGAGAAGTTAAGGAAATAATGTGAGAGTCCGCACAAACTCTCTGTGACAGCACATAATTGGGTCAGCGAATTGAATGTATGATGCTTTGAGCATGTGCAGATGCAAGAAGTTTCTCACTCAGCTAAGCACTTAAGCACTTTGAAGGTGAACAGAATTGTTCCAAGCACTCTAGTTTGTTCAGTCTGTTGATCACTCTGCATGCCGAATAGCTTAAGCATTTTTTCATTTCATTTCGGTTTATTGGATAAAAGAGACCTTGTAAAAACAGTCAGAAGACTGATACATACAAAGTTTACAAATAAGGTTACACAAAAGTAATGAGTGCATGCGAATTGATAAGAAAGTAATCAAGGAACAACAAGTGAAGTAAAATAAAAAAAGTGAACACGAATGGTTCAATAAGATATAGCACTTGAAAATTGCATTTACATTTAAATTCAGACTTCAAAATAGAAATTAATGAGTATTGAAATAACCATTGTCAAATGAGAATGTTTATAAAGTGAAAAAGGGGAAATAGAAAAATCATGAAATATCTTAGGAATTTGACACACACAAAAAACAGAGTGTACATAAAGAACATCAGGGTCTACAATTACGAATCATTTAGCATGTGTACGTTCAATGCTTTTATCCAATTCTGCATTACCAAATGTCTTTTCATTACCAACAAAAAGAAACGTAGCATCCTTTTTCATGAATGGATGAGCGAATACTCAAAATGTCCAAAAATATGCTCCTTGTGATAAGCCCTCCTACAGTTATACCCACAATGCCCCTGGCAATCCCAGGAAAAATACAATGTTTGTAGATAGGATCAATGGGATTAGGTAGCTTATCAAAAGTTACGTCCCTTGGTTTTTATCGGCTTCTCCGCGCCCTGGTATCACAACAGCTTTCCCTATCCCCGTTCATTTGTCTACGCAGAAACGGAAGGATTAGAGGGAGAAGACACTGAGCGGGAATCCCGCTCTAAACCGCAGTCAAATCAGGCTCTGAGTTCTGATAAGAAACCTTACGGGAAATGACACCTTCTTGGAACCAGTGATTTTCCATGGCAAAATTACCCTAAGAAGTGTCAAGAATGCACTGGTCGGCACTTTGCACTCAAAAATCTGAGCAGCACAGCCTTCCATTCAAATAGGGTTTAAAGGGGCTGTAAAGTCACAAATCACGGGGTTACGGCAGGTGGCCCAGCTTGAGTCATAGTCAGATATCTCTGTATATATCTTCAACAAGCCAATAGCAAGATTGTGTCTCGCCCACCCATGACCAAATAACACAAAAGTTTCCATTAAGTACATCCTAAACCAAGTTTGATGTAACAAGAAAGTCTTGCAGGTAAACTTTAATGTTTGACCTAAAATGACCTTCAACCTTACCAGGTGACCTGACGGCATAATAGCATGAATGTACCCCTAGTGCACCTATCACCCAAATTTGGTTGCTATTGCAGCAACATGTGCCAAGTTATGCATCATAAGAGAGTCTTGCAGGTAAACTTTAACGTTTGAATTAAAATGACCTTTGACCTTACCATGTGACCTCCGATACCACTATAACATGAAGGTCCCCCAAGTACATCTATGACCCAAGTTTAGTTGAAAAGGGAGCAACAGTTGCAAAGTTATTTGTCAGAAGAGAGTATTGCAAGTAAACTCTAAATTTGATCTCAAATCACCTTTGACCTCACCATGTGACCTCCGACAGCACCACAACATGATGTTACCCCTAGTGCATCTATCACCCAAGTTTGGTTGCCATTGGACCAACAGTTGTCAAGTTATGTGTCATAAGAGAGTCTTGCAGGTAAACTTTAACGTTTGAAATAAAATGATCTTTGACCTTACCATGTGACATCCGATGCCACTATAACATGAAGGTCCCCCAAGTGCATCTATGACCCAAAATTAGTTGAAAAGGAAGCAACGGTTGCAAAGTTATTTGTCATAAGAGAGTCTTGCAGGTAAACTCTAACATTTGACCTCAAATGACCTCTGACCTCACCATGTGACCTCCAACAGCACCACAACATGATGTTACCCCTAGTGCATCTATCACCCAAGTTTGGTTGCCATTGGATCAACAGTTGCCAAGTTATGTGTCATAAGAGTCTTGCAGGTAAACTTTAACCTATGTAAAAAGAGTCTTGCAAGTACTCTATAACAATGTGACCTCAAATGACCTTTGACCTCACTATGTGACCTCCGACAGCACCGCAACATGATGGTACCCCTAGTACATTTACCACCCAAGTTTGGTTGCCATTGGACCAGCAGTTGCCAAGTTATGTGTCATAAGAGAGTCTTGCAGGTAAACTTTAACATTTGTGACGGACAGACGACAGACGAAGGACGGACGCCATTTGGATCCCTTAGTCTCGCCTTCATCTCCGGTGGGCAAGACAAAAACAAACACACAATATTACTGCTACATACAGATGGGCCGGGACGGGCAAAATGTTGAAGAATCGTGATCATCAGCCTTCTTGATCGTCTCGCTTTTCATGCCGAATGAGTTGCAGTTATTTGTGTGTCTTCCAATTACAATAGTCATTCTGCCAAACAAAAGCCAAAGTGAGTAATCTAAGAGCAAGGTACCCCACCCTCGTGGAAATTTTATTCGCTGGTCCCAACTTGTCGTGTAGTTTGGCTAGCAATGTGGAGAAAGTGATTGATTTCAGGCCTACGCGATTTACGACTTTCCACTCCCATTAAGCAGTTAGTATTACAGCTTTCATAAATACCAGTGTATACATTCTGGACTGACCTTCATAGAGATTGCCATCCATTTCCATCAATTCCTTGGTTTCCATATCTGGATCCTGGTTGGCCGTTATCGGATTTGCATCTCCCCGACTACGAGTTCTCTCTGGGACTACTTCTGTGTCCCCCCGTTGTTCTCCTGTGCCCTGGGAAGAGCTGGTACTCGTGGCTACATTCACCTGATACTTGATGACTCTGACATTGCCTGCGACTGTACACAAGGCAACAAGCGAATCATTGGTTGGGATAATAACGACAATTAAAGAAAGACCCGAGCTGCAACAGCCACAGATCATAGGACTTGATGTATTCTATTCTCTGTGTTAAATGACATCAGCTATATGTAGAAGCAGTTTTTCAGTACAGCTGTGAACAAGGTTCAAACATGATATATGAAAAATCAAAAAGATATACAGTCACTCCCAAAGACTATTTTTGTCTCTAAGGGGGAAATAAAATCATCCACATCCCAATCACCCACAACAGATCTGCCCTTAAAACACACTTATTCAAAATGTATCTTAGTTTAACAAAGTGAACTCAGTGATTATCCCTCTTTCCTTTTTCTGCCAAAGCACATACGGACACACCTGCATAACGTGTTATACAAAAACTGCTCATTATCATTATCCCTCCCCCCCTAAGAAAAATATATAAACAGGATATTCAACTGGTAGAGGACTCAAGAGCATTTGGGGAAAAATATTTCGAGCCAGAAGGCCCCCCCCCCCCCAGGCTGTGCTCCATATGTGCATTTAAGGGTGTATTCTAAGCTTAGCCTAGTTTCCTACAAGTCACTTTAACACAATAATCATTTTATATAAATTTTCAACTAGTATTAACTGCATGAATGAAGTCTGAAATCTCCATTTGAAAGGTTTAAAGAAATGGTATAGATAATAATAATAATAATTGTATTCTGCATTTATGTAACACCTACTTCATCTCTCTGGGATGTGTATAAGTGCTTTACAGAAATATTCCTACCCCGGTCATCGGATTCAGGCTTTCCCCCACATAATGTATGCACCTTCTCCACTCCCGAGGGAGCATTCCATCCCGGCGCGATTTTACAGGCATTCACAATGCTAAACAAATCACAATGTCTTTCACATCATATCGGGTAACCACCTAACACCTGGGTAGAGAGTGGCAGATGTACATTCATATATTGCCAAAGGACATCAGCAGGGTTAGAACTCAAACCACAAGATCTGCAGCCTGGTGACATATCCACTAGACCATGACACCTCTACTATTACTACATGTAATACTTACGTTGAGTTGTTCTGTTCACAGTGCTTATAGTTAGAGAGGTGCCGGACAGCCGTCTCAACTGACTAGCCAGAAGAGCATGTGCAGCTGTAAATAGATTTAAAAAATAACCATTTAAAAAGAATTTCCATTCCTGCATCAAGGTGGCTTTCCTAAAAGAAATAGATAAATAGCATTATATTTTCCCCACATAATTTGTACTAAGAAATGATTTGTTCATTATTTCAATTAATCTTCTATTCATTCATTTATTCATTCATTTACTCATTAACTCATTTATTTCTTGTTTCATTTTGAGAGGGCAGCCCTATAAGTTCAAAGTGATCTACCAAGGAGTCCTACATGCACATCAACAATAAAGAAAACAAAACCCATTTTTACAAAACAAACAGAGAGCATGTTAAAAAAACAAATTTCAAGGTTTCAACAAAGAAAAGAATGTGAAGGCTTGTTAACATACGAGGTGATTTACCTCTTTATCAAAAAAACTGAGGGGGGGGGGTTCTTTAAGCATAGTACCCATTACATTTTTAACACATCTTTTAAAGGTGCCAACATCCTCAAATCAAAGTTTTTAAATCAAGCTAAGACAGAATAAAACTGATCAGTGAAAAAGTGACCAAAATTGGACATGCAATAAGAAAGTTAGGCCTCATGAAATTTTCTGTTTTTGACACTTCCATTGCTACTGGTGATATATTTTGTGGACAACTCTCAATATGTTTTGTACACAGAATTTCAAATATTCTTTATTATCTTGAAGAACACATTTTCATTGTTGTTATCTCAAATACGTTGTGGAGAAAACACTCCTTCATAATATCTTGAGTATGGCTTTAAGAAAATGTGCAAATCTTAAACAAACTGAACCTCTATGCTTAAAGAACCCCCCCCCTCCTCAATTTTTAATGAAGTGGTGAATCACATCATATGTCAACAAGCCTTTACTCTTTTCCTTTGTTCAAACCAACCCCCTCCCTCAACCCCTGCAGCACCGCCCCTGTGAACATGTACTTAACCTGATCTTCGTTTCCGCCCATGTCCAGAAGAAGAAAGACCAGCCAAGAGCGATGACAGTTTCGAAGGAATAGCTACAGACACACACAAAAAAAACAGTCATTGTCTCTCTTAGGCCCTTCTAAATGGATTTCAATCATTTAAGATCATATCTTTTCAGGTATACTATCATCTGATCATTACAGACACACACAAAAACATCACTAACTGCATCTTTCAGACTTTAAAGACTTTCAATTGTTTTAAAACTGATATCTTAAATTAAGGCATATTATTAAGGCATATCCTAATCAAATGACTGGTTGAGCGCAGTCACGCGTGATTCAGTTTTTGAGCCTATCACACATTTTTTTTCTGAAAAGTGTGCAAGAGATTACAGTTCTATCTAATGTTTTTTGGGTTTGTTTTTTGGTTTTTTTTTAAGGCTTTGTGTTGTTTCATATGGCAAGGACATTGATGTGTGTGTGTACTACTGGCAAGCACATTTCGCTTCAGCTGACTGCGTGCGCTTGTTGTACGTGATGTACGTCACAAAGAAAGCAAATGGAAGCTTCCATGACTGTTCGAATCTTCTGGGTAAGTAGAGAAAAAAGTTTGTGGGATAGATCGATCTATTTTTGTTTTTATTCTATCAAATAACACGATCTAGAAGAGTCCTTGCATAAAACAAATGATGCATGTCTTCCTTCATTCATTATACAATCTATCCGCTCTCCTTGAGGCTGTTTGCATATATCACACTCAGCCTAATGGCTTCGTGCGGATAGATGCACACAGCCTCAACTCGAGTGCGGATAGATGATCGTATAATGAACTCATGCGCATGCATCATTTGTATGATCATCTAATTGTTCCAGGCACACACAAAAAAATATCACTCGTTGTCATAACAGCTTTTCAGGAAAATAGGGCCATAATCAGAAATTTTTTCCAGGAGGGGGTAGGAATATGTAAAATGTTTGAATAAAACACACAAGCATGTGAGCAAAGCGACCCAGCTGGTCATGAGGGTGCTTTTGCATTTTTAGAATTGAAATGAGGGATCTGGTACACACGTTTGGTGGATTTCGGAAAACCTTTAGTAGAAAAAAAAATAGAAGTCTTGAATCCCCCCCCCCCCCCCCCCCCCCCCCCCCACTGTGTACAGCCAAGCAGATATTTCTTGTCCTATAAAGAATGCAGGGCCAATTTAAAGACATGTTTTTCAGGAGACTTTTTTCTTCCTGTGACATTCTTCAAAGTTGACTTCGAAAATTGAGAAAGCTCACACATTAAGTTTCACAGAAATCAAGCTAAAGTTTAAAATATAGCACAGTTAAATAAATCAGCTTTCACTCCCCAAATTGGCAACAATTTTTTTCATTTTCCACTCCTACATGGTTTGGAAAAATAGAAATGCACACAACATAACCAAGCATGAATGAAAATTGCAAAATTAACACAAAAAATTACCAAATACAACATAAAAAATAGTGATTATATTACACTGTGTTGCCAATTTAGATAGTTTAATGATTTTCACATTTAAATCATTCTTATTCAAGACTGGCACAACATACTGCAGTCAAATAGACTCCGGTTTTTCAGTGATTTTTTTCTCTTTCTGCTTATGCATAATGAATAGTTGCTAGAATCCTGGACCAACAGATATTGCAAAACTTGATACCAGAATGAATGGATATTGCAAATTTAACACAATTGGCAAATTGGACATAAAAATAGTGATTATACTACATTGTGCTGCCAATTTAGAGAGTTTAATGATTTGTTACATTTAAATCACTCTTATTCAAGACTGGCACAACTTACTCCAGTGGAGAGAGACTCCAGTTTTTCAGTGAATTTTTCCCTTTCTGCTTATGCATAATGTGTAATTCCTAGCATTCTGGACCAAGAGATATTGCAAAAATTGCTACTAAAAGGAGACACTGTACTGCTATTGAGCAATTGCATCAAATTGCATCAACCACTTACCAGTCTGCCCATTTCTGTCATGAGGGTGGGAGGTACTGGATATGCTAAATCGCTTATGATGCCCAATAGATATATGAAAAGCTAAGGAAAAAAGAAGAGAATGGATAGCAATAGTACAAGTAATAGTCAACGTAACATCATAGTCATAAGCCGTTTCAACAGACCTAGTCTGGACAATGTCGCAACAACGTCCGAGCAATAAACCCAGGGTAACATTCCTCAATGAGGCAATAAAAGCATGGGTGAGAGCACCACACACCGTCTTAACAGACACACGCTGATAACCTTACCCTGGCAGGTTTCCATAGCAACGTATACCTGACTTGCAGGTCGCACGCAAGTTTCAAGCCAAATGCGGGAAATGCGATCTCATACTCGTGCCTTTACTGAATCATGATGCGTCTTGTCAGCTTCCGGTTTTCAGGCCGAAAATTACCTCAAGAGTGTCTTAACAGGAGGGCTGTCTGGACGTTATCGGGACATTGTCGGGGTAATTCTGGAAAGTTCCCTAGGCGTACTAGGGTAGAATTTATACAAAAGTTGTCGGGACAACGTCCAGACGACACCCCGTGTGAAGCGTCTCAACAGGCAGGGAAACAAAAAATTGTCCAGACAATTCAGCTTCAGAAAGGTCTGTTAAGGCGGGGCTTTAGTAATTGAAATAAATAACAACAATACCACTAGTACTACTACTACTGAAAATAATAATTATAACAACAATAACAATAATTATGATAATAATACATGGAACATATAAAGCACTTTTAGCACTTTTTATCACATGTGTTACAAAGTACTCTACAGGCAAATCAAACATTAATACATAAACAATCAAACAGCATACATAATATTAACATCCAACTAACCTTTAAAAAGAAAAATACAGTAACATCTAGCACTTGGAACTTAGGAAACAAACATGAGTTTTCAGCACAGATTTAAGAGATTCCAGAGAAGTGGCCTGATGGATATGTAAGGATAGATTATTCCACACAGTGGGAGCAATGACTGCAAAAGCACGTTGACTACAGAATGCACATGTATAAGTGCGAGTATGAGGAAGATGATCCAAGATTGTGCGACATTAAGGCATTTTATCTTTATGTCGTTGTGCGAAAGAACGCGTCCAGAACGCAAAATACAAAAATGCAATAACGCCTCCGGCACCCACCTTCGAAGGGCGGAGGCATAAAAATTCAAATGTCTATTTTGACATATTGGAATAGAATTTTAGCAAAGATCGTGCCACAAGAAGATCATATATCACTCTACAAGGTCTACCCTTGAAATTAACAATAGTTGTTTGAAAAATTTGATTTTCAATAATTTTCCATTTTGCGTTCCAGATGCATTCTTTCAAACATCGAACAACGGCATGAAGATAAAACGCCTAACAGAATGGTCCAAAATTTTAGAAGATACACTCAAAGACAATTTTTTTTAAAATCCTGTTTTGAAAGAAACATATTAAACCACACTTTATAAAAGCGAAATGAGCTTGTACTTACATCTGCCAGCAGAAGCGATCACTTCTCCAATATTCTTGAACCATGAGCCTGAAAGGGAAGGTTGATCAAACAGGTTTATAGCCATTTGGTCTAATACCGGTTGGTCTAATTCCCAGATCGTCCAACGCCACCATAGCTAAACCCATTTGGTCTACTATAAATTTGGTCTAAATGCCATTTAGTCCTATCATCACTTGGTCTAATACCCACTTGGGCTAATTATCATTTTGTCCAATGATCAAATGGTCTAATTGCCACTTCATCTACTTTAGTTTTCCTCATTTCATGCAATGACCATTTGGTCTATTACCAGTTCTACTAATCAGATTTAGACTAAATGGTGTTAGACCAAGTGCTGTTATACCAAGTGGGTATTAGACAAAATGGGCATAGCCTAACTGGAAATTAGACAAAATGGTAATTGGGCTAAGTGGCAATTAGACCAAATGATTATTAGATGAACTGGTTGTAGACAAAGTGGGATCAGCCCAAGTGACCATTCACCGATCAAACACAAGGTAAAGACAAAATATTACCTGGCTCCCCCACCCTGCCTTCAGTGTCAGGGGGGGGGGGGGGGCGGGGGAGGGAGTATTCAAAGATTCTTCATCGATGTTTGGTTTTTGTATTTTCCATATCAAACCATCACTGGATTATTACATATATGCATTACCATATCAACTGGC
Source organism: Echinometra lucunter (assembly GCA_029962745.1). NCBI lineage: Eukaryota > Metazoa > Echinodermata > Echinoidea > Camarodonta > Echinometridae > Echinometra > Echinometra lucunter. Next base: position 27,965,947 of record CM057157.1, read on the forward strand.
TACTATATTGGAACATTCAGAATAAGAATAGGGACTAATTTTTATTTCAAACTGGTAGGTTTGTGGTAATAGCACATGAAACAACATAACGTAGAAGGGAACAAACCCGTGTCAAAAGTCTTAATGGGTGAGGCATGCAATTAACCATTCCCCCCCCCCCCCCCTCCTGTTGAAAAGTATAAAGAGAGTGTTTTATTGTTTGTGTTGGAAAAGGAAAAATGTTTCTCTTTGTTTTTGTCATTTTGAAAATTGCTGTTTGTTTTGCAATCCTCCCCCCCCCCCCACCCTTTCAAAAAAATAATAAAAAAGGTGAATGAGCTTGTTTAAAGAGAGACAAAAATGACAAAAAAGATTTCGAGCAGGCAATTTCAGCCATTCCAGGTGCTGAAGGACTCATTCTCTACTTGCCCTAGACACAAAATGGCTCTGAAAACTACAGGTAAGTGCAAGTAAGCTTAAGGACGACAAAAAGATTAGGGGAAAGTGTAAAGGATGGAAACATAAGACATTCAATGTGCTGAAGTCCTAATTCTCTGCTCGCCTGATGACATATTTTGGCTTAATTCTTACGAAAAGCCCATACTTGTGACATCAAGCAGAGCCAGAGCACTACCCTTGTTGGCATTTAACTTACTTTTATCGCCGCGGCAGAGGAGGGGTCCCAGAGTATAGATACCCCACTCGGTTCCCTCGTCACCGCTGGTGTCCCCGAAACAAAGCTGTTTGACGGGGAGCTTGTTGAGATCTGTTACAGTGCCCTCGTCCACCAAACTCTCTTGACGATTAGAATCGCAATTGCACTTATAAGAAGGGTCTATGCAGCCTGTTAAGAAGTACAATGTAAGGGAAGAAAAGTCAGGAAGGTGTTTCACTAAAATGGAACTTAACTATGGCAGGCCATTCATGCACTGTTTGCTTTCACCATCGGTCTCTCAAAGGAAGTGCAAATCACGGTCACAAATCTGCAGAATTTACAAATTTTATAGTTCACTGATGATGGAAACAAACTAGATGTAGCAATCCATTCCACTTAACATACAAATGTAACGAGGGTAAAGAAAGTCAGGTGTGAAGTTCTTTCAACTAATATTCATAGCGGTGTCACAGCAAACTTATTAAAAGAATTATATGAGACAAAAAGATGTGTGCAGAAACCATTGGAAAGTTGCCATTTTCAATTCAAATTTTGTTACGACAATCAAAAATCAATAAGATAAAATTGCCTTTAAAATACATGTACCATCCGTGGGACTAAATAAACTCACCGCCTGGTGCCAAACTGCACGCACATCCAGCTCCACTGCTACTGGGAATGCCCCAGTTGTACATTGCCGTTCCATCTCTCGCTACCCAGTAACTATAGTGCATATTACCATCGCTGAAAACCGACCCGAAGCAATTGTACTTGATACTCTGGCTGCAAGAGCTGGAATTGCTCACGACGGCCTCAATCTGCGCGATGGTTTGGTTGTATTGGATGGTAGGGTTGTGGCCGCATGGGTCCTCCACGGGAGGCACTGAAACTGGTTGGCTGGCGCTCGTATGGGTGAAGACGGTAACGCCACCTGTAATGTAAAAATGATATACATGTGAAAATGCAGAGGTGATTTCAATGTTGAGTTTTCGAGCATAAGATCCATGTTCTCAGTGAAAATTTACATTCAGATTACCACCCATTCAAGAACAAAATGGTCCTGAATTTCATGATGTAACCTTTCTCATAAGAAAAAGATTTGCATCTTCCATCTATTTTGCCACTGAGCAGCCATGCTTTTCACGTCTTTTGTCAAGATTTCAAACTACATTTGCCACTCTCCACCCAGGTGTAGTAAATGGGTACCTGGTAGAAATTATTTCTTGCATGCCTTTGATGCCTAACAGCGGTATGGCTAAAGTCGAAGTGATTAGTAAAAGCTTTGGAAGTGCCTTGTACATGTATGTCGACTGGGATAGATAGGTGAGCAAAAATATTGCTTTCTTCCTCTTTGTCTGTGATTTCATCTTTTGCCCTTAAGTGCACCTTTAGAGTATGAATTCAAATGGATTTGACACTTAACAAATCTTTCATACTGGGCAATTCCACAGTAATGGAATTACATTTTTTAATTCAAATTACATTTTGTAATTCCATTACTAAATTTTTTAGAGTTTGTGTGCCTGTTTTGTACCTTGCCTTCCTTTTTAATATTTAATACTATGAAAATATGCCCACTCTTTCACCTGAACTTTTTCTTTCCAACAATTTTCTACTTACATTCATGATATTGTGGTATACAAGCTTGGTAACAGAATTACCAGAAAATGGTGCCATTTTCAAGGAACAAAAATGTCTTGTAAAAGTAAAACATGCATTATACCAATACTGACGATGATAGTGGAATTCCTTTGTGTTTAAGCTTCTTTTAATGCAAGGATTTGGCTATTCAGGACTATCAACATGATTGCTTTTACTGTAAATCTGAAGTTAGCTGATTGTTCTTCCCAGGTGGAATTGCCCTACTATTAATATTTAGCTTAATTTAAATTACAGCAGCTCATATGTCCTTACCTTCTAAGCACTGGACTTGGAACGGCTGGATGGCCGATGAAATACCGTCGGGGTCAATGAAGTAGTAACCAGGAGGAAAGCCTAAGGTGTGGTATGCCTCGCAGGATGTGAATGCTGTCAAAAGAATAATTTGATCATTATGATGATCTTACTTACTTATCATCATCATTATCATCATCATCATCATCATCATCATCATCATCATCATCATCATCATCATCATCATCATCATCATTATTATTATTAAGTAACTGGCATCATCTGGGCCTGGGAGAGGAAAAGCGAACTTAATCACGGTGACCCTGAAATATGTAGGTGTACCCCTGCATCGTGATTTCCTCCCACTCTTCTTCAAATAGTGCGGTGAGTTCGTTAAATGCAACGGTGGCCCACAAAAGGCCTTCATTTAACATCCCATCCAAGGGACAGAGTGTTTCCCACTGAAACTTGGCTTGCATCTATGAAACAGGGGAGGTGCATGTTAACACACAACACAGGCTTCAATCATCTGCCCTGGGTGGAATTATGGTCCCCCCATCACACATAGGAGCTCTAGCATTTGAGGCCACCTGGGGAGCTCTATCAGTGATTTCACAGACAACTGTGATAAGCTACTAAAAATCCTTGCATCTGATTGGCTGAGAGCAAAGTAGTCGGTGGAAATCACCGACAAGACTCTTCATGAAACACTCCCCAGGTCCCACATAGGTAGCCAATCAGACTAAAGGGTGATTTCAAAGTAAAAGAAATTATATATACATGTACACAACCGATTCTAATTTGTCATTTGGTAAAATTCATTTGTACTACTTAGGAAATACGGGATTACAACATTCATGCTCAGATAAAGGAGAGCTTTGGAAACAAACTTAGGAACTCACATTCTACGTTAACTTCATATGAACAGTCCACACCTTTTTGCCACTAGGAAGCAAAAAAGATGATTTTTGCCTCAGTGTGTGTTTTATTTTCAATGCCGCCTCATTTCCCATTTTTTACATGTGCAAAAAAAAAAAGCTGAAGGGTTTACCACAGCCGTTTGCCGACTGATACATGAACAGGCCTTTACTCACTTGCAATAAGGTAGTAGACGCCCTCAATGTTTCTCAGCGTGAAAGGGAAACTGTAGGTCGCCTGTCTTCCATCAGCGTAGCTCAGTACCTGGACAATCTCAAAGTCTTGTAGCTTACTGCCACTGCCTGGAGAGAGGCCAGAAATACATGTATTCACTGAGTAACTAAGGCCTGGGCCACACTTAACCCATTCGTGACAGGAATTATTTAAAGCCTAATTTGATCAGCTTTTATTCTTCAAATTGGCAATACCAACATTCTTATTTTATTGCTACATTTAACTTATAAAATGTCATGTATCTGAAATGAATATAAATTGACAGAAATTATGATAAGTCCAAAAGTTGCCAATTTGCAGGGGAAAACAGTGATTTTTAAACCTTCTATCACATTGCCAATTTAAGGATTTTAATGCTTATTTTCCTTCAAAAAATTTTCAGCATCAAACAACAAATATTGACGCAACCAAAATGGGCACAGTTTGTGTAGAATTTTTTGCTCTTTCTGCTCATGTATTTGGTATGATTTTTAGGGCTTTGCATCAAAAGATATTAGGCCAAACCACAAAATGTTGACCTCTGTCATGAATGGGTTAAAGGTAATAGCCCACATTTGCACAACATTGTTTCACAATTCGAAGAGAAATAAACCAATTTCAATTTTAAATGACAGATATTTATGTAAAACTATAATGTTATCAAATTTACAACAAAATTCCAAAGAATAAGTGAAAAATGAATGGTTTTACTCTTAAAGCGTCAGGAAGACAACTTAACAAACAAAGAAAATAAAAGAAAATTTGTGTAAAATATTTCCTGCTCAATCCTAAACGGGAATGTACTGGAATCTAAAACTTTTTCTGTGGCTTAAAGCAATCTAAAGTAAAAACTTTTGTGCAGATCGATTGGGTGCCACTTGCACCAATTCCTCTAACGTTTTTCTTTTTCACCAGTGCACAACCATGCAAAGTCCTATTGACACACTAATAGCACACAATTGTACATTGGCACTGCCCTATTATGCATTCTTTCTCTCCATTGCAAAGGCTTTTCTTCTGATCGGATTTTGTTGATTTTGGTATCACCGCAAATCTTATTCCATTATCTGTGCATATAAACCACCTATAGCCAATGGTGATCTCGAAACTATACAGTGCCATGAATCGCAGAAAAGTACTGGTGACTACATATGAGAATCACAGATACATGTAAATACGGTGTTGTACAACATATTCTCCTATAACAATTGCTCTGCGGCAATTTTGGACTCAAACCGCATACTGAACTATTATCTTGATTCAAAGACCCCACCTAACCAAAAACCTTATGCTTAGTCTAACTTTAAATCTTACTGTAACCCAGACCCAAATATTTTATCTTTGACAGAATAAAGCTCAGAGAAATTGCCCCTAGAGCAAATGTCAGATCACGAAATACAGGACCCGTTTCATAAAACTTGTCACCAATAACAAGTTGCAATAACTGTTATAAGCTACTGAAATCCTTGCATCTGATTGGCTGAGAGCACATTTGTCATAGAAATGTGGCAGTCGTTACTGATAATAAGTTTTGTGAAACGGGGCCCAGATGACTTAAATACATGAACATGTATTTAAAAAATCTTGAGAAATATTGGCAACTGATAGCAGAGGCCCGTATTCACAAAAGTGTACCAAGTTCAACCACGGTTTAAATCGGTGGTATAACTACATGTATGGGTAGCCAAATGTGATAACTTTGTCTATGCTGTTATGTTCCTTATGTTTACTGGACTTCTGGTATCATGCTTTAATGGTCAAGAAAACTATCGTGCTTATCATTCCCGGACAGTAATATTTTCAGTACCAAAAATGCTGATAAACTGAACATCTACAGTTGGAGATTTGTGTCACATTTGACTACCCATAGTTACACCACTGATTTAAAGTGATTACACAATGGTAAAAATTGTTTTGATATATGATCAAGAATAGAATTCTAAGAAGAATAACATTAAAAATTTGATGATTTTCAATCGAAATCAATGCATTTTGGATAATTTTTCTAATAAAAAGTCAAGAGGTGACCAAAAAATTTGAGTATGAGGTATGACATACAAGTGGGTACCCAGCTTTGCACATTGCAGTTGTGCTGCATGCTAGAATGTACAATGTGTATTATACCTTGCGCGCATTTTGCTAGAAGTGCGGGACAAGGTACCCACTTTGACGTCATTTTGACGTAAAAGTGGGTACCCAGTTGAAACTGGGTCACAGCTGAGGGGTCAAAAATATCCTGAAATCTTACCACATTTGGGGGTTTCCTTGGCAACACAACTTTTTAAAAAACTTTTGGCAGATGATTTTCTGCTAATAAAATCATGCTCTTTTAAATGAGCTAACATTGTTTCAGCATTAGGTACCCCCTTTAAACCATGGTTCAACTTAGTACACCTTTGTGAATACAGATCATTCAATTTAGTATACTTACTAAGAATGGTAGATAGAGTTTGATAATTCTCTGGTGATGCAGCAAGGAAAATCAGCTTCCCTTGTGGCATGCCAAGCTGTGCAGTAATATAACCGTATATGCTGGAATCTGTGGGAACTACAACCATGAAAAAGCAAGAAAATTTTGCAATCATATTACTAACACACCGTATTTGGTCATAGTTAAGAAAAAAAAAATCAACTCATTGCCTACTACAAGCTGGTGGTCCCTGTACAAAACCTGTGGGGATTGTAAGAATTCAGTTGTCAATGGGTTAAACCAGTTTTGATAGCAAAAGGAGAATTGGCATGAAACTCATCAAGTACAGTCTCATATTGTCTGTCCACCTTGCATAAAAAGATATGTGCGTGAGATCGTGTGAAATTCCTTCCATGAATATCCAGCAAATTTTGGAGTAAACATTTGAGAGGAATGCAATAAAACGTTCAAACTCAGTGGTAGGCTCTGACCCCTCCACGTCAATGAGCTAGGGGTAAAACACACACAGCAATTCGTTGTGTTTATGTAGGCAAAGGGAATTCTCATTGTTATTACATGTGTGCGGGCACTGTGTGATGCTGCGTTGACGATGTCAAAAAACTAAAGTTTTGACGTTTTGATTGTAAAATACACCCACACAAATGAATTTTTATTCAGTATCCTAAACATCATAAAGGTTTTATGATATAGTCTTTCATCTCCTTTGGTAATGAATTGAAATACTGAAAGATACTTTTCTGACATTTACCAAAACTAGAGACCAGCTTTAATACTGACCACATCTATGGTGTTGAGATACATACATGAGATAACATTAACCAGATGACTACTGAATTTTCAAATTTTGATAGGCTTAACACAGGGGGCACTCATTTCCAGTAGCCAAACAGTTAAATTTGCAAGCCCTGCTAGAGTTTACAACTTAAGCCCACCGCACACTATACGATATGTCTGCAATCCAATTTTTGAAAAATTTGTTATAACATTTGATATGAATATTCAAACATGTAAAACCCTAATGATCAAAGTTCCAAATGGTCATATGAATACTAAAATCAAAATTCCGGGGTATTGCAGGCCTCCCTGTAGGAATAGAAGCGAACTCAATCCCAAATCATAGTGACATCATAGCAATTTTGCGATTGGCTACGATTTGAAGTCTATTTGGCCTTTACTCCAACCAAAAGGCTTGCAGTTAACCAAAATTCTGATTTTAGTACTCCTATTGTTATTCCGAACTTCAAATCAGATCATTTTACTTGTTTAAACTTTCATATTTAATGCAAAATGCGATTTGTTCGAAATCGGGTCGCAGTCGGATCGTATAGTGTGCTTTAGACAAATCATGAAGTAATGCCTGATCATACTTTTGATGTCAATTAAATTCTTTCAAATGGAATCAACCATCCTTGCCCCATCCTTGTGTGGTATGAACACATTATGTGTATTTTCTTCAACTGTCACCAAATGCGATAAAAACAATTTTTACTATTGATGTAAACACTGCATGCAGTTATTACTTGGAAAAGAAATAGTATAGCTTACACTTCACGTTTACACCCTGGATGTTTGTCGTTGAGTTATACGTCGTGAGCTGTGAGGATAGACTGCTGTCACCACCTCTGAAGGTGGACGTGATGGTCGGCCTCTCCCGATTTGTTGCCCCAGGCGCTGTTGAAATAATGGGCAAAACAAGTTTTAATACAAGGGTGATGCTAAATACTTGCTAACGATAATAAAAAAAAATATATGAATGACAAATTTAACACAGAATTCAGTTTAATTCAAATAAGCCCAGTTCATAAAACACATTGGCTTGTTACGATAAAGAAATCTATGAGGTTTTGTCCTTTTTTTTAGTCTTCTAACTTCTTAGTAATATAATGCATGCCTAAGTTATTACTGTTTTTCAATTAGCATATTTTAGCGACCATCCCCCCAAAAAAACGCTAACAAAAAAAAAGAAAGAAAAAAAGAAGAAAAAAAAGTGTGAGCAAGAAAAGAAAAAGGTTAGAGAACATAAGAAGAGCGGGAGCAAACGAGGAATAATTCAAAGAAACTTCGGAGCTTCCTGCATCCTCCCCCCTCAGTGATTCACTACCATCCCCCGGAAGTGCTCAATACCACCCCCCTAAAATGAAGTCCTAGCTACACCACTATTATACCGTTCTATGGCCTGATTCTTTACAGAGTTCTAGTTCGAAATGATGCTCAGACCCTATTTTCGTTATACCACGTTTCTTTATACATCGTTTCATTAGTCAGCATTCAGACACACAAATCCATCGTATAGCTATAACGTTTTCTGTATAGCCATACCATTTTGGTACAGCCATACGACAAATTTTCTGTGTCTGAACATGGGGAAAGAGATCAATGGAGGTGACAGGGCTTCACTGAACCAAGTGGGTTAATATTCCCATACTCACAATCAGACGGACTGATGCCTTGCATTTGATCATCCAAGTCTCGCACTGTCATAACAATTTGAAAAAATAAAGTAAAAAGTAGGTAGTTTGAAAGTAACTTAGCATTATTTGATACTTCAATGAAATACATCACTCCAGCTGTTAACAACCACATGGTTGAATTTAAACATACGTTTGAGAGATATACACTTGTTTGGGCAGAAATTAAATTCTTTTTTTTTTTTCTTAAAAGCATGAAAAATATTGAAAAGTATGGGATTGTAATCTGTGGACAAAACTTGTTTAGGGTGGGCTTGGAAGACCTGGGGGTTGTTTCACAGAGATTTAAGTTTGACTTAAAGTCGCACTTAAATTCCTACTTGCTTGCTGTATATTGCGCATCACTGCATTGGTCAAATCATGCTTAGGGGAGGCGCACTATTGGGAAGTCTATCAATGAGATTACGCGTTAAATACCCGATGCGCGCTGGCGCTTAAACACGACTCTAAGTCAAACTAACTCTTTGTGAAACACTCCCCTGTAGTCATGCATATTTCCAGAGATATATTCTGACTATGCCCCCCCACCCCTCCCCGGACTAATGCAATTACAATTGTGCCTTACTCAACACCAAATCAATTACGCTATTTTCCTCAGGTACACTTGTGATATGTGATAATGATATACATGTATCATATAATTCTCAACAATTCAGTCATACGACTGGCAATGTGAATGAATATGAATTTAGAACATTTTAATTTCACCCAAATAAAACAAGCCAAATTACACATAGTCTGTAGCATGCTTCAAGATGTTTGCAACAGGATTAGAAATTTAAAGTAGCACTGTTGTTCCTTACTTTCGAACTGTTGCGTTTGCACTCTAGTGTCACCCAACCGGAACACCCCTTTGCCTGGTATTCGTTGGAAAGGAGCTGTAATCAAATTAAATGTTGACATTATCATGGACATGGAAATATAATCATAACTCAAACAAAGATTCTAGGAATATTTCTCCAAATTATTCCTTAAGGCTTGTTCAGATATGATGCAACAAAACCCCCACGTTTTTTTAGCGTTCATATATGGCGTGGCAAACCACACCACTCATGTTAATGAACACACATTAACCCATCAACAATTAAATAAAAAAAGACTTTTGTCAAAGTAGCACAGACAAACTCATCACATATTTTGCGTAGTCTACAGCTTTTAACCACCGGGAGGCAGAAATATGCCTCCTGCCTCAGCTTTTTTTTTTAATGCCGCCAAATGTGTTTAATCAAAGTGTTGTGAGCTCGATTCCCACTAATGGCTGGCTCCTTATGTCCTTCGGTAAAGGTGCAATCACACATCACGGATTTAAAAGGCGGTTCACAGCGGTGTTAACACCATACATAAACCCTAATCAGCCGTCACCCATCCACCATGAACCCTGATGTTCACATCGTGTTGAAAACGTATTCAAAACGCATTCATAAGCTTTCCGCCATCACTTTGACACAGTTCACGGCGGTTCTCGAACTCGAACCGCCGTCTAAATCGGTGATGTGTTATTGCGCCTTAAGACATTTAATCCCCCTTTGCCGCACTCTACCCAGGTGTATAAATAGGCTTTCCGCCATCACTTTGACACGGTTCATGGCGGATCGAGTTCGAGAACTGCCCTCTAAATTGGCGATGTGTGACTGCGCCTTAAGAAGACATTTAATCCCCCTTTGCTGCACTCTACCCAGGTGTATAAATGGGTACTGCTGGGGTGCTAATAATGCTTATAATTCATTGTAAGCTCCTTAAGCATCCTCTGGGTGCAGTATAAATATGTTGCACAGTATAAAATATCTCAAATATTATTATTATTATCTCAGACTTTAATTTCGTCATTGTGTTCCAAGTGTAGATATACAGACTGTGATGTTAGCACTGGGATTCGGAGGGCTACATGTATATGCGATAGGGGGAATTAACCTCTCGATTGCTCTCAGAACAAATTACTTACATGTCTGAACTGATACTGAAGATCCAGATGAAGATGAAGAACCTGTAACAAAGATGTTTTTTTGAAAACATCATAAATGAAAACCAATGAGAAGTATGCCATACATAAATGCAACAGTACATCTCTCACCTTAGGGGTGTTTCATGAAACTGTTCGTACAGTTATGCATGACTTTACGAACGACTTGAATATGAAGTGCCAAATGGGATGCCAAAATACCAAAAAAAAATTTCCTGAAGTTTTAAAATAGTGTAACTAAATTTTTCAGAATCTCAATTAAATTGAGGCCAAAAATATAGTTCACAATAGAAATTTATGTAAATGAAATTAATGTTAATCTACGGGTGAAATATTTCACCTTTAGCTGATACTATTTTCAAAAATCGAAAAATCCCATATTCAAGTCGTCCATAAAGTCATTCGTAACTTTACAAGCAGCTCCATGAAACACCCCCCTGGAGGAGTGGGAGCTGGTCTAACTGTAACTTCTGCCCTCAACTCTAGCTGTCTTTGCTTACAAACTGATCAGAGGTTGAAATTATTATCAATGTCTCTGTAGCTGCAAACTGAGTTCATAAATAGCGGCAGCAGACCTCTGTACATTCATGTATGTATATTTCCTTGTTTGTTCTGATATAACGAGGTAATGGCTATAACGGGGAAAACCCATGGGTCCCGACGACCTCGTTATACCAAGTTTCCCCTGCACTTACCACCTCTTGTTCTATCTCTTTGTTCCACCACTTCTGTGTCTGGATATATAAAGAAGAAAAAGAAAATCAGAATGTAAATTATAATTGTCCAACGCCCTGGAATACAAAGCTTGCTGATCTTTTGAGGGTAACTTTGAAAACTGGTATTAATATATATAAATATCTTGCTAAACTACTTTGGGAGAAACTGCATAACAACCAAATAATGAGCAAAGGAAAAAGCTTGTTGTCTGAACACACACATAATATGAGCTGTGAGTTGATTTTTTTAAATATTTTTAACTTGCTGCTCCATACAACATATTCAGTGCATAATAAAGGCTCAGTCACTACTAGTCAGATGTGCAGTGTCAAACCATTCAAAAAAACGGTGGGCTATTTTAATAGCGTACTGAGAGTCCCATATCTTTATCTTATACACACAGATATGTGGTTATGCGTATAGTACCTTGTTGTATCACTTGCTTTAAGCTTGTACACACACACACAAAAAAAAAAAATCCTTCCACTTTTTAAAAGCACCTTTTCGCTAATGTATGAATGAACCCAACAAGTTCACCTTAATTGAGTAAATTCAGTAACAACTCACCTCCTATCATCGAGGGTTGGCTTGCCCCTGAAAACAGAAAATCATGAAAATTTTGCAAATACTGTTTTTTCTTCTTTTTTGTTTTTTTTTATGTGAACAAAGGCACAACATCATTTTGCAAACTGTTTTAAAAGGCAGGTCCACATGATGAAATTTCATTTTAATAAAAAGAGTAAAAATTTACAAACAAAACAGTGAAAACTGGATGAAAAATAAGGAAGTTATGGATTTTTAAAGTTTGCTACTTTTTTGCAAATAGTTCTTGAACAGTCGACATGAATATTCAGTTAGTTAGTTGATGATGTCATATCCTCACATTTTTCACATTTTAGCATACACAGAAATGACAAAATATACATATTTCAGCTACTAAAATGTAAAAGTTGTCCTAAATACTCTTTACATACTTACAAATTGGTATTCAGTTTTCACAAAGTTTTCAGTTTTAGTGAAAAAAATTGAACATTTTTCGAAATTTTTGTATAGATTATATGGAGAATAGTGAGGGTATGACAACATCAACTCATTTGTTGAACAAATATATAGACCGTTCAAGAAATGTTTTGCAAAAAAGCAACAATTTTTTAAAAATGTGAACCTTTGAAAATTCTTCACTTCCTTACTTTTCATCCAATTTTCAGTGAATTTCACTGTTTTGGTAGAAAATTTTCATTCTTTTTTACTAAAAACTTGCCCTTTTTGAAGGTGATTAAATTAAATACCAATAATAATAATAATAATAATAATAATAATAACAATAATAATAATAACAATAATGATGATGTTGATGATTTTGATGAGGGAGTGCTGATTAACTTAGCTACAAAGAAAAATCTGTGCTGCTAAAGGTAAAATTAAGGAGTTTCAAGAGCAGGGGAGCATTTCATGAAAGGACTTGTTGGATGTTTTATCCGACAAAGTCGGTTTTATCCGACAGTTGCCACAGTAACGGTGCTTCTCAGCCAATCAAAATCAAGGAAAGATGTCATATCTGACAACTTGTCAATCGACAAATGTTGATGAAATGCC